>VDFB02058242.1:457059219-457687560 GCA_007258455.2 Sequoia sempervirens
GGGGATGAGGATAGATGCATGACATGGTACTAGGATTGCTCAATATTATTATTTTTTGAGGACATAGATTTAGGTTTCTCATTTAGCCTTTGTATAAAGTCGTGGAAATTAAATTTGGATGATGTAGTTTTGGGTGAGGATAAAGGCTTATGAGATGATTAAATCGCTTCATTCAAATTTTGGGATTTAAGTTGTTTTCAAGCTCTTTCAAATGATGGTCAATATATTAAATCATTTGGTTTCATTCATATTTTAGGGATGAATATGGAGGATAGTGGTTAGACATGTTTGGTTGATAGTTGTGGGAATGTTTTGAGGTGTTACAAATTACTACGTGGGATGAATATGGAGGATAGTGGTTAGACATGATTGGTTGATGGTTAGACATAGCAAACAAAGTGTTTGATTTTAACAATACAAGCATAAATCCTAAGGTTGGCAAGGACTATATTTGCTAGATTCCATGTGGGTTTCTCTAGCCACACTTATTCTTAACAGATGAATCCAGAAGCTTGGCCACACGGGCTCCCCCTTACAGTTCACTCACTTCTCAAGTCAACCAAGCTTCCAACCCCCATAAATCTCCCATGCGAGTTGATCACCTCTCCTAAGAACTATGAGAATGTGGATGCCTTCACAACGACCATTGTTGTGCTAGCAAATAGATGGGATTTTGGAAACTACACAAAGGTTTTTTAGTTCACCAGGACTCCCATTCGAGTGGCCACACATGATGCAAGATTATCTCTGATAATGAAGAGCTCCATTGTAAAGAGGTTACGCTAAACAGGGTTTGAGTTCACTTGTCTATGTGACACATCCACACTCATAATCCTAAGTTTTCCATTAGGATTCAAATTTATATATTGGTCATGGGTAGCTTGGTTAAAGAGCTCTATTTCCAGTTTGAGTCACCTTGGGGTGAGTACTTTTTCTCACCAAGGAAATCCCAAGTCCTAGAGTCAATAATTGTTTCTCTTGCACCTAGGATCGCACAAGTGCGCAAGGGGAGATGATACTTCAATTATTGAATTCAGGTGACACATAAAATAGATGGGTCTAGTTTTCTGATCACCTAGTTTGCACAAGGTGAGAGAATAATCACTTACCACCTTAAGCATAGCAAATAGTGTTCATTTTCCCCCTAGTTAAATCTATATGACGAAAGACAATTGTTCATTTTAAGCACCAAATAAAATGCTACCTACTCTAAAACAAATAAAATTTGGTTGTCTTAGAATAAAGTCTTGGACACATGAAAAACTAGCAAAACCACCCATTAGTAGTTTTTGAAAGATGTCTTGGACCAACGGAAAGTTGTAAAACCCTAGTTAGCATAAGAGGTTAAAAAAACTAAACTAATTAAAGACTAAACAAAATTATAAATTTTTTAAAAAAAATCTAGACTAAATTAAAAATTAGAAATCTAAACTCAATTAAGAAGTTAAAACTCTAAATTAATTAGAAATTAGAAATCTAAAATAAATTAAAAATCTAAATCTAAACTAAATTAGAAAGTTAAAAAAATTAAATTAAATTAGAAATGAGAAGTCTAAACTAAATTCAAAATTAGAATCTAAGCTAAATTAGAAAGTTAAAAAATATAAATTAAATTAGAAATTAGAAGTTTAAACTAAATTCAAAATTAGAGTCTAAACTAAATTAAAAAGTTAAAAATCTAAATTAAATTAGAAATTAGAAGTCTAAACTAAATAAAAAATTAGAATCTAAACTAAATTAGGAATTTAAAAAATTTAAATTAAATTAGAAATTAGAAGTCTAGACTAAATTCAAAATTAGAATCTAAACTAAATTAAAAAGTTAAAAATCTAAATTAAATTAGAAATTAGAAGTCTAAACTAAATTCAAAATTAGAATCTAAAATAAATTAAAAAGTTAAAAATATAAATTAAATTAGAAATTAGAAGTCTAAACTAAATTAAATATTAGAGTCTAAAGTAAATTAGGAAGTTAAAAAATCTAAATTAAATTAGAAATTAGAAGTCTAAACTAAATTAAAAATTAGAATCTAAACTAAATTAAAAAGTTAAAAATATAAATTAAATTAGATATTAGAAGTCTAAACTAAATTAAAAATTAGAATCTAATCTAAATTGAAAAGTTGAAAATCTAAATTAAATTAGAAATCTAAAATCTAAAATCTAAATTAGAAATCTAAATTAGAAAAATCTAGAATCTAAAACCCTATTTAATTAAATCTAAATTAGATTAAAACTCTAAATTAGAAAAATATACGCTAAATTAAATATAAATTAAACTAAACTAAACTAAAACTCTATTAAATCTAAATTAGATCAATCTATTAAATTAAAATATAAAGTTAAAATCTAAACTAAACCAAATGCAAGCAATGCACTTCCTAAATTCAACCAACTGTTAGCTATGGCAAGCCCACAAGCCCTCATACACATCTTTGATGAGAAAAAGATAGAGTTGCATGTTCACATAAGGTTCACCATTTTGTAGATGCTGAAAACTGAAAAAACTAATTGAATTCACAAATGAAAATCAACATGCATTCAACATCACATCAAGGAAGTATTTATAAATGAACACAAATGCAAGAAATGAAATACTAAATGTAGACTAAGAAATCAAACACATGCATTCAAAAGTAAAATCACTCCATTGTTATCCTATCTACAAGATTTTGTCTTTGCTCTCAGATTTTTATAGCAAAAAGCACAAGAGACTATGTAGAATGAATTTTGATCAAAATGAGATTGGAGTTGTTGTTTGAAAAGTGAAGAGGAGGGTATGTGCAGATCATGATGGGCCAAAAAGTGGCAATATGATGGGTATGTGGTTGATGACTTTTTTTTATCCAAAATTGATGAAATGAAAAGGGTTTTTAAAGGAGATTCTCAGCTTTCCACCAATATAAATTATGCTTTACTTTGAATTTAATAAGTAATTATTATTTATTTTCTATTCAAATTACGACTAAAGTCTTGATTGATAGACTTATTGAAAAAATATATAACTTTCATTTAATCCAAAACATGCATGCCTACTATAGATTTTTAAAAAAATTGAATTTCATGAAGTTTTGACCATGTTAAGGTAGAAAATGAGTTTTAATAGTTTTTAAAAAATGTAATAAAAAAATCATAATTAATTATTTACTTGGAAAAATATAAAAAATAAAAATGCATCACATTAGCACATGAGTCCTCTAATTATATCTAAAATATTATAAAAAAATATTATCATTTTATTGTGGTTAGGGTGGTCAGACAGACACCTACTTATTTTTATTTTTTCCCTGAAATTTAAGTGTACTAATGCATTGAAATTTCAAATTTTCACCAAATAGATTTATTTTAAAAAAAAACAAACCTAGTAGTTAGAAAGTACATTGAATTTTCTATAGATTCTATTCTTACATATTTTAAAAATAATATAGATAACTTATTCAAATTTTTATGTCAAGTTGTCTAACTCTGATTTTTCTGATATTTTTGCCACTTAAGGGCCTGTTTTTTCCATCATGATCCTGCACATACCCAAGAAGTGAGCTTATATAGATGTCCTCATGAGTGAATCCACATTTTGGAAAGAATGTGGGATAAATGGTGAGATGAATAAATGCATGCAAATGGTAAATAAATGAAATGGAAAGCATATGAATTGATTTATGAGTATGCAAATGGATTTTTATGAAATATGTAAATGTATTGATATTTTAATGGTCATATATTATGCAAATGGATTTTATGGGGTTTATAAATATGGATAAATGATTATGAATAAATAATATTTTAATTATTATGGATTTATAAATGATTTAATGAGATGGATTAATGTTTATAAAATGGTTATGCATGAAATATAAATATGAGATGAATATAAAATGGATAATGGATTTTTTACTATGGAAATATGATTTAATGTATGAATATAATGATTATGTATAAAATGTGTAATTGATGTATTTAAATGATTATGGATTAATGATTAATGAAAATGATGAGTTAATGATTATGAAAATGGTTAAATAATTTAGCAAATAACTATATGAAATATGCATTGGATAAAAATGATTATGAGGACATTTTTGTGCATCTACAAGTATGCTAATTCATCTTCTAACCTACGTTCCTCTTTTTGTCTTCATGATACCTTAGCTAGGGCTTCTCTTTTCTTTTTTTTGCCTAGTCTTTTGGTACCCAATTTCTTTTCATTAACTTGTCATTCTACAACACATAATTGTCCAAGAATCCATGAACATAACTAACTTTTCTTCCTAGACCTTTCAAGGTTCTCCTAGATCTTTTAGGATCTAATACCAATCTGATGAAAGTCAACTCTCACACCCTCATATTCCCTCACTCATTCTCATATCAAACTAAGTAACACATTTCTCTATCTAACCCCTAGATATACTTATACAGCTTACTAAAAAACCTGTGACAAAACTATAAAGGTTAATATAGTAACAATAAGTATAGGAAGTTCAAAAAATTTATCACAATTCCAATATGTGACTAGAATTTACAAACAACATATAACTTATCTTCGAGGTGATAGAAACTACTATAATTCATTAGAACAGATAATAGGAAAACTCCAACATGAATAATCAATTAAAAATAATAACACATGAGCATTGATTGACTCCTTCAATATCGATGATTACATTGAAGTCATTATATTCACATAAACAATATACCTAAAACTCGCTTTGGACCAAACTACCTTCTATCACTTCTATCGCACTCATGTTTGCCCTGATTGAACCTCCAACTACAATGTCCCTTGTTATATCTATCTTCTCTTCTAAAAATTTAATCCTTTCTTTGGAATCCTTTCTATAATCAATGTCCATCTTTCTCTTGGCCTCTCTTGATTGGTCTTCTTCGATCGGCCTTTACTCTTCTCCATCAATGGACTCGATATCTCCCATGCGATGCACCTTAGCAATACTTTTCCATCCATTCTTTACCATCATCCACAACTAAATTCCAACCACTCTTTAAATTGTATCCTCTTCATTTTCTCTCCAAATTGTTTCACTTCTCCAACTATCACCTAATTCATCTTCTTTTCATCAAACCAACTCTTCCCCTCTTGACCATTTCCTAACTATTTGTAACTGATTCTTTTAAATACACATTAATATCTAATTATTCATTTCATCCTATTGAAGGAAATCATATTGATTTATTTAACTCCCTACCCTTGTAGGGAAAGGATCTACATTTAGCCAAATTGAAAAAAAAAAAAAAAACAAGAAAATTAAAGAGAATAACCTGATGCCCCTACATCAACTTCTTTCTCTATTATGACTCACCTAGGTTGACAAAAATAAAGGACCTTTCTTGAACCCTTGTGTTACTTCACATAACTCTAATCTCTTGGCTCCTACCACTAATTCAAGGTCATAAGATATAAGTGTTTTCCCACTTAGGAGTTTTCTATTCTCATAGCAAGTCTTCAAGATTGGAAATTTTATGTTGACATAGTCATTGAATTTGTCCTATTTAGACACAAGGTTAGTCATTGAATTTTTCCTATTTAGACACAAGGTTAATTAGTGACTTCAAACACAAATTTCTCCTTTTGGAAGCTTTCAAATTAAATACATAACCCTAGAAGGGTTTTACACATTTAAGATAAGATAATGTTTCTCTTTAAGGAAAACCAAAACTTCCAAATTATCTTTAATAGGAAAGAAAGTAGTAACTCAAAGAGGGTTTGGAATTTGACACAAACAACTCTACATTCCAAGGTAAAACATGTTCCTTAAAAAAAAATATTTAGCAAAGAAAATAAGAACTATCTCCTATGTTATGGACAATCTTGTCACTTAGTGCTTGACCATGCTTTAACACCTCTTCTTGAATCATTCAAAAATCTTGTGCAATAATTTCATAAATAATGTATCTTCTTCAAAACATAACCAAGGTATTAATACATGTAAAACTACACAAGCATCTTTAAGGTTTAACAAATATTTGAGCTCATGACTCTTCTAAAAGGATAACTCCTATTTTCCATGGAGAGTCTTAAGCAAACAAGAATATAATAATTACTTTAAGCATTAACATTGGTTGCACACCTTACAAGATCTCAAATTTAACTATACCAATCTATTCTTGGCCAAAAATGAAGGCTTCAACACAATTTAATAAGTTAATGAACTCGTCTAGGTATATTCTTGCAAGAACATAAAAGAGCGTAACCGATAAGGAAATAATTCATGCGAGAGATAGTAGACATATTAATCCACAAGTTTTCCTTTCTTTAACGTCTCTCTCAATCTTTCCTAGAAAAAACTAGGGCTAGGCTTAAATGTCACACATTAAGCACTGACAATGTTTAGATGGCAGTCATGTTGGCCCCTCTTAACTCACATCTTTTCCATAGCATTTATGTTGTTTCCATTTCTGCATTCATCATTCTTTTCTTTTCATTCACACCAGATTTTATTTATGGTTTCCACCATTAATGAATTATTTTCATCCCCAATGAACATATTTTTTAAAGTAATTTTAATTGAAAAATGAATTATCAAGAATGGCATTCAATTGAAAAATGAATTATTTTCATCGCCATGAAAATATTAAAAGAAGTGTCATATTTTAAAAAAATAATGTTAGTTTATATAATTCATGAATTGAAATTGAAATTTTTCTTTATTGTTTTAACATCATCATCACTATTACTACTACTACTACTACTATTATTATTATATAAAATTATATTAAAAATAATTCAAAAATATTAAAAAATTATTGATATATATATTGCTTTCACATTTTACATTTTTATTTTCTATTTCATGAAACTTAAAAAATAATTAATTTTTTAAATAAAAAAATAATATAAAAGACACTTCTTAAATAACAAATATTTTTTAAAATTTTAAAATAATAAAAAACTATTAAAATAATTATTTATAAAATAATATTAAAACAATAAAGAAACGTTAAAATTGCAATTCATTAAATATATCAACTAACATTATTTTTTGAAAATATGACACTTCTTTTAATATGCTCATCACATGAAAACAATTATTTTTCAATCAAATGATGTTCTTGATAATTCATTTTTCAATAAAACTTACTTTAAAAAATATTCTCATTGGTGATGAAAATAATTCATTAATACTGGAAACCATAAATAAAACATTACAGCATTAAAGGAAATGATGTGAGTTAAGAGGGGCCCACATGACTGCCACCTAAACGCTTAGTGTGTGACGTTTAAGCCCGACCCAAAACTAGAACATTGGAATATTATTAATATGCTACATGCTTGTTGTGAACCTTCTTATTGTTTGATCTTGTGTGGCTTGATGGAAGCTCCCAACATACATTTCACACTCACAACTCAACTATTATGAAAATAATAGAAAGAACTACACTACTTGAATTCTCTTCTAGACTATCAAGCTTCAACCCCATATTGTATCTGATTTCTTAGCTTACTATCAACATTCAATTAATAAGCACCTCATTTCTTAGATTAACATCGAAGTATCTTTTTCTAACTCGTGCTCAATCACTCAAAGGAGTATAAATAACTTGTAGACTGAATTAGTTCCAAAATAGTTTCAGAGTAGTGTACCATAGAAAAAAGGACCTCTTGCTTGACATGGGAATAATTCATGATAAATTGGACTTAATAAGGCCTTGATGCATCCACACTAGGTCTTGGACCCTTGCAAATTCAAAAACATGCTTTTATTGATGTCTTGTAAAGGTGTTGTAAAGTGTTGTAAATGACTTTCACGCTTTTCTAGACTTAATGAATCTATTTTCCCCTAATTCAACATTATAAAATGTGTTTAATAACATTATCACATCAATCTACAAGACTTATAACTTAAAATTAATATTAAACTAGTGTTGTAATGTGTCTTGCGCATTCACATTGGTTCTTGTGCCTTCCTAGGCTATGTGGACCTCATTTTAGTGTTGTAAAATGTATTTAATCACACTTTCACATTGAATTCTATGTCACAAGCCCTAAATGGCATTCACATCATCACTACTAGGCCCTTATTAACCCATATTGTGCATCTTGAGGCAATATTTGATAAAATACCCAACAAAGTTGCAATTTAAACCTTATTTCCTTATCTCTTGGTATCCTAGCTGTCAAAATGGCCCCTATGGGATCCATTCGCCATCCATGGTGAATCAGTCCCATCTAGGTGGGACCCATTTTCCATGGGTGGTGAATGAGTTCCATTTGGCTCAATTTTGACCTTTGAGAAGGAAAAAAGTGAAATTTAAGTTTAATATCTTCACATGTCGGCCTTAGGGATCCAATTTTTGGGCTAATATGGTGAATTTCCTATAAAATTACCTCTCTAAACCCTAAATCATAACCATTCTTCATTATTCATCCATCATTCTTCCATCTCAAGTCAAGCAACTTTGAGTTTCATCATTGCAAGTCACCAAGATAACAATTTTTAGATATTCAAGGGGTGAATCTCCATGTTCTACTATGAACTTTCAAGATCATTCATCATGGTAAGGTAATCAACTCCATTATTACATGTTTCATTATATTCTTTTATCATTTTGGTTTAATTACCTAAATGGGGTTTGACCAAGGCAAATCCCCATGCCCTAACATTCAACATCTCTCTCTCTTGCCTTGTATATTTGCATATTTAGGTCTCATGGAAGCTTGGAAATCATTAAAGGTTGCATTGAAAAGTTGTTTAGGTCTTCTCTTCATTTTTTAAGGAAAAATCTCCATCAAAAGTCACTTTTAGACCCGTAAATTAGAGTTTCAGAAACATACACCTATAGAAAGCTAAAGTGTAGACTGAAAGCTCTAGATTCCAATTTTGAACATTTAGAAATTAAAAAGTGGACTCGTTCACCATGGGTGGTGAATGAGTCCCACTTCTAGGTCGGTTTTTAGTTTTCTACATTTTTAGAAACCCTTTTTCCTGAAATAGGTTCTAGAACAATTTTACAAAACTGGGATTGATTCTCCCAAAATGGCGAATGAGTCCCACCAGGCCTGAAAAAAAGCATATACAACATTTCAAATGTCATTTCTAGCCTCCTTCAATGTCTTAGGTGCACAATTTTAGTTTGGTAAATTTCTGTTAAGTTTTGCATTTATTTCTAGTTCATTTTTACATTAGACAATGTGTTTTTAAACATCATGCATTTTGATAGTTTCCTCTTAATAATCAAGACATTTCATTAGTTTTCTACATTTAAATTGGTTCATTTAGTCATATTGCATCCACATCACATTAATCTTTGAATGTGAGCATAAGCATTTTGGCCCTCTTTCTCCTTTTAGGTGAAAACCCCTAGAAGCACTAGAAAGGATTAGGATGCCAAAAATATATGCAACAAGTAGTTACCATTAAGTTTTAAATTTATCCTCAATCATCGAAGAATAGGCTCTAAAGATAAAGACAAGATTTGGTTTTAAAGCAAGGAATTTTTTGTTGGATATTTACACAATGAAAAGTTGATCAAGAACGATTAGAAGAAGATGATTTTAAAATGCCATATGTCGAGGAAATCTTGGTGGTAAAATATTGTGGTTTGCTACCAATAATTATAGTGGAGATCTTAAAAAAATTACGAGCTCCACTTAATTAACCATGGTAGAATGAAGACATAATTATTGACTCATATATTCACTAAGCCACAATGTAATAAAGTGGAACCATAACAAAACATTTGGAATAAAAATAATATGAAGGATTCCTTCAAAAGACAAAGATATAATCAAAGCATCGCTATTCTTAATAAATTTTTCCTTTGCAATTAAAAACCATGAATGCAATTTTATATGCATCAATCTACTTTAATATGAGCTCTTCCATATGTAAAGAAAGCAAGCCAGCATACCTCATATTGGCTTTATATGCCAATTTTAATGCCAAGGAAAGGTTAATAATAACCTTAAGCAAGGTGACATAATTATTATAAGTTAAGACTTTATTAATTATGTTGACTTGGAATTATTGCCGATGATGAAATATCATGCCAACACATTTTAATATTGTGAGTCTATATATATACATATATCCATATGCATGCATGTGTTCATCTATACGAATGTGAATGTGCATACACGTATGAAGGAAAAATATTTTTTTCTACCTATGAGCATATGCATCCATGTACACATACACAAAACCCATATGCATATGTTATATTTCTCACCAAAAGTACATATGTGTATTTATATTTGCTCATACATATACTTATATATGAAAAGAAGTGAGAAGGCTTACAAACCCTAGACCACCATTCACCATGAAATGGGGAACAAAATAAGCTAACACAAGATGGCTTACCTCAAGCATGCAAGAACATTCCCTAGACCTATTTGGTTAATCGAGTCATGCATGACCAACTCAAGCTCAAATGGCTTAACTAGAGAATCCTCAACATTACCCTCCTCCTAGGTGATACTCCCCCTTTTTATCCTTGGAGGTGCTTAGATAATCCTACATTACCACTCAGAAAAAATAAAAATTAAAAAAAATGATAGTTAGCATAATAAACATTACAATAATTTCATCATATTGCATTTATATTCACATTTTCTATTAAAGAAAGAACATCCTTGCATATCATTTTATTTGATTCTTAGCATCAAATTAAAACACAAATCTATTGGAAACATAGCCATATCATTGCATATTTTTCATCATGGGATAATTAACTTCCAATATTATAGTTTTCATTGCATTATTTACTCAAATGAGTTTTTGTATTCTAGGGTGGGATGTAACAAAAATAATAAATTTGTTAAATTTAAAATCTGAATGTATTAAATTTGGAAAAAAAATAAGAGATGAAACTCTAGGTTGCTTTCCTAGGAAGAAAGGATTTGAAACTACATGAAACCTAAGAAAGGATGAAAAAATAATGTTAAGAGAAATTGGATTGTTGGAGGTTGATTTTGTTGAATTAGTTGTAAATATTAAACATTTTTTATTGATTGAAAAAAAATACATTTGTTAAAATTAGAAACCTAGGAACAAGTTTTCAAAACCTAGGATGAGTTTTGGTAATCTATATTTGTATCTAATAAAAATATGAGTTTTTCATTTTTTCCAAAAAAAAGTGCTTCTTCAAATTTTATAATTGTATTTTTCTTAAACTAAAAATTCTATGTTTTGAAAACTCAACCTAATAATCAATAGAGTATACTATGTGTTATAATTGTTGTTATGTAACTATGAAAAGATTCTAAAAAAATATTATTTCAAAATTAGCTAATTTATAGTATATTTGACAATACTTTCCTTTATTTTCTTAAGTCATAAATTTATGGTGTGTTTTCAAAATGTTGGCTATCCTAAGATGGTGTATATTTTTGTATGATGAGATATACATCTAAATTTCTAAGATGAAAATCCTAATTGGCCTGTATGTCAATTATAGTGATAACTAAAGTAGGTAGAATATGAGATGGAAAATTTTTAAGCATGCCATTTTTATCCCTACAAAAATATTTGTAGCTTATTGATAGAAAAAAATTAGATAAATAAAGTACAAAAAGGCTATTATTTTCAATGAGATAGTATGTAAAATATATCCTAAATTTTAATAAAATATCAAAGAGCCTCATTTTGATAGAAAGAATGTTATGAATGATATCAAAATGGGCATCACTTCAAAGTTGGAGATATAGGACAACTCTATTCAAGAAATATTAGACTCTAATATAGTAATGAAATAAATGTAAACATGATAGTATTATTTTTATGAATAGGCATTAATCTATATTAAATTAAAGATTCAATACATATTCACAAAAAAAAGTGGGTGGTAAGAAGGTACACCCCGAGAGTCACATGGGTAAAACCCAAAAAAGAAAAAAATAACTAGTCACATGGGCATAACCCAAAAGTCCATGATAAAAAACATTAAAAAGGCCATTAAGTAAGAAATGCATTGGCACCAAAACTAGGAGGGTCTTTGTCATCCATTTTATTTCCCTATACATCAACACCCAGTTTAGAGTGATGTTAGAAGGAGGACCCCAACCATCATCAACTTCTTTTTCTTTATCTTGATCTTCCTCGCATCGAGGAGAGATTGCAAGTGAAAGTCATAGAAAACTTTTACCAAAGTCTAGCCAACCAAAGTCAGAAGTTGGAGTGTCATTAGAGGGCCACCCAAACTGCCACCGCCATTCCCCATAGCTCCTTAAGAGGGCCACCCCTATCCAACTTGTGGAGGAGGAGAGAAGGTCCATCGAGTAGGGCAAGAACCACGTTGAAGAGGAGGCTAAGAGCAGTGGTATGTAGAGCCACTCTGCTATTGGCCCCAAGAAGGAAACCAGTTGTGGGAGGAGGTGGGCGAAGTGGGCACCCAAGCAATAGTACATAGGGCATTGCTCTAATGATCCAAAAGTACCTATAGGTGACCCACCTCAAGTGCAACTTTATTCGCCTACACTTGAATCTATAAGAGCACATTAGAAAAAATAATAGCTTTAGAATACAAAGAAAATTTTTTATCCATTTGAGTTTGAGCAAATATGTAGGCATTTCTATCTTTCTAGATAGTTAAGAGGATTTCCACCTTGAAAGTGTGCCAAAGCTAGGTATACTTAGTTGAAATTCTGGGCGAGTCTCCTAGCAGAATCATATGACAAGAAAAAGGCTCCAGTCTAAAGGGTTGAAAGAAGTCATGAATCCAATTCTAGAATTGTTGGGCTCTAGTGCAAAACCAAAAGAGGTGCTTAAAAGACTTGACTTCCCCACAAAAATGGCAACGAGGGTCCTAGACCCCTAGGTGAACAAGTCGAGAACCCACAGTCAATCCTTGGAAAAGAATACACAAAAAAAAGTGGGCAAGTTTTAGCTCAACAATTGTAGACCAAGTGGAAAAGAATCTTTTTCACTAGACATGAGCAGGAGATTGAAGAAGCCACCTCTAGTTTAGACTTTCAATCATAGGAAAGTGTGGTGAAAGCCACTATAACAAAGCCTAGGCTTGTAATTTTTGAAAGGGGTGTCTGGGTACCACTTCTAGTCCTTCCACCAGGCCTTGGACCCATGAATTCTCACCTTATGAAGCATTTCTACAAGAATAGCATTCACTAAACCATCATAAGTAGCACGTTCCTAATTTTGAAGTTTGTAAAGGGCACAAAAAATCTTCCCACTCAATGATGTGCATTATGGGTCTATGAAACACTTGTTGTAAGGTTTTAATGTATTTCTTATGGAATCTAAGCACCTTAAGCCAAGGAAACTTAAATAGAGGTTGGCCATTGTTAGCAAACAAAGGTTACCACCAAAGATGTTGTTGATTGAGTGAAACCCCATCACGGAAACCAGAGCCAGCCTAGTGGAGCTAGGGATTAACTGGCTCCTAGGATCTCCAAATGTTTTTGGCCATGAAAATCCCCACAAGTAGAACTGGTTCCTTCATGACTAGAAGCATGTGAAAAACAATCCCCTTCATGGCAAGTCTGTGAATAGGAAATCCTGACTGAATACAATGCCTGAGAAGAATTTTCTAGGCCTCATCTCTAGTAAGGGCACAAATTATCCATTTGACACATGAGACAGTCCCTTATCATTGTTTGGAGAGTAGCACAACTCCTCCAAAATCTATAGGAAGGAAAAATAATCCCAAGAAACAAGGTGAAACCCTCTATGGGACTTGACAGAAGCCCAAAGAAAGTCCCAGAGAAAATTTTCAAGCTTGTTATCCGTACTACAAAAATGAGGGAGGAATGGCCAATATAGATTGTCAATGCTAGCATATATTTTTGTGCCATTGACTGGTAGAACCAGACACATGGAAAATTTTATTAAGACATCCCAAGGCTGCCTTGATATTTTCTTCTTCCTCTAGGAGAGTGAGGAAAGAGTCATCAAATAAATGGCCATTAACTAGCTGGGCCTATGAATTGGGTAGTGAGATTCCTTTGACACACTAGTGAGAAACTGTATTGGCTAAGAGGTAACCAAATCCTTCAGTGGTAAGCACATAAAGAGAGGGAGAAAGTGGGAATCCTTGTTGAATGGAATGAAAAATCCCAAAGGAAAGAGATTGGTGGCCATTAATGGTGATACAAGCAAAGGCATCTATAAAAAGCATTTGAACAACTTGAATAAAATTAGGCTCAAACCCCAAGGCATGTAGCATACCAAGAATAAAATGCCATTCAATGTGGTCATAAGCCTTGGAAAAATAAATTTTAATAAAAATATATTTCTAGTTTGAGCACCTTGCCCACTCCATGCCTTTCCAAACAACAATAATGTTGTCCAGAATAAACCTGGATTTGATAAACCTAGTTTTCTCCAGATGCACAATTTTAGGTAAAAGATGGAGGATCTTCAGAGCTAAAACTTTGGCAATGATTTTGTAGGAGACATTAAGAAGTGTGATAGGCCTCTAGCTACAAATATCCTTGGGATCTCTAGACTTAGGTATAAATTGAATATTTTCTTTGTTTATTAATTTTCCTAGAGATTAAGCATGAAAGGATTCTAAATAAACATTGTAAAATTCATGCCCAACACAATCACAAAGGGACTTGTAAAATTCACAAGGGAAGCCATCAATTCCTAGGACTTTATCATCAGCCATGGAATGAACAACTTCCTTAAGGTCTTCAATTGTTAACAATTGATCATAGAAATTTCTCTAGGATGAAGAGAGCCTATTTGGCACAACAAGGCAATCCTAGAGGGTTTACTATTGCCCAGGCATGGATTCCTATGTAGTGAATACTTGTTCATAATGTCAAACAAAGGCCTAGAGAATGTCAAGATGCTCAAAGAGCACTTGAATTATGGCTTTAATTTTTTTAATGCATGGAGATGAGTTCTTGGCATGCAGGTCAAGAAAAAACTCCTTAGAGGCATGGTCACCAATTTTTAACTAGTGTAACCTGGCTTTGATTTGAGCACCTCTAGCAAGATAATTATCTGTAACTTTCTTTTTATGCCTTAATTCTTCCACCTTGACTTGTAATGATGGGGAAAATGGGTTGGTCACCAACACCTCAGTTGCTAAGCATAGGTCAGGAGTGGTAGCCTCATGAGACCGATGGTGAAAGATGGCCAACTGGTTCCCATAGATGTGTAGAAATATAGTTGTGCAAGTGACAACATCATTCCACCAAGTAATCCACCCTATATGATGAGCTAGCATGCACTCCAAATTCAAACTCTACGAATGTAGGCTAGAGTGGGCTAATGAAAAAGCAAAGATGTGTTAAAAAAGAATTAAGTTTTACACGTGCAAGGTTGTCTTGTCTCCCATTCAATGCAAAAAGAAATGGAAATGATCAAACAACATCACATCCACTAACAAATTAACTGGGAGAGAAGAACTATCAAAAGAGAAAAGAGATTGAACTGAGATCATGGCATGATCAAGGTACTTAAATATCCTATCAAGGTCAGCCCTGTAATTATACCAAGTGTGCCAGAGAGAATGAGAATGGTGGTGGCCAATATTGGGATCAAAAGCCCCAATTTATTGTGCATGTAAAACCACACCTCCCTTTTTCTAGCTAGCCATCTAAATGGCTAGGTGCCATCTTTGTCATAGGCTATCTCAACCATATTGAAATCACCACACAGTAACCAAGTAGCAACTAGCAATGAATTAACAATCAAACACCAAAGCAAGGAGCATTCCACAACATCATTTGAAGCATAAACATTAATAATCCCAAAGGAATGATTATCGATGTTGAGAAGGATCCAAACGAGTCAGTGAGTTGGGTCAAACCCGTGGTCGACCACACAAGTATGCCACTATGGGGACAAACGGGTGGTAGTTTTGCCACGCCCAACTTCATGATTAGTGCAAAACATTTTACTAGCTAGCCAAATAGAGTGACAAGTAGAGGCAAGCAAAAAACCAAAAAAATTAACGTCTTGGATACAAATCACTTCAATACCAGAGTATTTACTCAAAGTGTCTCTAAAAAAATACTTTTTGGAGAGGTTTGTTAGAACTCAAACATTCTGTGAGAGGAAATTCATGAGTGAATCTCCTCCATATCATCGAAGTCTAGCTTCTCTTCATCAAAAGAAGATAAATGATTTTGCAAAAACTCTGGCATAACTGACCCAATTTGAATAGAGGGAGAAGAATATCTCCATTTCTCTTGCACATATTCCCCTTCCTCCAATGGCAGAGAGGGACTGCAAGACTACCTTTGAGCTCTCAACATGGGAGGAGAAACATTTGGTTGTACTATCATGACGGCTATAGGCTAAGGTGTAGCCTTCGACCTAGGCTGCAATAAATAAGAATACCCAATCATAGTGACTTTACATTAACTTTTCTATCCTACATGAATATGTGATCAATTGTGAATGTGGAAACTTTTAACCATTGATAGTGGGTCAACAAGATAGATATCCATTTTCCTCAAATAAAACATTTAATGGGTGGATTAGTTTGAGTTAGACGAAGAAGTAGAAATTTAAAAGAAGGTGCATCAAAAGGAAGCAATCCATAAATGAAATTGTAAAGGAATACTTAACTCATTTATCCTTAAGTTCAAATTTTATAGGATTGAAAGCCTCCAAAGTGAGGAATGATTGATTTGAAATAGATTAAAGATCGCTCCAAGGATGTTTACATCAAATTCCTCAAACGTAGATGAGGAACTAAATGTATACTAGTCAAGACACATTAATCTCTTATCTATTTTATCTTAAAAATATCTTTGGGATTACCCTTAAAAGATTGGCGAGGCTCAAATTATAGAAGAGTTTCAAATTCATCTTGTTTGTTGGCCTTTTCAATTCCTTGTTTGAGGATAGTTTCTTTCATGATTAGTGTAGAAAAGAACACCAACATCATGTTCATCACTTTGAAATATATATTTTTTTATATTACTATTTTCTATCATAACTCTTCTCATTTTTCTATTTCTATTCTCTAGAAACATCCAAATTTAGTAGATTTGGTGTCTCTAATAGTATACCTATGAAACTTAGAAATATTAGAATATTTTGAGGTAGATCAAGGAAAATAGAACGCACACAATTTTTTTTCCTATGATAAGCTCAATATTCCCTATACCCTTGTTTCATCTCTAATCAAGAAAAAATTATCTACTAGATAATGTTCAACATGTGAAGAATTTGTAGGTCATAGGGAAAATGGCTCTCCCTCCCAATGGCATGATGCTCTAGTTCAAATGGTTCTCCTATATTTTTGAATCCTCCCTTTTCCCGCCTCTTCAATTCCTTTGCTCATGTGCAGACTAGGTTTGTAGGTCCACTTGTGGCCCCTGTGTATGACTTGGTGGTGGATCTTTCTACGGATGGTTTGCTAGGTGTAGACATTGTTGTTGTCCAAATGCTTTGAAGAGCTCCCCTATTGTGAGTTCTAGTTCTACCCATGCTTCTAGTTATTTTGTTGATGTTGTGCAGTCTTTCTTTGTTGGTGAGGGGTATCCTCTTATGTGATTATGTGTTGCTCATGTGATTTCTCTCAATCAAGAGGTCTCAAATTGTATTGAGTATTTTTCTAAGCTAGGTATTATCTGTATATTTTGTCAATTTTTTCCTTCTATTTCATATTTTCATCTTTTGCTTTTGAAGCAATTGAAACCTTTGGTGGAAGGTAAGATGGAAATTTACCCTTCTACTAGAGGTTTCTTTATTGTTTGTTTTAATTCTATTGAAGATAGACATACTATTTTGGTTCATGGTGTTTGGGATTATGACTCTCATTCCATTTCCATGATACCTTTGGTTCATTCTTTTAACCCTTTGAAAGAACCCCTTAATGTTATGCCTATTTGGGTGAGATTATCATATTTCCACTTATAGTTTTAGTGCCCCTCTACTTTTGAGGGATTTGGTAATGCTCTAGGTCAATTATTGAAATTGTATATTGCTTCGAAGAACTTTACCCACACCTCTTTTGTTTGAACTTTAGTGGAGGTTGATTTATATCAAGCATTAGTTGGTGATTTTGTGCTCCAGGTTAATGGTTGGTCCTAGTCTCAACTAGTGGATTACGAAGGCATCCCTTTTCACTTCAAATGTTGTTTTGATACTGGTCACTTGGCTCGGGACTTCCCTTGTGGCTCTCATCCTATTTCTTCTTCCAATTGGTGGAAGAATACCCTTCGAGAACATTTAACAATGAACCTTGATGTTGATTCTTCTTCTGAATACGATGATTCTAGTCCCCCTTCTCCTTCAATGTAGTGAAATAATACTAGTGTTGATGGTGCAACTTCTCTTATGGCTTTTGATGCACTATTTCTAGACAAGACAACTTCTTCTATTGAGTATGCAACTTCCTTTGAGACCCATGTTTCCCCCATTTTGGATAGGGTGGTTTCATCTTCAAATAATGATGCTCCAGTCTTGGATTTGGATTCTTCTCTTGAAGCATCTTCTATTCCTTTTGTAAGTTATTATAGAGGGGATACTCCCCCTTTTGATTTAAATTTTTCTAATTTGGATTTTGATTCCTCTTGGACATTGGTGCAATGTAAAAAGAAACATTCTTCTAAGTATGTATCATTTTTGAATGGCATGCCCTTGGAGGAAAGGTTGTTGGGTCCTAGCTCTAGTGCTAGAGTTGTTCCCCTCTTGTTTTTCTATTTGTTTTGCCTTTGGCTAGTGGCTTCATTCTTGATATTGGTCTATTTTATCTTTATGTTTTTCTCTTTTTGTTTCTAACTAGTTGCTATGTTTAGCTAGTCTATTTTGTTTGGGTGTTCAACTCCAGTTTAGTCTATTTTTTGTTGCTATTCTTGTCCTACTTTCCCAAATAGGTTGTTGTATTTGACTAGCCAATTTTATTGGGGTGTTTTGTCCAATTGTAATCTTTCTATGGTATTTTCCTTTGTTGTAGAAGGGATCAATACCCTTTCAAAATCCTTGCTTATTTTATCAAAAGAATTTGAAGAATTTATATAAACTACACTAGCTATCTCTAGGTCCATTGCACCCTCTTGTTTCATTTTTTGTTTCTTAAGAATAATTAATTCCTTTTTCTAGTTTCATGTTTCCATTTTTTTGTTCTTATTATCAAATTAAAATATTGTGTATTAGGTTATTTTTAGGCTTGTGGGAGATAGTCTATTCATAAGCACTTATTTACTTACACACATAGAAAGAAAAGAAGAGTAATCAATCATTCCCTTCTAACCAACCTATTTTTAATTTCTTTCTTTGGAGTATACATGGGGATATTTTAGCTTATATTCTATCATTATACACAAATTCAATGAAAATGATATTAAACTTGTCCACAAATGCATCAAGGATACCCTTAATTGTTATGCATTTTCAAGTGGGGGACACAAAAGTTTGAAATGGATGAGAAATAATTCTAGACACATAAAAATGACCTAGGCCTGCAAGCTCTATTTTTCACCACATTCTTCCTAGCATAATTAAAAAATTTAATTATGCCCCTAGTCCACTTTCAACTATTAATTAAATGATTTTAATTATTTAATTAATTCATGTCTTTTATTCTTCTTGATTATTTAAATAAATAAATTATATTTGTTTATTTAAATGTCACTAATTGTCTAATGTCTCTCCATAATTAAATAAATTTCTTAATCTATTTAATTATCTTTGTCCACTAATTCCTCCTAATTATTTAAATAAATAAGTTTTATTTATTTAAATATGTCATTAATTAACTAAATTCTTTGATTTATTTAATTGTCCACCTTGAAATTTTTCCCATTTAAAATAAAATTATTTATTTAAAATGGTCCCACTTTCTAATTTTCCCTCTTTTATTAAATAATTCAAATTAATTATTTACTATCACATGACCCCACCTTTTGAATTAAATTAATTTTTTTTAAAAAATAGTATTTTTCTTCCATAAATCAAGTAATTTATAATATTATTTGATTTTTCAGCTCTCTCTTTTTCTGTGTCATCCTCATCTTGTTGTCACATTTCCTCTTGTCCCTTGATTTGATCTTCTAGAAGGAAACTCTTGTCCATTCACTTCAAATTTTATCTAATGTTTCCCTAACCCTAACTGTGGGTTGTCATATTGAATCTTTTCCATTGATTCTAAGACATTTGTTAATCTTCAATCTTGGCCATTCATTCAAATTGCATTTTCTATAAAATGGAAATTTTGATGTCATTTGCACATCTATATCTCATGCAATCTTGTCATCTCATACAATCTTGTTTTAGGCATACTTCATCTCTCTTGGAATTTTGGCATACTTTAGTCATATTTTAGAGTTGCTTACTAGTTGCATAATTGCATAGTATTGCATTTGTCAATCAAATCCTTCAACATTTGCTTTGGTCTTAGCATTGTCACATTTTGCTCACACAAAATTTGAGGGAAAAATACAATTTGTAGCAATTAGCAAAGGTGTAATGGAGGTCAATCATGGAGGTTGAAGACTCAATGTGATGTATCTCTTTTTTTTTCATGTTTTCCTCCTTTGTGCTTCATTATTTTACTTTGGGTTTTGATTTATTTAGCTTTTAATATACTAACCTAGAAATTTCCCAAGTTACATTAGTGAACCCGATGCCAAAATCATGACTTTTTTTTTCCATACAACTTTTTTTTAGTTTTGTAGGTACAGGTATGACAAGTCGCATTCGAAGTTTCCAAAACTATAATTTCTATGTCATGACACATTCGGCCAGTAGAATGACACATCCACAGACTTGAACCACATTTGCTATCCTCAAAGACACATTCACCCTAAATTTAACGCATTTGCTATTTAGCACGACACATCTAAATACAATGACACATCTATTCTACATATTGACACACTCGACTGTCAAATTCTAGAACACAGACCCAAGCCATATTTGTTGTGTAGAGTGACGCATTCACTCTGCTATGACACATGCGTCTAGTAAGTTTTTTCTTTCAATTTTTTTTTCTTTAGAATTTTCCTAATTTCTCATTTCAATCTAGTAGTATAGGGGATTTTCTTGTTACTAATCCATTGTTGTAGCGTGTGGATTTGAATTTTCATGGGTCGAACGCATCTTTTTAAGACTACTAACAAGTGGTTTAGTAGGTTTGATGGTATAAAAGTGTTATTTTTGAAATCATTTTTGTTTATTTCATATTAGAAAACATGTCCATTGGTGCTCTAAAAAGAACATTTTCTTGTCTCACTTAGATTTAATTAGGGGGTTAAATAACTTTGCTTGATTGTGCTTGAAGGTGGTAGGTGATTATGCTCTCACCTTGTGCAAACTAGGTGATCAAAAAACTAGAGCCATCTATTTTATTTGTCACCCCAATTCAATAATCAAAGTATCCTCTCCCCTTGTGCACTTGTGTGATCATGGGTGTAAGAGAAACAACTATTGACTATAGTAAATGGGCCTTCTTTGGTGGGAAAAAGTACTCACCCGAAGGTGACTCAAATTGGCAATGGAGCTCTTTGGTCGAGCTACCCTCGACCAGTATATAAACGTGAATCCTAATGGAAAACTTAGGATTATGAGTGCAGATGTTTTAAACGGACAAGTGAACTCCCCAAAACCCGGTTGAGCATAACTTCTTCAAGCTCGAGTTCCTCCTTATTAGACCTAATCTTTCCCCATGTGTGTCCACTCGAACAGGGGTCCTAAACTAAAAATTTTTGTGTACTTTCCAAAATCCCTTCTATTTGCTAGTGCAACAATGGTCATTGTGAAGGCATCCACATTCTTGTAGTTCTTAGTAGAGATGATTAGCCTTCTATGGGATATTTATGGGGGTTGGAAGTTTGGCTAACTCAGAGAAGTGAGTGTCGAGTAGGGGAGCTAGTTTAGCTAAGATTTTGGATTCATCTACTAAGGGTATGTGCAGGATCATCATGGAAAAAACAAACCTTTAAGTGGCAAAAAATTCAGAAAAATTAGAGTTAGGCAACTTGATGTAAAAATTTGAGTAAGTTATCTATATTATTTTAAAAATATGTAAGAATAAAATATGTAGAAAATTGAATGTAGTTTCTAAAATAATAGGTTTATTTTGAAAAAAATAAAATCTATTTGGTGAAAATTTGAAATTTCAATGCAATAGTACTTAAATTTTAAAGAAAAAATAAGAAGTAGGTGTTTGTCTGACCACCCTAACCACAATAAAATGATAATATTTTTTTATAATATTTTAGATATAAGTAGAGGACTCATGTCCCCATGTGATGTATATTTTTTGGTTTAATTTGTTTCTAAGAAAATAATTAATTGTGAATTTTTTATTACAACTTTTAAAAATATAAAAACTTGTGTGTCTGACCACCTTAACTTGGTCAAAACTTCATGAAATTCATTTATTTTTTAATCC
The DNA here is from genome assembly GCA_007258455.2 of Sequoia sempervirens. Classification (NCBI taxonomy): domain Eukaryota; kingdom Viridiplantae; phylum Streptophyta; class Pinopsida; order Cupressales; family Cupressaceae; genus Sequoia; species Sequoia sempervirens. The sequence continues at coordinate 457,081,494 of VDFB02058242.1, forward strand.
TATAGTATGTGAAGCATAGAATGTGACACATGTTTCAAATTCAAAAAATGTGATACTATTTGAAAGCTATAGATGTTTTTCAATCAACCTATTAATCAGGACTTTATTCATAATTCAAATAGAAAATGAATAATAATTACTTATTAAATTCAAATTAAAGCATAATTTATATTGGTGGAAAGCTAAGAATGTCCCTTAAAAACCCTTTTCATTTCATCAATTTTGGGTAAAAAAAAAGTTGTCAGCCACATACCCTAGAAATTCCCATCATATTGCCACTTTTTTGCCCAGCATGATCCTGCACATACCCCTAAGAATAAGTGTAGTTGGGGAAACCCACATAGAATCTAGCAAATATTGTCCTTTCCTAACCTAAGGTTGTGCTTGTCTTCTTTTTGCATGTTCAAACAAGATATTGTGTTTTTCAATTGTTTTTTGAGACATTCAAACAAAACAACATCATTTCATAGACTTGGAAACAAACATTAAACTTGATACCATTTCAAAATTTTGCCAAAAATTGCAAACAAACTTGACTTATTCTATTGCAACGCATTTGCTGAAACACATTTTCCATTCTACACCACATTTGCCATTTTTTGTGACACATTTTCTCTAATAAGCCTCATTTACTATTTGTGGCAATGCATTCGCCTGTCCTAAACTACATTCACTTTATAGAATGCCAAAATCACTTTTCTAAGTCTCATCTGCTACCTATAAAACCACATTCACTGAAATTGTGACGCATCTACTAAATTGCAACACATTCATGACCTCGAATGATGCATTTTCCTAGAAAAAAGTAAAACTCTGTTGCAGACTAAAACCCGAGAGTAAAATTTTCCAATCTAATACAAAACATCTTTTTCTAGTAGTCTCTAGGGTCCATCATATTCATCTTTAGTCATAAACTAGTCCTTAGGTCCTCATTTCATTTGTAGATTTTGGATTAGGAAAACTTACCATACTTTCCAAAATCATTTCCTTCAAGAGTAGGTGGTCATTGGACTTAGTCAACATAATTTCTTTTAGTCATTGTTCTTTTTGTGAGACTTTCCAACTCCAAAGATTAGTTAAGAAACCTCACTTTTTCCTCTTGTCATCTTGTCCTTTGGTCACATTAGTAAGTCCTTTGATCACCCAAATTGAGACATAGATCAAGCTTAGGTTGGTTGAGTAATCTTCTTCCAAATCATTTAGACCTTTGCATTTTCATATCATAGAACTTTCAAATCATCTTAGTCCTCATTTTGTAGATCCTTACTTTTAAAAAATTCAAAAAAATAGTCATCATAGTCCTTCATCCTTTCTTTTAGACAACATTGTCATATTGCATTTGCATTCTTTATAATAAAAAATCCAAAAACATAGTTTACACTTGCATCCCTTATTCAAAAATCCCAAAAATGTATTGTCATCATCTAGTTGTCATTTTCATCCTCTTCCTAATTTGAGCAACTCCTTATATGGTTAAGACTAGGCTTCAAAGAAAAAGAAGACAAATGGCTAATTTTGGACAAAACAACAACACTTATATATTTTCCAATGACATGAACCACAACATTATTCAAGATGCATCTTTCATCAATCCCTTTAGCAAAATGAACATGCCATATTTTTCATGTAACCCCTTCGAACCATTTATACAAAGGGACCAACATGGACTTGCGTATATGAAGAATACTTAGAAGTCGTAATGCAAAATCCTAGCATTGCCTCCTTTGTGGAAGACCTAGTCTTATATGACCCTCAAAGATATCTAGCCATGCTTTTGGACCAAGGGGATAAATTACCATGTGGCTTTGACATTAACACTTTGAGACTAGTTTCGCTAGATCACAACACCAACAACAACAACAATGCAAAAAATGCATCCAATACTAGCAAACCCCAAAATAGTACAAGCAATGCCTCTATTGGTGCTACCTCACAAACTACCATAGGGGCTATTAATGCCAATTCTAATGACACATCTAATCAAAACATTTCCAATTCAATCAATGCAATGTCTATTAAAGGGACACTAACCATGTCACAGTGAATGCCAACAATGTCAACAACATCCTCATAATCAATTGGAGCTACCTTTGGATCCTCATCAATGGGGGAAAGCTCTTCAAACTCCATATTTGGAGCTTCATCTATTTCCATGGGAACATCATCAACAAATTATTTCATTAGATCTTCATTCAATCCCTTGGAGAAAGTTAAAATTATATTTTCATTCAAGGACCACAAGCAAATGTCAACACATTATCACCACTCAATACCAATACTTCCCAAGGTCAAAATACCAACATTCCCCATGGACAATTTCACTTATTTGGACAATGCAATTAGAATACATAGCATATACTTCGTTTCAACACAAAAATATTCAAGGCCAACACATCCCACAAATATCAACTAATATGGCTGGAGGACACATTTCTACATATGCATCACATATCCATACCCGTCAACATGTCCCTAACCAAAAATTGCAATAACAACAACATCCAAATAAAAACATGCCATACATCTCACAACAACATATCCCACAACAAAATCAAAACATATCTCCACAACAAATGGGGACATATGGGATACCCATCACTCCCATGTGTGATGCAATGAACAATCCTATAATTGATGACTTGATAGCTCAAGTGGTGAACTTGTAAAAAATAATAGAGACTATGTAAATGTCCAACAAGAAGACACACATGTCATGTGACCTATGTCCATATCCTTTTGACACAAATCTATGCATGCCACCATTCCCTTCTAGGTATGTGGCACCAAACTTCACTAAATACAAGGAAAAGACAAATCCTATTGAACACATTCGAGAATTCATGACCAATTGTGTGGAAATTTCCTATGAGCACACTTACTTGATGAGAATCTTCCCTAAGAGCCTTATAAGCCCCACATTGAAATGGTTTTCTACTTTACAAAAGTGAATAAAATCATGGGATGAACTTGCAGAAAAATTTGTACATGTCAAATTATGCCTATAACATTGACACAAACACCTCCATTACCAGTTTATGCACACTTACACAAGAAGACGCTAGTGAAACTTTTATCCCATTCTTCCAAAGATGGAGAAGTATATCAAGTCACTGCCATATTTACATACCTAAGAAAGAAAAACTCGACATGTTTTTCCAAACACTCCTAGGCCCATTGAAATATGGCTTGCAAGTTCATTGTTGCACAACCTTTTATGGACTTAGTCAAAAAAGGTGTCCAACTTGAGAAGGCCCTTATTGCTAAAGGAGAACTAACATATGGCCCTAAAAACACTAACACAAACCCACCTATAGACAAGAGTAAATAGTGGGTCAAAAATAAACAAATTACCAATGATGGTGTTGTTGATGCTAAGATGGAAAATATGATGGGTCCCATGCTTACCCTTAAAGGAACTCAACCACAAAATAGATCAGTGACTACACTAACACCTCCTACCAATTTCCTATAGAATAACCAAAATATTCAAAATATTGAAAGTCAAGGACAATCCCAACAAACAAGGAAATTCTCAAAAAGACGTACACACACTCCCTTCGGAGAACTAATTGAAGACGTCCTCAAGAAGCTCCTTCAAAATGGTCTCATTACACTAGAGAACCCTAAGCCATATGACCCAGGATAGTTTTAGCCATCATGGTGGGATGACAATGCTTTCTGTGAGGGCATAAGACCTCCTCTTGTCAACAACTAAGGAATATTGTACAATACCTTATTGAAAATCACACAATTGAGTTGGGTGGGCCACAATTTGCATCCAACACAGACCATACTATTCACAAAAACCCATTGCAAGATCATGGTTCAAATAATCCCTCCATGTCAGGTCCTAAGACAAATAATAATTGTTCCAACTATACTTGTACCACATTTGACTATTCTGGTGGAACCACTATAAATCATGTTCGAACTGCTAATGAATACGTCAATACCATCATAGTCAAAAGAGCATCTGAATGCAATGTCACTAATCATGGTGGAAAAGTCACTATAGTTGGTCCTCCTCTTCCTTAGCAGCTACAAATTACAACACTTAGTCCATCCTCTAAGAAATCACAATCAAGTGCATCTATCAAGCAATTGCAATCTAAGGGATACTTTAACCTTATTAATCAACTAGGAAAGACACCTGCTCAAATTTATATACCTAAGTTGCTATGCATTTCTCCCACGCATAAGGCTATACTTGAAAAAACCAAGAGTCCTACATCCCTTAAGACATTGATGTCAACCAGTTCAAAGCCATGGTGGGATATGTCACTACTCCCCATCATGTAACACGATTCTTAGACCAAGATTATTCATCACCAAAGTCTAATCATAATGATGCATTACACATTGAGGTATTTATCCATAAGCATAAGGTCAAAAGAGTTTTAGTAGATGCAAGAGCAGGACTAAACATATGCTCCTTAAAACTAGTTAAGGCTCTAGCCTTTTTTGATGCTTGTGTAGACATTGCAAAGAGCATTGTTATAAAATAATATGATGATGAAGAACATTCCTCTCGAGGTATTATTACTCTTCCTCTCAAAGACTGGCCAGTCATTGTAGACACAACTTTCCAAGTCCTGGATCTTGAATTACCCTACAAAATCTTGCTTGGCCAACCTTGGATTCACACCCTAAAAGCCATTCCATCCACTTACCACCAATGCCTGAAGTTTCCCTTTGATGACACAAATATCACCATATATGTAGACCCTCATCCCTTTTAGTATTGCACCAATTTAAGGGGCATTTTAGAACATCAAGTACCCATCAACCCAAAAGCTCCAAGTTCCTCTTCTTCCAAGTTCATTGATCCATCCATATTCACCTCATCATCCATGTCCACTCCTTCCACATCTTCTATCACACCATCTCCCTCCGCCTCAAAGGATGAGTCCAATGTCAAGATCCAGGACCAAGGATGTGGAGAATATAAATTAAACACAACATACTGAATCACCAAAATACCCAAGTCTTCTAAGGTCTATGGTTGAACCTTTTTTAGAATGGAGCCTAAGGAAATTTTCAGGGTTCCTCCATCACACATTTTTATAAAATGGGGTGCAATGATCAAAGAAGACATCGAGAATATATCAACATGGATTTATCGAGACCCCAAAGATCCATCCCCATTACTAGTCCAAATATACGAGAAAGGCTATGAAAGAACTAGTGGCCTTGGTAGAAATAAAATTGGAATTCGAGAACTCATAATGCCTTCTCAACGACCAAAGAATCTTGGGTTAGGGTATGGTCTACCTAAAAATGATGATCAATGTAACAATGTACTTTCAAGTGAGAGCATGAATGCTTCAGAAAGTGTTGAGACTATTGAGGAATTCCTTCTCGAAACTAACTCCCATGAATGGGAATTTGGCTCCCAACAATCCCTTAGTGATTGCTGCCTCAATGAGTTATTTCTTGAACCTAGAGAACCTACCTTTGAAGAAATATTTTTGGAAAATGTTCAAGATTGATCTAGCCTAGAATAATGACAACCCCAAAATCCCAAGAAAAAAAGTAGATTGGGGTAATTCCTTTTGTCCACAAGATACTTACAAGTCAAAATAATCCTCTATTGTCATTAGCCATAACCTTCACATACCTGCCCAGTCATCTAACCCTAATGACCAACATTCAAATTCACATGAATCGCCACATGAAACTAATGCCAGTCCATTTTTCCCCTATTTTAAAAATGAGTATGAAACAAGTGAAGGAGAATACTAGATTGAATCTGACTTAGAACTAGATGATGATAATTTAATTTTCAACATTTTTCATTACTGAATTTGACACCATTTTTTCGATGGACGTTCATTGGTGGCTCGAAAAATCTTCATTGGAGTAGTGAAGAAATGGAAAAAAAAAATTCATTGTTGTTTTTTCATCGCATGTCCGATGACGAATTAAACATCAAAAAATGACGCAGATTCGTCAGTCGTCAGTATCATAAAATGGCTCTAATTTTCGTCAGAATATCAACAAAATGGGCGTAGAAAGAACACTAGATTTTTGTCGCCAATTTGATGAAATGGGAAAGTATTTACGATGAATCCATCGTCTTAGCTAAGCAACTTCGTTGGACCTTTTATGTGGTTCATCGGTTATTTACGTTGAAAGTGCGACAAAACGGAATAGGAGTTACGACAAAGCATTCGTCATAGCTAAACAACTTCGTCAGACCTTTTTCTGTGATTCATCGTAATTACGATGAAATGCACAAGGAGTTATAATAAAGCCTTCGTCATAGCTATAGAAACTTTTTCAGACCTTTTATGTGATTCATCGAATGTGTTCGTTGAAATTGCAATGAAAGCATGCAATTTAAAAAAAATAAAATTGTTGAAATGTACCATCGGTGAGAGATCAATCAAGTCGTGTCCCTTCGTATTCAAATCTTGGGCAGCTATTTTATTGGAGCTCTAAACTATTCAAATATTAAGGATTTAATTAGCTATAAGATGGAAAGTTGTTGTTTAGACATAATCCATCATCTTTTACGTATCTTTATTCACCTCTAGCGCTTCAGATAAATTTGTGTAAATGAGATAGAAATGTGAATCTTTTATGACAAAGAAAATTCTTAAAAGGAGGGGGGAGAGAGAAAATGGTAGGGGCAAGAGAATGCTTGAATGTATAGCAAAGTATAACATTTTGATCATTATAACAATGAAACAAATTTTAATTTTGAAGCATTAATATCATTTACAACATTTATGATCAAGAATGGATGTAAGTAGAGAAACTTTTGCATACCTACAGATGGTACAAAATTGCATGGTTAAGTTGAAGTCTCCCATCAAAAACAAGATCCAAATATTTGTGTATCTATCTCAATCGAGCCTCTAAACCCTTAGGAGCTGTCAATTTTTCCACTAACCTGTTATGCACAAAAGTTAGATTTTAGAGTTATGGCACTACTAAAAATAGAAGAAACAAAGCTTTGAAACCAAATACACACACAACACAATGTGGTATTCATACAAATCCATACAAAAAAACTAATCTCAAAACATTGGAATGGAAACAACTTAAAATTATGATGTAGAGCATGGGTTTAGGGTATAAAAAATCATTTTTCTTCCACCATAGTGAAAAGCTAGCACTTTCTTTCATATTTTAATATTGGTTTGATGCTTCAAACGATGCATTTCTTATATTGAAAAATCCATTACCTTATCAAGCTTCTCTTTGTTTTGAGAATATTTTAATATTCTCTACTTAACAAGGCCAACCACGTGATGGTGGAAGCTCATTTGCCCCCCCCCCCCCACTCACATCACTCTCAATTCCCCATACCCAATCATATAACATTAATCATTCATTCATCCATTAATAACATATAACATTCATTAATTAACATATAAAATTAATTAATTAACATATTCACATTCATTCATTAACATATAATATTCATTCTTTCAGTTTTTACATATTATCAAAAATATGGTTGTCATGATATGATTACAATCACTTATTTTTATGTTTCTTTTTTAAAGCTACATAAAGCTGAAGTGGATAATCATTTTCTAAATCAATATATTTCTGCCCTTTAGTTGTTTTTCCCTCTGTTCATGATCTTAATGTACGCCTATTCGTCTGCTCATGACTTAGACACTGTCTCAAGGGGGGGTCTGCTGTAGTAAGAAAGAAATTTTAAACTGATATGTTTTATTATTATTGTTACAAGTATCTCATTAATTAAAATAACATTAGAGTGGTTCTCTTTACCTAATGGGTCCACATCATGTTCCTGAACTTTTTTTAAAGACTCATGCTCAACATACTAAACACCCTCTAAATCCTGATCTGCAATTGAAACACGAAAGGTTACATTAATTAATACACCAATTGAAATTAAATATGTTTAAGAGAACATGAGAGTGGTCCTCTTTACATGATGGGGCCACATCATGTTCCTGATCTTCTCTAGCTCGATCATGCTCAACACGTTGATCACGCTCTACATGCTCTAAAGTTGAAACACAAAAGGTTGTACATTAATTAATACACCAATTGCAATTAAATATGTTTAAATGAACTTTAGAGTGGTGCTTTTTACCTGATGGGGCCACATCATGTTCCTAATCTTCTCTAGCTTGATCATGCTCAACATGTTTATCATGCTCTATATGCTCTAAAGTACTAGGATGCAAACCATGACCTTCATCTGTAGGTTGTGCTCCACCCTCACCAAGTTGCATTCCAATGTCATGTGCAGTATTATCATTGTTTGAATGTTTAAAAAAAATAGGCATGTAATTACTTTATGGTAGAAATTAGTATTGAATAGATTGCAATCCATAGAAGCATAAATCTGAAAAAAATCCCAATTAATCATGATTTTTAAAAAATATGCAGGCTAGATGATTTTTTCCCTGATTTTTTGAAAAAATCAGTGAATTTTTGGTCAATGATTATTTTCTGTTTCAAATTGCAAAATAGCCAAAAAACGTGTTTAAAATCTACAAAAAAATGTGAATAAAATTGAGCTAATTTTTGCGCAAAAAAAACCATGAGATAGATTTTTTCCAAGCATCCATAGCTTGTTTGAAAGCACCTGTTTTAGGCTTTTAGCCATAGCAGCAAGGAAATGAACTGTTTGATAAAATGATTTGGTAGACATGTATGAAAAATGCAGTAGCATAGACAAGGTAGTGAACTGCTTGAAAAAAATGTCTCAAAGAAATGTAGTCTCATGGTGATGGAATGCCATGACAAGCAAATTGCTACGGATTGTCACATGGCATTCCATCACTATGAGACTACATTTCTTTTAGGCATTTTTTCAAGCAATTCATTGCTTTGTCTATGTTGTTGCTTACTATTATGTTTTGGTATCCATAGCTTGTTCGAAAGCACCTGTTTTAGGTTTTTAGCCATAGCATGAAGGCGTTGAACTGTTTGATAAAACACTTTGGTAGACATGTATGAAAAATTTGGTAGCATAGAAAAGGTAGTGAACTATTTGAAATAATGCTTCAAATAAATGTGGTCTCATGGTGATGGAATGCCATAACGAATACCATAACAAGCAAATTGCTATGGATTGTCATGGAATTCCATCACCATGAGACCACATTTCTTTGAGGCATTTTTTGAAATATTTCACTTCCTTGTCTATGCAATTGCTTACTATTATGCTTTGATATATTTTTTCCAAGCATCCATAACTTCTTCAAAAGCAACTGTTTTAGGCTTTTAGCCATAGCAGCAAGGCAGTGAACTATTTGATAAAATGCTTTGGTAGACATGTATGCTATGGAAATGCTATTAATTTTTTTTTAAAAGTAGTTTTTGACTGTTTTTCTTCAATTTTTTGTGTATTTTTGTAAATCCAATTTTTTCTTAATCATTTCCCCATTTTTTCTCGATTTTTTCAAAAAATCCTCAAATTTTGGTTTGCCGATTTTTTCCCCAAATGATTAATGCTGCTTTGGATTGCACAAGTATTCAATTTCAAATAAAATTTATTGAGTTTATTTACATGCGTGTCAGATGTAGTGGAAGGTTGTGTTTGCCTAGTCAAGACTCAGGCATTTAGCCATGGCTCCATAGCCTTGCTGGAAGGCAATCTTCAGGTCATCTTCTATGGGAACTCTGTTGAATTCAGAGCCCTACATTTTTGCATAAGATCAGGAATTTTTCTTCTATGGTGTGATAAAAACAAAAAAAAATCAATTTATTATTTGGATACTATATTTCATTTATTGATACTTACAATTCATGTGGCTAATTTCATATAGCCACCAGAGCCAAGTTTGTGCTACCCATGTTTTTCTAGTCTTGCCTTTGTTTCCTTCAATGTGTTGGGTTGCCTATGAAAAGTTTGAAATAAGTTATATTATGTAAAAGGAAAGAGTATTCAATATATAATTACATTGTTGATAGTATCACATACCTTCCTTGGCCCGGTGGTGTCTTTCCTTTTTTATTTTTAGCTTTCTCCTTTCCATCTGACACCAAGTCTTTCCACTCCCTCTTCGGAATCATGGGGGGATGCTCATACTTTTTGTTCTCTAAATGTGACCTATATTGGTCACTCGCATACTTTAGATAGGTACCAACTTTTTGAAGGATCTTGGTTCAGTTGAATGTTTTATCACCGAACAACACAACTAAATGGTTAATGAGCTCATCTTTTAAATCTTAATTTTGGGCATTCCATCGTGTACATATGGTGGGCCCGAAGAGCTTCAATGTAATATCACTAAGATGTTTATAAAAAACATCATTTCCTACAAAATTATCATGGGATCAATAGTCTAAAAAGAGTGATCAATAAGTAAATTCCAATTGGATTATATATAATAATAATTAAAACATTTTAAAGTAACCGGGACCCTCTCTATCTTTATGGGAACGAAATCCTCGATCATCACAAGTGTGACCATAAATATTCCTGTACTAGTAATACGGGAAGATCCAGGAAATGCTGCTAAAACATCACCAGTACTAGTGGCCTCTACATCCCTAGGTACATGTCCTGACATATTTTTTTGGAATGTGTTCACTTCCAGAGGGTGCATTAACGGATGCATGCATCATATGTGTTTTTGAAATTTCAGACGAAAATATATGCATGGATGATGGGATCAGATGATATGATGTATGTGTAAGAAGATCCAGATGGACACTTGTACCAACCCCTACTCCTCGGGCAACACTTGCAGTACCCTGATCATGGCCAGGAGCATCATGAGGAGGCAAATAATCCTATAAAAACAACACATATTTTAGTTCATGACATAAAAGAGTACAAAATATAAAACCATGAATGAATTTATGTTATAATTAAAGACCTCATAACAACTTACTTGCAAGTTTTGTAATCTCTCTTTCAATATTTTAACCCTCTCTTTTATCTCATCTGTTTGAGGCACTAGGAACATCAACTTAACCATTTCTTGATTGCATTTTTTTTGGACCTTCTTATCTTATCAAGAGGGTTTGTTGAATAAGCAGTGTCATCATCACAAAAAATTGACTGCAAATCACTATGGATGGTCTCCTCTACTGTTGGTGCCTTTCCCCAATCAGTCAACTACAACAAGAATATTACAAAACATTATTGAAATTAATCCAAAAAACTAATGAAAAAATATAATAATAAAAAAAATTTCCCCTATCTAATTTGTACAATTATAATGAGGTAAACTTGTTAGGTACAAGCAACTAAAGATACATCGCAATCTATGCTCTGGGCTAGAGCCTTCTTTGTACTATTAATGTCCCGATGTGACAAAAATTAAATATAAAAAAACATTACCAAAACGAAAGCAATAGACTTACAAAAAAAACATAAGAATAAAATGGTATATTGGAGTCATTAATTGGAGGTTGGGTAAAATGGTACATAGTATGTACCACCCCCATAGTAACTGTGTTTGTAACTAAGCGATTTAAATTGTAATCGATTAGAAACTCTTCCCCTATAGTTATTGATTTTATTGCACATACCAATACATAGTTTCCCTTATGTGCCTCGAATATGCAATTGGGTTTCTTATTTGTTGACCCAGGTCATGTACTGTGTATGAACCTTGTAATATTCCTTGATGGTTTTGGCCTTTCATCAATGTACATAGCCACTCCTTTATTTTGATCCTTATCTTTTAGTTGTATATAATTTTCTAATAGTGCATACCTACGCATACTTTGTGTATATCAAACCAGTTGCATCTAATCTTTGTAACTATAACAAGGTCTGACATACTCCATCAATTCAGTAACTTTGTCATAACATACCTTTATGTCATCCATGTAAAATAGGCCCAAACCATGTAATGACGATGGTGCTATGTAATATATCCTCTTGTTGACACAAAAATTAGTGTTTATTGGAGGAAGTTCCTTGGGTATCCATTGTTTCCATAGATGTTTGTACCTCAAGGGCACCTCAACGTCACCTATGCTCTCATCATCATAAGAACATGAGCCCCCTTCAACAAGAAAAAATTCCATGTGTTTACAAAATTTTCTTCTAATCTTTTGACCTCTAGTTGATCTCCCTCTTTTAGACATACTACATGTCTCGCTTTCCTCTTCTCTTCTTGAATTTCCCTCGCTTGAGGAAAAAAGATCTGAAAAATACCTATTTGGTGGTACCTGCACTCATAAGGATGTTGGATGAAGTTATTTCATGGTGATGTGATCCCAATGTGACATTATGATTAATCTATCATTTCATCACTATAATTTCATAGGTTATAAGGTAATCAAGTCTTGATAGATTGCAAGCTCTTGTTACTACCGTCCAAATGTGTCTATCACAAATCAAATCTACTTAACGTTTTAACTCCCAAGCTTTGTAACAAGTGTTAAATGTGACTATGGCCCACCAGTTACACAACCAAGGCCTCAAATGTATTCTCTAATTGTAATCAAAGGAATTTTCCTCTTCATTCAAGTAAATAAACTTGAAGGGAAACACCACCAAGTGGTTTATTGGACACCTCCATGACTAAAAATAGCAAAAAATTTACATTTAATTTACATATGTCTAAGTGGTTAATGGGGAGGGAGTGTGTACTAGGCCTGGTTAAGTCATGATAAGTTTACGCTTTGGCAATAAAAATTTTTTAAGTCATATTAAATCTTCCTATGTCTAATTTCTAGGAGATTTTTGGTCTATTTTAAGGTAGGATGATTAATGAAAGATCCCAAAGACTATCCTTTCTCCATGGTATCTAGGTACACATAGCAACGGTCTTCTCTTATACGATTGGGCATGATTTAAAAAACTTAGCTAAGAATTATTCATTTAACCTAAGGTTTTCTCATAATGCCATCATTGGAAAAGGATGATCAAATTCTTCTATTATGAAGAATTGGTCTATGTGCCTCTAGTAATCACTATAAATGTTTGTAAGGATAAAATTACTAATTGCATTAGGTAGGAGAGAATCAACTTTGAGTTCTTCAAATATTATATTCCTCTATTCAAAATTTATAAGGGTTGTGTGTGGAGGAGGTTATCACTACCAAGAAGGGAGGAGACCTTTCCTTGTATTCTTTTATAATTTTCATTATTCTTATTTATTTTACACCTACATTTACAAGTACACATACATATGCATTTATTGTTTTCATTTTTTCTCATGTAGTTTAATAGTTTGATCGATTTCATATTATATGTGTTGAAGACTTTAGAATTCAATTACATTAATTTATGGATATAATGTATCTATAACACTACAAAACCATATGCTCTTTGCATTTACACTTGCATTTAGAAATACACATTTATTTACATAGATATAGATTTCTTTAATGATATGTTGCATTTATTGTTTTAGGAGAGTATCTAGTAATTGCATTTACATTTACATTTAAAAATACATATACATACATACATACATATATATATGTGTGTGTGTGTGTATGTATATCATTTATATTCAGTGTTCAGAAACAACCCATTAGGTCTGCACATGGATAAAAATTCATAAAATCATATCTCCCATACATGTTTTGTTGAAACCTAGGCTTGAGCCTCTCATTTCACATGTTTTTCTTCCCAAAAATATTGAGGACAGCAGCTATACCTTCTTTATTTCTCATCCTATGCCCTATTCATGCATCCTACAATTACAATAGTATCCAAGGGGCATCTTACACAAGGTACAATAATCACAAAAAGTGGAAGAGCCCCTTTATATCATGTTTGGACTACAAAATACTAAAAAATATGGTAACTCAAATTATGATTTGTTGGTGAGATGTATGGAAAAAATCATTAGCACTAGCTCATTCTTGGAGTCTTTTAAAAGAGAAGCGAATCAGGTGGCAATGAAGTACAAACCTTATAGTGTCAAGGTGAATGAGGTGATCAATTTTGATTGGCCAACTGATGAAGAGTACTAGAAATCGGTAAATGTATATTTAAATGAGGAAGAGTGAAAAGGAGTAGGCTCCTAAAGGTTGACAAATCAGTTGTTGTTACAACAGATTCCTTTTTTTTTTTTTGGTGACAGTCTAGGCGTAGAATTCTTAAAGTTTTTTGTTGTTGCATCAACCATTCTCAGCAGGTACAATGAACAAGAAGATTCTTTGGGGAGATTGTTGTCACAAATCTTTGGAATATCACAAGGCCCAATTCGCTGGGTGACACGGTGCTTTATCACCGATGCTTGTTTGCTCCTCATTTTTCTATAAGAAGGATTCCCCAAGGCCGTAGTACAAAGTTAGCAAGTTAGATATTTTTGGTCAAGTCTAGATGAAGTTGTAGAGAAAATTGTAAAGTCTAATGGTTTTAGGAAAATTCAATTCTAGGTTTGAGTCATTCTCAGAGTAGGTTTGAATTCATGGGATTTGATGTTTTATTACGAGACTGTGATTTGAATTGATATGATTAATTCAAACTCATGTCTCCACATTGTAAGCATATTTGAATTTTGGAATAAAATGATCAAGGGTTGTTTCATTCATCTTACTGTTGTGGTGTGTATGATTCTTGTTTTAGGTTTAATTCAAGGAATTAATTAAAATGCTTGAATGGGATTGTAGGTGGATATGTTTTGTATAAGCTATTTTTTTTTTGGTCTTATCTTATACCATTTTATGAGAATGGGGCTGCCAATGTACAAGAAGATCTTTGGAAACTAGGCATGGAAATTGAAGGTTAAAGAGAATGGGGGTGCCAAACTTACGAGTCTCATTGCCCCTTGGTCATTGATTTTCCCTGAGTGCCCTCAACCTCGTCCTCAGTGCTGGTATGGACCTTGTTTTCACTCCTCTAAACTCTTCTTCGGCGCTGATATTGACCTTGTTTTCACTCCTCCAAACTCTTCGTTAGAGCTGGAATTGACCTTGTTTTAACTCCAAACTCTTCCTCGGCACTGGTATTGACCATTTTTTCACTCCTCCAAACTCTTCCTGAGCACTGATATTGTCCTTGTTTTTACTCCTCCAAACTCTTCGCTGGCGCTGGTATTGACCTTGTTTTAACTCCAAACTCTTCCTCGGCACTGGAATTGACCTTTTTTTCACTACTCCAAACTCTTCCTCGGTGCTGGTATTGACCTTTCACTTCTCCAATTTGACAAGCTACAACCTAGTTTCGTTAGGTTTTACAGTATGTTAATTATGTTCAAAATTTTGGTGACATTTAGCTTGGTTTTAATATTCTACAATATAGTTAAGTATATATTATCTATATTTTACATAATAAATAATATAATTATTCAACTTATTATAATGATTTATTATATTCTTTAACAAAATTATTAAATACGTATAAAATTATTATAATTAATAATTAATAATAAATATATTTTTATATAATAAAAAAATATAATTAATATAATATATATTTAATATAATAGTAATATATATTAATATGAGAGAGAGACTAAATTTTGATTGGTTGTTTCATGTCAACAATCGAAGGATGGCATGTCTCCTTGGGGAGTTATGCTCAAGGTAGCATGCCATTTGAATAAAGATATGATAGTTCTCCTTTAAGACCTCTTCAATGCACCCATTCCACACTTAAGGAGACAAAGATAAATATAGAGAACAAAATATAGAGAGAGAGGGAGATAATGACAAGCATACAAATAGAAAGGGAGACAAAGAGATAGAGATGGGTAGAGAGATAAAGAGATAAGGATGAATAGATAGAGATATAGGGAGGGTGATTGATATATCTCTCCCTATCACTCTCTATATCTCTATATCCCCCACTATCTATGTCACTCCCACCTCTTCTCCCCTCTATCTATTGAGCTATCTCTCCCTCTCCCCCCTTTCTCTCTCATTTACTAACATATGTAGCATAAACCTTTTGGATAAGATTGGAGTAGACAAAAGCCAAATAAAATCAGACTCTTTATCTATCCATGGATTTGATAATGTAGGGAAAAAACTGCTTGGTGTGATCAAATTATCTATTATTGTTGGAAAGGTCACATTACAAACTCTTATCCATGTCATGCCTCAAGAAATTTCATATAACCTTTTAGGTAGACCATGGATTCAAAAAATGCAAGCAATGCCTTCAACTCTTCATCATATAATGAAGTATGTCTACAACAACAAAGTATATACAATGAAAGTTGACCCTAAGCCTTATAGTGTTTTACAACTTGAGAAAGATAAGGAAAATCCTTTGAAAATATTGACATCAACTACACAAGTGGGACCCATACAATAAAAAGAAAAAGAAAATCATATTGAAGAAGTCACAAAGTTAATGGAAGATGATTGGGGATCATTAGATTTCACACCTAAATTTGATGGGAAATTGAAGATCATAACAAAAAATTCTAAAAATAGAAAAGAACAAGTAATCATGTCAACACAAAATTCAAAATCATCCACTTCAACCACTTTAGGAGAAGAAATAAATTACATAACAAACATTGATGAAGATGATTACAAACAACCATTGGATCTGAAAGAAATGAAAATGCTTTATGGAAGAGGTTATGAATTTATGAAACAACTTGGTTATAGTGGAAAAGGATGTGGTGCTAGAGAACAAGTTATCTATGTCCCTATAGATCCTAACACACAAGAAACCACTAGTGCTCTTGCTTATTGTCTTTTGAAAGAAACAAAAACATCAAAAACACCTTCACTCAATACAAACACTATCACCAAAGATTCTTCTAAGCCAACCTTAACCTTGGTGCATCCTGAACTAATAGATACTACATGGGGGAATATCTCATTAGATATGCATCAAGTTGATACGTTTTCTAATCATTATAATTAATAACATTAGTTGCTACTTCTTTTCATGTGGTAGTTGTAGTATCATAGTATATTCACTATCTTATGTATAAACTATGCAATATATTTTCTTTCACAAGGAGCAACATATCATCATCCATTTTTCAACTCACCTTTTATCCTTGAGGGGCAAGGGGTTAGGTAGCCTTGTCCTAGTATGGCACTTGTCATTGTCTCTTTTGGCTAGTTGACTATCTTCCATGTATATATAAGAGCAAGCTTGGAATGTGGATGACATGCCTTAAGTTGGCTCACATGTGGCATACTTTCTTTCTATGTTACCTTTAGCATTGCATGTTGAGGGAAACCCCTTATTCATGACATAACTTCATTTGGAAACATATGAATTGGAATAGGGCTTTCTGAATAATCTCTCATGTCTTCTTAATTGGTTAGCATTGAATATTTGCTACTTTAAAGTACAAATTTCTCATAGTAATGGTGTTAGCAATTTCTTTAAAGTGGGGGCATACATTGGAATTATTATTTTGAAATTTTGACATTCCTTGTGGCAAGAGTTGGTCTAATGGGTATACAATGTGTGCAAGTGTTTGTGATCTACCTAAAAATGCAAAACAACTTAGAAATGCAAAGAAAACAAACACAAGACTACCTCATGATTAGCCTAGTTGAATCCAAAACAAGGGAGAGATAGGGAAAAGGAGAGTTATACCTTGAGAGATATCGATCCTTTGGTTGGCCCTTGATGTGATTCATGATGAGAGAGAGAGAGAGGAAAATGAGATGGGGGCAGCAAGATGGAATTGAAAGTGTGATAATGGTGGATTCAAGTGCTATGAAAACGGAAAAATGTGCAAATTGGCTAAATATGGCTTCAAATGGAAAAATGGAAAGATTTTGGTATCAAATGCATAAGGTCCTAAATGAGAGAAAAGAGGGGGTATATATAGAAGAATTTGAATTCTCTAGAGAATTCAATGGTTGAGATTAAGCCACCAAGGCCAGGATGAAGGGCTATGGTGAGTTAAGGATTCACAAGCCCTCACATCTTGACATGTGGATGGTGAAGTGGCCTAGGATGTGATGATGTGTAAGTGAGGTGGAAAAAGGACATGTACCCTGAAAGTACATTGGGGGAGGAGAAGATTGCTTTAAAAGGCAACTTCTTGTTCTCAAATGGTTGGAAAGTGACATGAGAGGAATTTTAGTATTCCTCAAAAATCTCCATGGGGAAGAGGAAAGTAGTTGGGAAAATAAATGGGAAAATTCACATGCGTGGAATAATCTCATGAACAAGATAAGGTTCCAAAAAGGGAAGCACTTGTCCGCATGCGACTTGATGTGACAAGTCAAATATTCTAGAAGATGCATGGGAAAAGGGGATTCTAGGAGGAATAAATGTGAATTTTAAATTCACATGGGAAAGAGGGTCAATGCTAAGAAAGACAAATGAAAAGTTTGACTAAAAAGACATATTAAATGTGGCTAATTACTTTAAGGTTGTGAAAACACATGATTAAGAGGATTAATGAAATATTAAGGAGAAATTGGAAGATGTGAAGATGTGACATTAATTTTTTTAATTAATGTGTGCAAATCCTAATCTAGAATTAATTAAATTAATCTAGATTAGAAGAGGGTTATGGAGGAATAAAAGTGAATTAAAAATTCCTTGGGGGATGGGGAAAGTTGACTAAAAGGGGAGTTGATTAAACTAACTAATCAACGATTAGAAGAAAATTAGTGGCTAATGAAGATTAGAATCCAACTTACAAAAGTTGGAGGATGTGACACATCCTAATCAAGGATTAGATATGTGCATATCCCTAATGATGGGGTTAAGAGGTTGATTAGGATTAAGAAAAAGTGATGGAGGATGTGACAATGAGAGAGAAAAAGAGGAATTAAAAATTGACTTAAATTCAAAGAAGTCACATGACAAAATTAAATAAAGTGATGTATTCATTTAATTTAGAGAGGAAAGAAGTAAAAGGTAAAAGCATTTAATTATTGAATTAAATGCTTTAGGAATCTTATACAAATGATGAAATATTAATTAAATGAATGATTTAATTAATATTGGTGAAGAGGATGAAATAGATGAGTAAAGGGATGAGTAAGGAGACGAGTTTGAGCATATAGAAGTGGTCAAATTTGGATGTCTACAGTTTCATTTTGTGATTTTCTTTCTTCTTGTGATTTATCTTTTTCTTGGTGGTGTCATTGGGTTTGATGTCCTCTAAGAGCATGATATTTCTTAGCATACAACTTTCCTCTTGGTAGTAATGCTACACACTATGTTCCCTAAGGTTGCAATTCTTTTGTCCTTGACTTGTCCTCTTAGGGAGCATAATATAGCTCAAGTTAACCTTGTGAAGCTTGAAGTCTTTTTTTTGTGGCACCCTATCAAAGTTATCAAAGGGATAGCATTGGTATGGTTAGTATAGTGAGATCCTATAGACTTGGCATGAATTTTTGACTAAGCCACATTTTTGGGGCTCACCTAGTGGATAGCTTGAGGTTACATTAGCCCTAAGTGAGTTTCATTGTTGTTTGCATAGTGGAAATCAAGTTCCACTTATGAACATTTTTGGACAGACAGCCGAGACATGGTCCACATTGTGTTGGATAGTTAAGGCTTGATCCACCCTTTTTCTTTTGGACAAACAGTTGAGGCATGTTCTACATTGTGTTGGACAATTAAGGCTTGATCCGCCTTTTTATTTTACCTTTTATTTTAAGTCTGATGTTGTATTATTGAGTATCTTTTTCATTGTTGCATACATATACCTTGAATGTCTACTTTAGTGTGAATTTTTGCTTGTGCTCATCCTCTCACTAAAGTGGGGCCTAAATTTAGTGTAGAAAAATGTATTCTTTTTACATTTTCACACTTAATTTGGAATTAATGTTAATTCAGACTTAATTATACCTTAATTTAGTGTTGTAATATGTTATTCACATTAAGTTTAGGGCCCTATTAATTAAAATGGACTTAATTTTTCCTTAATCTAGTTTTGTAAGTGTACCCCTTTACACTTTCACACTTATTTAGGGCTCCCTTAATTAATTAAGGTTAATTTTCCTTAATTGGCACCTTTAACTCAAATCCAAGCCTAATTAATCACATTTTCCGAAGAGGAAACCTGACATTCATTAATGCCTTAACATAACACTTCTCATTGATCAATGTGTGTACTATGTGAGTGACCTAGGACCCATTCACCGATGGGAGAATGGGTCCTCCCTTAGACCTAGGACCTAAATTTAAATTATTATTTTTGGCAATGTTTTAACATATTCAAATCTATATTCAGATGTTAGCTTGTGATATTTGAATTTCAGAAAATTAAGGATACATATCTATAAATATAAGGTTATTTCACTATGTTTCACCTAGAAAAGTTTGAAGTGAGCATTACTATAGAAATTTTATGAGATCAAGAGTATTTCAAGAGAAATGCAAGGCATTCAAGAGCATATTTTTTGAAGATTTATTGTAGAAATCAAGATCCAATTTTCATGTCAAAGTATTTTTGCATCATGCATGTTATTAGAGCTAATATGATGATGTAGGTTTCATGATCCATTCAAGCATTCAAAGCATTATTTCAAGCCAAGATTCAAGGTTCAAGATCCACATCCTTTGAAGCCATTTCATGCAAGTTGTAGATTTACATTCCAAGGTTTATTCAAGGATTTGGTGAGTTGTGGCATTGAGTTGCTCATTCATCATCCTTTTCATACTATTTTTATTCATTTCAAGGTTTGATTACCAAAACAAAATTTGACCAAGGAAAGCACCCATTCACCAAAAATAAAACATTTTCCATCTTGATTTGTGCGTTGCAAATTTGTAGGTTGAAGAAAAGTTGAAGATCTTAAAAGTGCAAAATTACAAAGTTTTATTTGTTGTCTCATTAAAAAAACTTGGATTTTGCATTTATTTTTGACTGTACGACTGTGAAAAATGAGAATCTAGAAGTGCAGACACAGGAGCAGAGGACCCAAAAACAAATTTTAAAAGGCCCTACCCTAGGACCCATTCGTCATAGGGAAAATGAATCCTCAAATAGCTTTTGAAAACACCATTTGGTGAGAGGTACACAACATTTATTCCTTCTAGATTTTCTAGAAAATTTGATGGTTCCTTTAGTTTTATGCTTAATCTACTAAATCCAAGTGATAGATTGCATTTTGGAGATGTTTTTCTATTTATAATATTTCTCCCCAAAGTGTTGTTTGACCTAGACCCCTGTCCTAACACAAAAATGGAAACTGCAAGATTCCTCGAAGAATTCACTCACCTAAGGGATGAAAGTGGATTTTAACTTGAGGGATCTCATTTCTTGAATGAAATAGAAGAATAGGTAGGTTCATTCACCCCATTTTTCCCTTTCTATTTATAGTAAGTTTGGTGAAATATCCCAAATTTAGTATAAAATCCTATGTATTTGAACCCCTAACCTATTTTTCTATGTTTCATGTTCATGTTGGTGACTTGAGTTGTAGGCCCCAATTTCCCAAGTCTTGGTAATCTCCCAAGTGTCATGGATGTCAGACTTGGGAAGATCACCACAAACCTATCTTTAGGCTAGGTAACTTAGAACCAATTGGATACTTCACTTTTGGCTTTGTAAGACCAAGGGGATTTCCCCAAGGTAATTGGTGATGATTAATAGATTGGATACTCCCTTGCACAAACTATACCTAGTGCACAATGTATCCCAATACAAGTGTCACAATATACCTATGTGCTAGTTTGGATATGTAAGGATGAGCACCTTTTTAAATTGATAATATACCATATAAACAATTTGAGAATGTGTTTTGTGATAACCCCTTAGATGTTATAGAAATTCAGACATGGAAGTTGGAACACACTATAGAGAAGGGGGGTTTGTCACCCTCGAGGCTCCAGATAATGGGAGAGCCTCAAGGAATGAACTACCCTAAACTACCTCAAGTTATTTTACAGTTTGAGAGAGAGGCTAAAAAGGAAGTAAAAATAGCACATTATATCCCCTCTACTAAAAATAGGTGTATATAGAATTGGGTGAGTTGATCACAAAGGTTTTAGACTACATACTAGACAACTCACTGTCTAAGGATGACAACACAAAAATTAGACTCCAATGCAACGCACTGGCATCTTAGGGACACATTAGTGTCCTCTATGGACAAAGGTTTGATAAAAAACCAAAAAACACAGAGGGCCTAATTATGATCCTACTGTTGAGGTTTCATAGTTTGACAGAGAAAATATAGAAAGTAGAAAGTACAATAAGAATAATACTAGACAACTATTCTAGTATGAAAATGACAAAGAAAGAGTTGGAAAAGGTACCTTTCCACTCACGAAATTCAATCCTTCAACTATAACTCCAAATGGATGAACCAACACCTACAAACACGAAAAAATGAAAAAATTTGGGATTTGTTTCTAGGTCTACCTCAATTAGACCCTCATTTTGGATTTCCCACCTCCACAGACAACCAAATATGCAACAATATAGAGAAATTGATAGATAAGAGACAACAAAGACAATATCAAATAGAGTATGAAGACAGCCTAAATGCTACTCTATAAGACACAATAATGCAAATAAATAACAAGAGGAAATCACCTTCTCTCCTACTAGCACTCAAGGTTGAGAGGACAAAATGATGAGAGGCCACGCCTTTCCAAGAGGATAGATTTTTGCAGACCTTGCAAAAATAATAATACAACAATAATAAGGTGTTGTGGAGTCTAATAAGGGAGCTTACAACAACTAGAAGAAGCAAGAGTGATTAAGAAGAGCATGAGATTTTGCATGAAGGAATGAGAAATCTACATGAAGGAGTGAAAGAATGAATTTGAATGCTTGAAATGGATTTAACTAGTTGTTTTTCATCATTCAAGGGTTGACAAAAGATGTTAGCTTTGTAGCCAACCATAAATGTAACACCTCTATAGATTCCAGAGGTAGGAACCCCGTTAGGACATAAGTGCGATGCATAAATGTTTGTGTGATGTACACATCCTTGAAATAAATTCCTCCAACAACGTAAAAAGATAGGGTTGCATGAAAGAAATAAGCTGATGGTGGCAGGTTTGCATAATCAGACCTATAATTTCTAAGGTAAGGGTAAATAAATGGGGAATTTTCCTAGGGTGAAAATTGATTCCATTACATTTTTCCACCACTTAGCAAGCATATGTGTTAGTACAGATGTGAGCTAAAGTAGAAAGACATTGAAGATAATAAACCAATAGTGTTGAGGAAGTAGATCTTTGATTTGACCCACCTGGACGTGAAGAAGGAAGAAATTTCTCCATAGGTTATCAATCCTGCAAAGCTAACTAAACATGAAAGAGAGGTGGATTCATAGGTTCTTAGTCCTAAAAATCAAGTTGTGATCTCACCACAAACATGTTAGGTTGCAGACAAAACATGTTAGGAAAAAAATCATAAGATACACATTCATAAGACACATAATCCAACATGATGAGACACATCCTGATTAGATAGACACAAGACACACATTGATTAGATTAGCTTGTGGCTACTGCAAACTCTATTGTATTATAATCATAGAAAAGACGGGTCTAGTCGAGTTGCCCCCAAGCTAGATGCAAGGATATACAATGTCTGATATCAAGACATAGCAACATCAAATAGATTCAAGTAAAATAAACTCAATTTTGCAAGACACCAGAGAGTTCACTTCAAAAAATCTTTCAAAGGGGGTTCCTTTGGCATGAAACCCTTCAAAACACCAAGGGATCCATTCAAAGGAATGCTCTAGTTGAAAGACACCATATTTTCCACAAGTTATTCTTCCATCAAGAAATCCATTGGAAAGAATGCTCCTTCTCAAAGGAAAGTTTTCAAACTCTTTCATTTTAGAAAAAGTGCTCCTTTTCAAAGGCAAGTATTCAAACTCTTCACATACGAGATCCTTTTCAAAAGAAAATTTCATCCAAGAGTCTTGAGAGAATAAAATATTTTGGAAAATCAGAGGCTTCAATAAGATATTCTTTTAGCAAGGAAGTCATTTTAAAATTTACACCAAAGAATCCTTTTCAAAATAATTCACCAAATTCAAAATTAGAACATGGTATCCCCCCCTTAGGATGTTATGTGTTGCACAAAGGAGTACATGACATCCTAAGGAGAGAAAGGAGAGGCAAAGATGTTGTGGCATGAGATACATGATGAGATGTATTCATGGTATGTTGTCACCCATGCAAGGGACAACACATAAGAACCACAACGTCAAGAGCAGACATAGATGAAGAAATCAAGAGAGACAAGGGGATCTGAGAACCTGAGGTTAGATCTTCTCATAGATATAGAAAGATATAACATAGTGTATTAATGAATGATCATCAATCCCTAAAGTTCTCAAAAAATTAATAAGAGCACTTGAAGACAAAGTAAAAAAATAAAAAAATTGGGTCAACATGGAAGAAAGCCTAATTACCCCCAACACTTTGCATCATCCCCAATTCTAAAAGATACAATTTAAAAACATATATAAAAATAATGATACACTTAGAAGAAGTGCACGAAAAAATTTATGTGCTTGTATCCAAGCACCTACAAGGGTAGCAAGGGTCCTCTAGGTAGGATCACAAACACAAAAATACAAGAATATGGGAACACAAACACAAAAAAAATCTATGCTATAGATAAATTAGAGGTACCACCCTAGTCCTTATCAACCAATAGGTCATCCTACTCCCAATATAGATCGTTGTAGGGGGAGGGAGGTCAAGCCTAAAAGAGCGAGATAGAAAGGGTGGTACCCTTTGACTCACACAACAAGGGCCAAGGAAGAAGGCCCCTCGAGGTCTTCTTCACCGAGCTCCTATGAGACACAAGTCATTGATCTTGCAAAGATCACGGATAGAGTCGAGATGTCATCCACCAAGTTAAACATGCACTTTATCGGGGTATCATGTGTCAATCGGGTGGGAGAAGAACAAGACACCTGAGGGTCATTGCCAACCTTGTTGAGAGGGGCGGTGACAAACTCAAGGGAAGCAGGGGCTGCCCCCATCACAAAGATGATGCAAGACAAGACAAAACCAACTTTTGAAGAAGGTGAACTCTTCTTTTGGCCTCCACTTGCAGCAAGCTCATCCTCCATCTTGTGCTTCGGTGGAGGATGTGGAATCCCCACAAAAAGAAGTTGAAGTTGGGGAGGAAGAAGATAAAGTTGTAACAACCACCACCATTATGTGTGACATGTCTATGGGCCAAGAAAATGGAGAGATATCTAGGAGGGACATCAAAATAGGGGGATGCATAGAGGGAGTGATGAGAAATTGCACCCTTTTGGGGTGAGCATTATTAGGACCCATTGGGGGAGTCAAAAGCAAAATAGAGGCAATGGGAACCAAGGCAGGAATAAGTAAAGAGGAAATGACATCAAAAGAGGATATAGAAATAGGGGTTATTGGATCCCCTTCTATCTTTTGCAAGGTGGTGTGTTTAGTGGTCAAATTCTTTCACCTGCAATTGCACTCAAACACAAGCCAGTTACATCAGCTACGAGCACTGAAAGATGTGGCTTGAAAATATATCAAAGGTTGTTGCTCAACCATAGGATTATACTTCGTAATTATTTTCTATGGAAGGATGGTCTCTTGGGCAGGAGAAGGAGGAGGAAGCACAAGAGAAAAAGCAACCAAAAGAAGAGAAACAAAAATAGGTGCCTCGACGGTGGGCCTCTTCCAGTTTTCTACCTTAGGGGAAAGTAGAGGAATAGTAGGAGGCTACAAAGGCCGAGACACAAGAGTAGCCCTATGAGGACCCTTCCCATTTCCATAGACAATGGGTCTAGGAACTGTGGGAAAACTAGGAAACTTGAAGACATGATGCTTCACTCTTTATCATGTGGGCACCATTGCACTTCCCATGCGAGGAATGGGATTGAGAGTTGAAGGTGTTGTAGAAGGATGAGAAGCAGAAGCAAAAGTAGATGACACAGAAGGAGAAAGCCCTTGAGCATGAGCAAGCTTCTCCTTCCCTTTTTGCTAGGTAGAAGAAGCAACTTGTTGTTGCACAATCATGGAATCCTTCATAGAGATTATATAAGGGGACATCATATAACTATCCTTCGACGTCAATCCTCCAGTCTTATATTTAATATAAGCCTTATATAATAAATCTCCCCTAAGAGGGAGAGGTCCGATCGGGGCAAGATAGAATTGATCCAATGTGACACTAGTGGTTTATAACCAGTGTCATGCACTATGTGCACAAAACCTTCATGAGGGAATTTTAAACATTTATGAACCACAGAGGTAACACCGTTCACAGAGGCCAACCATGTGATACCTAGCCTTACTCAAAATAGTCAAACTCTGGAATGATAACAAATGAAACATCAATAGCCTTGGGTAATACCAAGACTAATAAAGAAATAGAGCCCACAGGGGCAATAGAGAGTCCATCATGCGTACAAAGAGTGGTCTTCGACTCTTTGTATCTTTACTTGTGTAAGTTGTTTATAAAAAAGTCTCATCCATTATCACATTAACTTGAATTGTCAGCTCAACTAAGACACCAGTTACGACATTTCCATTGATCCATACATGAATGCATAGTGAGGAAGGCTCTTTATTAAGAGTCCCATCATGCGAGGTAAATGTTATGTTAGGTATAACACTCATATTTTTAGGAAGGATATGTGTGAATGAAACAATGTTCATGCACTTAGATAGAACTAACTCAAATGATGTAGAAGATTATGCTAGCAGACAATGACCTACCTAGATTCCATTTTTAAATATCCAAGATTCCTACCAACGTATCTAGGGGTCGTAGACTGGGTCATAAATTTGCACACTTTGCAACACACAAACCTAAAACACACCTAGGACATGAGAAAAAGATTCTCCACTACCAAGAAATGAAAACAGGGAGTTCACGTCAGGTTCACCAAAAATGTAGAGAAGGGGGGTTCGTCACCCTCAAGGATCTAGGTCATGGGAGAGCCTCAAGGAAAATAATTCCCTAAACTACCTCAGGTTATTTGATAGTTTGAGAGAGAGGTTGAAAAGGAAGGGAAAATAGTGAATTATTTCCTCTATGCTAAAAACAGGTGTATCCATAAGTGGGTGAGTTGATCATAGAGGTTTCATACTGTACACTAGACAGCTCATTGTTTGAGGACAAAAAGATGGAAACCAGACTCCAGCGTGGTGCATTAGTGTCTCAAGGACACGTTGGCATCCTTTATGAATAGAGGTCTAATAAATAGCTAGAAAACATAGAGGGCCTACTTACGACTTGATTGTTGAGGTTTCACATTTTGAAAAAGAAAATATAGAAAGTAGAAAGTACAACAAGAAGAATACTAGAAAGCTATTCTAGTATGAAAATGACAAAGAAAGATTAGGAAAATATACCTTCCACTCGTGAAATCCAATCCTTCAACTATAACTCCAAATGGATGAACCAACACCTACACACATGGAAACAAGAAAAATGTTGGGCTATGTTTCGAGGTCTACCTTAGTTAGACCCCTATTTTGGTGTTCCCACCTCCATGGATAGCTAGATATGCAACAATATAGAGAATTTGATAAAGAAGAGATAAGAAAGAAACTATCTAATAGAATGTGAAGATAGCATAAATGCTACTCTATAAGACATAATTATGCTAATAAATAGCAAGAGAAATATCACCTTCTCTTCTGCTAGAACTCAAGGTTGAGAGGAGAAGATGATGAGAGGCTATGCCTTACCAAGAGGATGGAGCTTTGTAGACCTTGCAAAAATAATAATATTGCAACAAGGTGGTGTTGTGGAGTCCAAGAAGGGAGCTTGCAATAGCTAGAAGAAGAAAGAGTTGTTGGTATATGGATCCTAATTAGACTCAGAGGTTATGTTTTCCCCACTTTTATCAGCACAGTTTCCCCCCAAATTATTTAACGGTGGTTTGGGGGTAGCACCCCCAAGATGGGTTCAAGGGGTAGTGCTCCCTGTGAGGTCTAGCGGAAGTTCCCCTAGCACGCTCCCTATCACAATATAGGGTAGGGTCGAGGGGCAACACCCTCGAAACCTCTCACAATTTTTTATTATTTTCTAAAGGCGTTGAGTGTTATTTTTCTATTGGTTGACATAAAAAACCCTATTTTGTAACCAACATAAGTCTTGATAAAAGGATAAGGGTTTGGGTCTCTATTGACATTGTATTGTAGCATTTGCAGCGGTATTGAGTTGCAAGGATTACTAGTTGTAATCAGTTTGATTTACTAAATAATAATATTGGACTCTCTGTTGGTGGACGTAGCCCAAGTTTGGGTGAACCACGTTAAATATTGTCTCTTGTTGTCATTATTTCTGTGTTTTTTTTCATTTATCTATTTAATCTTTATTTGCATTTAATTGATATCTTCATACAATTCCTCACAAGAGTGATCGAGAAGAGAGTGAGAATGAGATTGAGAAAGTTAGAGTTTGCATGGAGTGAAAGAATGAATTTTAATTCTTGGAGTGGAGGTATCTCGTCATTTTTCATCGTTCAAGGGTTGACAAAAGATGTTAGCTTCGTAGCTAACTAGAAACATAATGCATCTATAGATTCCAAAGTTAGGAATATTATCAAGACAAAAGCATGGTGCTCAGACATCCACGTGGCACACACACATCTCCAGCAAAAATTCCTCCACCGACACAAAAAGAGAAGACCACACAGCAGAAATAAGTTGGCAATAACATGTTTGCATCATCAGACTTATAATTTCTAAGGTAAGGGTAAATAAGTGGGGAATTTTCCTAGGGTGCAAATTCATGCCATTACACACACTAAACTAACTAAATTGAAAATATGTTTAAGTTGATGTACTTTAGTATTTTTTATGGTTGTAGAGAAATTTTGTCATTGGATGGTGAATTTATCTTGTTGGGAAATAGAGTCTCTATGTTCATAAACAATATGCAGCAATTGAAAGCAAGGAAACACCTTAATCAAGGTATCACACAATACTAAGTCTTCAAAAATGCATAAGTTAGGATCTACACATACATTAAAAAAACCGTAGATATTTATAGAATAGTAAGTGAAATTCTACTTAGTAATCCAAGAGCATGCCCATACATTTCCTTTATTATGCTAGAAAGATACCTTATAAAATGCTTTACAAGGATTTTACAGTCATGTAGCTAACCAAATAAGCAAGACACATATAGAAATGAACACCATACACATGGAGACACTCAATGAAGGTTGATTCTTCCATTAATTAGTCAATCTACAAAGGTCACAAGTGTTATTACAAATTTTGGGATAAACCTAGATCATTACAATACAAAAATAGCTATATGCAAAACTAGAAGTTGAAATCCTAGAACTTCTTGTGAATATCTATATTTTTTTCGCTCTGTAACTATTCCTCCCTACAAAAAATGTTATCCTTCTCTCAAAATGATGATCGAGGTAGATATATCTACAAATAGATGGTGTGTGGAATTTTAGAAATCCATGTTGTAAAAATAACCCTAACAGAGAGCCCAACACTACCCAGACAACAAGTGTCCTCTGCAATTAGATTTGATTGCTCAAAATTATGTACAAATAATTCTTTTGACACACACCATTTCTGCACATTGATGATTTATGGGCTTGAGTTTAATATTGAGTGAAATCACCCATGAAATCTACCAAAATTATGTCTTGGGGGTGTTTCTTGATAGAAAAAGGTTTTGCATATAATAAATGAGGTATGGGCACCATAATTTCCCTTGGATCCATGCTAAAAGGAAATAAATACCATTAAGGAATTTTCCTAGATCGAGGTGTGGGTAGTTGAAAAGGTGGTTGAGTTTCAATGTCATTACAAAGGGAGAAAACCTTTCATTCAAACCCTTTGTGGAAAGTCAATTTCCATGGGGTCATGCAAGAAACAAACCTTTAAGTGGTTATGCATATATTGGTCCTTTATCAGTTCAATTGGATCTTCGTTACCATTTACCTTTACCTTTACCTTTTTTGGGCTTTGGAAGTGCATCAAGAATGAGTAGAACGTCAATGGTCATATATCATATGACTAGTTCAACATTTCATTCCTACAAAGCAATGTTTGCTTTGAATAAGTCCACTAAAATCCACCTTTTCGAAAAACCTACATGTTAGTGAACATCACCAAGTGACACCTTAAATGACCAATTCACTTAGCATTCCTCACATAGTCTTCTTCTTTCTCTTTTTGGTATTTACAGGACTTCAACCTGTAGACACGAAAAATATACTGATTGATCCTATACACTTGATCCTGATTTACTAACACCAGTTCATCTTGAATCATCTCCTTTACTAACTATTTAATCGAATAATATTTATTTGATTAAATTCATCACATTCCATCTCTTAATTAAATAAATCAATTTTATCTAATTAAGTCATCATCTCTTCTTAATTAAATAAATCATTTTGTTTAATTAATCTTATAGTCCCTCTTTTAATTAAATAATTCATTTTATTTAATTAATCTCTAAAGTCATCTCCTTAAATTAAATAAATCAAATCTTTATTTAATTAAATCTAAAATCATTATTCCTCTCATTTTGATTTATTTAAATCCCAAAATCTAAATCAGAGTGTTGAATCAGCTAAATTCTATCTTAATTAATCAAATCTTGTTTAATGCTAATCCTAATCCATCAAAACCTCTAGCTTTTGCAACTTTCTCATGAAAATCAATTTAATTAATTAATAAATCCTCAATTTTCATTCAAAAAGGCATCAAAGTGGGAATATTCTCCAAGTTTGAATTCTCCCCCCAAAAGTACTTGTCCATCCAACAAGGCATTAAAGGCCTCTTACATGTCCTTTTCTTGAGCCAAGTGGCATTTAATTCATTTCTTCTCTCCCTCCAACTTGTCATTTCTCCAAATTTGAATTTCCACCTAATTGCATTAATTTTCACATTCATCCAAATGTGCTCCACCTTTGTCCACTCAAATGTTGACAAGTGGCATTATGTTATTGGTAGGTGTTTGATCCCACATTCATCCATTTTTCCTCATCCTCCATCATTCTCTTCTATAAATAAGAGGCTCTCATTTGGATTTTGGATCCACAACTTCATGCAACATTATTATCTTCATTTTTTTGAGCAATCTTCATCCATCTTTATCCATTTTCATGATTTCATAGGTAGGTTATGGAGAAATTTCATCAAGGAGCGTCAAATATTCACCATTGATCATCAAGCTTGCAAGGAATTGGGAAAGGGCCATTTTCCACATCAAAATGACACCAATTCCCCCATGGGATTAAGAGTTTGTCTCTTTGAGCAAGATTAGATAGTTTTTATTCATGTTCTTCATTTATTCCTTGTTCTTGATAACTCAAATGAATTTCATAGGTAATGTTGTTTCTAACTTGCATATTGGACTAATTATGTGTTTGTTCTTTGTGTTTGTGCAGGTATAGGATCACCATTCACATTTTGGCGCTAGAAGGAGGGCTAATTTGAAGAATCTAACACATTTTTCTTCAAAATTTTGTTGTTTTTTGAAACTTTTTGTGTCTACAGGAAAGTGTGTCGCTGACAAAGGAACTGCATTGCTATCAGTCCAACAACGCTATATAATGACATTGAAAATCTCTAAACTGCAACCTAGGTTCTTCTTGCCATAATATTTGAATTCCAAACAATGACACTTTAGTCATTGCCCTATTGACCAACCATCCAAACTCCAAACTCCAAAATCCATCGCTGGTCAAAAGACTAACACATATGCAGGCATTGGTTTCTCTACAGTCTAACGCTATCAGTCCCAGCGTTGCCATACAACGACGCTAACTCCTTCAAATTGTGATGCCATTGCAGATTGTGCCACTGGAGTTGGGTAAAAGGCAGTTTTCAAATTAATTTCAACATGTGCTTTTTCATTTTGATTACTTTTGACTCCTAACTGGTTTGTGACCTCTATTTTTATCATTTTAACCAGTTTTTATAGGTTGGCTTGATCAAAAGTGAAAGGAGGAAAAAAAACAATATTTCTTATGGCATCATCATTCTATTGTATCAATTGTTTTTAAACACTTTGGGAAGCAATTATAATCTCATTTCTAAGGAGTTTGTCACTTTCAAGCTTTTTAGGACTCAATAGATTTTATTTGGGGCTTAAAAAGAACAAAACAAAGGAGTTAAAAATAATCTTAGGAACTTACTACATTTTGTTTTGTACTTAACAATTGAACAAACAAATCTCACACTTCAAAGTTGGTGCTTAAAAAGAACTCATTTTCTACTTTGAAGTTAAAATGAACATGTGCTTTTGTATCTTGTAATATTTTTTGCAAATTAATCTCATTTAAAAATGTGTATGCGCTTCTCTCACGCTTCACGACGATCTTGAGAATCAAAATTTTTTTTGGTGACATTAACTTGCATAAAAGATTGCCTCCACACTTCAATTTGGATTCTTAAAATTGAACAAAGCTTGCTAGTGTGAGTGCAGTATATCACGTGTGTTCTCTCTTTGTTCATGTAAACAAAGATTGATCAGACTATGAATGTGCTTGCTCACTTTTGTTTACCCTTAGAGGGCCTTCCTAGTGGGAAAAAATAATCACCCCAGGGAACAACCCAACCAGGAACATGCTAAATCCAAGCAACTTCCACCCAGTATATAAGTGTGGGTACTTGAGGAAAGTTAAAGTATCATGAGGATTGTTTTGACAAGAAGGGAAACAATGGTCTCTTTCCATATGGATGATCCCCCATGAATGGAATGCCTATACTAGAACCTTTTGTTTAGAAGCCCAAATCCTTATCTATTTTTTGGTACAAAAACAGTCGTGCTAAACTAGAACAAAGATTGATCAGACTATGAATGTGCTTGCTCACTTTTGTTTACCCTTAGAGGGCCTTCCTAGTGGGAAAAAATAATCACCCCAGGGAACAACCCAACCAGGAACACGCTAAATCCAAGCAACTTCCACCCAGTATATAAGTGTGGGTACTTGAGGAAAGTTAAAGTATCACGAGGATTGTTTTGACAAGAAGGGAAACAATGGTCTCTTTCCATATGGATGATCCCCCATGAATGGAATGCCTATACTAGAACCTTTTGTTTAGAAGCCCAAATCCTTATCTATTTTTTGGTGCAAAAACAGTCGTGCTAAAGCTGCCCCACATTTTTGTGGTTCTTGGTAGAGATGAGAGGTATTCCATGGGAGTTTCATGGGTACTAAAGCTTGGATGACCCGTAGAAGTGAGTGCCATAGAGGGGAGCCAGTGTGGTCAAGCTTTTAATCATCCATCAAGAATAAGCACAACTGGATTTATCCAAGTGGGGATTCAAGAAATATTTCCTCTTGACTATCCATAGAGTTGTGCATGTTCTTGGAATAAAAAAAAATTGCTTGGATCTTAAACATTGGAAAACAAACATTCAACATGATCATTAAATTTCAAACCCTTTAGAGGAAGCAAATACTTTTGACAAAATTCAAGTGTTATTGCTTGCCCTAGGGATTCCATCCTTAGAGGCTTCTAAGCATTTTAATTTATATCTCCATTTTCTCTCACTAAAGTCATCAATAGGAAATTTTTTCCTTAATTTCCTTGATTTCCACATAATGGACTTTGTGGGATGAGAAGAAATTGGGACATTAGACATTTAGTTTGAAAACCTAATCAAGAATTGTTTGTGGTAAAAATAACTTGCTAAGAAAAAATAAGAAACAATTGGATCCCACACATGTGCTCTTCCAAATGATTTCTCGAAAGATCAAAATCCGAAAACCAAAGTCCAAAGGTCTTAGTCAAAAAAATTGCAAGAAATGTTTGTCTATGCTTTATGAATTTAGAGAAATATTGACCTTCAATTGTTATAAACGTGCATCAAGGAATAATCCAAATTTGTATTCATTTTACTATTGTGGAAATCCAAGTCTCTTTCAAAGGTTTAAGTATCTCACATAAGGAAGTATTAGCATGTTCTTCAACACCTTGGTCTAGTAAAAAAAGTCTCTCTAATTCTCTTAGGATCAAAATAAAAAATCACCTCACAAACAACTCGTGGAAATCTTGAAAAAATCCTTATGCTAAACTTTGGGAAAATCCTTTGAAATCAAAATCCAAATCATCTTGTTTGACTAGGTGTGTGTAGATGAATCCTTCTTTACACAGTCAAATTATCATCTTGTTCAAAATCATATCAAATCAATCCAAAATCAAATCAAATATCAAATCCAAAATTCCTAAAGTTTAGTATCCCCTTCAAGGTTCCCTAAGAGTTCAATCATTCACAATCATCCATCTCTCACTATCTCATCACCATCCTTTTGATCCTTAAATATCTTAGACTTTCTTTTTTGTACCTAAAGTTTAGATCAATCCAAGAAATTAAAGGTTTACCTCCCATTCCTGAAAATTGATCCTCATTTTATGGTTCAAACTAGATCTCAACACAAGAAGTGCATGGAAACAAACAAAGAAACATCCACTTCTAGTGACTTGAGTCAAACCACACCCGACATGAATCCCATTGGAACTAGCAATCCCACGTGAGCAATCTTCCTCCACTTCCACAAGATCATCAAGAGGAAGGTGGAAAAGTGGAAGACATCACCAACAATATTTTAGGGATGACTCAAGATGAGATTATTGAAATGGTCCAAAATCCCAAGACTCACAAAATTATCAATGCCATGATGAAACTAAATCCCTCACAGTACATGCTAGAATTAGCCAAAAAAGGGGTTAAACTCCCTTCTGATTTTGATGTAAGCACTATTGTGGAGAAGCCTCTTGGGATTATGCCCCCAATCTCATCCAAACCTCCATTTCAAAGTATCACTCAAACCATCCCACAAATCACATCATCCATTGCTCCAACTCAACCAATTGTCAACAAGGGGAGCTCATTTCTTCATGCATTACAAACACACCCCCTTGTGAACAACCAAAATTTGGATGCAAACACCATATTGGGTCAATCTGTCCAATTGAATCCGCTACACCCATACGTTCTGCTCACCTTTCATGACCCCAATGACCCATCCTCTTTTCATGCAACACTGACATATCCTCTTAATATACAAAACTCTCTCCCTATGATTTCACAAGGAGAAGGTGGGCTATTTGGACAAGGGGGCATCTTTGACCCCTCATGATCATCATTTCCACAAGGGAATACACCACCCATTTTTCCACCACTTCCACCTTTACCATTAACATCCACAATGCTCCTAAGTTTAAGGCTACCTCCTTCACCACCACTCAATCAACAAAGTCAAAACAACCCCCCAATCATCAATCAAAACATCATACCAAATCCTCTGACCTTTCCATCGATATTGCAGCAATAGGTGGCAACCATCTGAGCAACACAACAATAACCACACCATCCATAAATGTGGTCTCTCAAGGACCAAGCATATCAATCGCACCATCCACCACATAAATCCCCATCATCAACACAACAACACCCCTCATCACAACAACAAACACCATTCCAAATCCACCACCACCACCACCGAGACCAAATGTGTCCAATCAATATAGCATCACTTTGCAAGCAACACAATAGGCCTATCAAAAGGCACATCAACAATTTCAAGCACAAAAAGCACAAAACATGCAAGTTGTACAACAAGTTGCCCAACAAGCTCAAGCCGCACAACAAGCGCAACAAGCACAAAAAGAACAATAGGATACTCAAGCTCAATCCTTTTTACATCAACAACAAGCCTCCCAAGTTGCTCAAGCTGCACAAGCAACTCAAGCTACTCAAGCTACACAAGCAACATAGGTTGCACAAGCTTCCCAACAAGCACAAGCACAAGCTCAGGCACAAGCCCAATACCAAGCTTAGCAATTGCAAGCTCAATACCAGGCACAACTGCAAGCATCCCAACAACAAGCATATCAACAATCCCTACAACAATACCAAGTGCACCAAGAAGCAACCCAATTACTAGCCCAACAACAAGCATTGTTGGCACAACAATAGAAAGACCAACAACAAGCATTGTTGGGACAACAACAACAAGACCAACAACAAGCATTGTTGGCACAACAACAAATGTAGCCATATCATCAAGCCTTGATCACACAACAGAGCTTGTAGCAAACTCCCACCAACATACCCAACACCACCCATCACTCGAACACGTCAACGACTTCAAAACACGTTCACTCCACCTCTTGATCCACAAAATGATGTGATGATGCAAATCAAGTTGCTCTCACAGCAAGTGCAAGATCTTCAATCATGGAAAACCACAAAGACACCAAGCAACTTGTGTCCCTATCCATTTGACAAGATCCTTGCAATGGTACCATTCCCAAAGGGATTTGAAATCCCTAAATTTGACAAATATTGTGGGATGGGAAACCCTAAAGATCACATCAAGGAATTCCAAGTACATTGCATGGAGGTCGCATATGATGATGCATATATGATGCAACTATTTCCTCGAAGCTTGGTTGGTCCTGCCATGGAATGGTTCTCTCACCTACCTCCTAGCATCAAAAATTTCCAAGAGATTATAGACGCATTCATAAAAAACTATGCTTTCAATAGAGGTATGGATGTCATTCTAGAGGAACTATCTACTCTTAAACAAGCTAAGGGGGAATCATTCACTTCCTTCTTGCAAATATGGTGATCCAAGGCCAACAGGAACAAATGGGCCATGTCGGAAGAACAAGTTTGCACCATCATTTCCAACCTTGAGAAAACCTTGGCATTCCATCTTAAGATGTAATTTATCACCATGTATGACCATTTGATCCCCAAGGTGCTCAATATCAAACGATCCCTTATTGCACAAGGAGGGACACCTACATATCCAAAGAATCAAGACAACCACCCATCCACTAGCTATAACGAAAAACCTCACACGCAAGAAAAGAACAAAAATGTCACCAATGACAGTGTGGTGGATGCCAAGGTCATAATCAGTGCTCTGAAACAAAACACCCAAACATACCAATAATCACAAGGAAACAATCGAAACAACATGCAAGCCAACATGATATCACAACAACCACCCAATAATCAAATCAACAATTTGAACAATCAAGGGGGACCACCCCCACAAAACAAAAATCCCCCCAAGAGAAAGTGCATAGCCCTTAGGGAACTAATTGAATCAGTCATGAAGAAACTGGTAAACGAGAACCTCATCAAGATTCCCCTCTATGAGAATTATCAGGAACCCCAAGTGAAACCACCATGGTACAATGAAAACCACCTTTGTGATTTTCACAAGATCAAGGGGCACACAACATATAGTTGCATGAGGTTAAAAAATCTGATCCAAGACCTCATTGATGAAAAAATCATAAATGTGGAGCAACCGGTTGAGAATCAAGACCTAAAAATATACACAAATCCAATGTCGGATCATAACCAAGGGAACAACTATGGAAAGACCAAGTATGCCAATGTGAACCTTGTGTATGATCGTGTTGTCACATCCATGGATAAAATGGTCACTTTCATTAATATCAAAGGAGCCAAATCCGATTGTGGAATCACCACACGTAGCGACAAGGTCACCATTGTTGGACCAACATAGCCACCTAGGGCATCCACCTCCAATCTAAAATCCATTTGTAATGGCTACAATTTCCTAGACTAGCTAAAAAGAACCCCTACTCAAATCTCCATCATGGAGTTGTTGAAGATATCGCCTGTATATAGAAAAATCCTAGAGAAAGCATTGGCTTGATCCACAGTCTCTATGGATCTTGATGCTGACCAGTTCCAAGCTCTAGTCAAAAATATCACCACCACAAGTCTCCTAATGTTCTTTGATCAAGACTTCCCCACCCAACCATCTCACAATCATGCACTCCACCTTGAAGTCCTGGTTCATAAAAAAAAAAATCAAAAGGATCTTGGTGGATGGAGGTGCAGGTCTAAACATCTATTCCCTCAAACTAATAAAGAATCTGGGATTCTCAGAGGATGCTATTGAAAAGGTAAGAGCATCACAATCAGAGCATATGATGCTCAAGAAACAGTGTCTCAAGGCACTATCTAGCTCCTTATTCAAGTAGGGTCAACCATTATGGAAACCACATGCCAGGTCCTTGACCTTGATTTTCCTTATAACATTCTCCTGGGGCATTCATGGATCCATGAGATGCAAGCTGTCACATCAACTTTCCA
This sequence comes from Sequoia sempervirens, assembly GCA_007258455.2. Classification (NCBI taxonomy): domain Eukaryota; kingdom Viridiplantae; phylum Streptophyta; class Pinopsida; order Cupressales; family Cupressaceae; genus Sequoia; species Sequoia sempervirens. The sequence continues at coordinate 457,119,347 of VDFB02058242.1, forward strand.
TCAGTGCATCAAATTCCCATATCAAAATCAAGAGGTCATGGTCCATGGTGATCCTAAGCCCTTTGCTTACTGCAAGAACTTGGAGTCAAAATACTACAAAATCCCCCAAGTCCCAAAGAACGATGAAGGCCCTACAACTTTGTATGTAGACCCAACTACATTAGCCTCCACTTTTGAGACAAAGACACCTACCATTCCCGATATCTCTGAAATAAAGGTCATTATCCAAGACAACAGGTGTGGGGATTATAGAATGAAGAAAAGTGATTTCATATTAGGAGAGTTTCCTCAATATCCTAGGTCTCATGGGCAGCCCCAATGAGCTAAAACATCATCCCAAACCTTCAAAGCGGACCCCTCTAGATTCAGATCTTAGGGAGATCTAAGTCGGGAAATAGTCGATGAAAGAGAAATATCCAGTCTCCTATACCAAGATGAAAGTCTCATGCCTTATCTTCTAATGGATGAGAACAACAAAGGTCTACAAATGATTCTTAGCATGAGTTACAATAAGAACAAGAAACTTGGGTAGAATGACAATGACCTGTTAGAACCCATTGTTGTTGAGAAGCGTATTAGAAATCTTGGCCTCATATGTACCCCTCTTAAGGTGACCATACCAGGAAAAGGTGCATCAGTTAAGAATTTCAAAACCCCCCCTCAGCTATTAGCATCCACCCTTCAGTTACAAATATCCATAGGTCGAGTCATAGATAATTTTACCTTTGACGTAACTAATGTGTGCAGTAGTGATGAGGATCCTATAACTAACATACCTATGCTCTTTGAGGATTCCTCCCTACTCATGATTAGCACCTTGTCTTTTGAGTCAGACCATCAAACCCATGAAGTAAACCTAGTCTATCTCCAACTCATTGATTACAACCAATGAGGACCACCAATTTTGGACACATTCAAAAACAATGAGGTGCTCTCAGAATTCATGGGATTGCGGGATACTATTCCATACAAAGATTATAAGGCTAGATTTGACATCATACTCGACACATATGCCTATTACGGGGAAATTATTGAATCCTTCAGTCGCAAAAGTGAAAATATGAGAATAATCTCTAGTTCTTTGAGTGAAAACCACACTATGGCACTCTCTGACCCAAAAATAGTAAAAATAAAGGACGCATCCAATAGTGAAAACCTCTTTGAGGTGTTAGAGGATGAAGGATTCAATCTTCCCCTCAGTGCTATTCATCAAGAGAATTCAACAGTCTTAGCAGAGAAGTGCAATCCAGTCAACCTGGGAACAGAGGAAATGTTGCATATAAAATTCTATGCAGAATCACTTCTCACAGAAGAATAGGAACTCCTGGCTGCATTCCTAAAAGAAAGAAAGATAAAATTTGCATAGACCTATATTGACATGCCTGGGCTTGATCCAAAGGTTGTGGTTCATCACCTAGCTGTGTATCCCAAAGTAAGGCCAGTGAGAGAAAAACTAAGAAAGATGCATCCCTAGATAGCATTGTTGGTCAAAATGGAATTACAAAAACTCCTAGATGCAGGGTTCATACGGCCGATAGATTATCTGGAGTGGGTCTTAAACCTTGTACTTGTTTCAAATCCCATTGTGGGAATCCACATCTGCATGGACTTCAGAGACCTTAACAAAGCATGTCCCAAGGATGACTTCCCTCTTCCAAAAATTGACATGATTGTGGACATGATAGTAGGACATGAGATGTTATCATTAATGGATGGATTATAAGGTTACAACCAAATCATGATAGCAAAGGATAACTACCACAAAATGGCTTTCACCTATCCATGGGGGATATAATGCTTGAATATGATGTCGTTTGGGTTGAAGAATGCGGGAGCTACTTATCAAAGGGCCATGACACTAATATTTCATGACATGATCCACAAGACTATGGAAGATTATGTGGATGATATATTGGCTAAGTCAAAGAAACGACAGAATCACATATTATCTCTAAGCTCCATCTTTGATAGGCTAGAGAAGTACAAGGTCCAACAAAATCCAAAGAAGGGGGAACAATTAAGCAAGATCCTAGGATACATTGTATCCATGAGAGGAATCAAGGTAGATCCCGCCAAATTCAAAGCAATCCTTGAAATGGAGGCACCAAAAATATTAAAACAACTAAGAGGCTTACAGGGAAGACTCCAGTCCATCCGCGAATTCATAGTGCAACTAGCATTCAAAGTTGTCCCTTACTCTCATCTACTCAATAAGGGGGTAGCATACAAGTGGGATGAGAAATGTGATCAGGCCTTCAACAATATCAAGGAATACTTATGCCGCCAGTCCTCATGCCGCCAGTTCCATGCAAAACTTTGATCCTCTATATATCAGCAATAGTGGTAGCTCTCAACGCTCTCTTAGCACAACACGATGAAAATGGGAAAGAGAGAGCTATCTATTACATCAACTGAACCATGGTGGGACACGAGCTAAACTATACATCTATTGATAAATATTGCTTAGTAGTCATGTTTTCCACACAAAAATTTAGACATTACATGCTAGCACGTCAAATAAAGCTCATTGCAAAGATAGACCCACTCAAGTACTTGTTTCCTAAAGTAACACTCACAAGGCGAACAAAAAAGTGGGTTATTATACTGACAAAGCACGACATTGAGTATGTGGAATGCAAGGTCGGAATCAAGGGACAAGAAATTGTTGATTAGATGGCAGAGGCACCGATATACTCAGAGAACCCACTTGTATCAGAATTCCCTAATGAATCCATCTTCAACCTAAGTGTAGCGGATCACTAGAAAATGTACTTTGATGGATCCTACACATAACACAGATCAAAAGCAAGGATCTTCTTCATCACTCCACAAGGGGATTGTATACCTAAATCATACAAGTTGCCATTTCCATGCACAAATAACATTGTAGAGTATGAGGCTCTTGTCATAGGGCTAAGAATTGTAGTGCAATGGAAGATCATGGCACTTAAGGTCTATGGAGATTCATAGCTCATAATCAATCAAGTCAACAATGAGTATCAAACAAAGGATGACAAATTGAATCCATACAAGAAACTAGTAGAAGGTCTCAAAGAGTTCTTCATTGATATCACATTTGAGCAACTACCAAGAGAAAACAACAAAGGGGCAGATGCTATGGAAATAATTGGATCACTCCTAGATATCTCATGCAATGTCCCAAAGCAAGAATTCCTCATAGAGTAGCTTCTTGTGCCTGCATTCAAGGTACCAAAGTCTGAATTTGTGTGCGAAATCATTGGTCCCAATGATCCTCGGTACCATGATATATACACTCACTTGAGAATAGGAGTCCTCCCCACCAACATAACCCCGAACCTCAAAAGAGTCTATGTAAAAAATTCATCCCATTTTTTCATCCTAGGAGATACCCTATACCGTAGGAGCATTGAAGGAACCATGTTGCATTGCTTAAATGCTGAGGAAACTTTGACCGCCTTAATTGAGGGCACAAAAACATTTGTGGTTCACATTTGAGTGGTATGACCTTGGCTAAGAAACTGTTGAGGAGATGGTACTATTGGCCTACAATAGAAAGAGAAGCACATGAATATGTCCAAAGGTGTTTGTAGTGTCAGCAACATGGGGATCTCATCCATACACCAACTTAAGAGCTCCACCTGATTATCACACCTTGGCTCTTTTCACAGTGGGGGCTCGATCTCGTTGGCAAAATTACCCCCACCTCAACCATTAATGGACATAAGTTCATCATCACTGCCATTGATTACTTCATGAAGTGGGTAGAAGCCATCCCCATGACTTATATCATAGGAAACCAGACATCAAAGTTCATCCTGAACTACTTAATTTGTCACTACGGTGTCCCTCAAGTCATTATCTCAAATAATGAGACACCATTGAAAAATCAGGATGTTTGCGACCTATGCCACAAGTTTAATATCCAACATCGCTTTTCCACTCTGTACTACCCCCAAGGAAATGATCAAGTTGAAGCTACAAATAAGAGCATCTTAAAGATCTTCAAGAAGACGATCAATGAAGCTGGTCATGATTGGCACCTCCAATTAAATCATTCCTTATGGGCCTACTGAACAAGTATCCACACACCAACAGGTGCCACCCCTTTCTCCCTTGTCTATGGATCAGAAACCATACTCTTCATTGAGATCAAGCTCCCATCACTAAGAATATCATTGCAAAATATCATCACAGATGAAGAATATTGGGTATCAAGATTAAACAAGCTAGAATTGTTGGATGAGTGGCACATAGATGCCCTAAACCATTTGCAAGTCTACCACAACCATCTCAAGTGGAGTTATAACAAGAAGATCAAGATTCAAACCTTCCAAGTTAGAGAACTTATGCTAAAGGAGAATAAGAAGAATGTTCCAAATCCAGATGACAAGGGAAATTTTGGACCCAATTGGTTGGGACCCTTCGTCATCACAACAAGCTATAAGTCAGGGGCATATCAGTTATCAACACCATAAGGCGAGCCTCTGTAGGAGCCCGTGAATAACTCACATCTCAAAAAAATTTATGCCTAATCTTCTAAGGTATAAAATCAGAAAATACAAAAAATACAAAATTACAAAAATAAAAAAAATCAGAAAAATGATTGAAAATAGTAAAGAAAATAAAAATTGTCCTCTAGTTAAAACCACTTCAGTGGCACTTTGGGCAAGTACCTTGGTGAAAACCTAGAAAATAGGTGCCTTGTTTAAATAAGCACTTTCCATCCACCAGGATCTCCATGGCTTGTTTTGCATCATCCATCCATCACGCTTCCATCAAAGTTCAATATCACCCATCTATGTTTGCATCATAGTTTGGTCATGTGTTTGTGTCATGATCCCTCCTAGTACTACTCGGCCCATTCTTAAGGTCATTTTTTCCTGCCTGTATCAAAGTAGTTTATTGCATCACACTGGGGGCATGTTCTCATCTGATCAAATTCGTGTATATTCTTGATGTTTTCAAAAAATTAGAAAATCTAAAAACATTAGAAAATCATAAAATTCAAAAAACATTAGAAAACCAAAAACATTCAAAAACATTCAAAACATATCAAAATCCCAAAAATAGGTCAAAAGAGTCAGTCAAAAAAGTTAGAAATAGGGTCGTCTCATCAAACTACGGGTCTCTGAGCTCTGAATGTAGGCAAGGTTGATCTTTGGTCATCCCCCAAGAAACTTAGGTCCACCCTTTAGGAGTCTATCATAATAAACTAACAATCCATTTGTTCATATCTCATCAAATAAATGAGTCAGTGTCAGTCAAACTACGTGGTCTTTGCATGTATAACGTAGATAAGGCTAATATATTGATCAATCCCCGAGGCCCTTAGAATAGGTCTTTAGGTTAGTCTCTTGGTCAAAATCTCATAAAACCCCAAAATATTGGAAAATTGAAAATCAAAACATTTGCAAAACATCTCGAAAATACCAAAAGCAGCCTCAAAACATATCAAAAAAAATCAAAAAACCCAAAAAAATCCATCCATCCTCATCTCGCTTTCACCTGAAATAAACATTCACTCATAATAAACCAATCATCACCCTCAACCTTTGGTGAAATAGTCGGAAACAAGTCTAGCAGGTTAAAAGTGAAAACTCAAACGTCAAAGTATCAAGTCTAGGTCAGTAAGTAAATAAGTTGGTCAACTCTTGGTATCAATAGTCTATCATCTAGTCAGTCTCAAAATCATCTGATAACATCATGTCCTAGGATGCATCCTTCCTACAATGGACATCAACATCAGGCATCATGATGAGACAAAAAAATGTCTCATCTATTAGCCAAATAAAAGCATATATTTTGCTTAATTATGAAGTTTATCGAGATTGGATATGATAAGGAAAAAAAGAGATTTTCAGTTACAGTAGTTAAAGATTTCATCATATCTTGAAAATTACAATCTGGGTTCTTGATATTTTTGGACAAAACTTAGGAGACAAGAAGGCGAAAAAACCCATTAAATTCATGGAGACCCAATTCATGGTTTGAGAGAAAAATTCACCAGTTCGATGCTCTGAAAATTTGTTGCAATGCTCTGAAATTTTTGGAATTTGTTCATTAATTTGCTTCTATGCTCCAGAATTTTTGGAACTAAGTATGAAGAGGTTGAGCAGTTAAAGGACAATAATTCAGAGTATCTATGGGTAGTTACAAGCATTAAGGAAAGTTGTTGGGTTGTGCAAACAAATGGAGCATATCTAGGAGACAATTTTGGGTAGTTTGAACCTTTTTGCAAGCATCTAGGAGTTGTTCTATGAGTTTTAATGATGCACAAGGGAAAAATATGAATTTTCAGCAGTCAAATGTCTTTTTGGAGCTTGTTTAGGGGTTGCAAAATAGGCATATTTATTTTGGATTACCAAAGAATATTGACTCAGCAAGATGAAGGAGAGATTTATCTTTTTCCCTCAACACATGTTCCTATATTCTAGCAAGTTGTTGCACAACAATTAAGGCTCATCTTTCAGATTAGTTGAAGATATAAATTCTATAAATTTATTGTAATCAAGGAATCAAATGGGGAAGAGTTTTATAAAATAATATAATTCAGTTTTTAACAGTAGTTGTTGTTTGTAGTTTTATTTCTTAGGAACAATTTCATTTCTAGCAATTATATTTCTAGTATTTCCCTTTACAAGTTTCCTAGGATAGATTTGATTCCAGCAATTACATTTTCAGTATTCCCTTTTACAAGTTTTTTAGGATAGATTTGATTCAAGCATTTCATTTACAAGCTCTTATATTAGATTTGATTCTATCAATTTTTTTCATGCATTGCCTTTCAATCCCATTTGTAGAAAAAACATGTCATGCAAATGATTTCTTCTCCCTCTTGCATATTTCCATGGACACTACACTGGATTGACATTTATAGTTAAATGATGAGGATTGCAGTGACACTCATCACATCACAGTAGTTTAGTCTTGGCTAGTGGTATGAAGAACATTAGCTTGTTTATTTACTTTATCTTTGTCTTTTGGCTTATCTTATTGCACTCATTCCAATGACCTCTCAATGGTGTCCAAACAAAGGGATTTAGAGAGAAAGGAATGGGGCAATGATCATTATCTTTTTATCTGTTGTGCTTGTTGGATATTCTTGTAATATAACCTTGGTCATGTGTACTTTGTTTGGGTGTAGGGAGGGTGTTTTAGGTTTCTTTTTACCACATAGGAAGACTTTCTTTTCTATGTTTTGGTTTGAGATGTTTGGAATATCTGAACTACATTTTAAATAAGATTCTATGTGTCGGGTGTGAATAGGAATACTCTTATTTGATTGTCAATTCAAAGTCCATCACACTAGGTGCAACGCCATCCTGGTTCTTTATACCTTGATGCATCATACCTATGTGTGTTATCAAACATAAGGTAAATATCCCTTTTTAAAATCTCAATTCCTAATAAGTAAATCATCATCATCATTTACCACCATCTCTAATAAAGTTGGCTTGTTGGATCTTATTTTCTTTTGTCTTCTTTTTCCAGTAACATGGTACCATAACACTTAATCACAAAACATCACTAATGCATCCATCCTGCATCTACAAACCATTAGCATACTACATATTGTATCATATCATATAGGAAACATTGATCATCTCACATTCATTTCATTTCATCATTGCATATTAAAGATTGGTTATACTAAGCATCTCATAAACCATACATTTGCATCCATTACATAAACATAAAAGTATCATCACATAGGAATTATTAAATCATATCATATAAATCATCAAAACATTCATTACATAATCACAAAAACATCATCATATCATCCAATTTCAGCATCATATCATTTACATCATCATAATCATATCCATCATCATCATAATCATGTGTACCATCATATCATATCATGTGAATCATCATGCCATCCATACATATTGAAAAAGATACTGAAAAAGAAAAAGGGAATATGTCATAGCATCTCATCACATACCATATATCAACATCATCCATTAGGTACATAATATAGATCTGTTAGTCTAAGCATTTTAAACCATTTGCATATCATAACATTTGCATCATCCATACATCATCATAAAAAGTGCATAGAAAATATACTGAAAAAGAAATGCATCCATAAACATCTACATAATCATTGCATCATATCACATAATATAAAATCATACATCGCATTGCATCACATAAAATAAAGTCACATCACATATAGAAAATTAAGCATATCCATCCATCATGCATACATAGAATATGACACATCTCATATATCAAATCAAACCATATCATATCATATATCATCAAAATAATACAACTGTCATGGTACAAATAATTAGGATCAAATGTGTATGTCATCAATCAATATATACAAACATCCATGGGGCTATAAAAAATAAGCTCGTGGACCTCAAAAGGAATGGTGTCTCTGATCAAAAGTATGAAGCTAGCCCTGATGGCTGCTCCCCTCGCCTGACTGTCTCTTAGGTTGATCCTACCTCTGCTCTGTTTGTTGTGAGAAATTTGGTGCTCGGGCTACTCGAGGCACTGGCTGATGATAATGAACTTGATAATATTATGCCTCTCTGACTGTGTCCTAGTACATGTGTGTCAGGATTGTCCTGCCTTGTGTGCTCTCGAGTTGCTAGCATCTCCCAATCTCCTATGCCAATTGAAGCTCAATGGCCTGTCTCTACTGTATGGCCTGATCCTGCTCTACACGAGCCTAATCTCTCTCAGCTATCAAGGTAGCAACATGTGCCTAGAGCTGTTGGATCAGTGCATCTCACTGGTTCGGCTGAGGTGTGGTGGCGGTGGTGGTGGCTGTTGTGGGTCCCTCGTGGCATCTCTTTGTTGATCCCCATCTCTCTGCTAGACTCTATGCAGATCCCTCTTCCCTCATTGGTCAAGAGGTGGTCCACCTCCCCCTCTACCTTTGTCGCCATCCCCATCTCCTCACCCTCCTCACCCCCACCCCCACCCTGCTGATTGGCCACTAGGTCTCCATCGTGGTAAAGCTGCCCCTAGCACTGCCAATCTCATTGGTGGTCGAAACTAATCTCGATAATTCTTGTGTGGTCCCTAGGTCTGTTGGCCCCTAATCATATGGCCATGGCCTAGCCACCAACTATCTAAAAGTTTCAACTGCCTCATCTGGAGGAATCGTCTGACCCCATGTAGTCTCCCTCGTAGTACGAGCAAATATGGCCACGTACTGGTCATCGGGCTTGTCCTGTGTCTCTCTGAAATGCCTAGCCACCCGATCTGGCAGGTAACACTCAATCACGGTGTACTCTTTTCCTTGTATGAGCCTATCCCACCTTGCATAGAATAACTATTGTACATCATCATACTAGGAAGGCATCCTGAGCCAAGGCCTCCATGTAAAGAGTGTCATCTCATTGATCACCCTCCTTTAGTAAGGGATACTGGCTACTCCTATATGGGTGAAGGTCAAACCACCCTTGTACAACCAGATTGTTGGGTCATCTAGCTCCATGTCAACCGGTGTAACTTGTGGGAAAAGCACAACAATGTGCTCCCAAGACTAGATGTGGAGAAGTGTCACTCCCGCTCCAATAGCCCTGTTGTCGCAATAGGAAAACTCGTGCAAATCATGATAGAGTGAGGCCAGCATCAAAGGTCCCAATACAAAGCACTCTCTTTGGTGGAGAATTCTCTCCCAAGCAAGACCCCATCCTCGAATGAAGTATCAATCGTGTCGATTTGGTGCCACGAGGCCTAAGATAATAACTACTATAATCAATCAAAATGGTAACACCGAGCTCCTATACCACTCTAGCTTGATCTATCCCTCAACAAAGATGATCTTCTCAAGTCCCATGACCTCATAACAAGAATCTATCTTGGCATCCATGTCATAAATGACCCACTCTCTATGGATCGGCAATCGAAGAATGTGCCACACATCCTCCAGAGTAACTGTCACCTCACCTGTAAGGAAGTGAAAAGATGACATCTCATTGTGCCATCGCTCTGCTAATGTTGTCATCATACCAAGATGTGCCCTAATGGCTACAGCGTATGCAACATACCAAATTCCAATCACTCCCAGGTGCTCCTAGAGTAGCTCGTGCATCCCACTCAGATTTCTAAGAATCAAGGATTTGTGCTCTCGTGAGTGTACCGGCTCTACATCCTCCTGCACTAGTAAAGCCACATCATCAAGTTTCATAAAAAATCAGGATCCCGTTTGAGATTTTCGTGACCAAAACAACAAATGTGTCATTATTTGCAATGGTTTTGTTGTTTGAAAATTTCAAACTACGCCACTAGAGACCTCTAAATTCCAAACTTCATCGTGGCATCGCAATTTGACCATGCATCAGTTTGGCCAAAAAACCTAAATTTCTAACTGGATCATCGGGATGCTATTTGTGCATGTGGTGCACTTTGAAGTCTATACCCTAATTGCTAAATTGCGACGCCGCTTCGCCAAACCCAATAGTGGCACACTTTAAGGCTAGGCGACATCGATTCTAAGCTTTCAACAGTGCCAAATAGTGTCGCTTGACTAGGTTTAACTTTTAACCCTAATTAATGTGCACAAAAAATGAAAGGACAAGGTGGGGTAGGGTTGCATACTGGTGGTCCTGCGCCTAGAAGTCATTGGTACACTTGCACTTGCTTTGAAATGTGTCATGGAAGCACTCTTTGCGCCATCTCGAATAGTGGGTAGAGCTCAAAAGTCAAGAATATCTAAAAGCTAAGTGTGTGAATGAATTGAAAGTGACCCCTCGAGGGCTATTTAAGCATGAAAGTTAGGGTTTATTGACCTTACTTAGCCGTCCAACTAGGGTTTTGGACCCCTGGTCCCGTTTTCACCCAACCAAGGGTCGTTTTGCATCATTTTTTTTGTGTTTTTGCATATTTTTGGCATCCTGGAGCCTTTCTGGACTCGTCAAGTAGCTTGTCCTCTTTTTTCGTGAGATCCCCCAAAAATCTATATTTTCATCCGATCTCTCGAGGGGGCAGTATACTAGCATAATTTGTTTGTTGGGGAAGCAGTGAGGCATCTAAAAATAAAAAAATTGAATTCCAAGATCTTGGCAGTTTATTCTTTGAACCAACTCAGTGGGTACATTGCTTCAAAGAGGGGCAAAATGTAGACACAAAAAATATATTGATTGATCCTATACACCTGATCCTAATTTACTAACACCAGTTCATCCTAAATCATCTCCTTTACTAACCATTTAATTGAATAATTTGTATTTGATTAAATTCATCACATTCCATCTCTTAATTAAATAAATCAATTTTATCTGATTAAGTCATCATCTCTTATTAATTAAATAAATCATTTTGTTTAATTAATCTTATAGTCCCCCTTTTAATTAAATAATTTATTTTATTTAATTAATCTCTAAAGTCATCTCCTTAAATTAAATAAATCAATCTTTATTTGGTTTGAATCTAACACCATTCTCTTTAATTAAATAAATCAAATCTTTATTTAATTAAATCTAAAATCATTATTCCTCTCATTTTGATTTATTTAAATCCCAAAATCTAAATCAGAGTGTCAAATCAACTAAATTCTATCTTAATTAATCAAATCTTGATTAATGCTAATCCCAATCCATCAAATCCTCTAGCTTTTGCAACTTGCTCATGAAAATTGATTTAATTAATTAATAAATCCTCAATTTTCATTCAAAAAGGCATCAAAGTGGGAATATTCTCCAAGTTTGAATTTTCCCCCCAAAAGTACTTGTCCATCCAACAAGGCATTAAAGGCCTCTTACATGTCCTTTTCTTGAGCCAAGTGGCATTTAATTCATTTCTTCTCTCCCTGCAACTTGTCACTTCTCCAAATTTGAATTTCCAACTCATTGCATTAATGTGCACATTCATCCAAATGTGCTCCACCTTTGTCCACTCAAATGTTGACAAGTGGCATTATACTATTGGTTGGTGTTTGATCCCAAATTCATCCATTTTGCCTCATTCTCCATCATTCTCTTCTATAAATAGGAGGCTCTCATTTGGATTTTGGATCCACAACTTCATGCAACATTATTATCTTCAATTTTTTGAGCAATCTTCATCCATCTTTATCCATTCTCATCCTTTCTCATGATTTCATAGGTAGGTTATGGAGAAATTTCATCAAGGAGCATCAAATCTTCACCATTGATCATCAAGCTTGCAAGGAATTGGGAAAGGGCCATTTTCCACATCAAAATGACACCAATTCCCCCATGGGATTGAGAGTTTGTCTATTTTGAGCAAGATTAGATAGTTTTTATTCATGTTCTTCATTTATTTCTTGTTCTTGATGTATCAAATGAATTTCATGGGGAATGTTGTTTCTAACTTACATATTGGACTAATTATGTGTTTGTTCTTTGTGTTTGTGTAGGTATAGGATCGCCATTCACACAACCTACTATTGGACATATCAGAAATTTGGCCACCAAGTGAACACTTTGGGAAGTTGGTCATCATGAAGTCCCTGCAAAAGTTCATCCTCCAACAAGTTCATGTAGATCTAAAAGCTCCATTAGGTCCAAGTAGATCAAGGACCTTCTATTGAACTGCGCCAATTTTATTTGAAATGGTTCACTTAGAAACATTTTCCTAATGTTATACTTAGCTAATTTCAATCATTACAAAAAATCTACCTCCAACTGCACCACATGTAGACTTGGAATTGGAATCTAAACTTATTCCTTAGCGCTCTATAGAAATTATCCCCACTATCAAACTAAACCTAAAAATATGTTTGGTTCACATAAAAACACATGTAGATCCTTTTCCTTCAATTTTTTGGGTCCATACAAAGAAGGGAGCTCCATCAAGCTCATGCAAGTTGAGAAACCCCATTGGGCTCACTAGGTTCCTTAGTTCTTAATTATTAATTATTTTTCCTCTAGCGTTCTTATACAAAAAACTGATCTAAAACTTGACAATACCTTTGACTTATGAAACAGTTCAATTGGAAATCCTCACAAATCAATCCTTTGTTTATTTTTCTTTCAATTAGGTTAGGAAGCTCCAAAAGGAACTTGCAAAAAATTGACTCCCATCCATCCTTGTAGGAAATTCTCTTCCAATCAAACTTCACCTTTTACTTTCTATGCAATTTAATTAGAAATCCTCACAAAAAATTAACATTTGTTGTGGGAGTTTGGCCTCCAACCATCCACAAAATCTAGTACATCCCGAAAATTCCACAAGAGCATAACTTGGTCATTTTTTACTCAATTTTCTCCAAATTTGAATTGGAGATACCCCTTTGACCTTTCTTTAAGATGGAACTCTCAATTAACCCCTAAACTTAGGCAATTTTTTGGATATTTTACATTTGGGTGAATGACTAAGGGACAAGCAAGGGAAGACCATAACATAGAAGCACAACTAGCCTACTTACCCACAAAGATCTCTTAGAGTAGTTACCAATAATGGGAGAGGAAAAGAAAAAAGTAGGCCACAAGATCAAAACAACACAAAATGAAACATAAAATTTTGGGGTGCCAATAGTTATGATGATCATTAGGATGAAAAGTGTGTCTCTCATACTTTCCCATTGGTTACTTTTGATTGACATACCATGCCACAAAAAATGATTATATTTTATTATAAAATAAAAATTATCATTAAAGATAAGCATGCTTATAAAACTAAATATATAAACTATTATTCTTGGTAGTGATTTGTTAGAATTTATGAACCCTCATGAAACCAATAAACCATACTAACCATTCCTTTCTATACGCAACATGTTGATGTGGGTTCCAATCATCAATGGAATAACTATAAAGGATAACATTAACCTATTACCTCACCTTATTTGTGTTAGGATTTAGGTGCCATCAACCTTGTAAATCCTTTAATTAATTATTATCCTAAAGTGTTTTCTACATTTACCCATAAGAGGTGAAACCGTTTGACCAATGGTGGTGAAAGAGACAATGTAAATGTAGTGTTACCGTTACCGTTTGTCATTTAGGAAAAGGAAAAAATAGCTAGGCATCCCACTTGGAATCTTCTAGAATTAGGTTTTTAGGTTGTTGTAGGAGCATCTATGACATGTATGACAGTTGTCATAAGATGCAATGATAGTATGACAGATTCCTATGACAGAATATGCTATATTGGAACCCAGGTACCCATGCATAAGTGATGCCTTATGACAACTGTAAGAGCATCTGTAAGAGGCTATTCTTAGGATGTCATGATCATTTCATGAAGGGAGGTGTGAGTTTTTTGAGGAGGTATTGTTGCCTATTGTTTGGTGAAACCATGGTGGTTTTCATCCTCACAAATTTCTTTAACTAGGGGCCTTGAGCTAGAGTTATTTATGAATTCAGTTTTGTGGGTTTGCAAGGTAATAGGGTGCTACAAGGATGATAAGAGAAGTCTATTGCTACATGTAATATTTCAGAATATTAGTAATATACTTGCCTCTCTTTCGGTGGTGGAATTTTTTCCCTTTAGGGTTTCTCCACGTAAATCTGTTGTTGCATGTGTTATGATTCTTCTATCTCTCTCTCTCATTCTTTCTTCACACTAAGGCTAAAGGTTAATCTACAAATTTCAGATTTGCATTCACTTATTTAAGTTCATATTGCAAGCTTTCTTCACCTTGATGCTCAAAAATTTGTAATTCAAATAAAACCAACTCACATTTCTCCTTTATAAATATAATAAATTATATATCCCAAAATTAATTGCAAATCCCTTATTATTCAATGTGAGTGAGAAATGCTCTCTCTTTGATTTTTATTCCTTGGTAAGATTCATTCCCCTTTTCATAGTGGCTTCTCATTCTTTTCCTTTCCATGCTTTGGGTAAAGATCTTAGTGGAGCATCCAACACTTGCCACTCTAATGCCCTTAAATCTTGTAATGAAAGTAATAGTTTGAACATACTCAAGTCAATTTATTTCTTACCTCCTTTGAGTTTTTACTAACATGTTCATCTTTTTTTTATATTGGAGTATGGATAGACCTAGAATAGTGTGCCCCACTTGTGGGACATTAAAAAAAATATGGCCAAGGAGAAAATAATTAGCAAATTCCTTTGTTTGAATGATTTTTTAATTAAGGTATCTTCATTTGAAGGTTACAACACAATCACCTTCAAATGAAGGTAAACCCTTGTTTAAAGGTTTCTAATATTTTCAACATTTTAATATTTTTTAAGTCATGGAAGGGACCTTAATTTGAAGGTACTTTCATTCAAATGACCTTAGATGGGCCTTTCTACTTTGGTGCTTATATTTTTATCATTTTTTTAATTTGTTTTAAACCTTGGGTTGGACTAGAAAATGGAATCAAAATGATAGGATGTTGTTATGGGATCATAGCTCTTGGAGTAATCTTTCCAAAAAGTATAAGTTATAATATATTTAATTTGATTATAATATTTATTTTCTATTTCTAGACAAAATTGGGTTTTTGCCAAATATCAAGGCCTTTGTCCCATACACATAGAAAACTAGAAAAATAAAAAAATATCTAAAAAATATTTGTGCACTAGGTATTGATTTCCTTGTTTCAACAAAAACAAATGTTTTTTATTAGATAAGCAAGGAAGGGCCCCAACAAAAACAAATGTTAATTTGGATATATACAAAAAAATTATGTGATATGGAATAAACCTATTTTTAAATTATAATTAATCACTTTTAAAATTAATAAAAAATATATATATATAAAACAAAAAATCACAAAAGAATATATCTACACACTGGATATTGGTGTTACCAATACATGTTTCCAAAAGTATAATTTTATCATTTTTATAGAAAAGAGTTATGCAATATGGAATAAATATCACTTTTTAAAAAATATTGTTAAATATAAGAAATAATCTTTTAAAACTTATTTTTTTTTTAAATCACAAATCATTTTTTTTATAAATAAAACACATTTACGCTGGTATTGGCATGGTGTGATGGTTTAAAGGAGGCATTGTTGTTCATGCCACCAAGGTTCAAACCCCTTTGGGGTGGTATTGTTGAATGGTTGTATTTCGGTTCATAGCTCCGGTCAAAAGCGTTTACCCCTTGAATAAAAATAAATATAAATAAAACACATTTGCAATCTATACATTACATCTAAAAAATTATAGTTCACATCATCTTCAAAATTTTAACACTTTAGTTACTATGAGTGACAAAAGATGAAAATTTGGTTTAAACTGTTGATTTCAATGTCCATTTGGCTCAAAATTAGGCATGTTATTCAATGATCACCCGAGTGGCTTCTTCTCTTCTCATCCTTAATATGAAACTTAATGGTGTTTTTCTTGCACATTATTCTATGTTGGTTACTTATTGGTTATATATATATATGGATAAAAAATGCATTCTTGTGGAACATGTGCTTCCTCATTACAATTGAAATAAAAAATGGATGGTTTACCTTTGGCATACCTTCCTTGATTTCCTACATGTTTTATTACTTCTTTCCTAGGACTAACTAGTGGTAATTGGATTGCAATAATCACATTTGTTCTTTACGTAGACTCTCTTTCTCTTCTCCTCCTTCATCTAGATGTGTTTTTTATCCTTTAAGTCTCTACTCTGTCATGTTGAGGTAGAATATTACTCTACTTTACATGCTTTGATTATTATGTTTTGGGGCAACCTACAATCATATTGAGGCTTTGTACATGATTGGCTCAAAGATCAACCAACAATTGTGTACATCATAAAATTATAAATATGTAATAATTTAGTTCTTACTCTTAGCACAATGCCATTGATACATGTAAAGTTATAGGTCAACTTAGCACAAGCCATGTCATTTTAGCACATAATTTTAGGTAAGGATAGGGTAAAAGCAAGAAGTTGGGTCCACATATGGGGGAAGTTTTAGGTGAAGAAAAAATCCCGATAGGAATGGGTACTCATTTAGTGTTGGGTGCTTGAGCCTTAAAACAAAAACGGTACCCATTAGGATTCAGGATCCCAACTCAAATGGGTACCTGTTTCGAAATGGGTACCCATTCCTAATTTATTCCTTATTTACCATTTAAAAATAGAACAAGTACCTACTTTAAAATGGGTACCCATTATAAAAAATTTGAAATACCAACCCAAATTTTGAGTTGGTTTTAGGCTTGAGAAAGGCATGGTAACTGAACCCTTAACCTTGGACCTACAAGTACAAGGTCGTGCTAATGGCAAGAGAAAAAATGAGTTTAACAATATGGATGGCAACTTTTTTTAGATTTTTTTATGAAATTAAAACCCATTATAGATGACGATGTCTAGTTCTCAAGTATGTATTTTTTATGGTTGGATTTTTTTTTCTATTTTGAATTAATTTCTAAGGAAACTAGTCCATAAACTTGAAATGCCAAGTTTTTGTATTTTTTTAATTTTTAATTTTTTAAGTTTCTTGTAAAAAATTAATGACATCAATCTACAGACAATTTTTTTTCAAAAAATGATTATTTTAGCTCAAATTATGGTGGTCATACATGAGGGATTTTAAAAAATAACAATTAGGACCAATAAAAAAATTATTAAAAAATGGAAAAAAATATAAAAATATATCCTCCTCAATCTTTAGTATGATACACATATTTCCCTAAAATTAATTAAAAAAATAGTTTTATTTAGGTCAATTTATGGTGGTTGTACATGTGCATGGTATGGTCCTAAAATGTGACTTTTAAAATTGGTTTTTATACATGTCTATTAAAAATTAATTTGTATCATCTAGGTATTAGAATAAATTACATATTTGAAAACTAGACTCAAAATACTACATTTCATACTACTAGACTTTTTAAAGATTTTGTGTCTAAGTGCTTCAATTTTTTAGTCTAACTATGACAAAAGTTTGAAAATTAGGAAAAACACTTCCACTTTTTAAACATTCAACTTCTTGCACCTACCCGATAAGCTATTGCATCAAAGAGTAAAAAATACATTTAAAAAGCACAAGGTGCCCAAGGATAGGGGAAGAAACTTCCTCAATCAAGCAAGTGAACAAGTTGTTAAGGTGCACAATGGTACAAGGAAATATGAATTCATAGTTCACATCATTGAATGTAGTTATTAGAAATGTTGCAACAACTGAAGGGTGACCATGAAGTCCTCCCTTTGCACAAAATTTTGACATCAATGGGGTATAGAACATTTGCACAGACCCATACTTGTGAAATATATATTTAGCTATAATATAGGGATTAATTAGGAAATAGGTATATACATATAGATATCCATTAACCTTCCAAGGTTTACAAGCAAGTATAAATTGGCAAGGAAGGTGTAACCTAGCCCATGGAAACCTATATGTGTCAAGTTAGTAAAAGCAACATGAAATAGATTTTTTTTGTAGGCACAAGAAAGGTCACAAGCCAAGTACCACTATCCAACACACCCAGCTTACAAATATCTAAGCATAGGGAAAATATGAAATATCATCAACAAAAAATGAGAGCAAGTTCCAAACATGTGTAAAGAGTACCCTCAAGAAAGAGTGATGGGTGAGATAATATGATATGAAATTTATTAGTTTGTACAACACAAGGCATCATGAGGTTTAATAGTCATGCACATAATGCTCAACACATAAAGAGATCAAAAAACATAGCCATGCCCACCTATAATGCTACCCAAGCTCCATTTATCATAAAATAGTCTAGAAACAACCACTTAGAAAGAAAGATAAACCTCTACACAATCATATTTTCTATGTAGCATTAAAAGGAATGGAGCACCAATATTTGGGCATGAACACTATTAAATTTTAATAAAAAGGTGCCCATGTGACACAAGAAACTAAAAGTAAAATATCACATTAAATAAGAAACCATATGCCATAGAAATATCTATAAATCCTACCCTACATCCACATATTCTCTACTTCCTTTATTTCTTGAGTGTGTAACTTCAAATTTGGCACCTAGTTTAGAATTTTGGCCCAACAATTAACAAAAACCAACCCTAATAATTTTTTAATGTAATGGCCTTTGGAAAATCAACATGCATCCAAGATTAAAAAAAGTTTTGATAATAATTAAGCTAAGGAATTAGGAAAGATCGTTAATCATGAAGGTAAAAAAAAAACTACCACACACAATTTAAACTAAAAAATGAAGTTATATGATTGACAGAGAATAAAGGAAACAATCCCTAGACATAGAATGACAAAAGTGCAAAATTGCAAATATTACAAAATGAGGACTATCCAACATTGGCTCTAGTTGGGAATTTTTTCTAGACTAAGAAGCCCATTAGGAAAATACCATTCATCAACCTCAAATAACATAAGGTTTTCTAAACGTTAATCTAATACAAGTGCAAATAAACTATACACATAATACAAAGATAAGATGCATAATCATTACACTCGTTAAACCTTCAAGGAGAATATCACAATAATTAAATATGAAAAAAAAATTAGTAGCACTTTGAAATTTAAATAAAACTTGAAATAAGAACAAGAATGAAAGAGGAATAAGAATATAAATAACCTCAAGAATAGAAGTGGCATATATGTACCTAGGGAAACCCTTTCAAGAAAAACCCACCCTCCAAAAAACACACATCCAATGTATTACTCAACAACACCAACTGTTATAATACATTCATAAGATCATAAATTTGATCTTCAATAAGATAAACACTCTTACTATAGTAAAAAATAAACAACCTGACCATTCAAAATGTCTTCCATTACTTTATCCAATGTTGTAAATAGATATACTTAATAGGGACATAAAACCACAAAAAATGGACCCAAATAAAGCCCCAAAATATCATGGTATGAATTCTCAAAAATGTCACATATGTGGAGCCATCTTAGGATAAAGAAATAACTTTGACACAAGAATCTTTAACTTTCATTGGATAGGTTGACATATGTGACTCTCAAGTACCTACTCATGAAGCACTAATTACATCCCATGCCTACTAATCATAGAATATTCTCTTACAAGTCCACTATGTAATACTTATCCAATACCCCATTATAAATAATATTTCAAGTCCCTAGAGAATAATAAAATAATTGGATATTTCCTATCCTTCACAAGGTTTCTTATTGCTTATTTGATTACTTGTGGAGACACATATGTACATTATTTACTCATCTAATGATGAATTAAATTACATAGACACTTATGATAGCAAGGTGAATAGCACAAATAATCCTAGCATTATCCTACTATATATTCATATTAAAAAGCATAAGGAGCTCTAATATGAACTAGCCACTAAGGGTATAAACATGTTGCACTAGTTCTAACTCCTATGTACTCACTAGCTCATCAAAATAACCTACAACATCAACCAAGTGACCACCATATTAACTACAAACCCCTTATCCCCAATCATACCCAAGTACAAAAAATAAGAAACTAGATCTAATAACACAATCTAAATACCGCACTTCAAATTGAACAAATACATTGAAGTCCATCTCTAGAACAAGATCAAGCATCTACTAGATACTCAGATTAATAGCTAGGATAGCAACCATATACAGTTACTAACACATCTAACTAATAATAGCTCAAAATAGGGTAAACATGTCATATGTAAACTTTTTGATATTAACATATCTAGACCTATACAAAATTCAACGTCCCTATATATTTACCATCATACACAAAGTTTGTATCTATCAATGATTAACACTTAAATACCTTTGTACAATAGCCTAATAACACATATATGTCCTTGATATTCCTAATGCAAGGGAAATATATATTCTAAAACTAAAAAAATACATCAAAAATTCACTAACAAAACTCACATAAAGGTAATGGCTCATATGCTCTATACCATAAAGTATCAAACAATACCCATTTATCTACAAACTTTGAAATAGAATGGCTACCTAATATGTTATACAAACCATACCATGTACTTCCCCAGCACCAACTAGTTTTATTTTTGTAACAAGTAATATCTCTATCTCCAAAACTAGAGTAGAAAAGCTATCTCAGCATTTTAAGGGTAAACACAATAACAACAATAAATTGAATGGATATAAATCTCCTCAATTGAAGGGAGATCAAAAAACCATTTCTATAAAAAGGGAATATCACCAAGGCCAATAAAAAATTTCTTATACTCCTCAAACTAATACTCAATACTAATAAACATAGATTAAGACCTAAACATAAGGAGACAAAAAAAAACCATAACCATGCATCTACTCCTCAAACAAGTCCTCAAAAACAGCATCTATAGTTGAAGACTTGAACACATGACAAGAAAGACACCTAAATAGAATGCATCTAAAAAATAATTGGATAATACTTATCAAAGCATTCATTATTGAGTAGACTAATAAGATTAGGGGTATGATATTTTTTTATATCTAAAGCACAATATCCTTAACAAGTCCATGTTGAACTCACATATATCTCTAGTCATAGGCTCCTCAATGTTTCTACTTAAACCTCATTAAACAAGTTACCATTCCAACATTAAATCTTTAAAATCCAAGATATTTATAGCCTCTTATAAATTTCATATAGGTGTACAATTAATCATCACATTCAAATCAAACTCTAACTACAACACCACACTAACTAGATGCCTAAAAGGAAAATTATTGACAACACTCATCTATATATTTTCATTAAATTATTACCAAAGCTCCCAATGTATGATTATTACAAAATCTAAGAACTTATTATAACATTGTGATTTACATCTCCTTAATAAAATATATTTTACCTTCAACTAGTAGATATTATCAAAAGAATCCTTGTCAAGCCACAACTCCAACTTGTAGTCAAAATTTTATTGTGGCACAATAATACCATCCCTTAAACTAAGGATCATTTATACAAAATAAGAGATCACAATAAATAATTCATTAAAGGACTCAAGGATCCCTCCATAGAAATAAGTTATCTACATCTTCAAAGAACATGAAGATAATCATCCTCTATTCAAAAAATAATAACCATTAAAGAACTCTCACTACTCACATATAAGATAAAATCCAAAATTTCCTCATGAAACCAACATGCACCAACAAAAAATAATCCATCACAAAGTGAGATCAATAGTACTACCAAAATTCCCACTAAAAGTTATCCTAGGCTACATAAGGCACTATGATTAAAATTTACTAACTAAAGATCACCCATGTCCCTCACATAATCAAACTACTCAACTACAACACTAATAGTTCCTAAAAGGAAAAGTAGAACCATGATCTCCAACCAAGGAGATACCATTGGCTTTGAAACCACACAAAGCTTCCACAAAATTATTATCAGAAGCCTCTCAAGACAACATCTAGTTAATTATTATAGGTTGTAAAATATAGCTATAATTGATGCATAGTATTGCTACATGTTCATGCCACAAATTTATCCCAAAGAATCATAGTAAAAATCACGTGTACTTTAAATACCTATCTCTCTATCTTACTATAACAAACATATCAATAAACCACAATGACCAAAAAGGAAAACCAAATATAATTTGAATCCTCATGGTATTTTAATGGTGAAAAAGGGAAACCTTTAGGGGAGCCCCTCCCTTTCTAGGGCTTTACACCTTTTCCATGCAATTTCATTGAATAGGGACAATGGATGATGAATGGTAGTGGGGGTTTGAAGGACTTGGACAAGGCATATGATTGACTTATAGTCTGAAAGGTGAGTCAACCGACCCTTGACCAAATCTAGGATGAATTTAGGAATGAAATGCAATTATATAACTAGGCTAATGATGCAAATTACTATTATGATGCAAATACAAAAAATATAGAAAGTCATAAATAAATTTGAACAATTGAAACAGACAAAGTAGGACATTGTGCACATGTGGTATGAATTCGAGCCTGATTTTGGAGGACTAATTCACCCAAGGGTATAAATGTCCTTGTAGAGGGATTTTAGATCTATTTTCACAATTCTCTAGTGTTAGATAAGAGCTTTTCATTTCCATATGCAAACTTGTTGGATCACTACTAGACATTTTTGTGAGTTTCCATGAGTTGTCAAGATATAGGGTTTTGATTGCAACAATTAATACTTGATCTTCAAACTTCTTCCAATCTCCTCTTAACTTGGAACCTACACATTCAAAGAGGGAGGAAGGGTTATGCCATTTAGAGGATTTCCTTAGTCAAACCCTGTGTTAGTGTTTCCATTTCTACAATGGCAATATCAATGATAAAAAGGATAAGTGATAAGAAGGAATGACGAATTCACAAAGTGTTGCAACTCACCACCCTTCAATGGCTTCCTTGAAGGACTGAAGTCATGCAAATCACTTTAAGTTTTGGATCTTGCTTGCTTGATTTGATTGAATTGTTTGAATTGCTTGGAGACTTGGAAAAGGGTTAGCCTTCACAAACAATGATGATATAAACATGCATAAAATCACATATGATTTGAAATAATGTTTGGATCTTGAATTGCTTCTATAAATCATTGAAAATCTACTCTTGACTTACTGGATAGTGCTCTTGATCACCAAATTTGATAATAATTTCTAGATATCTTTCAAATGATGCAATAACTATTTATATGCAATTATTCTAATTTACTACAAATTAAATTTTGATAGTTGAATTTGGAATTTTGAATTGCAAATAATAAAGTGCTAACATAAACATATTTGAATTTGGAGCCAAAATAGGGGACTAATTCGCCCAGGGTGTATGTTTCCCAAACCTTTTTTCTAGAAATTAAGGTGTTATGGGAAAAGTATTAGATGAATGCATTTGTTTTCCACTTGCAATTTATCGATAATTGTTAAAAATGGGCCATGAAATGCATAATTTAGGAACTTAGGTGTTTAATTAGGTCCAATAATTTAAGGGGGGGAAAAACATAGTGTGAAATTATCAAGGGTGACAATTTATAACACTACATTTAGCCCCCACTTTAGTGGGAGTATGAACTTACGCTCAAATGCACACCAAAGTAAAAAATGTCAAGAGGGGTCCAATTGTCCAAATGTTGAAAAGATAGGATGAAAATGAATATAGGGGGAGTGCAGAAGCCCCCAGGATCTAAGATCCCATGGCAAACCAACATAAGCACAAAGAAACATACATGTATGAAATGCAGCAAGATAACATACACAAATATACACAATGTCAACATGAAATACAAAAGAGAGGTATGAATACTCATGAACTAGCAAGATGTGTTATGCTAGGATCCACACCAAAGGAATTCGTGACTCACAACAAAGTTTGATATTTTCTAGGTGAATCACAAACTGAAGGAAACACGAGCTAGTGAAGTTCGATATTCACTAGGTGAGCCTCCAAGACAAAGTAGCAAAATGAGAAACACACAAGGTCTAGTGAAGTTTGATATTCACTAGGTGTGTACCCATTTCAACCATACCAAGAAATATACTCAATAATAATTTTGATAAGGTGCTACAAAATGCTATACCAACGCATCATTGAGTCCAACACACATGTGAACAAAGTGAAATAAAAAATGCCAATGTAAACACATCACCAAGTCCAACACATGTGAACAAAGTGAAGAAAAAATGCTAATGTATGCCCCCACCTTAAAGAAATTGAAAAACTCCTTTCATCATCTCCAAAAGGAAAACACAAGACAAAAAAATAAAATTTACAACATATAGAAGAATGGAGATACAAATAGAAGAATTTCATAAAAAATTGTTTCCTTTGTATCCTTGCACCAACAAAGTAACAAGGGTCATCCAAAGAAAACTCACAAACATAAAGACACACCAAGAAGCACAACATAGGGGATCACATCACATACAAGAAAACACAAATAACACATAAAGCAAACACAAAAGAGTACCACACATGTGAGCTGATCTAAATAAAATTGTTTGCATCCCAATCTTGCTCATCATATATGGAAGGAGGAGAACTAGCCAAATGGACTACAACAAGTGTCATACTAGAAGAATCATTGGGTTAAACACGTGGTGGGTCACTCTCGTGAGGAGGATCATCACGGTTGCCCTCATCTAAATTCATGTACTTTGAAAACAACAAATTTAGTTCATTATGAACTTGTTCATCTATTTTAGTAATTTCATCTTCACCGTCCAAGTTTATTACAATGGGAGGTTTTATGACAATGTTAGTTGTATGTTCTTGTTTCATTCTTTATTTTGGTTGGGACATGTAAGGCTTAGTTTCATGTTTTGGTGAAAGTTGTAACTCATCTTGATTTGTTTGCATAGGTGTTTGAGCATTAGATATTGTTTTGTTCTTGTCTTCCAATTGACAAGAAATAACACAATGTCTACACCTAAACTCTTTAGCATTTATGTTTCTTCTTGTTCGGTTTTTAATTTGTGAAGGTGTAAGAGCAAGCTTCTCAACCATTGATCTATTTTCTTCCCTAGGGGAGAACCAAAGGGACCTCCAAAGGTTGGGACATCGCTTTCTCTTTAGGTCTATAAACTTTCTTTTCTTTTGATGGCACAAATGTAATGTTTTGATTGTCTCTTGGTCTCTTGTATTGTATAGGTGGATGAACTCTAGCATAAATACCTTGTGAATTTGGAAGGGTTTTTGTTTTGGGCATGGGTTCATCCACAACTTGCAAAGTGGGAGGAACAACCATAGCCTCATCATTTTTAGGAATATTGCTAAGGGATAATTTTGTTATACACTTTTCCTTAAATTTTTGGTATATGATCTAAAAACTAAATCCTCACGAGGCTTTATTGGTTCTATAGGTTGAGGCCAAAATAAATACAATGTAAAGTTTCCATGGGAGGACAAAGGATTAAACCCACTATGATGCATTGTAAATATTTGATTCTCAAATGGGAACTTTATGCACTTGTGAATAACCGATGGGATAACATTCATAAAGCATAGCCAAGGATAGCCTAACTTCACACAGATTGGTCCAACATTAGGATGATGAAGAATGATACATCTAATTATTTCGGTACAACTTTAAGAGGAAGAGTGATCAAGCCTATTGTAGGTCGAGAAAAACCATCATGAGTTTTTAACCATGCCTTCGATTATTCATAAGAATCTTAATACAACTCATGCACAAATAATAATTCCTCAATGATCACATTCTCTACATGTACAAGATCAATGAGTATCCTTATTGTAGGTTTTTCATTGATACATTTGACGATATAAAGAGGACCATTTGACACATGTATGGATGCATCAATATGGGTGAAAGCAATGTTGGGTAACAAAGTGGTTTGGCCCTTATGAGGTTGAACATCTATTAAAGTAATCATATTATCTAGACCATCCTCGTCGTCATTCTTGTCATCATCCTTATCAGTATTCATATCAACATCCATATCATCATTCTTAGCTTGACACAAGCTTGCATAAAGTTAGATGAATGGTTTGGCATTGGATTGGTGAAAATTTGTAAGTTTTGGTTAGGTGGGGCAATAGACTTGTTTCTTTCATTATTGACACTGCCCAATGAATGTGATTAGAGTTGACAAGGTATTGAATTTTATGTTTCAAATGTATGCATCGCTCGGTATCATGTCCATGTGTACAATGATATTAGCAAAAGGATTTTGGGTTGAAATTTGGAGATAATTGTTTTGTTGTGTCAACAGGTCTAACTGGATGTAATTGGATTAAGTTCTTGCCTAAAATTTGTAATGTATTATTGAATGAAGGGTATCAAGCAATTGGGTAAATTCTCTATCTTTCTATCTAAATTGGTATGGAGATGAATTTATGGAGCTATAACTTATGGCTCAATGTGGTTAGTTGTTTGAGGTGTGTTTATCTTGATAAAGTTCTTGATTTACTTTTTCAATGGTTGATAGTTGTGTTGAGCTATAGATTTTTATTTCTCAATAGGAGTTGATGAAGATGCTTCTTCATACTGACTAACCATATTTTTATATTCATGAAGAGTCATACACAAGTGTGTAAAGGATGGATATCTCATCAATAAGATATTATCCCTAATGTTGGGTTGTATATTTTCAATGAACATTCTTTGAACATTAGCATCAGGAAGAGTAAGATTGATTTGTGAGTATAGTGGTTGGTATCATCCTATGAAGTTAATCACTTTTTCATGTTTTCCTTGTTTGCACCACACTAAATTAGTTAATGTAATTTGTGGATCTATGTTCTCTTAGAAGTGTTGTATAAATGCATCAACAAGTTCATCGAATGAATGAATCGAGTTATTCGCCAATGAGCAAAACCATTCCAATGTCGTGTCTTTTAATGACCTGGGAAACAGTTTTGATAGAAGCTTATCTTCAAAGGTGGAGTCACTACACAATGTCGTATAAATCGATATGTGACTATTAGGATCTCCCTTACCGTTGTACTTCTAAAACCTAGGAATTTTGGTGTTTAGAGGTATGGTTGTTTTCAAATTTTCAAGTGACAAAGGGATCCTTTTGACATATTGTGATGGTTTTCCATTTTGATCTTGGTTCAATGTTGAGATTTGTTGTTGAAGTGTGGTTACATTTTGCAAAAGTTGGTTAATGATTGAATCATTGCTTGACATGTATTTGAGAATGTGGTGAATATGGTGGGATTGTGTAAGTGCTTGGTGGACTACTATGTTGCAAGTTTATAAGAGGTGATGAATATTGAGGTGTCACTTATGAAGTCATTAAACTATAAGGTTGTCCACTTGAAAGCCCTAAGCTTAGATTTATGCCACTTGTTGGTAGTATCGTTGAAGCTACAATCAAGGCAATGTGTATGTAGGAATAGAGGCAATAGTTGTGGGGAGAGATATTTGACTTCCTCCTTGGCTTTGAGAGAATCCCAAAGGTTGAGCATAAATAGCCATCATAGGGATATTGGCATCAACCATATGGGCTAGACTATGCAAGACCTCTAATCCTTGGGCGTCACCAATCAACTTCCTAAGGTTATCCACTATGGGCACCATTAGGCTAGCCAAAGATTCAGTGCTCAAATAGTCTTGCAATCCTTCTAAATTTTTGTCTAATTGTTTCAGTTTGTCTTCGAGACATGGGCAACAATAGTCTCAACGTCCATAAAGATACTTTTTTGTGAAGTTACCACTAGTATGGTAGGATTAGGGATAAAATGGGCATGGTATTGACAATCCCTTACGTGAAAGAGTTGGAAAACTCAAGATCCACAACAAATGTAACAACAATGCGAGATGCCATAAGTCTACAACTACGTCTCACTAAAGTATTGGCAATAGGAAACTAGGTCATGAAGCTCATATGAGTTTCAAAACACTAAGTGTGCCCATAATGAACACTAAATTTCCAAATAGACACAATAAAATAGTCAGAAGCAAAAATCAAATAGTAGAAGCAGATATTTGAGCATAATTTGAGCCAAAAATAGCAAGACAAAGCCGCTTAGGGCATCTATGTCCTGCTCAAAGGGTTTTGGAAAATTAAAAGTTTGACTATTTATGCTACTATTTAAGGCCATTGTATATGTGTGCAAATAGGTTTGACAATGATTTTTTTTTCCAAAATTTGCTTAATTTATGACAATGTAATTCAAAATGCAAGTGTGTAATAATGTTGAAAATTTATAAACAATAAATGACAATTGTGAATGCAATTTCTGTTGCAAGTATGAAGGTGTTGTCATTAATGATAGTAGTGTAGTGATTGAGAAGAGATTGTTAGTTCAAATGTCAAGGATATTAAGAAAATTGATAAAGTAGGGTAATAGGGCATTGTAGAGGTGTTCTGGTGTTTTGGTTTTGCTTCACATTTCTTCTAGGGTGAAGATCTACTTTTGTGGTTTGGATATGTTGGTTAGAGGTGTTCAGAGTTTCTATATCCAGAATGTTAGCTTCTAGATCGCTAGTCATAGGAAGTTGTGTTCACCAATGCGTGAATTGGTTTTATAGTGGTGTCTGGGAGGAATGTACTTGCTCCACATTTCTCCACAAATGTTTCTTAGGTCTTTCATTTCTTGAGGAGAGTTGATGATGTTGTTCTCTTTCACGTGTCAAGAGGATTTGTGGTTAAGTGTATCAGAAGGTCTTCTGAGTTACAAAGTGTTACAGTGTTTGGCAATATTGTTTGGGTAAAAAAAATGTTTATAATCTTCTGAAGAGATTTGTTGAGAAGGGTTTTGTTGGTTCCCAGGATGTTCTTAGATCGCATTCGAGTGAAGTTTGTTTTCTAGAAGTTTTAGATTGATTTAAAGAAGCATGTTACAATTCAAATTTTAATGTATTTTCATGGGTAACAGTCTACCTGGTGTTTATACTACATTCAAAGATGCTCAAATGTTAATGAAGGTGTAGTGTGGTGTGTGAGATTTATTTTGGGTCCCAGTTAAGTGTTGTTTTGGTCCACTTTTGTTCTTATCGATTGTGGGAATGTTTAGTGCCAACCTGATTTGAAATTATAAGTGTAAAAGATGTGTTGCCGACCTTGGAGAAAGTTTTCAAGGTTGAGGACGGTATGAGTTGAGATGTTGAATATTTTCAAGATAGAAAGAATAGATGTGTGTGTATGTTGCAAGTGATGTGAATTGTCAAAGTGTAAAGTGCGAGTTTGAGCAAAGCAGTGTGAACTTAAAAGTGTTGGACTGCAGAATGCAGTGAGCTGAAGGTGTCCACAATCATTCAAACAAGATTGCAAAAGTGTTGGAGCTATTGTGATGGATTCTTTGTTGCATTGAGAAGTTGTTCTTTTTGTAACATTTCTCTTCTATATTCTTTGTTTCTTTCTGTGGCAATGAGCCCTAGTTGTGAGCCTTTTTGGACAGTGTGTCATATTCTGGCAATGAGCCCTTGTACTAGTTTTGCAATTACTTATATTGTTAGCTAATCCTCACCATGGTTTTTCCCTCATTGGGTTTTCCATGTAAATCTAGTGTTCTCTTGTGTATGGTGTTATTTCATTTTTTGTTATTTGCATTTCATGATTAATCACTATAACAAAATAAGGGCTTAATGAATGTTTGTGGATCTAATTACTATTGAAGGTTTTGATGTTTTAATTTGCTACAACTGATTCACCCCCCCTCTCAGATGACTTGTTCATTCAACAATTCGATATCCATTCCCATTGTCATGTGGCTTCAAACGTGGGTAGAGATATTCCCTAACTTAATAGAAGCTAAATCTAGCGAACCTTAAAATGTTAAATTGTCAACTCCATAAGCTAT
Source organism: Sequoia sempervirens (assembly GCA_007258455.2). Taxonomy (NCBI): domain Eukaryota; kingdom Viridiplantae; phylum Streptophyta; class Pinopsida; order Cupressales; family Cupressaceae; genus Sequoia; species Sequoia sempervirens. Next base: position 457,149,352 of record VDFB02058242.1, read on the forward strand.
CTGACACTTCCAATAATGATTATCTTCCATAAATGCTCAATCAACCTTGATTTAATTTAGTTTGTTTTCCATAAGATTGATGAGCTCTTTAAGCAATTATTAATATTTGACCAATGATTACCTTAGGAATTAATAATACATTCCTCATTTATGTTAATTGCAAAATTAGCAAAAATGGACCTCCCCCTTCACTTATCTCTTTGTAGACATGCTTGATAGCGGAATTATCCAATAAATCCATGAGAGGCCATAAATTTTGAAGAATGTCATTGATTTTCTAGTTTTGCAATTCTCTTCTTGATTGAATTGAAAATTACCATCTATCACCCTTATGCTACATATTTATAGGCCAAGGTTGAAAGCTCAAGCTTCAACTCATTATTGGTCCCCTCTTTGAGTTTCTTTGAAGTTGATTCAATAAAATTACCATTATCATAGATTATATGATACATCTTGCTCCCAAAACACCTAAATTTCATCTTAAGGTTCCACATAAATTTAATCTTAAGGCTCCACCTAAATTTCATCTCAAGGCTCCATTTTTCTTTGAAGTTTATCCAATACAATTACCATTATCATAGATTATATGATACATCTTGCTCCCAAAACGGCTCCATTGATCTATGATACATCTTGCTCCCAAAACACCTAAATTTCATCTTAAGGCTCCATTGAAATTCATCTTTGACTATCCATGAGAAGGGGACTCCATTATAGACCTCCTTTGAGTTTTGGAGAGTTTGGAGGTTTCCATTTTAATTAAAAAAAAATCAATATTTCTTCATATTAAAAAAATAAAATTTAAAAATTTTCTTGAAATATCTTACATAAAATTTAAAACCTCCTTTGAGTTTTGGAGAGTTTGGAGGTTTCCATTTTAATTAAAAATAAATCAATATTTCTTCATATTAAAAAAAATAAAAATTTAAAAATTTTCTTGAAATATCTTACATAAAATTTAAAATTTATTTTAAAAAACATTGTTAACAATTTTTTTAATTTATCAAATATATCAGATAATATATATATATATATATATATATATATATATATATATATATATATATATATATATATATATATATATATATATAATTAAATTATACCCAATGATATTAATATTTCAATATTTAAATTAAATTAATAGAAATGATTTTTCAAAAGATTTTATTTTTTTATAATATTAAATATTTCAATATTTTCACACTAAAATGATTTTGTAAATTTTACAATCAATATTCTTAAAATACTTTTTTATAATAACTATTTAATTTTTTATGTAAAAACAAAATAAAAGTGAATTCAAATTTTTTTTAAGAATTAAAATTAAAATTTAATAATCTTTAACCCTATCTTCTTTAAATAACCCCTATCATCATTAAATATATATTTAAAATATTTTAAAACAATTTCAAATGAAACATAAAGAGAATTGAGATAACATTATGTAAATATAGTTGAAAGTGACATTGCTTTCTTCTATACACAAACTACTTATCATTTTAATTCTAGAGCGCACTCTTTACATATTCCATATTTTTCGCATACACTGCATTGATACATTGTCCAACTTTGCTTACCGCATAAACTGCAACTGATACGATATTTAGTGCATAGTTTGAGGAGAGGATGTGTGGGATAATGTTTGGGATGGATGATTCCATCTCTCCATCTGCTCTCCACACTTTTCCCAACTCCTCCGTTTTTTATGTCCTCCACCAACTTTTCCTTGCTATCTTCTTCACCGTGACAGAGTTGTTCCACCACTTCCATTCCCCTCCCACTTACCATCTCACCATTTCCATCCACCACCACTATCCTCATCTCCCGTTTTCTTTTTTCACTATTCCAACACTCCGAATCTGCACTAGCAAGACCCAATACCATTCTTCTCACCTTCACTATCCTTTCATCAGTTCCCATTCCATTCATTAAGTCACTTTGCAAATGCTTAACACGCCGCCAAAATTTGTATATATCAGAGTCGGAGAGGGTTGCTATGCTACACATCTCTGACTCTTTTTCTTTTAGCTTTTGCCAAGCCATATCATCGTAATCATTTGGAGAGATATTGCTGTGAGCAACATAAATGACCTGCAACTCCATTTCCAACATTGTCAAAGCACAATTCAAGTCGGGGGCAAGCTCCATCATCTTTTCAGCTGAGCCCACGCAGACCAGCATCATTACTCCACGATCCATCATCTCCTTTGCCTATCACCACAACTCAAATTTCTATTATCTTGCAATTATGTATGGATAAATTATGAGATTTATAGCATAGCTAAGAGAGGGTAACAATTGATTTAAACATACTTCGTTTGAGAGAAACTCCAGATTTTTAAAGACGAATTGCACAGTGGATAAAGAATTGAATTTGAATTCCTTCCACTCTGCCTTCCACAGTTCTTCTTCACGACCTTGAGAAAATGGATACGCCTCTATCCCCCACCTATCTATCATTGCCAATGCATCTTTGTTAGAAATCCTTCCCTTCTCGTCCACCACACAAGCGCATGGTATTCCCTGCCCCCAAATAAAAGAACGTATTCGGCCCTCAGTCAACCATGGATTTGGTACCAGTGGCCACGGAGCATTGGCAGCCGCTCTCTCAAACTCCTCCATTGATGTGTTATACTGAGGAATTGGAACCCAAACAACTTGGAGCACATGGTCATGGCTCTCTTGCATCTTCAGATACATTTCTTTCACGGCCGAGACGCGCACTTCCAAGGTTTCATCAAGACGTGTGATGAGCAGTAATATCAATTTTCCTTGTAGATCGTCAACCTTTACCTGCAATTATTATTCTCTATTATACTCTAATAAGCTGCCCTCAAACATTTCCATCACAATTAAAGTGAGACTATGGTTTAAAAACAAAATTACTCGGAAACAATACCTGAAGATTTTCATTAAGCAACAGGTAATCTGTTTTTTCAGTTACCAGCAATTCTCTCAGCAATTCAACATTGCTCTCTCTCGGAGTCTTTGCGAGAAAGGCCGCTCGATCCAATATAAAATATATGTCTTCCCACGCTGACAAGCATTTTAGGCCGTCTTGTTCTAATTGATCAGTGCCACGGAAAACTGCAATGCTTTCAGTGTGAAAAATAGCATTTAATTTATCACAAAAAGAGGAAGTCTGGGAGTTGTCAGGTGTATAAGCCAGGATTCTGATGGGCAACTCAGATGTTAATGATTTAAAATGGCGCCCAACATATATGATTTGCATCTCTTTTGAAGTACATTGCAGCTGCTGCAGGTTCTTTCCTAATGTTCCCCACGAGTCTTGGCCATATTTTGAATCGATGATGAAGATGAGAGGAGTTTGCGGTTGAAGTGAGGATGAATGAAAAGGGCGTTGATGAGCGTCAAGCAGAAGCCCTTCCTCATCAAATATCTTTGATAACACCCCTTCCAACAACAAAGCCCTTTTTCCTTCGCTACCCTGCAATTGCAACGCAATAACAATAACTATGATGAAATGAGATCAAAATTTTGGAATAAAAAAAATGTGATTTTGTAGCTTAAATATATCCAATTTTAAGCCACGTATATATTATGCAACTGTACATAGGTAGCCAAGACAATAATAGAATGAAATCTTAAATTTCTTCTAAATTAATGATTAATTGCTCCAAGTTAAATCTGTAGAATTTAAGCGCTAAATAAATATTACAACTTATACCTGAGGGAAGTGTGTTACCACCACCAGGTTTCTTTCTTTTTGGCTTTTCGTTTCCATCCACCGCTGTATCATTCTTTCACTGCGCACAATGTCGAGGCGCCATAAGCTCCTCATACTCCCCACACCATCCATCCATTCACCACCCAAATTCTCACATTTGGAAAGCTTCAATCTTGTTAAAGATCGGAGAAGATGGAAATCATCAGAAAGCTTTACTAAATTAGAGCATCCTGATAGATCTAAAGTTTCCAAGCAGCTAAGCTCACCAAAACGGTCTGGAAGTTTACATAAACTATCACACTTTGACAGATATAGATATTTTAGAGCTACAAAGCAATGGAAGTCACTGCACAATTCCTCTAGTTTATCACATCCTGATAAATCTAAGTTTTCTAGAGAACTAAGCTTCTGAAAACCTAGAGGCAGACTTGACAAGCTCTTACAATTATTCAAACTTAATGATATTAGAGAACCAAGTTTCTCAAAACCCAGAGGCAGGCTTGACAATCTCTTGCAACCACTCAAGTTTAATGTTTTCAATCCTACTAGGCAATGGAAGTCGTTACACAGTTCTTGTAAGCTTTCACATCTTAATAAGCTTAAATCTTGCAGGCAAGTGAGCTCGCCGAACCTGCTGGGAAGCATCTTCAAATTATAACAGTATTCTAATGAAAATCTTGTGACCATTGTATGTCTGCAAATTTCATCTGGCAGTTCACTTAAACTTGAACAACTATCAAAATTTATATTGGATCCCCACACAGACATCCCTCCAAGGCTATGGGGAAGACATGTCAGACTTTTACATCCATGTATTTTTAATGACTGCAATGAGGGAAGATTTTCCAAATCGCACGGAAGCTCTTGCAAACTCGAGCAATATGACAGGTCAAGCACAGTAAGAGTGACCAACTCCCCAAATCCAGCTGGCAACTGCTTCAGATTACTACAAGAACTCAAATCCAACTCCTCTAAAGATCGGAGCTTGACAAGAGATTCAGGCAATTCGGTTATGTCTTCACAGGAGGACAGTTTTAACCTTCGCAGATTATGTAAATTAAAAAAACATTGTGAAATTCCATCTGTATTGCATCCGCTCAAATACAGCTGCTTTAATGAACGAAGATGCGCAATTTCAGCGATTCCCTGTATTCTACAGCAACTTAATTTGAGCACGTTTAAATTTGGAAGATTCTGCAACGACAATTAGGAAAGTCAAATAACAACTCATCACTATTAAAGGGCAAGTTAGAATACAACATTCTTTTTCATATCTCGAAATACCAGACACTAAAGGGAAAATTAGAAAACATCACAACTGAGAAGGAAGAAATAAATCATTATTATGCGAAAATCGTTGATCACTTGCCATGGACGGACTCAAAATGATATCCTCCTCAAATGCAGCTATTGATAGGTATCTCAAATGCTTGAGATTGAAGAGCCTGATTGGTATATTGGGTAGCCGCCTTCTCACATGAAGAAACCTTAGCTCATCAAAATGTTCGCGGCATTTCCCTTTCACACTCGCCATCTTATCCAAATAAAGTAGTCTCAGAGACCGGCTCGTGGCATCTAACTCTTCTGCTGATATAAGGGGAGGACTGCAATTTTCCATCCATATTCCTTTTACTTGGGAAACAGGCTGTTAGAAATTCAGACACATTGTCAAAATAATTATTTTAAAAAGTTTAAAAGGACTAAAATAAAGTAGTTGAAAAAATCCATAACGCACAACAGAAACAATAAAATTATTTTATTTTATTGCTTTCATTTTCCGTTACATTTTGAGGATACATGAATGTATATATAGATTTGAGAATATAACTGAAATTTACAATTGTTTATAAACAAATAGCTAATTCATAAGTTAATGTTCATTATCTTTCAGTATTTTATAAAGTTTGTTCTTAAATTAATTAAGAAATTGAGAAAGAAACATATACCTTTCTAATAATCTTTTTCTTTAAGACATTTTTTTAATTCTACATGTATGTATATCTTTTAGTTCTTTCAATTTATCATATTTAATGAAAACTTACACATACCTTTTTATTTCTCGAGGCCATAGAGAAATCTTCTACATCTTTGAATCGACTGTATTTTGATTTATTACGACCAGCTGCTAGAATGAGATCATGAATCTTTATCTGATTATTATTTTTTTTTATAAGAGCTGCTTCTTGAAGACATTCCATTTCTTCCTCTCCCAAAATACATGCAACATTCTTCCACTCCCTCCACTCCCAATTATAAAAGAATGAGCATATATCAAGAAACGCTTCCTTTGCATTTGGCTTAAGTCCCTTATAAGAAAATAGAACCCTAGACTCATCAAAACTATAATTCTCATTGCCACTAAAATCCTCTCCAGATTGTAGCGAATCAAGTACTCGTTCATAAGCTTCAGCTTTATTCTTCCGTTGATGAAGATAAGCTCCGATGACTTCCAAAAATAGAGGACAGCAGTTGCATTTCTCTGCTATCTTCCTGGCATTAGGTCTTTCCTCCAATATGGAGTCTTTTTCTCTGTTAATATCAATTTTTTTGCATAATATTTGAAGAGCTGCATCAACAGAAAGAGGTTCCATGGGATAGAGTTTGCAAGGTTCAACTCCACAGCCTTCAGTTACTCCAGCGATAGTTGCTTCTCTGGATGTTAAAAGCAACCGGAGTTTCTTTGCAGTTCTGACATCCTTAGGTAGAAGCTTTTCTAGTGGTTCTCGAAACAAAGCATTGTCAATATATAGGAAGATGGATTCCTTTTCTATGATGTCTTTCAGGCTCTGGCGTCCACTTTGAAAATCTCTTACAGTTTGTTTGGTGGCAGTCAAATCCTGTAAAATCAAGGACTGGAGCTCTTCAACGTTGGGATCTTTTTCCAGGTGTTGAATGAGAGTAATTTTAGAATGCTTCCACCCCTGAAGATTGTCTTTTAGAGAGGCATAAACTGCATCGGCCAAGGTGGTCTTGCCAGACCCTCCAATACCATATACAATCACTGCTGTCGTTGCACTATCATTTTCCCAATCTAGCTTTTGAATGACTTCTTCAATTTTCACTTCTATCCCAACTGCTAGTTATCCAAACATGTGAAATGTCACAATTTGTTAATGTCGCGCCTATACTTAACAAAATAGTAGCTCAATAACAACTGGCTGATGATGTTTTACCTGCATCATTGTTGAGAGCGGGAACGGGGGGTGGACTGACGACCTGCATTGCTTTCAACATAGAGGCGCTTATTTGTAAATGAAGCTCCTCACGCATGTCATCAATGTCCTTGTTAAGTTTCTGAAGCTCTTGTCCATCCGTTGGGGCTTTGAACACCCTTCACATGTTCCAGTCAAAAATGATTTAAACTAAATGAGAAGAAATTACAGTTTGAAACTAAGACAAATACAAGATGTCTTCTTAATAATAAAAAATAAAACAATTGGCTTAAAAGATAATCTTCATATCTGAGAACCCGGAATAGCATACTGTGAAAACTTAAAGGAGTATTGTAAAAATCAAATAATCCAAAATAAATATTTGCACACAGAAAAACATCTATATGTACCTTTTAATAAATCTTTTTCTTTTCTTCTGGGAGCAACATAAGATGGCTCCGTCAACAATTAAATTTATAGACTCCTTCAATTTCATGTGCAAGTCCATGTTCAAGCTAGGAAGGCACTGAAGCTGGAGGATAACTTTGGCCAAATCATTCATAGATTTGAGAAGTCTGAAACACTCCTCTTTGTTATTTTCAATGGTGTCTGCAATTTTTAAAGCTGCACCCACCACCAGAAAACCCACCGCAATCCAATGAACGTTTCCAATCGCATTCAACACTGCTATGCTTGTTTCATGTTTGTTTCCAGAATATTCTTTTATCTGCAAAATCAATACCAAATTTAAAATAAATAATTACCAATAAATAAAATCAACATTTTTCTTTTGATTTTCATGTAAACCTCCACCTAATAATCAGTGCAGCAATTTTCATACAAAGCTTCTTTGTTTTTTTCGAATACCAACTATCTATCTCCTTTTTTCACTAAATCTAATAGATAAAGAATTATCATATATATATAATGAAGTAAAAAATATGAAATTGAAGGATTTATATTTTATATTCAAACTTCAAAAAAATTATTAATATATCTATATAAATTGTCATATACATTTATAAACACATAAATAAGTGTGTTGATGGATAATAAAAAAATATTGAGAATATATTTTAACAATTACATAAGAGTTATTTTATTTGTTTACTATCTAGATTTTTTGTTTGTTAAAGTTTTGTTTTGTCTGTTGTAATGAATTTTCATAAACATACTCATGAGTTTTCATAAACGTACTCATGACATTGCATCCAACCCCTTATTTTTGTAATAAATTACATCTCTAGGCATAATTTTAATAAAATATTTAAATTCATTTTTACTAATAATAATTTAGATTAGACATACAGTAACTAAAAAATGATAATCAAATTCTGATAACTAAAAATTCATCCAATACTAATAAAAAATATATCTTTATACTGAAAAAGAACTCATAGATATTTCAAAAGAACCATTATTTAATACTAAATTAGGTTCCAATAGTTCCATTCACCCATCACCCCTCACAAAATGGGAAGGGAAGCAAATTATATAGAATTAGATCTAACCTAAAACCTTCTATACCTTCACATTTTTATTCTGATATATTTTCTACAGGAGAATCTTCAACTACATCAACACAACACATTTCGTCGACAATAATAAAGAGAGAAGGCTTTAGATTTTGACCATTTTCTTCATGATTTCCCCAGTTGTTAGGATGTGATATATTCACTTTAGGGCTGAGGATTTAAGTTTTAAAGCAGAAAAACAACATTTTTTGTTGCCAAAGTAGCTCATTTACTCATGGAATCAGATTTTGGGGTGATAATGGACTATACAGCATGACATTTGCATCTTAGATTGTTGGGTAGTTTTTAGTGCTTGAATACAGAAGGTTAAATAAACTGCAGGTGTTAATTAGCATTGCGTTACTGATTCTCAGTGGATGTGAGAGCTCTTTATCTTATTTTATATATTCTGATTCTGATTATACGTAAGTCCGATATGGTATATGCCCAAATTTCTTCAATGTCTGAAATGGGATGCTGGGTAGGCGTTGATTATATGCAGATTTGACTGTGAAACAGGAGGACATGGACCCCTATGCTGCAGAACAGGGCTACAAAAGTATACATGCAGATTTATTGTAGGAGAAGGGGTTTTCTTTTGGCTGAGAGAGAGACCTTAGTTTCCATTGCTGAGACATAGCAGAAAGGGCAGAATTTCTATATAAACAATTTAAAACATTTTTAATAAAGGTATTTTGTGTTGAACTTCTCCACAATAAGTTTCGTTGCCTAGTATTATAATAGATTCCTTAAGTTACATTTGCTAGATGAGTTGATATGCATGCTTAGTCTAAGATTCTAAGCAGGACATGCAAAACCTTTGAAAGGCCCTCTCAAAGATCGTTTACATCGTATCATTGGTAATGTATTGCTTGGAGATGGATTATTCGAGATCATTCAAGATTCAATCAAATATACCTTCTCTAGATAGCTTATTCCTTTACATTGATATGTAGCGCAGCTCATTTTGCGTGCCTACAAGACCTACTCTCAGTTGCACCCAGTTGGTTTACATATACATCTTTTCTCTTGATTATGACTCTATAAGCCCAATGAAATAAGGGCACCAATCTCTTGGGCCCTTGGCCCTTTACTCTCTCACCGTCATCAAAACTATAAACCAGTTAAATAGCAGAAGTGGTGTTCTATCGAGCTTTGCAAGTCCTGTTTACTCATGAAAACATATCAATAGAAAGTCTCAAATTGAAAATATATTTGTGGGCTTGGCTTTGTTGTACTACTTGTGCTAGAACGCAAGGTGTGGGTCTTCAAATCTGCATAAATCATTGACGGGAATATTATATCTTAAAAGCACGCATTCCTTGTAATCTGTTAAAACAAAGGTTGAATATTGACAAGTATGAGAGCTCGGTGACAATCTAATGAGCATTCTCATGCATGTATTGCATGGTTAGCAATATAGACCAACTATAATTTGATATTTCTCATTAATTTTCTTGTAAATCAAACATCAGGGAATACTCCCCTCGGCTTAGTGGAGCCTGAAGGAGAAGTGACTCGCCCTCACTCACGCATCGGCCCTTAACTACCCCTTGCTTGATCACAAGCTTAGTTTTTAGTACTAAGTTGACATCCTCCAACTTGGGGTGTTGTGGCTATACTTTAGGGTTCAAGATTTGTTTTTTTGGAAGCCAACAAAATGGCACCATTGTCCAGGATGGTTTTAAGTTTTTTACCATTTGGAGTGCTATTCTTGTGCTCATATCAACATTTATCTATTTTTAATCAATATGAGAATTATTTTCTATTTCAAGTAAAGAGTGACAACTCTACTAATTTAAATCTAGTCAAGAATCAAAGCAAATGCTCGAAGATAAAAAGATGAAGATAGTCTAGGGGTCCTCAGGATAGTGAAGACAACTCTCAGCAAGCAAGAAAGCAACAGGCTACACGGAAAGTTAAAAACATAAGTCTGCGTAGCCCTCCCCTCAAGAACAAGAAGTTGGTTCTTTCAGTAGAGACAGATTGTTTATAGATTTAAGGGTTCAATATCAATCAATTACATGATTCTACAGACAATATAGTTAGTATAGATAGAAGATATATAAAACTGGTTAAGATGTGCAAAAGCAAATATATAAAGTTAGAGAAATAGAGAATCTCATAATGCACATGTTCAAAACCTGGGTATGCCTAATCCTTGTTGGTTTTAAGAGGAGAATCCAATTCCAGAGTTTCATAAACAGAGTGGGTTTTTAACAAATTGCATAACAGAAACAGGGCAACATTGCTACAGCAAACTATTCATTCACTAAATACTTTAAAATACACATTTATTTCTGAAATCCATTCAGACACATTGCACGGAAACTGCATTATATTATATCAGTTATTTTTACAGAAACTACAATCCAAATACAATGCTAAAAAACATGACCAGTATAACAGTTCTCTTAACAGGGCAACTGGTTGCTGGCAGCATTTGGACCATTCAGCATCCTACAGGAGACTGTTCACATAAAACCTGCGTAAAGAAGAACAGCAGTGTAATGTTTTTACAATAATGTAAAGCCCTCTTTCCTATGTGCAGCTGCGTGGAGCTTTGAAGGAGAAGGTATTAACAAATGTCATGCACATTACAGCTGTCAAAATATTTTAAAACCAACGTATTTACATCCCTCATAAACATTAAAAATTTGGATGAAAAGAGGACAGCAAACATGTTAACTGTCAAGCATACTTGGGCAGTGGAGAATGCTACGTGTCTTCAACAATATGCTGCGGTGGCATTAAGCATTAGTGTCTTCAATCAATTTATTATAGATCAGCACACACCCTGCCTCTCCTACGGTCCTCTCACATAGAAATGAGCAAGACCATGAAATTGCTTTCCATGATGCATATGAACCAAATCAATTTGAGAGTGATAAAGCTGGACTTGCTTGACCGTGTCAGAGAAACGAACAGAGCATTCCGAGCTCAAGTTAGGTTGAATGCGGATAGGCTTGCTCGGCAAGCTTAGTTGCAAGCTCAATTAACTAAGCTTGCTCAACAACAAAATCTAAACCAAGGTCAATATTTTTCAAATCAACCGCTGTACAATCAGAAGCACAACTCACAGCTCAATAATCCTTCTAATGTGAGAGCCCCATTAAAGATACAAACTCAAAGCTTTCCACTAGCAAGACAATCCGTGGAAACAAAAAGACATAAGCAATTAGACTTCTTTGGAATTCCTAATTATCATAATCAACTGCGAAATGAGATTTGGAGTAAGATTGCCAAGTTTCAAGGAAATAATGCCATCTCAAGAGAAGAGTACCTTAGGCATTTTGTCATATTATAGATGATTATGAAACCAATGATGAAGATGTCATCGTGAAGTTACTTGTACAATTTTTGGAAGAGAATGCAAGAGAGTGGTATAAATGCTTACCCCATAACAGTATATATTCATTGGATGAGTTCATGTGGGTATTTAGATTGTAGTATAGGATAGATTGACCCAAATTTTTCTATTCAGGAGTTGATTGCAATCAGAAAGGCCATTAATGAATCAATGGTAGAGTTCAATGAATTGCGACAGTAAAGAAGGTACCACCTCAGATGAGACCCAATGAACCTATGTGTCTTCTCTTCTATTGTGGTGCCTAGGATTGGCTATTCTCTCAAGAAGAGGAACCCTCAAACATTGAGAGATAAATATGCAGTGGCTGCAAACATTGAAAGTAGCGTGAAGGCCTTAGATAAGCATATAAAGAGAGTTGCTATAAAAATTTCTCAACCTAATAGAGATCAGCCAAGCTAGTCTTGATAATGGATGTCAAGTTAGACAAGCTTATGGGTGCTCTCAAGGATTCGTCATACAGGATTGCTAGGCAAAAGAAGGTTTTTCCACATATAACAATGCTAGACAATTGAAACGAAAGGCCGCGCCTATCAGCTCAGCCTTACAACTATGACGAGTCTTGGAAACAAAATCAGAATGATATGCATGCTACCCCAAGCCATATAATAAAATATTCCATGAAAAGGAAACCCCTGATTCGCTAAGGAAAGACCAATTAAATATGCAGAATGATTTTCCTTGGTGTGATCTTGTTATAATCCAAATGACCCAACGAAATGTGCAGTTGCAATTGCTATGATGGAAAGTGAGGAGTGCCAGAATGATGAAGCAGAATGATGAAGGGGTCCAAAATACCATTAAGATCAAGAGAAGGATGATCATGTCTGCTTACTTGACCGTCCCAATGTGTATGATCAAAGTGAGCATGATGATCATTTCAACATAAATTGGCCTCATGAATATGAGGACGTGAATGTCATGCATTAGTACAGGGTGCCTGAACATTGTTTAGAGCGTTTGGAGGAGGATAAACAACAAAGATACAAAAGGCAAGGCCTTCTACAAATTACATCAAAGCTTTGACTGATGCAAAAGTGGCTCAAGTGCAAAGTAACTTGCTCAAAAGAAGGTTCTAGTGATTATATTGTCCTAGTCTTTCCTGATGATATGGAATTTCAGATTTTCATTCAATGTAACTTTCTCATGAATAAATAATATTGTTGAGTAAGAAACTTTAATTTTAGGACTAAATATTGCATTGAAACATAATATTAAGTGTTTAGGTGTGTATGGAGATTTAGAGCTTATAGTGTAATAAGTAAGACACTGATACATTTTGACATTTTTTTCGACGGCAGGTCGTCGGAATTCCGACGACCTGCCGTCGAAAAAAATGTCAAAATGTATCAGTGAGAAATGCATATGCAATGATAGATAAAAGACTAAATAGATGCAGGAATGTACTTTGAGATGTTATTGAGTAGTTTGAAGATATTGGTATGTTAGGTGCCAAAATTCCTATTCACACTTCTAGAGGGATTTTTCTAGCTTGAGGCCAAGCAGATATTGTTCTTCAGGATGGAAAAATATGTTCATCAACAACTTGAGAGAGGGATAATAAGCTAATTGATGGGAATGGGTAAAGTCCCTTTCACTTTAGGCTCAACTAGACCCAAGAGGGTGTTTTTAGAGATAACCTTGAATAAGGTTTTCATTTCAAATAAATATGTACATGATAAATAAATTGTAGTGGCACCCAAATGCAGTCTTTGATCCCAAATATTGTCACCAGACCAAAACTACCCACTATTATGTCATCTTACTAGGGTGATATAAGAATGAAAACATAATTATCTTAAGATAAATAATTTTAAGGTTATCTTCAAATATTCCTTAGGTATAACATTAAATCATGCAGTGCATGGAAACTTATTATCTACTCCTAAGCTACTAGTTAAAGATTTATTTGTTTTGAGTATATTGAGAGTCAAGGTTTTCATGGCTAGTGTCTTATTTGGGTTATAGAGTCACATTCACCCATCATAAAAACAGACAAGAAACATCAACAAAGGTATGATACCTAGCAATTAAATTTGCTTCATAATCTTTCTCCAAATTTACTTTCATATGTAACAAGAAAGAGGCAATTACAATTAATGACTTGCAATGCATTAAAGTGTTGCGACACTTATCAAATCCATGTTACACTAACACTAGAAAATGTGGTGAGCAAACTTCATGAGAAGAAGGGTCTATAACACCTCTTTACTCAAAAATCTTCCAAAATTCCAACAACTAGCCAAGGAGACACATGATTATAAAATATCTCCTTCAAACAACTACCTCATTGCATCTTCTAGAATGAAAGATCCTAGGTAGTGAATGAAGTAGGGGATTTGGAACCTTAGAATACTCTTTACACCTTTGTTCAATGAAAACAAGAATGACCAACCCCTTTGATGTTGAATGAACTTGTATTTATATTTTCCATGCAAGAAAAATTTGCAACCACTATAAGAGGCATACAAATCTGCATTAAACTCATAAGTCCTTTGATTGATACTATGAAGAGGATGCCCATACTTATTAGGTGTTTTTTTCCCTTGAATCATGCCCAAATGTGTCTAGGTATACTCAAGATGTATGGAGGAATTTTCTTCTTTGAACTACAAACATGCTTTGCATTAATGGTGACACTAGATTTTGGTATGTAGGCTAATAAAGGCCCACAAAATTTGTAAGAATGGTGGCCTAAAGATGGTGTGAGGAACATCAAGGCTTGAAAGCCTAACGACTACATTAATGGTTGCACGGGTGTCATGGTCTCTTTTCATTGCTATAAGTACTGGTTGCACGTGTGTCATGGTCTCTTTTCATTGCTATAAGTGCATGTGAATCTATGCCTATAATATAAATAATTATTTTTGGGTGGGAAAAATTGAATGGGTGGTTGCAAGGTAAAATCGAGTCAATAATGGTATTTTGGGTCATGCAAGTAGCTAGGTGGGAGTGAAGAGTGTATAACACAAGAGTTTTGGGGTTTTGAAAATCAAGGGGTAGGGATATCCCATAACCCATAACACTATTGAGGAGTTGGGGATCAAGGGTAAGGAATGCTTCATACATCTTTGACTCTAAAAGACTATATGAAGTTATTGGGAATCCAAAATTAGAGATACCAAAGAAATTATCCCTTAAGGTATGCAAAATTGGGGAAAGTACAAACTCACAATCTCGAAAAGGTAAACATTATCAAACATTAAGGATTAGGAATGGGGGCACCATAGAAATGGTACTTTGGTAAGGGGATGGCCAAAAATCTGGCTCTGAAAGGTAACTTAGTGCAAACAATCAGGGAGTTAGGGTTTTGTGGGAGAGCATGCAAGTAAGGAAAAGCCTAAAATTTCAACAAAGGCAACCAAACAGAATAGGGAATGGATGAAAGAGATGTCAAGGAGAACTCTGAAATACTGACAAGGAAAAAAGAGAAAGGAAGAATTAGAAGGAAAGGCATGCCCAAATGGAAAAGTCTAATATATCGATTTAGGAATAGAGTTAACAATATAGTTGGGTGAAAAAGCATACTGGAGGGGAAACTCCAAAACTCCAACATAAGCACAATCCTTAGAAATTTTAAAATAAAACACACCACAATTAGAATATTTAAGACCTTGCAACATCCAACATATGATAGGCAAATGGGAAATGACAAAAGGCAACACTAGAGGAAAAATTAACAAATGGAGACCCATACACACATTTCTTAGATTAGTTATAAGCGATAGGTGAAATGAGGCCTAAGTGCATAAAGGAGCTAGGACTCAAGAAAATTTTATCACTATAAGTGTGAGTCCCATCAAGGTATCCATTGGGTTGATAGACTAGAAAATACTACAACAAATTCTTTGATTGTTTTGGTGCCTAAATTTAACTTGAAGCTAGTGTTTTCTTACTATAACTATACATAAAGATTTTCACAAGGCAAGAACTATCAAATAATATTTATAGTTGGCAAGTTTCTTATGATAACCAATAGCTTTATAGGTTTCTTATAAATTGTACTAATGAGTTTGAGAAGCAAGTGACTCATTGGGAATCTATGCTTGAGCACCATAACAAAGAAACTTTGTTTGGGGTAAAAATAATACAACTAAATATAAATACCATTCCCAAGGGGTTTGTTTTGCTAGAAAGAACCTTTGATGGTGTTGATCATTATAAAGCAAGAAGTAAACCAATCCAAGAGGTAGATGTGGAGGATGTAAAACGTGGCACGTTGACATCACTGAAAATTATATTCATTGACCTAAAATACTCAAAATAGGAGACATGCAACTTCTAATTGCATTATTAAGGAGGTTTAGACACTATTTTGCATGGTTCTATGATGAGCTTAAGGCTTATAGGGAGACCTCCTTCAACATACAATTCTTTTGTAGCCCAAGTAAAGAATTTTCGATAGAGAAGTAAAGGCCTATAAATCCTACATTGACTCCACAAGTGTAGAAAGAATTAATGAAATTGAAGGATGGCAACATCATTAAACCCATTAGGAATTCTTCTTGAGTGTCTAACCTTGTCCCAATAAAAAAGAATGGTTACATCAAATTTTGTGTTCATTTTAGGTATTTGAACATCATGTCTCTTAAGGATAATTACCCCTTTCCTAGTATGGATCATTTACTACAAAGGGTGACAAGTTCAAAGTTAATTTCCATGATGAAAGGTTCTTAGTGTAGAACCAAGTGATTATAAAGGAGTTTGAGTAGCATAAGGTAGCATTTGTTACTCCTTAGGAGACTTATGTTATGTAAGGAGATCATTTGGTCTAAGAAATGTAAGGGCCACCTTGAGCTATAGAAGTTTCTTTTATTGGTCATATTAATGAGACTATAGTAGTATATTAGGATAATCTCATAGCCTATTCAAGGAGAAAGCTAATAGTTTTAAGCACCTAGAGTTGATTTTCATTTGAAGATGTCTTGACTATAGAATTTCACTAAATCTTAAGAATTGTGTCTTTGATGTTGAGGAGAGTAAGTTGATTGGACACATTATTTCCAAGGATAAAGTGACAAGAAATCCTAAGAGGGTCAATGGCATTGACCTTATTCCTCAACCTAGGAGCATTAAAGGTATAAAATCTTTGGGAAAATTAATTTTGGTAGGAGGTTCATCCCCAACTTTGCTAAGAAGACATTTGAGATAATCAAGAAGGGGAAAACTAGGATATGCAAGTGGCTAAATATTTTTCAAGGATAAATTTTAAGGATCTCACTAATGCACCTATTCTTGCTAGTCCTAACTATTCAAGACCATTTTAATTGTTCTCATTCACATCCTTTTACACCATAGTTGTTTTATTATAAAAATGATAATGGATTTGAAAAACATATTTCCTTTAATATCTCTTGAAATGGCCAAGCTAAAATATTCCTATAGAGAAGCATGCCTATGCATTAGTTAAGTATCTCAAAGGTGCTAAACTTATTACCTATGTGCCACATGCTACAATGAAAGACATATTCACCCAATAAGAAGCTTCACCTAAAAAGTGTAGGTGGATAAATAAAAATTCAAGAATTTGATATAGATGTGCAAATCACTAAGCTAGTTAGAGGCTACAATTTGGCCAATCTCACGACTGATACAAGTTTGGAGGTTGTTGAGATTGCATGATGTAAAAAGCACTAAACACCCTATATTCTAGGTTGTGATCCTTGGTACAAGAATATTATGTATTATTTACAACATTTAAATATCCTACCTAAGATGATAACAAATCAACAAAGAAATCTTAAAATTGGAGCCCAAAATTATGTGTTTTGCATGATGAGTTGATGTGGATAGGTCTTGAAGGAGTGTTATTAAAGTGTGTCAATATTGAAGAGTCTATTAAAGTCATAAGTGAATGTCACTTAGGGGTTTTGGGGAGCATTTTATCCGACTAAATCTATAGCCCATAAAATCTGAAGAGTAAGTTATTAGTGACCCATTTTGTTTAAGGATGTGGTAAAGATGACAAGATGTGATGCTTTTCAAATATTTTCAAGAAGAATGAAGTTTGTGAGTGCCTTCCCTCTTATTACCATTTTGGTTGAAGCTCTATTTTTGAAGTGGGGCATTGATTTTATCAAAGAAATTTTTGAGAGGTTTAGTAATGGTTATAGGTAGATTCTTGTTGCTAGTGGTTGTTTTACAAGTAGGTGGAAGCTATACCCACCAAAAATACCACCTTTAAGGGATTCAGTAAATTTTCATTCATATTATGCCACTAGATTTTGGTTGTCAAAGAGGATTGTAGCTGATAACATAATATGTTTTAGAGTCCATAAAGTTATTGATCTATGCAATAAATATGCCATTAACATAATGTATTCTTCCCCTTACCATCCACAAGGAAATGAACTACCCAAGACCAACACTAAGAACCTTATGAAGATCATAAAGAGTACTATTGAATTGAACAAAAAGAGGTGGGATGATTAGCTCATATTTATTATTTGGGTGGATAGGGTAACTTACAAGAAATCTATAGGTAGGAGCCCTTTGAGCTAGTTTACAAAACAAATACTAACTTTCTAATCAGTTTAGAGTTTCCAATATTTAAGATACCAAATGAAGTGTATAGTCACAAAGTGGATGCTTTTTCACAAAGAATAATGTGCTTCCTAAGATAGATGATGCAACTTATTCTTCCCCCTTACCATCCACAAGGAAATGGACTAGTTGAGTCCAGCAATAAGAACCTCGTAAAGATCATAAAGAGGACTCTGGAATTCAAAAAAAAGAGGTGGGATAATTAGCTCAAATTTCTATTTGGGCGGATAGACAAGAAGTCTATAGGTAGGATCCATTTTGAGATAGTCTACAAAGAAATGCTAACTTGTCAATCATTCTAGAGTTGCCAATATTCAAGCTACTACAAGAAGTGGATGGTCACAAAATGGATGCTCTTTCACAAAGAATTGATGTGCATACTAAGCTAGATGATGCAAGAAAGGTTACACATGATAGGAGCTTTCTACAATAAGTTAAAATGATCTATTTTTTGACAAGAAGGATATGCAAAGATGTTTTTAATTTGGAGATGTTCATTTACATGGAATGTGAAAGTTGAAGATAAGGGAAGCATAGCAAGTTTGAATCCTTGTCACTTAGCCCTTAAGTAATTGATAATCAAGGGGTTAGAGGTACTTTTACCTTAGAAGTTAAAAAGGTGATCTCATGGAGATGTGGGCTAGATTTTATGTATGTTGCTAGTCCTAACATATTCGAAAGTCTGCAACTAGAGATTCCTTGGGTTCTTGTCATGCCTATAAGAGAGATGCACCTCCAACTAGAGCCAATGTTGGCTTCATCATCATTACATCATTGAAGCTCAATTTTTGAATTGTGTATCGTTGTTATTCTATGGCTTTGACTTTGTTGTCAACATGTGTTTTCTAGTGTTCCTTCTTGGTGGTACATGTGTATAGTGTGTTTACTTCTAATCACTAGAAGAGGTGTAGTTAGTGTGTGGTCCCTATTTAAATTTATTAGTTTTTTTCTCAATGCACATTAGAGAAGAGATTCAATCCCTTTTCGAAATGAAGGAAGGATTTTGACACTCCTAGGAAGATGAAATCTCAAATGAGAGTTCTTCTCTCATTGTGCATGGACGTTAAGATTTTGTCTTTCATATGGTTTTAGATAATTTACAAGTATGGTTTGACAATTAGTGCATCCATTGATGTGATTAGTTTCGTGTGTTATAGGTGAGATAAGAGATTTGGTGGAGTTGTTCTATCAAATACCTATTGGGGTTGTGTTCAGCTCTAGTATAGTGGTCATTTGCCTATATTTGTGTGATAAGAGAGGGAACCTTGGAGTTATATAAAATCTATTACATAATTTAAAAATAAATAATCATATTGGCTTCTATTAGTATTTACTAATATTAGTAGTTCAGAATATTCGTTTCCTATATAGAGGTTGTGTAGGTGGTTCTAACAAGATTGCTTTATGAGAAAATCAATATCATTGTACGAACTATCTTAAATAAATATAGCATTTGTCTATATTTGTGTGATAAGAGAGGGAACCTTGGAGTTATATTACATCTATAACATAACTTAAAAATAAATAATCATATTAGCTTCTATTAGTATAATTTACTAATATTAGTAGTTAAGAATATTTGTTTCCTATATAGAGGTTGTGTAGGTGGTTGTAACAAGATTGCTTTATGAGAAAATCAATATCATTGTAAGAACTATCTTAAATAAATATAGCATAATCTTATATTCAATTGTATTTCTTTGTGTATTCGTGGCATAAATAATTTTAGTTTTTTTATCTCCATATTTCAATAATCTTACCTAGGTTTCATTGTTAGGTGAATGCTTTTTATGATACATATATGTTTTAGAATTTAGAAAATATCACTACAACACCTAATACCAATCCTACATAAGTGACTACAATTATAGAGTCTATTTATCATCAGAGTTATAAGATTTCATTTGGGCTTCACGAGTTGCATTGTCCTACAATTGTTCGAGAACACTTGTCATTATATATTGTGCCTAAATTTGGGACACACCATAAAAAAAGCTTTAGTAGATACCAAATTGTTTTAAACAATTATACCAAAGTATTTTTTGATAAATTTGATGTTAATTCTACCAAATTAGTTGAAATCCATAAAAACATATGAAACCATAAAAAATCATCAATTACACACTTCTCATGTTCCCGAAATCATTATAAATAAAAATAAAGGTTACAAATGAGTATGCAAAGAACCACCACTTACTAACAAATAATCAAGTGGTAAGTAAATATCCAAGAAAAAATATATAATGAGTTATGTGAGTATATCCAACAAATTCAATAAAATTGTAGAAATCAAATGTTATTATTGAAAGAGAGGAAAAAATTACTTAGCATTGTTAGATTATTTAATTCACATGGGGCATTTACAATTGATATATTAAATTTGATCTAATACTTGGGATATTAGTGTATAATGTTCTTTTGGGGCATCCTTGGATGCATGCAATGTTAGTAGTAACTTTTATACCTAATCAATCTTTCAAGTTTATCCATAAACATTGAAGGTATGTGATACATGGATGAAAACCCTTATTTTATTTTAATTGCTCAAGATATGAAGTGCATTAGTTCATCCATATAGATTGATCACACAACAATACCACCATGAGAGTGTTCTTTATCTACACCTAATGCTAATCTTAAGGATGATTGAGAGCCACTTGATTTACATTGCCCTATGTTGAGAAATATAAAATGAATGGTAATGATTTTAAAATTCTTCATTTGCACATGCAGCCCACAATATATGGATGACCATCTTCATCATTATATGATCATTCTAGAGAAGATAAATTCCTAAAGATGCTAATGCTTGTAATACTAGATCTAAGGCTAGTTTTGATTATGATTCTATTTTATCATTTTTTTGTTTTTGCATAAATAGTACATGTTAAAGGTTTGGGCTTACAAGAACATGGTGTTTTAAAACCTATTGAATCATATAAAAAACACATGACAAAAGATTTGAGTTATAATATGGATAAGAATGTAAAAAGCAAATAAATAAATAAAAATTCATCAATATGTAGAATTATTCATGAGACAAATTTCTTGTTACCATTGGTGCATCTTAAGTTGGTTGATGTATCATTGCACCTTTGTTGACCTATATATATATTTTTTTTAGACCCAAGAATCGGGTAGCACGACCCCCTATAAACTGCAGTGCGCCTGGTAAACTCTTTTACGTGACCGGTGGCACTATAAGAGGTCACCCATTCTAGTACTAGTCCAACTTAACCATGCATAACTATGGAGTTTTCCCCTATATTAAGCCCACTTAGGTTGTTAGTCCATTTGCAAAATCTTTCAACAAGTGTTTGCTTTATGTACCATTCATTATAGATTAAGCCCACTTAACTTGTTCGCTTTGATTAGTATAGAAATCCCTATCCTAACCGTGGATAAAAATTCCCCTCTACAAATTTCAGTCCAGACTATTGACAATAACAACCAAACGGAAATTGTTTGAAAAACATGTAAGGAAATATTTTACAAGACGGTGTGTGTACCTCATTGGCAATCAGTTTCACATTTGTTGACACCTGCTCTGCCAAATTGGAAGCCTCTGATGCAGATGGGAGCTCACCCAACTTCTCTCGGATGGGATTCTTTTTTCGCTGCAAATAAATACGTGAATGGTGTTGTTCAGTAATAAACTATGGAAAATTCATGAAATCAACAAAGGGCATTGTTTGTACCAGCTGAGGGCCGTAATGAGCGAGAAGAGCATCAATATGCGCGACTAATTGGCTAAGATCGAAGTCCGGCTTATCCGCCTTTGTCATTAGAATTTCATCAATGCGTTGGGAAGGCGTAACGGAGGACGAAGATGAGGATGCTGAGGAAGACATATTGAAAGAATGAATGAAAATATCACGACAGATGAAACTGGCTTCTAATTTGGAGAAAAACCTTGAAAACACACGAGAGAGCAAGGGACTTAAAGCAGAGACGACTCCTTAAAAAGTGTTACCGGTGAATAGTGGTGCAGTCGACGCAGCTTCGAGGAAAGCGCGTTGCACGTAACGCGGAAGCCTGCATCGCGTCGCATCATTCACTACTTTAATCTCTATAAAAAAATGTAGTCGGTCAGGAAAGCACGTCAAAGTGAATTAAAAAGGTTGCATTCGCGAATTAAAAAGGGCGCCCAATGGAGAAACTCTAATAAAAAATTACGACAGGAAATTGGTAGTGGGTTGGAAAGCCATTACGTCCCATCACCAGCACAAACATCAATGTACAATACGCCAAATCTGTGGTGACATATTCAACATGTTTGTGGAAATGGTACGTATGTGACAAGTCTTTTATCTTATAAAATTCAGTCATTGCAATAATTCTGAAAGAATTTTAACATGCATTGAATATGGTCAGTCACGAAGGCACGGTCCAGTGAATTAAAAAAGGGATTAGGAAGTGGAAAGCCATTCCGTCCCATCACCGACACAAACAGCAATATATAACACGCCAAATTACATTATTACGCCGAAGACGTTTCCTTATCTGAGCTTTCCAAGCTCACTTTCTCCTTGAACGGCTTAAACTCACGGAGAGGGCATGGTTGACAGTTCTGTCGTTTGCAACCGTTGATTGTTTAAGCCACGCTTCTATGTACAGGACGTCGCTATATACGCCGATGGAACGTCACAAGCGATGACACGCTCACCTCCATCTTGCGGTTCACCATCATCTCTCGCAATCCAAATGACCGGATCGACGTCTATTACGACCGGATCAACGTCTACGCTAACTACCTTGGTTAGCAGATCACCCCGTATGGCCCGTTAACGCCGTTTTATCAGTAGCACAATGATGTCAACATTATCTCCCATGTTCTCTACGGGAGATCTGTTCCGCTGGCTCCGTTTGTTGCAGATCATTTGAGAGCCGAGAAGCAGAACATAATTCTTACAGTGAATCTAGCTACAATTCTCCTCACCTCACAAGGGATAATGCTTTGGAATATTCCTGTCGTATATGGCCATGCTAAATGAGTCCCTGTCCTACCTTGTGTTTGGATTACTGTTCGGCAGTGGACACGTGTCGGTGAGATTTTCAAAGCGTAAAAGACAAGTAGATGCTTGTCTGTTGAATCCTCATCAATGTCATCATCGTCCATTACATTTTCTTCAAATTGCAATGCATTGTTTGATGCAGTCAAATAATATGCAGAAATCTGTAAGCCCAAATCTTCTTGTTGAACTTCTTCATGAATAGAATCCTCCTCAATGTTCTATGTTTGGCAAGTTATGGTTATCTCTCTTGGTAGGCTTCTAGATCACTCTTACCAGTTTCATCTCTATCCCTGGCACCAGACTTCAAAGCAATTTCTGATTTTGCAGATGTTGAAGATGGATGTAAGGATTCACGCTTTGCTCTCTCCTTCACTCGCTTTCATCAACCATGAAGGGATTCTCTAATCTCCTCCCTCTGTGTGAAAATGGCGCGCGGTTTCGTGGTGACATCCTTTCGTTTTTCAGTGGATGGTGACTGTCTTATCGTCTCCTTCACTTGACCTCAACAAATATGCTAAAATTTCCCTCCTTAGGAACACCCCTACGCAAATTATGGTTCAATCTAGATGTGTATTTATATCCATAGACTATCTATGGACTTTAAAAGTTTTCTTTTTATTTTATTTTAAATAATTTGAATTTAAAATTGAGATAGAATGATTTAAAAAATTTGAATTTGTTTAAGAGATTTAATATTTAAAAGGGTTATGACAAATGTATTATGTGAAATTTGACTTAATAATATTTTTTAAATTACAGAACATTACTTTTATATATATATATATAAAATAAAAAAATATATATATAAAAATGTAATTACAATTATGCAAAACATAGACCAAAATTTATTCTAATTGACCTTTCATACTTCTTCGGCGTACCCATTGCACACTAAGGTGTAATAGCTAGTTTTTATCTTTGAAAAAATTCGGAAAATTCCGCATTGCAATAACTCAGAAGATTCTTAGCGAACGCTGAAGAGGGAATATATTAACACTGAATTTTTGGATTAATTGTGTGATTTATAATGTTATAAAAATTTATTAATTAAGAGTATAACATTAGGTGGGAAGTTTTGAAATGGGGGACATCATTGCGACAATATTAGATGTCATGTTGATTGACATTTTTTATTTTTATTTTTTGGTAATATTGCTTTTGTATAACAAATAATAGAGTTAGAGTAGAGAAGAATAGAGTTAGAGTAGAGAAGTACGTGTAATCTATATATTTGTGTGTCTCTTTTAAAGAATAGAGTTAGAGTAGAGAAGTACGCGTAATCTATATAATTGATGTTTACCATTTTCATTTGTTACATGTAGTTGATTTTGACCATGTTTAAAAGAGTTTGCCATGCATTGGACTAAGATTCTACAAAAAGGAAATTTAGAACAAGTGATTTTTTTCCCCTAGTTTAGTAGAAAGTCATACATTGGTAACAAGTTGTGTAATTTTAATCAACTAAAGAAAACATAATTTGGATGAGAAGGGTAATTTTTTAATTTTTTTTTGGTGGGGTGTGATTGTATATGAAGTGTGCCCCTGCACACCAAAAATGTATGCAAAGAGTTAGCTAAAGACATGTATTATAAATGGTCAGTGAGAAATTAAATGTAAAGTTAATGCAGAAGAGATTGGAGTGACAACTACATACCTCAACTTTTCATAGTGAGAGTAGTTGTAAGAGAGCTTCCTTTATTTTTCTGATAATTGTGTATTGATTGTTTTGCATTCTACAATATCACTCAAAGGAGAATGTTGGTTGAATACGAAGTTCATTCAATGATTTAACTCTTGATATAGTTGTAAATGTTAGTCCTTGTCTTTCTATTTTACCAATATCAATTGTTGTTTTTAGTAGTGTTAGACGTTGGGATTTATGTATAATAATTGCCCATGCCATGGATAGTGGCATTTGCCTATGATTACCTCCTGATATAGATATTATAGGTATAGTTTTTGGATCATTTGGGTTCCATGGTGACCCACTATAGTTATTGGTTCTTACTACAACGTACATTGAAACATCTGGTGGTTTAGAGCCAAGATTATAAACAATATTAACCTCCCCAAGAGATTCATTTACAAGTCTTGCTTGAGTCCATAGATTTGTTGTTAGCATGATTCATTAGGCTTTGCATAATAGGAATTGTTCTTCAAACTTGTCGTCTACAACTTAAATGTTTGTTTTGGTTTTTGTGATTATTGCTTGTCGTCAACAAGAAAGGCATGGTTTGTACCAGCTGAGGGCCGTAATGAGCGAGAAGAGCATCAATGTGCGCGACTAATTGGCTAAGATCGAAGTCTGGCTTATCTGCCTTTGTCATTAGAATTTCATCAATGCGTTGTGAAGGCGTAACAGAGGACGAAGTTGAGGATGCTGTGGAAGACATATTGAAAGAATCAGAAAATATCACAGATGAAAGTGCCTTGCGATTTGGAGAAAGAGCTTGAAAACACAGAAGAGGGCAAGGGGCTGAATGCAGAGAGGACTCCTTAAAATGTGTTACCAGTCAAAAGTGGTACCGTCGACGCAGCTTCGAAGAAAGCATGTTAAAGGTACGCGAAAGCCCATCGCGTCGCATCAGTCACCACTTTAATCTGTGTAGTCTGTCACGAGTGATGGTACAAACGACGAGAGCCTCTATACTAAATGTTGTCGGTCACGAAAGCGCGTTAGAGTGAATTGATGGGAGAAAATATAGAGGGGGCCCAAGGGAGAAAGTCTGATTAGAAAATTAGGCCAGGAAGTTGACAGCAAGTTGGAAAGCCATTACGTCCCATCACTGAGACAAACGTCAATGTACAACACGTCTTTTTATCTTTAAAATTTCGTCACTGCAATAATTCTGCAAGATTTTTAGCGAGTGTTGAATACGGCCGGTCACGAAAGCATTATAGAGTGCACTAGAAAGGAACCTATTGGAGAAATTCTGATAATAAAAGCACGCCAGGAAGTTGCCATGAATTGGAAAGTCATGGAGAGCATAAAAAGAATTCAACAGATAAATTCATTAAAATAGGATGTCGCGAAGTCGTCGATGAGTTGGGAAGTCTTGGAGAGTAAAAAGGGGTTCAATAAGGGTAACGGATCAGTGGTGGGCCATCTTAACTTCGAGTTTCTCAAAGTCTTATGTGAAAATTTCAAATCACTCTCAAATTTGTACAGCAACTTATTTGGCAAAGTCTCCTCATAAAAATTTGTTTCAAGGCCACATCATCAAATATGATGCCAAATCATCATGCTTTTTGTAAGGTATCCAAACAGGCCCAAGAAAAAAGGGAGACCTATAGTGGATCACTAAGTCATGTATTATTGGTACGTTGATGTGGCATCACATGATTTGCCAATTTGTGTACTTTATGGACATTAATATTTTGCAATTGAATATGAAGTGTAAGTTTATTGGCTCTTCTATTACCTAAAATTGGGTCCTAGGTTGTCATATTCTATACCCACGGTGTGTCACTTGCCCACGATTGACTCCTCTCCCTTAGAAAAATTCATAAGAAAAAGATGTCAGGAAATTGTCATGGAGAATATAAAAGGGTTCCAAGATAGAAACTCATAAGAAAAAGATGTCTAAAAATTGTCTCTAGTTGGAAAGCCATTTCGTCCCCGCTGACACAAACAACAATATACAACACATCAAACTATGATATTTTTACCTTAAAAAAATTGGACATTGCAATAATTGAGAAGGTTTTTAATGAAGGTTGAAGTGCAAACACATTATAAATGTCTGCATTTGAAAAAGAAAAGTATGGTTTTTCTTAGGTTAATGGATAAGTAACTTAAGGAAAAAGGTTATTTTGTTTTGTGGGGATTAGATAGAGCAAAATAAAATGGATCAATCAATATTATACGATAAATATAATTATGTTATAAATAATAATTAATGAAGGGTGTTATTATTTAGTTTTATGATTGAAGATGAATGCTAATTAATATAGATAGTAAAATTGATGTGCTTCATGTTGGGATTAAGGTGTCTTAATTTTAGAGAGTACCACGTTGATATTTATCCTTATGTTGTTTATTTAATTTATTAAATGCAAAAATATAAGTTTACAAATTGTGAAGGCATTTTGTGAGACTCATCGGTTAGTTGGGTTCTTACATGCAAGCTACAAAGTGTGAGAATGTGACACTTGTCACATGGCCACTTCTTTGGAAAGAGGAAAATATTTATACCTCTTAAATGTGTGCCATGGTGACATGTGGCATTCTACTTTGGAAGTTAGCACTTGGCAGAGTATGTTTGTGAGCACATTCCTTATTTGGAGAAATGAAAGTATTGAAGTGTGACACTTGTCACCTAAGTGTTCAATGTAACATTGAGCATTGTGATTTTTTCAAGGAGGTGTGTCATGATGTCATGGGGTATTCGTTTGAGGAGTTAACTCATGCTCATAAAGTAATGTTAAACGGAGGCTAAGTTGTCACTAGGAGTGACTAAGAGTCAAAGATAAGTTCTATTTTGGCAGTGGATCTATTGTTTCTCTATAGAGACATCTTGCATGTGTGGTTACTTGTTTTTTGAGAATCACATGCGTTGCATGTGGTTGCATGTTGTTGCATGTTGAGTTGGTTGCTTTTCGAGTAACTTGAGACTCGTGTATGTTGTTAATTTCAATTTACATGCATGCAAAGACTGTGGGAATAACACATGGCAATCTTGGGTGTCCATGCATGAGTGTAATAAATATGTTAATGCCTTAGTACATTGTATGAGAGTAATTGTAATTTTTTGAAAGACTGTTATGATGTTGGATTCACTCTAGACTTTGTATCACAGTGTAGTAACACATGCAAGAGCATAGACTCTGGAAGTTGTATTGTAATTGTTTTTTCATTGTAATATAATTGATTTGTGTTTTGGTGTACAGGTTTTTTCTTGAAAGGGTTTTCTCATGTAAATTTTATGTCTTATGGTTTAATGCTTAAATCTAAAAATAACTAAATGTGTGTGCAATCTTAAATAAAACTATAAGTGGTGAATATTTGAAACAAAGTTTTTCAACCCTCTCTTGAAGATTTGCATTAGGAAACTTGTTTTTGCACTCTTCTTTCCTTTAATCGGTATAAGAGATTGGCTAGCTTTGTTGACTTTGTTAGGTTTGAAGATTTGTTTGTGGGGTAAGTGCACCAAGTTGTGACACAAAAATGACTCTTAAGATGCCACTTTTTTTCTGAAATAAAAAAAAGTATGATGTTCATGAGAAAATGAAGATAGTTACACTCAAAATTTGAAGATGCAACACGAGCAAGAGTTGAAGTGCTCTAAGTCTACTTTGTAAGCTATAATTTCTTTTGAAAATAATGAAGATTAAGGGTTTCAAAAAGGGGGGGCACCAAAAGTGGTCCTATTTTTATCAAAAAAATAGCATAATGTCTATTATGGCCTCCCTTTTTCGTTAACCTTTTTTAGAATTTCAAAAATCTGAATGGTGAGAAATTAGCTAACACCATATAGTTTATCCCAGTTATTTTGACTAATTTTTTAATGAATATAATATTTTACAAATTTTTGAAGTGGACACATACTAAAAAGTTGAATTTGAGCATGTTCCCCTCTATTTTTTTTGAAAACTAATCAAAAGTCATTTTTTCATTACTTGTAGAATGGAGTCTAGTTTATAAAAATGTAATTTGTTTCAAAATTTGATGAAAGAGTAAAAATATATACTAAAACTAGCACATGTTGGTTTTTGACAAAAATGGAGGCACTAACAAGAGAAGTTAAGGATGAAAACCTTAACATAATCAAAATGTTAAAAAAATATATGATTATATAAGTAAGAGAGAGTCTAACGTCATCATAGTTTTTGTATAAATTTGCATTGAAAGACGTTCAAACCTGACGGTTAACACAACAAAAAATGTGTGAAATTTTGTTACCCTTTTAGAAAATCACATCCTTGGCATGAAATGGTCGTTCAACCCTTTGGATTGGATGTCCAAGGAAAAATCTGACCCTTTGGGTTGGTATTTCCCAATGTAGTGCAACATTTTGCAAGCACCAAACCTGGTGCTCTCAATTTGGTACTCACATTAAATGGTGAGCACCAAATGTATTGCATTGACAAAAAGACCAACTTCGCTTTCTATTTGTCTCCCACTACCCCACTTTGATAAGGCTTAAAGTTTATAGTTTATGATCAATTATGGATAGTCGAGGTTTTACCTTTCACTCCCTCTCGGTCTCCTTCCCTCTTAAGCAATACTTACCCTATTCTCTCTCAAACCTCTCTAAGTCTCTTCCACCCTCTCTACCTTTCCTCCCTACCTCTCTCTTCTTCTATCTCCCTTTGTTACTTTTTCTCACCCATTTCTCTCGATCGCTACCTCTCCCTCCCAACCTCTCTCTTTCTCCATATCTAAGTCTCTCCCTCACCTCGTTACCCACCTCTCTCCCCCTCTATCTCTCACCTCTTTCTTCTCTCTCTCCCCATCTCCAAGTCTCTCCAACCTTGTCTCATTACCCACCTCTCTCCCCCTCTATCTCTCATCTCATTCTTCTCTCTCATCTTCCCTCTCCCTCCCCTTTCTACGTCATCACCACTTTATCTCCTCCCTATGTCTCTCACTCCCTCCATGTGTACCTATCCCTCCATCGCTTGTTACTGATCTATTGATACTTCCCTTTCACTCTCCCTCTCTTCTCTCTCTCTAGGTCTCTCCCAATCTCTCTCCCTATCTCCCTCTCTACATTGCCTTCCCTCCTTACCCCCATCTATATCATTTCCTCCCTAGCTCTCTCTTCTTCTCTCTCCCTCTATTATTGTTTCTTTCCCATCTATCTCCTTTCTCTTGATCACTACCTCTTCCTCCCACCCTCTCTCTCCCCATCTATGTGACTCTCCCTCCTTCCCTCTTTACCTCTCTACCTCTCCCTCCTTGTCTCATTACGCACCCCTCTCCCACTTTCCTTCCCTCCTTAGGGTTTAAGGGTTGAGGGTTGAGGGATTAGGGTTTAAGGGTTGAGGGTTTAGGGATTGGGGTTTAAGCTATAGGGCTAAGGTATTAGGGATTAGGGTTGAAGTTTGAGGGTTTAAAGCTTTAGGGTTGAGGGTTTAATGTATAGGGTTTAAAGGTTGAGGGTTTAGAGGTTAAGGGTTTAAGGGTTGAGGATTGAGGGATTATGGTTTATGGTATAGGGTTGAGGGTTAAGGGTTTAAGGATTTAAGGGTTGAGGATTGAGGGTTGATGGTTGAGGGATTAGTGTTTAAGTGTTGAGGGTTAAGGGATTGGGGTTTAGAGTTGAGGGTTGAGGAATTAGGGTTTAAAGTATAGGGTTGAGGGTTTGATGGTTTAGGTTTTAAGGGTTGAGGGTTGAGGGTTGAGGGATTAGGATTTAAGGTATATGATTGAGGGTTTAGGGATAGGGATTAGGATTGAGGGTTGATGGATTAGGGTTTGAGGGTTGAGGTTTGAGGGATTAAGGTTTAAGGTATAGGGTTGAGGGATTAGGCTTGAGGGTTTGAGGGTTTAGGGTTGAGGGATTAGGGTTCAAAGGTTGAGGGATTAGGGTCTTAGGTATAGGGTTGAGGGTTGAAGTTTGAGGGTTAAGGGTTGAGAGTTGAGGGATTATGGTTTAAGGGTTGAGGGATGAGGGATTAGTGTCTAAAGTATAGGGTTGAGGGTTGAAAAATTAAGGGTGTAGGTTTTAAGGGTTGAGGAATGAGGAATAAAGGGTTGAGGGTTGAAGAATTAGGGTTTAAGGGTTGAAGGTTTAAGGGTTGAGGGATTAGGGTCTAAGGTATATAGTTGATGGATTCAGGTTTAACGGTTGAGGGTTGACGAATTATGGTTTAAGGGTTGAGGGTTGATGGATTATGGTTTAAGGCTTGAGTGTTGAAGGTTGAGGCTCAATGTTTTAAGGGTTGAGGGTTGGAGGCTAAGGGTTGATGTTTTAAGGGTTGAGGTTTTAAGGGTTGAGGATTTAAGAGTTCAGGGTCGATGGATTATGGTTTAGGGTTGAGGGTTGAGGGTTGAGGGTTTAAGGGTTGAGGTTTGAGGGTTTAAGTGTAGAGGGTTGAGGGTATAGGGATAAGGATTAGGTTTTAAGGGTTGAGGGTTGAGCGATTAGGGTCTAAGGTGTAAGGTTGAGGAATTAGGATTAGGTGTTGAGGGTTGAGGTTAATTGAGGTTTGAGATTTGAGGGTTTGAGGGTTGAGGGTTGAGGGTTGATGGTTTAAGGGTTGAGAATTGAGGGATGAGGGTTTAAGGGTTGATGGATTAGGGTTTAAGGTTTGAGGGTTTAAGAGTTGAGCTCGTTGAGGTTAAAGGGTTAAGGGTTGAGTAATTAGGGTTTATGGATTGAGGTTTGAGGGAATAGGGTTTAAGGTTTGAGGTTTTAAGGGTCGAGGCTTGAGGGTTGAGTGTTTAAGGGTAGAGGGTTGATGGTTTAGGGTTGAGGGTTGATGGTATAGGGATAAAAGATTAGGGTTTAAGGGTTGAAGGTTGAGAGATTACAATCTAAGGTATAGGGTTGAGGAATTAGGGTTGGGGGTTGAGGATTTAGAGATTAGGATTTAAGGGTAGAGGGTTGATGGTGTAGGAATAAGGATTAGGGTTTAAGGGTGAGGGTTGAGGGACTAGGGTATAAGGTATAGGGTATAGAGTTGAGGAATTAGGGTTAGGGGTTGAGGGTTGAGGGTTGAGGTTTGAGGGTTGAGGGTTTAAGGAGATTTGAGGGATGAGGGTTTAAGGGTTTAGGGTTGAAAATTGAGTGTTATAGGATTAAGGGATTAGGTATTAAGGGTTCAGGGTTGAGAGTTAAATGGTTGAGGGTTGAAGTTTGAGGGTTGATAGTTTAAGGGTTTAGGGTTTAATGGTTTAGGCTTGAGGGTTTAAGGGATGAGGGTTGATGGATTAGGGTTTAAGGGTTGAGGGTTGAGGGATTAGGGTTTAAGGTTTTAGGGGTTAAGGTTTAAGGTTTTAAGGTTTTAAGGGTTGAGGGTTTAAGGGTTTAAGGTTTGTAGCAACAACAAAAAGTAGCCTTTTTCCTTTACTTGGTTTGATAATTGAAATTAAAATTGAATTAATGGTGTCTTGGAGTAGTGTTGTAATGTATTCTACACATTCACATCATACTAGGACCTTTATTTGATTAAAACACGCTTCAATTGATCCTTTGCAAAAGTGTTGTGAAATGTTGTATCACACTTTCACACTTTTCTAGGATTTATTTATTTAATTAAGCTTAATGTGACCCTTCTTAATAAAATGTATTTAAATTTACACCTTATTTAAGTGTTGTAAAGTGTTATAAGGCACTTTCACATTTATCTAGGGTGGTCTTAATTAATTGTGGTTAATTGGAGTAATTAACCCCCTTTGATTCAAATTCAAACCTTATTTATGACACCTCCCAAAGATCTATCCCAACACCCAGTAATTAAATAATATGACATTTAAATTGGGAAAACTTAGGTCCTATAAAATGACACTAGGACCCTGAGGTTAGATCCTGCTAAACTGAGCCAGGACCCATTCATATTAGGTGGTGAATGAGTCCTCCGTTAATGAGGACCCCCTTTCCAAATTTCATTCTGGTGGGAATTTAATAAAGTTTGCTTCTAGATCTGGCATCAGATTGAATTGTTTGAATTTTGGGGTTAATCTCCTAATTTAGTATAAATAAATGGGTTAATTCACATTGTTTCTCCTAAAAAATCTAGCAAGTTTATGAAGCATTCTAAGACTTTCCAAAGATAATTATAGAGCACTTCAAGAACATTCATAAGGTATTTCAAGGCAGATTTCAAGAGTCTGTTACAACAATTCAAGATCATATCATCATGACAAGGTTTTGATGCATGCATTCATGTTGTTGAGATAAGATTGTGAGTGCAACATTGAAGATCTACTTGCAAACATTGTTCACATCATATTCAAGGATCCTATATCTACATTCTTCATGGACACTACATGCTAGTTTACATATTTGTATCACAAGACATCATCCACGATGACATCTATTGCATATTTCATGTTTCATGCTTCATTCCTTTATTTCATCATTTGGTTTAATTACCTATAAGAGGTTTGAATGAGGCAAACCCCCATTCACTCACAATAAAAAAAAAACTTCACTTGAATGTGTGATTGTAGATTTACAAGTTGAAGATCAAGTGGAGAAAGTTTGGAGCAAAATTGTCAAAGTTGTCATCTAAAGTGCAAAATCAAAGAATTGAAGCTACAAAATTATCTATAGACTTCCAAAAGCTGATAACTGGGAATTTGAGAGTGCATACATCAAGGAACAGAACCCTGATCTCAGTTTTAGAAACCCTAATAGGGACCCATTCACCACTAAAGGCGAATGAGTCCTCTATAGCTTAAAAATAACAAGTTTTTGACAATGTACACAACTTTTTATGCTCTTAAAACTTCCCTCATAGTTGCTATAACAGTTAGGTATCATTTCTTATTGTTATTTGCATA
The DNA here is from genome assembly GCA_007258455.2 of Sequoia sempervirens. NCBI lineage: Eukaryota > Viridiplantae > Streptophyta > Pinopsida > Cupressales > Cupressaceae > Sequoia > Sequoia sempervirens. The sequence goes on from VDFB02058242.1 coordinate 457,183,087, forward strand.
TTTTATCCCTCATAATTGAATGTTTCATAGTGAAAATTAAGTAGTTCACCATCTTGATCCATTCATCTTGGTGGTGAACCCTCTATTTTTCTATGTTACATTTTGGTGAACTCAACATATTGAGCATTGCAATTTTTCTAATTTTTTTAAGTCTCTTTTGCATCTTAGGATTATATCTTGCATTCATTTGCATTTAAATTTGCATTGAATTAAGATCTTTTTTAGAGTTAATTGTTTTGCATTGCAATCTTTCATCTCATTTAGGGTTTAGAATCACATTGTTTTACATTTCTTAAATCTAAAAAATGCAAAAACAAGTTAGTCACTTTTCATATAATTTAGATCTCATTTAATTTCATTTGAAAATCAAAAACAAAATTGCATTTTAATTTAGACCTTGCATTCCATCTTTTCATTGCATATTTACATTGCATTTTTGGAAAATCTAAAACTGAAAGTCATTGTCTCAGACCTGGAACTGAAACATAGTACTAAAAGCTTGCAAATCATTAAAGACAATTTTAAAATAACTAATTATGACCCATTCACCCTTACTGGTGAATGAGTCCTTGATCAGGTCAAACCTGCATCTTTTGGCATTTGAAAAGGCATTAAAAATCACCCTGAAACCCACTGAAACATTTTAGAAACATCTAAAAAGGACCCATTCACCCTTACTAGCAAATGAGTCCCTATTAGCTATTCATTTTCATTTTTAGGACATTAAAATCTTAGTTTTTAGCTTATGTTTGGTGTTGTTACTTCCCTATTTCAGTTTCTTTATTTGTTGTTTCATCAAATTCATTAGATTTAGCTTAAATTGCTTCATTTCAGTGCATTAATAAAATTCAAAATTTTATTCAAACATTTCATTTTCAGTAAATTGCATTGCTTAAAATCTAAAAATTGCATTTCATTCTAGGTTATTGCATTGCCCCTTTTTCCATTCTAGGGTTCGTACACTAGGGTTGTAAAACTTGTATGAGCTTTACAACTTGGTGTCCTATTTGCAATACTATTATAAGATGTAGTTCAAGGCTCATGTCATCCAATGATCTCTCACTTGTCATGGATCTTGGGTGCTCTAACTCTCTTTCTGATAGTGTTGAAAATCAACCCTCCATGGCTCATGGTTTGCATAATTCATGACCCGTGACTTCACCTCCTACAACCAATGTCCTTAAAATTACCAACATTGTCCCTACCATTACCACTTCCACTCAAGCTTTGGGGTATACTCAAAATCAAGGTGGAATTCCAATCCCATCCTCCAAAATAGCAATGTCCATCCCTACATACACTAGAACACAACCTACAACAACCATTCAACCAACCACAACATTCACACCCACTAGCACTGTGTACACTTCCTTAGGTATTTCCCACAGGAATTCCTTCCACCTTTGTGCCTTCAAATACAATAATTCTACAACAATCCAACTCCACCAACCTACAAATCACTATCCATCTGCATACATACAATACACCATCTTATTCCCCTCAACCTTACAACCAAAATGACCCTCTCATTAACTCACTTTTGCAAACCATGACATCCCCTCAACAACAAGTGGCAACATTACAACAAAACAACACTAGTCAACCCTTGCAATACATCAAGTCCACCTTGTTTTCCCTTCACATATTAAGAGCACAAATGCCACAAGGTATAGAGTTCCCTCGATTTGAGAAATATGGGGGGAAAGGAGATCATGTTAGCCATGTTTTCACCTTCACAACCTTGTGTAGTGACTTCATCTTTGAGGATAAACTCTTGGCTAAACTATTCCCTAGATCATTAAAAGATACTGCTTTAGAGTGGTTCTCCTCTTTGTCGAATAATTCAATTGGTTCATTCAATGAACTCATCGATTCCTTTTACAACCACTTCCATATTCACATGGCTCCCAAGATGACCCTTGCTAATTTAATGACATGCAAGCAAAAAGAGGATGAGAAAGTGACCGATTTCATAGCAAGATAGCAAACACTCTATTCACAAGTGAACATTAATATTCATGATGCCAACCTTCAACGAATGTTCATTGCAAACTTACAAGATAAACTTCAAAGAAAACTTTAAATTTTGAGGTTTCCATCCTTCACATAGTTAGGTACAACCCTTTGTGACCATCAAAACTCAACGGACGACCGTGATGTGAAAAATCCCCCTAGTCATCCTAAAAAGCCTTAATCCACAACCCAAAACAATTACGAACCTTTTAGGAAACAAAATAAGGGATTTTTACTATTAAATCCTCCTCAGAAAAGTCAACAAAACAATAATCAAGTGGCTGCTATAAAGACGAGAACTCCTTTCGAGGATAGGGAGAGAGAGTTCACCCCTTTACCCGACACCCTTCATAATATCATGTTGCAGTTTATTGACAAGAACATGCTTACCTTACCTCATGTTAAAGAACGTGATCCCACTATACCATTGCCTAAAGGCTTTTGAAAAAATGCTTATTGTCATTACCATCAACAAAATGGGCATAGTACAAAATACTATAAGCATCTTAAGCATCTTGTTCAAGACCTTCTTGACAATAATCAAATTCAAATTGGAGGTGTGAATAATCAAGGTAATAAATTTGTAGCTCCTCCTAATCAAAATTTACAAATCTTTACAAATCCCATGACTAAGCACAATATCTCATTTTTCAAAGCTAATGAAACCAAGAATGATGTGATGAATGTTGACACGAATGATGAAAATATGGATATTCTTCAATAGAATCCCCTAGATAATGTGGTATCATTCATCAAAGCTAGACCTTGTAAGGGCTTGACTAAACAACCTCTTGACATTGCTTTCTCACAAAGTGGTATACCTAAACGTGCACTTGATGGTCCTCTTTGCATAGCTAGTTGAATCAATAACAAGCCCACTAATGGGATATTAATTGATCCCATATGTGGAGAGAATGTGATCACAAAAGAATTCTTGTATGTGCATGAGTTATATCAAGAAACATATGATAACCTGAAAGCATGGATCAAGACACAATGGATTTTCTTCCCCTATAATAGGCTCGATAGATCTCCCTTTAAAAGTGGGATTGAAAACATTAATAGTCTCATTTTCCATCATTCCATAATTGAACCAATTCCATGTGAATCTAGGCTATCCATGGCTTCGCTCCATGAATTTCGTTCCTTCGGTTGTGTATAAATGTCTAAAATTTCCAGTTGGAAATGATATATTCACTGTGCATCATAGTGGATTTCATCCAACCTCGACAAAAGGGAATTTTTCACTAGATTACTTTTGGCCTGAGCCTATGGAACCTATCAAGCCTCGTGAATATTTAATTTTCAAATTATATTAAAAATTCAAGGAAAAGAAAATAGCAAAACTATCCCTTCGCAATATGCCTCAACCTATGACTGAACCAACTATCCTTGACAAAACAATGATTGAACAAAAATCACTTCTGCACATACAAGAACAACTTATAGACAAACCTCTTGCAATTTCATACAAGAGACCACAAGATAACACAAACAATCTCGTTATCCCTCTTAGATTCAAACAAGTTTAAAAAGTCAAAGAGAAAGTAGTTGAACATCTTGTTGTTTCTTCTATTCCTCCCAAGGAAGAGAAGGAACCTATGATTGACAAACCCACTCTTACACAAAAACAAATTGACAATAAACTAAAAAGAAATTGAAGTGCTAAATAGCGTAGATGTAGACTTCATGCTATTGCTCGTAGATTACAAACTCAAGAAAACAACAATAACAAATAAAATCAAAATCCAAACCTACCTGACGGAATGCATGATGAATTTTAGCCCTTGTCGCAACATAAACAAGAAAATTGCATGGACATTGTTATTTGACCTCCTGTTGTGATAAACTTAGATGATGACATTGATATTGCAAAGATTGATGAACAAGTGCATGATGATTTGAATACATTGTTTTCTTCTTCTATGAACTTAAATGGAAAATTTCCTACTAAGAGTGTTGAACTTGGTGTGTGTCATAGTTTGGCACTTGATGTTGTCCCTTTGGCTAGTTTCCCACCTTCCGCTTATATCAACTAAGATTGGGAGGCATACGACTTGTTGTAGGTTGACTCACCTATGCCTTACTAATCTTTTTATTTTTTCATTCTTCTTTATGTGATTGCATGTGTGTAATGTGATCTCGCATGACATTTTGTTTGATGTATCCTCTCTCTTTGTGAATTCTTCTATATGTACCTTCATTCTTCTATATCTCATAATATCATTTGTCTTGTGTTTTCCTTTTTGGGATGACGCAAGGCATCGAGACATTCATGTCTCTTTATGTTGATCTAAGAGATTTTTCTTTTTTTTCTCTTTCATTTGTCTTGTGTTTTCCTTTTGGGGATGACGCAAGGCGTCAAGACATTTAGGTCTCTTCCATGTTGACTCAAAAGTCTTTTTCTTTGTTTTCACTCTCTTTGTGTCATTCTTCCAATTCTATGAGTATTTGGGGAATGATGTCAGTTCCATTCTCTATGGAAACATTGTAGCACAAACATATTGACCCCAAATCCATAGATCCCTATGTATTTTTAGGGGTAACCCTTCCTTCCTATTTCATGATGAAACTTATTTTAGAAACATATGACTTGGCATAGGGTTTTTCGAGGAAAGATCTCATGTCTTAGGAAAAAATCATTGGATACTTTAAAGTAATTGCTCACAATAATGGTATAGCAACAACTTTAAAGTGGGTGCATACATCAATGACATCTTTTGCAAAAATTACATAGCATGATTTTTCTTTTTCTTGTGATGTGTCCTCTTCTTGGTGGTTTCATTGGGTTTGATTCCATCCAAGAGTGTACGATTTAGGAACATGGCATGATGTGAATGAGGCATCCCATGGGTGACAATCTGACACTTTTGACTTGTCCTCTCTTGGAGACATTAAGCACAATGCTCCCTAAGAAGAACTTTACATGAACAAAGAAAAATCCTCTTTAAGAATAAAAAAAATTACATAACAAAAGCATTTACAAAAAAAATTACATTGTGGTGCCTTATTAAAGTTATCAGGAGGATAACTTTGGTATGGTTAGTATGGTGGGAAGCCAATACAATGGCATGAATTTCTCATTATACGGTGAGAATCTGATACACTGGCATGACTTTCTCACTAAACCACTTCATTGGGATAACCCACCTACTGGAAAGACTAAGGTTCCACTGTTGGAAAAACAAGGACAGACAATTGGGTGGGGGGGTGAATTAGTTGTCACAAAATATTTAACTTTTCCAAACTATACTTAACTTAATCTCAAATCTAATGAATGAACAATAAACCATAAACAATCAATACATCATAAACACATAGAACACCAAGATTTTAACGTGGAAACCCTATTAGGAGAAAAACCACGGTGGATGTTCGTCCACAATATTATACCCTATTAAAAGTATAATGAGAAATAATGGGAATGCACATGCATTCAAGCACACTTCCTAGAGATCACTGCTTGAATACAAAAGAGGACTCACTGTCCAAAGAAAAGTTTGGATTAAAACCATCCAAATAGTGAAATGAAAAAAATATCTTCTACACAAGCTTGATTATAGTTCTAGTTAAGCACATAAAAACCTTCTTCACTCTTTGCTCAAAATTCTTCACACTTCGCTCAATCTTCTTCACACTCTACTTTGCAATTGAATGATATTCACACATACACACATGGGAGCACACTGGGCACACTTTTCACCAATGAAACAATTGCTCTTATATATCGGCAACATGAGATTACATCAACAACTTAGTCGGCTAGAAATATAAAATATGTTTTCAATGTCGGCCCAAATTTACAAATAAATTTTGAATTCGAATCCACCAAGGTTAGCCACAACATAGTGAAGATCCAAATTAACAACTCCAACATAAAAAGACTTCAATTAATTTCACCTTGAAGATCCACCATACGTTACACCCATCATGTCGACCAAGAACATGAGAAACCGAGCATACAGAGAAAAATCTTCGACCACGAGCACACCAATCAATGTGGACGTACCAAAAAAATAGAGCAAAATATAGAAACATCCAAGAACACCAAGAATCAATAGAGAAACATCCACAACAACTAGAATTACCAGAATTATACCAAATTTAATCAAGAATACTGACAAAGACCATAAAAATACTATAAGAACACAAATCTTCATAATTTTGAACAAATCTTCATGTGGACCATTGAAACTTCTGGAGGATGGACTAGATACACTCAACCATAAACCCTTTAGTCCACAAAAAATGATCATCAATGTATAGAACAAGACACCTTCATGATCTGCACAGTTCCACTGGGAACCTGCAATACTTTCTTTTACAATTTTCTCAATATCCTCGACATATACAACCTTCAATACATCAAATGCTACTAGTGTTGACATAAATGAAAACCACATATCAGACACACAACCACAACATCCAAAAATCTCCCCTTTTGGAATTGATGGCAACACATGATGTGCGAAACACCATCAACCCAACTCTCAATCAACACTTACTTCTCCTTAGATTTTGACTCTTCTTCCTTGACTTCTTTTGCAAGATCTTCTCCCCACAAGAATTTTTACTCCAAATAGGCATCAATTTTTCACATGAATTTTCTCCCCCTTTGAAATCAATGGAAAAGATAAGCATTATATTTCCACATACAAGCTTTGAACCACATATCTGCACATCTGACTACTCCCCTTGAGTAGCAGCCACATAAACATCAATCCATATCAGAATATGATCATGAAATGCACAGATTGATGCAAATTAATGTATCCTAGTTCATATTAGGAGGGGTAATCACCCCTAGCATCCCTCTGAGATACACAAAAGTATCATTTGACAATGGCTTAGTGAAAATATCTGCAATCTATTCTTTGGGAGGCACATACTCTAGTCTAACTTCTTTTTCACTCACTTTCTCCCTCAGAAAGTGAAACTTGATTGATATATGTTTGGTCTTAGAGTGTAGCATCGGATTCTTTGATATGATAATTGCACTTGAGTTGTCATAGTATATGTCAATAGGTTCATCATATACTATTCTGATATCGTTCAACATCTATTTCATCCACATCACTTGAGTACAGTTATTTGCAGTAGCAATATACTCTACCTCAACAGTAGATAGAGAAATGGAATTTTTCTTTTTTCTTGACCAAGATATCGACTTCTTCCCTAGGAAGAAAGCACCACCACTAGTACTCTTTCTATCATCTACATCTCCTGCCCAATTCGCATCAATATATGCATTTAAAGTAAGATCATCATCCTTAGGGTCCCAAAGCCTAAAATCAACTATTCCTTTCAAATACCTGAAGATTCTCTTAACAACAGTCACATGAGATTCTTTTGGATCAGCCTAAAATCTAGAAACCATACATATAACATTCATAATGTCTGGTCTAGTCTGAGTTAAGTAGAGAAATCCACCAATCATTGATTTGTATCTTTTTTGATTTTCCTTAGGAGAATCATCATTTTATGTCAACTTACATCCATTTACCATGGGAGTACCAATAGGTTTTGAATCATCCATGCCAAACTTCTTAAACAATTCTCTCACATATTTGGACTAAGATATGAAGATCCTCTTGTCTAACTGAGTAACTTGCAATCCTAGAAAGAACTTCATTTCTCCAATCATACTCATCTCAAATTCACTCTTCATTTCATCAACAAACCTCATATATAGATTATCACCTCCTCCAAAAATAATGTCATCAACAAAGACTTCAATAATTAATTCTTTATCATGATCCAATTTGAAGCATAAGTTGTTAGTAGTACCTTTATTGAATCCAAGCTTCAGTAAGTATTTGTATAATCTAGCATACCAGGCTTTGGGGACTTGCTTGAGTCCATACAAAGCTTTCTTCAATCAACAAACCATGTCTTCCTTATCAGTTAGTTGAAATCCATCAAGTTGTTCAATATATACTTTTTCTTCTAGCTCACCATGAAAAGATGACTTCACTTCCATTCGATAGACTTTATAATTCTTATATGCAACATAAGCAAGAAATAATCTTATGAATTCAATTCTAGCAATAGGGGCAAAGGTTTATTCAAAATCAATACCTTCCATTTGTGAATACCCTTTACATACTAGTCTTGCTTTATTTTGGACAACTTCATCTTGCTCATTTAGCTTATTCTGAAAGACTCATTTAGTACCAATCACATTCTTATCTTTAGGTCTAGGAACAAGTACCCATGTATTATTCTTTTCAATTTGCATTAATTCTTCCTTCATAGCATCCATCCAGTGTTCATCATTGCAAGCTTCATTGACATCTTTAGGTTCAATCTTGGATATCAAGCAATACTCTTCTGCAATCTTCCTTCTAGTTTACACACCTTTGTTCTTGTCTCCTATATTTTTATTTTCAAAATGATTTAGCTTTACATACCTCAAAGTTTTAGGATTCTCTTGAACTTTTGATTCTTCTATTCTTTCTCCTGCACTTGCACTTGTCTCTACTTCATGACTATTTTGATTTACCAGAACAAATTGAAGTTGTCTTACTAGAACATATGGCACAATTTGAAGTTGATTATGTTTCTGAACATTATTCCCTTTTTTTGTATTGTCTTCATCTAAATCATATCGACAATGTCTAGATGATTTAGTAGAATCCTCATCAACTCTGACATTTGCACTCTCAACCATTTTTCTCAGTCTTATGTTATAGCATTGGTAGGCCTTGCTTCTAGTAGAGTAACCTAGAAAGATTCCTTCATCACTCCTTGCATCAAAATTTCCTATATCACCATCTCTCTTGATGTAGCATTTGCTTCCAAAGATCTTGAAATATTTAACATTAGGCTTGTAACCAAACCATAGTTCAAAAGGAGTCTTACCAGAATTACCATTTACATTTACCCAGTTCAATGTGTACACAACAGTGCTTATATCTTCACTCCAATAGATGTGAGGCACATTTCCTTCAATCATCATTGTTCTAGCAACATCCAAAATTGTTTTGTTCTTTCTCTTAGCAACACCATTTTGTTGAGGGGTTTGGGGAGCAGATAATTGTCTTCTAATTCCATGCTCATCACAGAAATAATTACACTCCCTGGAGGTGAACTCACCACCTCTATATGACCTTAAGTATTTGATTTTCATACCTTTCTCATTTTCTACAATAGCTTTGAATCTTTTGAACTTTTCTAATGCTTCACATTTTTCTCTTAAGAAAGCAACCCATATCATTCTAGAATAGTCATCAATAATCAACATAACATTCCTTTCACCATGGGGACTTTTGACTCTAGAAGGACCACATAGATCAGTATGTACCAGCTCCAACAATCCATTTGAATGATGATGTTTTCTCTGAAAAGAATCTCTAGTTTTTTTTTCCATCTAACACTCTTTGTAAATTGTGCTAGCAAGCTTCACTAGCTTAGGTAGATCTCTTATTGCTTGAGTGGAACTTATTTTGACAATTTTATCAAAATTAATATGACACAACCTTTTATGCCATAACCATCTTTCATCTATTTGAGCAATTAAACAACTTTCACTAGCAACAGTTAGGCAAAAAATATTACCTTTTGTCTATTTACCTGAGGCAATTACATTTCCAGAGCTTCCATATATCTTGCATCTTCCATCTTTGAATTGAAGATCATAACCTTTGTCTACCATCTATCCAACACTCAATAGGTTGTGCTTCAATCCTTCAACATAAAGAACATCAGTGTTTATGCTTACCACCAAGACAAATAGATCCTCTGCCACAAATCACACAAGCATTGTTATCTCCAAATATTACAACCCCACCGTCATACTTCTCTATACTTACAAATTTGCTTGTGTCACTAGTTAGATGATGTGAGCATTCGCTTTCAATGAACCACTCATTCTTTTCTTTAATTTAGGCTACGAGAGCATTCTCAACTTTAGTAGATTCAGTAGCCACAAGACTATTTTCCTTGATAGCAATGAAAACCCAATCATCTTCATTTCCATTATCTTTATCAGACTCGTCATTAGTCACACCTTCTTTAGCAAAGTAAAATTTCTTTTGGAATCTAGATTTGTAAGGCTTAGATCTAGGAACTCTTTAAGGACACATTGATGCAAAATGACCTATTTTATTGCAAGAAAACCATTTGATAGGAAAATTTCCTTTATACTTACCTTGTCCTCTCCCTTCTTTCTTTACAATCAGTGCTTCCAACTCTTCTACCTCTCTTTCTTCATCTTCAAGCTATTTCATTTCTTCCTCATACTTGAATGTACATCTCCTTCATACAGAGTTTCCAACTTCATCCACATCTCATGAGTTGTCTTCAGACCTAACACATTTTTCATTTCTGAATATGTTAAAGCACATAGCAAAGCTTCCATAGCCCTGACATTATTCTTAGTCTCTTTAATCACATCAACAATGGAAGGACCATTCTAAGGAATAACATATTTGTTCTTTGTAATTTTCTAGAAAGGTTCACCAATATACTTCAAATGACACTCCATTTGAGGGTTCCACAATGAGTAATTTTTTCCATCAAATCTAGGACTTTCCTTCTTGTATGATGCCATCTCAAATCACCTCAAGCTTTTAAACTTCTTCATAGGAACTTGGATTTGATAGCAATTGTTGGAAAAACAAGGAAAGATAACTGAAATGGCGGGGGGTGAATTAGTTGTTACAAAATATTTTAACTTTCACAAACTATACTTAAACTTAATCTTAGATCTAATTAATGAACAATAAACCATAAACAATCAATACATCAGAAACACAAAGAACAAGATTTTTACGTGGAAACCATGTTAGGGGAAAAAACACGGTGGATGTTAGTCCACAATATTATACCCTGTTAAAAGTATAATGAGAAATAATGGGAATGCACATGCATTCAAGCACACTTCCTAGAGCTCATTGCTCAAATACAAAATAGGACTCACTGTACAAAGAAAATTTTGGATTAAAACCATCCAAATAGTGAACTGAGAAAATAACTTCTACACATGCCTGATTACAGTTCCAATTAAGCACAAGAAAACCTTCTTCACTCTTCGCTCAAATGTCTTCACACTTTACTTAGTCTTCTTCATACTCTACTATGCAATCGAATGATATTCACACATACACACATAGGAACACATTGATCATACTTTTCACTGATGAAACAATCACTCTTATATATCCGCAACATGAGATTACATCAACAACTTAGTCGACCAGAGATATAAAACATGTTGTCAATGTCGGCCCAAATTTACAAATAAATTTTCAATGCGAATCCACCAAGGTTGGCCACAACATATTGGAGACCAAAATTAACAACTCCAACACAAAAAGACTTCAATTAATTTCACCTTGAAGATCCATCACATGTTACACCCATCATGTCGACCAAGAACATGAGAAATTGAACATACAGAGAAAAATATTCAACCACGAGCACACCGATCAATGTGGACGTACCACAAAGATAGAGCATGATCTAGAAACATCCAAGAACACCAAGAATCAATAGAGAAACATCCACAACAAATAGAATTACTAGAATTATACCAACTTTAATCAAGAACACTAACAGAGACCACAAAATACTGTTAGAACACAAATCTTCATAATTTTGAACAAATCTTCATGCGGACCTTTGAAACCTCTGGAGGATGGACTAAATACACTCAAAAGTAAATCCTTTAGTCCACAACAATTGATCTTCAACATACAAAACATGACACCTTCATGACCTTCACAGTTCCACTAGGAACCTGCAATACTTTCTTTTACAAATTTCTCAATATCCTCGACATATACAACCTATTGGAGTTAAAATGACACTAAGATGGGGGGGTGAATCAGTGTCTTAACAGATTTGACCAATTTTCAAAAATTCATAAACATAGCTTAGATTTGATCTCAATATTACTCTGATTAATGCATTCATGAGTTGAATGTAATCATTCATAAACAAAATTGAGAAAAGTAATAATCCCAACAGTGAACTGAAACAACAACACTGTAAAGCAGTGAGCACACAGAAGAACAAAGAGACACAAGATTTTTCTAAGTGGAAAACCCTCCTGGGGTATAAAAACCACTCCTGAAATGCCTTGCAGGCTTAATCTTTTTAATCAACTATTCACAATGTCTTATAGGCTGATTTTTGAGCACCCACTCAAGGAGCACCAACCCCTCGTTTAGAGATATCTATCTCAAGGAGCACCAACCCCTCAAATTATATTTCTGAACAATAATCATGTCTCAGAGGATCTCTCTATTTTTATTTAAGCTCATGACTCTCTGTTTTCTCATCTACAAAATACCCTAAGGATTCAATAATTGAATCCTTAAAATATCACATAGAAAATAATATTACAATATATCTTTGCATCTTTGTTTTTCATATTTTTAATATAGAGTATTTCAATACATTTTTGATACAACCAAAGAACAATATTCCAGAATTACAACCAGAGAGACTACACTATTTTCAACACTAGTTTTTATATACATTTCAAGTATGTATGTCATGAAGAAATCTTCAAAATGCATTTTTCACAAGAATCTGAAACTATCTTGCTAACTTTAGAATATGAAGCTAAATAATGATAATCTGTAGATGATGGTAAAAATCAAGAGTAACATTTGTCCAAAGAGCTTTAATTTTTGTGCTGAATTAAGAGATTTCAAATTGTAATTGATAGATTTTCATCAAAACCACGACTGCCCACCAGCTGAGAACCATAACCTCCCAATTCTAAGAAAATATTTTGCCATGTAACCGTTTTGAGATTCGATGCCAACCAATGATGTCGGCCTACAACTATACATAGAAATTCACATGTCGGCCACAATGACAAAGTTTGTTAATCATTCGCTGAGACATCCAGATAGTCCTGCCGAAGGCAATTAAATCACCAGACATTCCCATTAGTTATTTCTTTTGCCATGACCCATCAGAGTTGGGAAGACCTCTCACAGACCACATTATGTTTCATCGAAATCCCTTTTATCTCTTATGTGTCACTGTGACATTTCGCTGTCGGGGAGACATTTTGTAAATTTCATTATGTTTCACCAAAAGACCTTATCCATTCTGAGTCACTGTGACAAAAACACACTCTTGCCAAGATGTATTCTTCATCCGCCTTTGCTAAGAAAATGCATAGTCGAGGTGACTTCTCGTAGAGCATCCTGTGTCTTACCGAAAGCCCGCGTGATCATTCCTATTTGCTGTGAATATCGCTCTTGGGGAGACCTCATATAGATAATACTTTGTTATACCGAAAGTCACCCACCATCTTGTCTGTCGCTGAGACAAGTTAGATCCTATGCCGACAAAGTCCTTTTGTGTTTCATCGGTGAGACCCATAGGGTTTGCTATGACATTATATCGATGTCGCAACTCTTGTCGATGTGTTCCCATTCAACCTCCAGTCGGTGAGACATAACAATCTCGCTGTGAATTCATATCGATAGTATAAATCCTGCCGATAGGGACCACCCTCTATCACATAAACCATGGAGAAGTCCTTCCAAAAGTTGCCTATAAGAAAAATCCAATCGTCATGACATCAAAAACATCTTGCCAATAGGCAACACAGATGTTTATCAGAAAAAAATGGATCGGGGAGACCCTCGCATTCTCACGCCGATATGTTTTTTTATCTTTCTCCGAAATAATGTACAAAAAGATAACTTGAGACTGCACAAAGCTCAAACTGATCAATACCATAAGATATTAAAATTCTGAATGTAAATTGTCCACTGAATGCCAAGACAAGTAAACCATATAGACAAAACTGTACTAGATAAAGCACGAGAAACCAATCTGAAACTGTCAACAAGTAGAATCAACTGAAAGAAACTGTCAACAAGTAGAATCAACTGAAAGGGATTTTGTCATCAAGGACAAACCATATGATCACAACTGAGAACCAACACAACCTTCAATACATCAAATGCTAATAGTGTTGACATCAATGACAACCAAATATCAACCACACAACCACAACATCCAACACCACTACCCCAAAGTGAGCAACATATGTTATGGACAAACAACCATTTCCCACATCACATTGGAATGATCATGCTTGATCCTTTGTTTTTCTTTTTCTTTTCGCCTTTGACAGGGTATGATTATGTATCTTTTTTTATTTTTGCATACTTAAGAGTCTTGGATGTCTACTTTAGTGCAATTTTTACATGGGGCCATCCTCTCACTAAAGTGGGGGCAAAATGTAGTAACAAAAAAAATAGCCTTTTTCCCTTTGGTTTGATAATTGACATTAAAAGTGAATTAATGGCATCTTGGAGTAGTGTTGTAATGTATTGTACACATTCACATCATTCTAGGACCTTTATTTGATTAAAACATGTTTTAATTGATCATTTTCAAAAGTGTTGTGAAGTGTTTATCACACTTTCACACTTTTTCTAGGATTTATTTACTTAATTAAGCTTAATGGGACCCTTCTTAATAAAATGTATTTAAATTTACACCTTATTTAAGTGTTGTAAAGTGTTATAAGGCACTTTCACATTTATCTAGGGTGGTCTTAATTAATTATGGTTAATTAGAGTAATTAACCCCCTTTAATTCAAATTCAAACCTTATTTATGGCACCTCCCAAAGATATATATCGACACCCAGTAATTAAATAATATAACATTTAAATTGGGAAAAATTAGGTCTTGGAAAATGGTGTTGGGACCCATTCTCCCTAGGTGGTGAGTGGGTCCTCCATTAACAAGACACCCATTTTTTAGTTTATCTGGAATGGGTTTTTGGTGCTCTTTCCATCCCCCGAGGTTAGGTCCTAGTAAATTGAGCCAGGACCCATTCACCTTAGGTGGTGAGTGGTTCCTCCCTTAATGAGGAACCCATTATCTAGTGGGAATTTAATAAAGTTTGCTTCCAGATCTAGTGTCGGATTGAATTGTTTGAATTTTGGTGTTAATCTCCTAATTTAGTATAAATAAATGGGTTAATTCACAATGTTTCTCCTAACAAGATCTAGGAAGTTTATGAAGCATTCTAAGACTTCCAAGAGAGAATTATAGAGAACTTCAAGAGCATTCACAAGGCATTTCAAGGAATATTTCAAGAGTCTATTGCAACAATTCAAAATCATATCATCATGACAAGGGTTTGATGCATGCATTCATGTTGTTGAGCTAAGATTGTGAGTGTAGCATTGAAGATCTACTTGCAAAAATTGTTCACATCATATTCAAGGATCCCATATCTACATTCTTCATGGCCAGTGCATGATAGTTTGCATATTTGCATCAAAAGACATCATCCAAGGTGAAATCTATTGCATATTTCATGCTTCATGCTTCATTCCTTTATTTCATCATTTGGTTTAATTACCTATAAGGGGTTTGACTAAGGACAACCCCCATTCACTAACAATCAACAATTTTTTCTTCCCTTGAATGTGTAATTGCAAATTTATAGGTTGAAGATCAAGTGGAGCAAGTTTGGAGCGAAATTGTCAAAGTTGTCAAGTTGCAAAAGTTATCATCTAAAGTGCAAAATCAAAGAATTGAAGCTACAAAATTATCTATAGACTTCCAGAAGCATATAACCAAGACTTTGAGAGTGCAGAAATCAAGAAATAGAACCTTGATCTTAGATTCAAAAACCCTAATAGGGACCCATTCACCACTGAAGTTGAATGAGTTCTTTATAGCTTAAAAACAACAAGTTTTTGACAAGGTACACAACTTTTTATGCTCTAAAAACTTCCCTAATAGTTGCTATAACAATTAGGTAGCATTTATGATTGTTATTTGAATATTTTAGCCCTCATAATTGAATGTTTCATAGTGAAAATTAAATGGTTCATCATCTTGATCCATTCATCTTGGTGGTGAACCCTCTATTTTTCTATGTTACAAGGTTTAAGGGTTGAAGCTTGAGGCTTGAGGGTTTAAGTATCGAGGGTTGAGGGTTGAGGTATGAGGGTTGAGGGTTGAGGGATAAGCATTAGGGTTTAAGGTTTGATGGTTGAGGATTATGGTTTAAGGTATAGGGTTGAGGAGTTCAGTTTGGGGGTTGAGGGTTTAAGGGTTGAGGGTTGAGGATTAATGGATGAGGGTTTAAGGGTCAAGGGTTGAGGGATTAGGGTTTAAGGTTTGAGAGTTTAAGGGTTGAGGGTTGAGGGATTAGGGTTTAAGTCTTGAGGGTTGAAGGGTTGAGGGTTGAGGGATTAGGGTCTGTGTCACAAAAAAATGTATACTTGGAGATTTTTAACTTCATTTGAGTCTTTCTTATGGATTTTGGCTTGATTTTTCCTAGATTTATTGTTGTAATGTGGTCAACACATTCACATTAGGTTTTGGGTCCTTGAGAATCAATAAGAATTTTAGGATGTCTTGTAAAAGTGTTGTGATCCACTTTCACACTTTTCTAGGACCCTTTCATTATAATTCACTTAAATAACCTCTTTTTATCACTTAACAAGTCTTATTTTCAAGTGCTCTAAAGAGTTGTAACAAACTTTCATGCTTTTCTAGGCTTGTCATCACTAATTTGACCCTTTCTTATGTTTAAATGACCCCTTAATGCACTTTCTGGCCTTACTTAAGTGTATTTTTGAGAATAATCTCGTTAAACATCATTAAATAAATTGTAATTCCTGACACATAGTAAAATTTCCCTCACGGGACCAAGTCGCCATCTGGGGCGACTTAGTCCCAGTGGGCAAAAAAATCATAATAATTTTAAATTTTTGGTGATACATTATTCTCTTAACCTTAAGGTCGGCCTATGATGTGTTATTTTCGGGAAATTTTATAAAATCAAGTATAAATAAAGGGTTTTCCTTGTTGACAAAACAAGGACTGACAACTAAGAGGGGAGGTGAATCAGTTGTCATAGAATACTTAAATCTTTTCAAACTTTATTTAACTCAATCTCAGATCTGATGAATAAACAATAAACCACAATCATTCAACACATCAGAAACACATAGAACACCAATATTTTTTTACGTGGAAACCTTGTTAGGGGAAAAACCACGGTGGAGGTTAGTCCACAATATTATACCTTGTTAAAAGTATAATGATAAATAATGGGAATGTGCATGCATTTAGGCACATTGCCTAGAACTCATTGTCCAAAGAAAAGTTTTGATTAAAACCATCCAAATATTGAACTGAGAAAATAGCTTCTACACAAGCCTGATTACAGTTCTAGTTAAGCATGGAAAAACCTTCTTCACTCTTTGCTCAAAATTCTTCACACTTCACTCAGTCTTCACACTATGCTCTACAATCAAATTATATTCGCACATATACACATTGGGAGCACATTGAGCACACTTTACACTAATGAAACAATCACTCTTATATATCCACAACATGAGATTACATCAACAACTTAGTCGGCCAAAGATATAAAACATATTTTCAATGTCAGCCCAAATTTACAAATAAATTTTCAATGCGAATCTACCAATGTTGGCCACAATATAGTGGAGACCAAATTAACAACTCCAACACAAAAAGACTTCAATTAATTTCACCTCAAAGATCTACCACATGTTACACCCATCATGTCAGCCAAAAACATGAGAAACTGAACATACAGATAAAAATATTTGACCACAAGCACACCGATCAATGTGGATGTACCACAAAGATAGAGCATGATCTAGAAACATCCAAGAACACCAAGAAACAACAGAGAAAAATCCACAACAACTAGAATTTCCAAAATTATACCAACTTTAATCAAGAACGGTGAAAGAGACCACAAATCTTCATAATTTGAACAAATCTTCATGCGGACCTCTAAAACTTCTGGAGGATGGACTAGATACGCTCAACCATAAACCCTTTAGTCCACAACAATTGATCTTCAATGTACAAAACAAGACATCGTCATGACCTTCACAGTTCCACTGGGAACCTACAATACTTTATTTTACAATTTTCTCAATATCCTTGACATATACAGCCTTCAATACATCAAATTCTAATAGTGTTGACATCAATGACAACCACATATCAACCACACAACCACAACATCCAACAATCTCCCCCTTTGGCATTGATGGCAACACATGATGTGAAAAAAACCATCAAACCAACTCTCAATTAGCACTCACTCCTTAGATTCTGACTCTTCTTCCTTGACTTCTTTTGCAAGATCTTCTCCTCAAAAGACTTTTTATTCTAGATAGGCTACATTTTTTCACATGACTCTTCTCCCCCTTTGACATTAATGGAAAAGATAAACATTATCTCTCCACATACAAGCTTTGAACCACATATCTGCACATCTGACTACTCCCCCTGAGTAGCAGCCATGAAAACATCAATCCAAATCAGAATATGATCATGAAATGCACAGATTGATACAAGTTAATGCATCCTAGTTCATATCATGAGGGGTAATCACCCCTAGCATCCCTCTGAGATACTCAAAAGTATCCTTTGGAAATGGCTTAGTGAAAATATCTGCAATCCATACTTTGGTAGGCATATACTCAATTCTGACTTCTTTTTCACTCACTTTCTCCCTCAGAAAGTGAAACTTGATTGATATATATTTGGTCTTAGAGTGTAGCACTAGATTATTTGATATGTTAATTGCACTTGAGTTATCATAGTATATGGCAATAGGTTCATCATATACTACTTTGATATCTTTTAGCATCTATTTCATCCACATCACTTGAGTACAATTATTTGTAGCAACAATATATTCTGCCTCAGCAGTAGATAGAGAAATGAAATTCTTCTTTTTGCTCAACCAAGACACTAGCTTCTTCCCTAGGAAGAAAACACCACCACTAGTACTCTTTGTATCATCTACATCTCCTGCCCAATCCACATCAATATATGCATTTAAAGTAAGATCATCATCCTTAGGGTACCAAATCCCAAAATCAATTGTCCCTTTCAGATACCTAAAGATTCTCTTAACAATAGTCACATGAGATTCTTTTGTTCACATGAGATTCTTTTGGATCAACCTAAAATCTAGCAACCATACATACAACATTTATAATGTTTGGTCTAGTCTGAGTTAAGTAGAGCAATCCACTAATCATTTATTTGTATCTTGTTTGATTTTCCTTAGGAGAATCATCATTCTGTGTCAACTTACATCCAGTTACCATGGGAGTACCAACAGGTTTTGAATCATCCATGCCAAACTTCTTCAACAGTTATCTCACATATTTGGACTAAGATATGAAGATCCCCTTCCCTAACTGATTAACTTTCAATCCTAGAAAGAACTTCATTTCTCCAATCATACTCATCTCAAATTCACTCTTCATTTCATCAACAAACCTCATACATAGATTATCATCTCCTCCAAAAATAATGTCATCAACAAAGACTTCAATAATTAATTCTTTATCATGATCCAATTTGAAGTATAAGTTGTTGTCAGTAGTACCTTTATTGAATCCAAGCTTCAGTAAGTATTTGTCTAATCTAGCATACCAGGCTCTGGGGGCTTACTTGAGTCCATACAAAGCTTTCTTCAATTGAAAAACCATGTCTTCCTTATCAGTCAGTTGAAATCCATTAGGTTGTTCAATATATACTTCTTCTTCTAGCTCACCATTCAGAAAATCTGACTTCACATCCATTTGATAGACTTTATAGTTCTTGTATGCAACATAAGCAAGAAATAACCTTACGGCTTCAATTATAGCAACTTGGGCAAAGGTTTCCTCAAAATCAATACCTTCCATTTGTGAATATCCTTTACATACTAGTTTTTCTTTATTCTGAACCACTTCACCTTGTTCATTTAGCTTATTTTGAAAGACCCATTTAGTACCAATTACATTTTTATCTTTTTCTTTGGGAACTAGTATCCATGTATCATTTTTTTCAATCTGCATTAATTCTTCCTTCATAGCTTCCATCTGATGTTCATCATTGTAAGCTTCTTTGACATATTTAGGTTCAATCTTGGAAATCAGGCAATACTCTTCTACAATCTTTCTTCTAGTTTGCACTCCTTTATTCTTATCTCCTATAATTTGATTTTCAGAATGATTTAGCTTTACATACCTCAAAGTTTTAGGATTTTCTCAAACTTTTGATTCTTTTGTTCTTTCTTCTATACTTGCACTTGTCTCTGCTTCCTGACTATCTTGATTTATTTGAACAAATTGAACTTCTCTTACCAAAACATATGGCACAATTTGAAGTTGATTTTGTGTTTGGACATTCTTCCCTTTATTTGTATTGTCTTCATTTGAATCATATCCACAATATCTGGATGATTTAGTAGAATCCTCATCAACTCTGAGGTTTGCACTCAACTGTTTTCCTTAGTCTTTTGTTATAGCATCGGTAGGCCTTGATTTTAATAGAGTAACCTAGAAAAATTCCTTCATCGCTTATTGCATCAAAATTTCCTATATCATCATCTCTCTTGATGTAGCATTTGCTTCCAAAGATCTTGAAATATTTAACAATAGGCTTATAACCAAACCATAATTCAAAAGGAGTCTTACCAAAATTACCATTTACATTTACTTGGTTCAAAGTATACACAACAATGCTTACTATTTCACTCCAATAGATGTGAGGCACATTTCCTTCAATCATCACTATTCTAGCAACATCCAAAATTGTTTTGTTCTTTCTCTCAACATCACCATTTTGTTGAGGGGTTTGAGGAGCAGATAACTGTCTTCTGATTACATGCTCTTCATAGAAGGAATTAAAATCCCTAGAGGTGAACTCACCTCCTCTGTCTGACCTTAGGCATTTTATTTTTAGACCTTCCTCATTTTCTGTCATAGCTTTGAAGCTTTTGAACTTTTATAATCCTTCACATTTTTCTCTTAAGAAAGCAACCAATATCATTTTAGAATAGTCATCAATAATTAGCATAAATTACCTTTCACTGTGGAGAATTCTGACTCTGGAGGGACCACATAGATTGGTATGCACAAGCTCTAGTAATCCATTTGAGTTATGTTGTTTGCTCTAAAAATAAACTCTAGTTTGTTTTCCCATCTGACACTCTTTGTAAATTGTGCCAGCATGCTTCACTAGCTTAGGTAGATCTCTTACTGCTTGAGTGGAACTTATTTTGACAATTTTATCAAAATTCACATGACACAACCTTCTATGCCATAACGAACTTTCATCTACTTAAGAAATTAAACTACTTTCACTAGCAGCATTTAGGTGAAATATATTACCTTTGGTTTATTTACCTAAGGCAATTACATTTCCAGAGCTTCCATATATCTTGCATCTTCCATCTTTGAACTAAAGATCATAACCTTTATCTACCATCTGTCCAAAACTTAACAGGTTGTGTTTCAAGCCTTCAACATAAAGAACATCATCAGTGTTATGCTTACCACCAAGACAAATAGATCCTCTGCCATGAATCACACAAGCATTGTTATCTCCAAATCTTACAACCCCACCGTCATACTTCTCTAGACTTACAAATTTTCTTTTGTCACCAATCATATGATGTGAGAATCCATTGTCAATGACCCACTCATTCTTTTCTTCAATTCGAGTTGCAAGAGCTCTCTCAACTTTAGCAGATCCAATAGCCACAAGACTATTTTCCTTGATAACAATGAATACCCAATCATCTTCATTTCCATTATCTTTATTAGACTCATCATCAGTCACACCTTCAAAAAAGTAACATTTCTTTTAGAATCTAGATTTGTAAGGCTTAGATCTAGGAACTCTTTTAGGACATCTTGTAGTAAAATGACCTATTTTACTGCAAGAAGAACATTTGATAGGAAAATTTCCTTTATACTTACCTTGTCCTCTACCTTCTTTCTTCACTATCAGTGCTTCCAACTCTTCTACCTCTCTTTCTTCATCTTCAAGCTATTTCATTGCTTCCTCATACTTGAATGTCTTTCTATAACTCTCTTCTGGATCATATCTTTGCTCATTTCTTCTGGATACAGTATCCTTGAATGCAATTTCAGTCTTAGGAATAGAATCACCAAATTCACTCAATTCAAAGGCAACAAGTTTACCAATCACTGTATCCCTTGTCACATTCAATATGATATGGTTTATTCAATAGCATGAGCCTTAACTTTGTAGGAGGGAGGTAATGATCTGAGCACTTTAGCCACAATTTCTTCCTCTTCTAGGGTACCACCAACACATCTAATACCCATCTCTAGGTCATTACTCTTTGCATAAAAGAAGAAATATTTTCATCTTCACCCATCTTCATATTTTCATACTCACCTTTCAAACTCTATAGCTTAGCCATCTTCACATGTACATCTACTTCATACTATGATAGGTCAAATCTAGGTGCTAGAAAACGAGCAGCAAACAAAGTAATGCAAATAACACTAAAACAACCTACACCACAAGATTAGCCTAGTTGGATTCAACACAAAATAAAGAAAACAAATGAAACCTTTTACCTTGTGTCGAAACGATCCTTTGGTTGGCCCTTTGATCTGCGGTGTTGTGTGCCCCTTGGATGGCAAGAGATGCAAGCTAAATGATGCTATGAAGATGGGTGCAAGTGGGTGCAATCATGAAAATGGCTAAGTGTGGATTCTAGAATTTTTTTGCAAGAGTTTGGCTACAATGTATGATCTCTCCAAAAATGAGAGAAAAGAGGGGGTATTTATAGAGATTTTGGAAATCTCTAGGGAAATGGACGGTCAAGATTGAGCCACCAAGACCAAGATGTAGGGCTAAGTGAGTTGAGAACTCACAAGCCCTCATATCTTGACATGTGGCATATGATATGGCTTAAAAAGGGTGATGTGTACATGAGGTGGAAGGATAGTACATGACATGGATGGGGTACATAGTACCTTGAGATTGGACAAGATCTCATAAAGGAGGTACTTATCCCCATGTGGGTGAGAGGATATGTGAGAAATTAAAAATTCCTCAAATATTCTCATGGGGATGAGAGAAGGAATTTAAAATTCCTTTAAATGCATTGGGGGATTAAATTTGAATGGGGAATGGAGATGCCTTGTTCAAAAGGAGAAAATTTTTAATGAAGTTGACTAAGGACACATTCCATAAATGATATGGGGATTAGAGATGACCTAATTGGGTGATTAAGGTTGTGCAAGTACTTGATTAGACTAATTAAGGACTCATTAGAGGCAAGTGAGAAATTATGGAGGATGGGACCCTAATGATGATTAGGGGTGTGCACATCTTAATCATAAATTAATTATGACTAAGAGGGATTAGAGGCCAACTTGCCAATGTGACAATGTGACAATGTGACATCGACATTCCAAGTTCTAAGCCTTAAAAATCTAGATTCCAAAAGAAATGTCAGTTCACTATTAGATGACAATGTGACAATGTGACATCGACATTCCATCTACCGACGGGGGAGACGACGGTGACCTTGGAGGATGTTTGGTAGATTTTAAGGCTCCCCATAGAAGGGCTCCTGGTCAGCGAGTGTTGGTCAAAGGACGAGGTGCTGGATGAGTCCGTGCATGTTGTTTTCGGTAGTGACGATCTACTAGTTCAGTAGGGTCAGTTGGATGTGGATAGGATGTTGTCATGCAGGATACCATTGCTGTCATTATACTTAGCAGGACTGATTAGCAGGATCCTAGTGCCAGACTGGAGCGGTCGATTCCTGCACCTTAGATTTGTCGAGGTGATTCAACATATTATCGAGGGCTGAGAGGGGTAGTTTGCGTGGGGGACATGCATGCTGGCACAATTGTACTAGGACATGCATTGGGTATGTTACCAGAAGGCGTTGAGCGCAACCCATGTGACACTACTACAAGTTTGGGCATGGGAGCACATTAGGGTTACCAGACCGATTGTGCACAGATTAGGAGTGCAGGATGATAGAGAGGCCGTGGCCTGGGGTTGGGAGACAGAGGCAAGAGCGATACTGCGGTATCGAGATGTGATAGATGTGGATGTGTGGAGGAGATGATAGTCTGGCGTCCCTATATGCTACGGTGCTTCGGGGGTTGGAGGGATGATGAGGTGGCACACAACGGTTACTTCTTCATGCACTGTTATATTATTGGGAAGATTCTGATTATAATGGAGCTACATAGACTCGATCAGGTGACACGATAGTTTGGAGTGAGGTAGGATATTCTTGGGGGGTGGGTGAGATTCTGACTACTGTCATGGGAGTGGCCATGGGGGGTGTCGTTGAGCCTGGACACGGTGTGGGAGGAGCTAGAGACATTACAGTTTAGGCCATACCTCGACAAGCGGGAGGGGTCAAGGGATGCAAGGGTGACAGATCAATACTGACAGTGGCTCAGGCGACATCCATCACCATGGATTACCCTAGTAGTGTCAATTGAGGGAGCACTAGGGTTTGGGTCAGAGGACAAGAGATGGTTGAGGGCAGAGGGATCGGCACCTCGAGGCCGACAGAGAGGAGGTTAGGCGAGGAGAGGACAACAAGTGGTGGGAGCAGCCAGGGATCCAACTAGGGCAGCTAGGAGGAGGAGACAATGATGCAAATCTAGAGGGGATGAGGCCAGCAATGCTGTAGCACAGCAGGATAGGGGGCGGAGATCCAGGGAGAGAGGAGCCCAGAGGCATGCGCACCCCTGGAGGGCAGTAGAGCGCAAGAGAGGCATGAGGCAGATAGGGCTACCAGAGGGGATTGTCGACAGGGACAGGAGGAGGGTGAGGCCAGTAGAGCACATGAGAGGGTGACAGGGAGAGAGAGATCCCCCTCGGTGATAGATGTGGATATGATGGAGGTGTCGACAGAGAGCGAGGGGTATGAGCCGTGAGATGGATATTGACACAGATGTGTACGACCTCCGACCACTGTCGATAGTGCCACCAAGAGGAGAGGACCCCACAGTGGTACTAAGAGGGACTATAGAGAGACTGCACCTTAGTGAATAGTGGTTATGACAGAAAGAGGTAGAGCGGGTCAGGTTAGAGGCAGCGCTGAGTGAGCTACATACACGATTCTCCCAGGGTGAGTGAGACTATTCAGCCCTAGCCTCACTAGCGTCAAATGCAGAGTGGAGATTGGCGAGAGAGAGAAATGAGGCTTGGGATGAGGCAGTTGATCTGCGAGTAGAGATTGAGAGGTTGCAAGCGGAGGTGGCCAGGGAGCATGAGGAGGGAGATGCCATGAGATGGGAGCGAGATCGCTTAGTGGCAGAGGTGGCGATACCATAGGCTATTGGAGGGGGGACAGGGCATGGGCCATCAGAGACTAGGACAGGGACTATCGGGGATATAGAGGATCTGTAGAGACAGCTACATCAGTTATAGAGAGAGAGAGTAGATTGGCACCGAGAGCGGGGCGAGCTCAGAGACAGAGTGGACTGTTTAGAGCAGACAGTTGGGGATATGGGGGCGATGCAGCAGAGAGAGGAGGAGACACGAAGAGAGATGCACCTACTGTGGTCAGAGAGGGATGTGGTATAAGTACAGGTGGAGGCCATGGAGGTAGACATGGGTGTGCTATAGGCATGTGTTCAGTTGGCGAACAGTGAGAGGTAGTTGGCAAAGACAGAGGTTCAGTCTCTCTAGGGAGAGAGGGATGCAGCGACATCACATGTGTCAGATCTACAATGGGAGTGAGATTCAGCTGAGTTGAGACTGTAGGCACTTCAAAGGGATAGGGATGCAACAGAGGTCCAGGCCTAGACCGCATAGAGAGAGAGATGCTGCAAAGGTACGGATGCAGACGCTGCAGGGTGAGCAAGATGCCGCAGTGGCACAGTGGCAATCAGTGCAGGGCAGTGCTATGATGGGGAGAGATACACAGGGATTACAAGGGGAGAGGGATGTTGTAGTGGCTAGGGAAGTGGCTGCCCAGGGGATGAGAGATCGGGTTTAGGCAGAGATGGCACATTTACGACTATCTCAGGAGGCCTAGGAGCAGGAGAGGAGATTGATCTCGAGATATCGAGATAGATATCATTAGGAGCAGAATTCTGCTTGGATTCAAGTTGTCGAGCGCATGGAGAATGTGAGGGAGGCAGGATTTTGGATGGCCGCTTACTACCATGCAGTGCCAGACCCGATCCAGCGGCTGTTCCAATACACTCGACAGGCACCACAGATACTAGCGCCATCTCTGTTGTTGGGGACACGGACCAGAGGTTACAGTGATTCACCAGGTGCCACTCCAGGTAGGAGATCAGTACCTGATTTACCATAGAGATCAGATGTTGATAGCTCATTCGGGAGGTGACATGATGCCAGTTTTTTGACAGATGCAAAGTGGAGTGTGTAGTACTTATCGACAGAGATCAAAGATGCTCTATATCTTTGGATTTTGTACCTTATTTGATGTTGTATGAGGGCTATGTGATGGATATATGATAGATTTTGATGTATAATGGACATATGATGTACATAGTATTATTTTGATTATGACATGGGACAGTCCTTATTGACACTATACAATATGTTTCCTTTCGTGATGGATCATTCAGTTTATGTATGCACATGTATATGATATTTCCAGCTCATGTAGATGGATACTTTGGTTTATTTATGCACATGTTTATGATACTACATGCCTATGCGGATGATTGGGTATATGATGCTTGTTGAATATGGATGTTTTTATTAGTGCAGGTATTCACTTGGTGATATGATGTATGCACATGTTGTAGCTATGATGACTTATGTGTATGGATGACTAGTTGATCTATTGACATGTATGTATATGTGTGTGATGGATTTTGTATGAATATTTTATAACAAATATTTTATAAGATGCATAGAATAACAAATCTATATTATCCTAAACAACTTAAATGATGATATGCTATGAAATGGGTGCGATTAATGATGTGATATGCTATGATTATGCAATGGATTATTTATGCAGATGCTTAGACTAACAGATCTATATTATGATGATAATATGTTGTGATTATGCAAATGTGATGATTTATGATATGCTTAAAATAACAAATCTATATTATCCTAAACAACTTAAATGATGATGTGATGTATGAGATGTATGGGATGGAGGATCTGATATGCCATGATTATGCAATGGATGTTATATGCAGATGTGTGATGTATTATGAGTCTGACACTTTGCAATGCAGGTGGCGATATATGTGTGGTTCTAATGCGTTGTGATGCAGGTAGCGATGTAGGTGTGGTTAATAGAATGAACCTAATATGCAATAATGCTCTTGTAATTTATAGTGAATTAATGATGAAAGGAAGTAACACATGGTCATAAGTTTCAATAAGAACTGACATGATAATGGGATATGGGTATGTAGTGGTTGTGAAAAATGGGTGGAATTTGTCGTTTGTCAAAACCTTTAGTATCTTGAGAAGGATGGGTGAGGGCGGGCTAAAGTATTTGCACAACCAAAATCATAGGGTGAATGCAATGCAACGGATGATGAAATACAATCCTAATATGAGTTGCCATCTTTGGAGCACTAATTTTTGCTATAACATAAGATACTGGATACCCTGATATATAAGACCAAGGCGAGTTGGCATCCAATGCATGAAACAAACACAACAAACCAAAAGGTCTATCCCAACACCCCAAGGTCATGACGACCTTGGTCAGGCCAGGTATTGGGATAACCACAAACACACAAGGATGCCCCAGCGTAACACAAGACCTCATGGATCTTGGTGGGTACTACGTGGGACAACCTAGAGGACAACAAACAAAGGAAAGACCAAGATAAACCCCTATGTTGACTTGTCAAGGCACACCATGATATGATGGATCAAGGTGACCATGAAAAGTGTTGATAGTGAGTTCAAATGACAAATAAATTCCAAAACATCAAAAGATTACAATCAATATCAAAACTTCCTTTTCCATAGGATCAAGGTGATGGATGGGATTGACAAGGTCTGCTAGGAAGGATGCATCCTGTTGAGACCGATGATGGATACTAAAATAGAATGACCCGGTTTGATGCCAGATATTTTCATTAACCAAATCTCTTGATAATAGGGGAGTTTAATTAAGAATAACGAGCCAGACAAGGATATAAACTGACATATCCTACAGACCTAGGGGCTCGGGGGTCGATTAGAGATTAGCCTTTCCTACGTGAAAGCACAGAGCCCTTGTAGTTCATGAAAAGACCATGGATAAAGCGAAAAGAGGACGATGAAGGTGAATGACGGATGACGAAGACGTGATGGTCAGAATACCCAAGGGGCAGATCAAATGATCAACCTTGCCTACGTGACAATGCAGGGGCAATGTAGTTCGATAGGTGGTGTGATAGGATGAGATCTAGATGAAGATTGACATAATGGATGAACCTATGTGATGACATAGACCAACTGACGATGAGATGAATGAAATAAGCTCAGTGTGGGATACTAAAAAGCTCAGGATGGGGGGATAGGTTAGACGGGTCGTCCAATGCTCAAACAAACAATACCAAGGAGCCAAGGATGGGATGGATGAGGATGATAGTGCAGATGAAATCATAGAATAACTAGGATGTTGGGTAGATAATGATTAAGCCCTCTACGGATGACACATGTTACTAGGTTTTATCCATTCATACTTATCCAAGGCGCCATCAAAAGGTGGTTTTTGCCATAGGATGAACTTATTTCTCTTTACTATTTTTGGGTTTTTTTGATTTTTTGATTTTTGATTTTTTTTTTTGATAGATGGGTTACCAAGTAGACTTAGGTGTAGAATTGCTTTAGATGCAAGATATTGATGGGTTCTTCAAGGGGCTCCCCTTCAAGAGTAGTCAACCTGTATGCCCCAAATCCATATTTAGTGGCTATGATATAGGGCCCCAACCAATTTTCCTCAAATTTTCCTTTCTTGTCTTGTTCTTGCTACGTACGCTGATTTTTTTTAGGACAAGATCACCTACCTAAAACTGTCAAGGTTGAACCTTCTTGTTGTAGTGACACTTAAGGCGATCTGGTATGCTTGCAGGTGATCGTAAGCTTTGATTCTCCTTTCATCAAGTAAATCTAGTTGTGCAAGCCATGCAACACGAGCGTCCTCTTCACTGATAAGATTTTTTAGGGAAATTCTCAATGATGGGATTTCAACTTCAATTGGCAAGATGGCTTCAGTGCCATAAACTAAAGAATAGGGGGTGGGCCTTGTAGGGGTGCAAATGGAAGTGTGGTATGCCCAGAGGGTGCGGGATGAATATGGAGGTGCCAATCTCGACCGATGCTATTGACCACCTTTTTAAGGATGTGGATGAGGGTCTTGTTGGTTGCTTCTGCCTGACCATTACCCTGGGGGTAATAAGGTGTTGAACAATGATGTTGGATATGAAAAGTGTCGCATAGGTGTTTCATGGCTTGATTTTTGAAGGGTTTTCCATTATCAGAAAGGATGGTGGATGGGATACCATATATGCAGAGAATATGGTAAAGGATGAAATTTGAGATCTGAATACCGGTGATTTGTGAGAGCAGCATTGCCTCCACCCACTTAGTGAAGTATTCAGTGGCAGTAATTATGAATGTATGGCCGTCGAATGATGGTGGGTGAATCTTGCCAATTAAGTTGAAACCCTATTGAGAGAAGGGCCATAGTGCTAGGAGGGGGTGAAGATCTTGTGCTGGAGCATGAATCAAATCTGCATGTTGTTGCCATGGAAGACACTTCTTCACAAATTCAAAAGCATCATGTTCTAGTGTAGGCCAATAATATCTTGCTCGGAGGATTCTTTTGGCCAGAGCCATACCATTTGAGTGGGCTCCACAAACACCACCATGTACCTCCGTTAGTGTTGTGCAGGCTTTGGTCTCACTTAGACACCTAAGGAGGATTCCACCATACCCGTGATGATAAAGCATATCACCGACAATGATGTATTGGGAAGAGCGATGAACGAAGGATTTGCGTTGATTGTGTGTAAGTTATGGGGGTAATATATTATCATGGAGATAGGTATATATGTCCTAGTACCAGGGGGAGGCGAGACCTATGATATCGCACACCATATCAGTCTCAGGAAAATCATATGCTGGAATTAAAAGTTGTTCGACAAGCAACTCATATTCTATCTGGTTTTTAGGCATGTCAATCAGGGAACCGATAGTGGCCATTGCATCTGCTGCCTTATTCTACACCCTAGGAATTTGGTCAAATTGTATGAAGGTGAAATATTTCATGAAATCATCCACCATGCACTTATAGGGTAACAAATTATCATCCTTTGTGAGGAATTCATCATTAACTTTCTTGATAACTAATAATGAATCACCAAAGACTTTCAGGTGAGTTATACGCCACTATTTTGTAATGCGAAGGCCGGTGAGGAGAGCCTCGTACTCTGTGATGTTGTTGGTACCTAAAAATGCTATCCTAAATGATTTTGGAATGTAGTCACCTTGAGGGGTAATTAATAAAATACCTGCGCTAGATCCATTATGAGTGTATGAACCATCAAAATATAGCGTCCAAGCTGGTGCTTTTGTAACTGTGTAGACTTCTTCATTTGGGAATTCAGTATCTAGAGGGTAGGCATCTACTAATGGTTCCTCGACCAACTGATCAGCTATGACCTATCCTTTTATGGATTTTTTCTCTACGTACTCTATGTCAAATTCACTTAGGAGCATGACCCATTTGGCCATGCAGCCAGTCAAAGTGGTTCTAGATAACAAATACTTCAATGGATCAATTTTAGCAATTAATTTGACTGGATGGCTGAGCATGTAATGAAATTTTTTTTGTGTGCTGAAGACTAGTGTGAGGCAGGTCTTTTCCATGCGGGAGTAGTTTAACTCAGCCAACCAATGTCTGATTAATGTAGTAGATCACCCTCTCTTTTGATGATTCATCATGTTGTGCCAAAAATTCCCCCAGCGCAACTGAAGTGGCAGAGATATACAATAGGAGGGGTTTCCTTGGAATAGGTGGCATCAAGATTAGAGGATGAGCTATGTATTCTTTGATCTTATTGAAACCTGTTTGACATTTTTGGTTCCATCAGAAGGTGGAATATTTCTTCATGAGATGAGTAAATGGCTGACACCTATCTACAAGCTGGGCTATGAATCGACGGATGGATTGCATCTTCCCTTGGAGGCTTCTTAACTATTTTAGATTACGTGGGGGTGGCATGTCCAGAATAGCCTTCAACTTGGTAGGATCAAATTCAATACCCCTTTGGGAGACTATAAAACCCAACAATTTTCCTGACGTAACCCCGAAGACACACTTTTTTGGATTTAGCCGCAACTTGTAATGCTCCAACCATTCAAAGATCCTTTTCAGGACGGTAGGATGTTCTGCTCATGTTCTGGATTTCCCTAACAAGTCGTCAACATAATCCTCCATGATGATATGGATAAGGTCATGGAAGATGACCTTCATTACCCTCTGATATGTTGCCCCTGCATTTTTGAGACCAAAGGGCATAACATTGTAATAGAAAGTGCCCCAAGGTGTTGTGAAGGCGGTCTTGTGTTGGTCCTCAGGTGCAATTCGAATCTGATTATAACCAGAGAAGCCATCCATAAGGGATAGCATCTCATGTCCTACTGTGAGGTCGACCAACATGTCAATGTTAGGCAGAGGGAAGTCATCTTTTGGGCAGGCCTTGTTAAGATCCCTGAAGTTTGTGCAAATCCGAATGTCTCCATTTGGCTTGGCAACAGGTACTATATTGGAGATCCACTCAGAGTAGTCAATTGGTCTAATAAAACCTGCCTCTAGTAACTTCTCCAACTATTTCTTGACTAATAATGCCACTTGTGGATGCATCTTGCAGAGCTTTTGTTTGACAGGTTTGGCATCTGGGTGAATGTCTAGATGATGAACCGCTAAGGAAAGATCTAAGTCTGGCAAGTCCGAATATGACCAAGCAAAGTTAATGATTCCCTCTTGGAGTAGTTGCAAGATGACTGGATACTCTTACTTTGAGAGTGATTTAGCTACATAGGTGATCTTAGGATTTTCAACTATACCCAGATTAACTTCTTGAGTTTCTTCGATTAAAATGGATGATCAGGCAAATAACTGAGTTCCTACAAGGGGAAGATGAACATCCCCATCTTCTAGCGCCTCTTCGAGGTTTTCACCATCAGATGTGTCCTTTATTTTTATTTTTCCAAGGTCAGGAAGTGCCTCGGGGAGGTTTTCACTAGATGACCATTTTTTATTTTTGCTATTCTTATTTTTGTGACTGGAGTGTTCATCCTCCCCCAATCCCATGAGGTTGACATATTTATCCGCAGACATATTGACCGGTGTGCTATCATGTAGGTCCCAATCAATGAGCTCAGGGTGGCGAAGGGATAGGCTAATGGTACAGATAGATAAGCATTCAAACATGGATGATAGGTCAGTATGATTGACGTCATCATATGCACGTATGATGGATTCCTCCTCCGATATGTCTTCCAATGAGAAATTGTCCACAACAACACTATTGGAGGTATTAGACGATCCTGCAGCACCTTTCTGCTTTTTATCATATCTGATGCCTATATTCTTTGGCAACTTTGATGTATCAATAGGTTGCAACTGCCCCTGTTCTTCTTTACCTAGGCCCCTACCTTGGTAGTTATACTTTTCTGCAAACTTAGCTGACCAAGGGTACACTTCTTGAAAATATTCCTTTAGAGGGGGATCTGGTTGGGGTTCTTCTCGGTATACCCATTGACAGGCATTCAAACATGGATGATAGGTCAGTATGATTGACATCATCGTATGCACGTATGATGGATTCCTCCTTTGGTATGTCTTCCAATGAGAAATTGTCCACAACGACACTATTGGAGGTATTAGATGATCTTGCAGGGCCTTTCTGCTTTTTATCATATCTGACGCCTATATTCTTTGGCAGATTTGATGTATCAATAGGTTACAACTACCTCTGTTCTTCTTTATCTAGGCCCCTACCTTGGTAGTTATACTTTTTTACAAACTTAGCTGACCAAGGGTACGCTTCTTGAAAATATTCCTTTAGAGGGGGATCTGGTTGGGGTTCTTCTCGGTATACCCATTGACTTATATCCTCTTTTGGTGCATCTATCTTGATACTAGGGGACTTGAAAGTGGTGGTAGGAATATTTTTACCACTGAAGGTGACAGTCTTGTCTTCCTTTGGAGTAGTGTGTGAAGGTTGACCATACTCATGTGGTGACGACGACATGGTTGCTACATTAAGAGTAGTATGCATTTCGTATTCACCACACCCCTTGTCAATGATCTGGACTTTTGTGACTACGGGATCAGTGGTGGAAGATGGAGTGGTTGTCATGGTGGAGGGTGGATTAGCAGATGATGACTGAGATACCCCCATTTTGACCCCGGGACAATAATGTAAATGGGGAAAGGACACTTCTAAAGCACGACAATATTCAAATGGTTGGGGGTTAGCATAGATGGTGACTTCTTGTCCATTGATTGGGAATTTGAGGCATTGATGGTATGTGGAGGGGATGGCTTGCATAGCATGGAGCCATGGGCGGCTAAGGAGGAGATTATATGGTAAGTCCAAATCAAGGACATGACAGGTAGTGTATTGAACCATGGGTCCCACTTGGATAGGAAGACAGATAATTCCTTCTGAATTCCTTTCTACATTATCATAGGCTTTGATTGTGATGATCTAATTACTTAAATTTGCTTGAGTATACCCCACCTGTTTTATGAATTTTAGAGTACACAAATTGAGGGCAAAGCCATTATCTACCAAGACCCTTTTTATTTTATGGTGGGCAACCATGACTTCGATATGCAAGGGGTGATTATGATTGACATTGATATTGGGCATGTCATTTTGGCTGAAGTGGAGTTGGTAAGATAAAGCCAGGTGTCCTACCAAAGCTTGGAATCGTGTGGGGTCGATTTCATTAGGTACATGGGTTTCCTATAGGGCTCTATTGAGGATTTCTTGATGTATAGGGGAAGACTTATGCAAATCCAAAATGGATATATGAGTAGGGATCTTTCCTAAGTGATCAAGGATGTTGTACTGAGAGCTCATAGAAGTTGATTGGGCGGGTGTGGAGGCTGCAGGGATGGTGATACGAGCCTGTCGCGTAGTAACAACACACTGAGGGTCTTTGGCTTTAACATGTATCATGGATACACGGGGCTCTACCTGCTTAATGTAATGAATAATACCCTCGTAATTGAGGGGCACATTCTTATAGTTGATGTTATTTGTGTTGTTGTCTTGGGGATTACTGTGTGAGGTGCTCATGCCTTGATTATGGTTTGGAAAGGTGTTTTGATATATTTGCAATTGAGCATTGGACGACGAAGCTTGACTGGGGTCAACTTTGATATCACCTCGATCAATGAGATCTTGGACGTAGTTTTTCAAACCCTGACACTTATTTAAAGAGTGTCCTTTGATTTTATGGAACTTGCAGTATTCATTTTCCCTAAACCATGCAAGTTTGGGCTTGGATTCATCAAGTGGCTTGGTGACAGGATACATGATTGGATAATTGATCTATAACAATTTATTGAAGACAACACTCAGGGGTTCTCCTAATTTAGCATACTGACATTTAGCGTTTCCTTGGTTGTTTCAATTTTACTGTTGAGGAGGATGAGGTGCCCCCTGTTGTACAGATATGGTGTTAGTTATGGATGGTTGTTGTCTCTGGGATGTATTAGCCACTTGGACATGTTTAGTATCAGTGACGCTGTCAGTTACTGCATTCTTGTTCTTGTTCCAAAAACATGGCTTTTCATTGAATGACCTTTCTTTATCTTGATTAAATATTTTGATGTGTCCTTTGGAAATAAGGGCACGTTCAAGGATAGGCCCCTTTTCAACTAGCTCCGCAAAATTGGTGACACAGTGTAGCCTAAAGTTATGAGTCATGTCGGGATGAGAGTTCTCCACAAAGAGGGTGACCATGCCTCTCTTAGAGGGGTTTTCATTCGACTTGCTAATGCACGCCACCTTTGAAGATAGCTAGCAAAGGTTTCCCCCTCCCATTGTTTCTCTTTAAGGAGATCTAAGGTGTCAGTGTCCTCCAAATTGAAGGAGAAGTAGGAGACAAACTTTTCGGATAGGTCTGCAAAAGATTTCAAGGATCCTCTTTCAAGGGTCATGAACCAATCTAGGGCAATTCCTGTTAGACTCCGCGAGAAGAGCCGCAAGAGATAATTGTCATTGTGCATAAATTCTTGACATTGGGAGTAAAACTCTTGTAAGTGGGCCTTGGGATCCTTGTTCCCCCAGTATCTATCAAATTTTGGTATTTCAAAATGTTTAGGGAAGGGGATCAATGAGATGGAAGGATCAAATGCATATGGGCATATGTTCTCGAATTTGAATGATTGTTTTCCAGTCCTTGCTTGAAGATCCTTGAGAGCGGCTTTAATTTCTAGCAAATCTGAGTTGACTAGTGGTTGGTTGGATGGATATAGATGGTAGGACAACAGAGGATCCTACTGGGAGAGTGTCAGATTGTTTAGATATGGGTTTGGATGGTGGAGTGATGACATCCCTTGTTGGTATGCCAGGGGATTTTGTTGATATGTGGGTTGTGGTTGTGAGGTATAATATGGATTTGTTTGATGCAAGTGTGAGGTGGGTTGCTGAGGAGCTTGGATGTGATGTTGTGGATTGACCTGTTGATAATGGGGGAATTGATGTGATTGTTGGGAGGCCGCATAAGGTGGTTGCTGCTAGGACTATTGTTGGTAATAAGGATGTTGTGGGGGTTGTTGATGTGATGTGAGATGTTGCGTGGGTCGAGAAAACATCTTGTACTATGCTTGAGCTCACGGTCATAGTATGGATGCAAGGAAAGGAGATATGGTCTGAGTGGGAGGTTGGGATGGATTGCTTTGCGGCTGATATGGTGGTTGTTGCGTGGAAAATAGTAGTTGCTATTGTTGGGGCGGCTAAGATAACGTAGGGGGATTTTGCAAGGGAGGTTGTTGGGCACTGAAGGGAACTTGCAGAGGGGGTAGATTAGATTGAGGAGGCTGTGGGGATGCATATGAAGGTGACAGTTGGCTTAGGGCCCTAGAAGGTGGGGGCAATGCAGTGAAAGGGCTGCCCCCAGTGTTGACGGCAGGTGGATTTGAAGGGGATGGTGTCGATAGAATTAGTGGTTTTGGTTGCGGTATATTTTGTGGCATGCCAAAGGCGAAAGGATCATTGGGATTAGTAGTTTGGGGTGCCCCTACGACTGAGATTTCAAGATGTGGGGGATTGCCAATTAGATACAGAATGATGTTGCTGAATTCTAGTTGATGCCAACCTTCTATGAAAGGAAAATTGGGGACGTATGAACTGCTTGGTACGTTGTGTGAACCTTGGGGTATATTAGGTGTGAAACCGCCATACTTGGATAGGTCGGTACCTGACGGAAGTTTAACACCCTTGTCAATTAAGTGAGCCAAGATTTCCTCGCCATTTTTTTCAAGAAGGTGATCTATCATTTGTACATTGACAGGGTTACTAAAGTGTTCCTCAAACGTAACCTCGGGTTGAATGATCATGTTTTCATCTCTTGGGGGTGATGTGTTTTGACCATCGATATTGGATTGTGATGATGTTCCATTATATGAATCCCAAGGGATGTTCGCACTGGTATTGGGGTCTTGTGAGGCATTGGCTATGTTGTTTGGATCTTGAGAGATGTTTGGTTGGGATTGTTGTTCGGCCATTTTGCTTGTTTGTGACCGGGTCTGAATGGGCATGCAAGATGATATGACGGATTATGATGAACTTGGTGATGAAAGGATTGATTTGATTTGATGATCGATTAGCCAAAAATGACATGGCTCAACAGGATTGGTTTGATTGGATGATTGATCAGTCGTCGAGGCTCGATGAGATTGATTTGGTTTGACCGAAGTAGTCTAGGTTGATCGGTAGATAATGAGGTGATCTAGATTGGACGATATAACGATCCAATTTGAATTGATTGATTAGGATGGATGATAATGACTAGGATCTAAAACCCTAGTTCAAGAGTGATCCTTGGTAATGCTAGGTGTTGATCAATCGAACAAAGGGGGGATGTATGATAATGACACCGAGTCCAACTTGAGATGGAAGTGGATTGATTGGGCTGACAGAGACAATCGACTTAGGACAGATGACGATCCAAAGTTGGTTTTGGTGGGTGATGATTAGAGGTGAACACCTAGGTCAATTCAGATAACCACTCTAACAAGGTTTCAATGGGATACCGATGGTCCAAAACATGAAAATGATAACCAAAACATAGGTTCTAAATGGGTGGATGGATGTACGAGTTGAGGGGATGAAAATTTAGGATGACGAATGGTTTCTCAAAATGAGCAGACGGATGCCTAAAACGAGAAGATGAGTGATCAAGATGGCAGAACAAAGGATCTAGCTGGTGAAGTGGATAACAAAGTTGATCGATCAAGGGTTAGGTCTACCCCTATACAGGTTAGGTCCGCCCAAGGAGAAAAATTGATCAAAACAGGTTACAACAGGCCCGAAATAGGCTGGTCAAAAGGTCAAGTCTTCCCCTAGGTGAGGGAAAGTCCACCCAAGGAGCAAAAACTAACCAAATTAGGTCAAAACTGACTCTGAAAGGATTGATTTTAATGTCAATTCCACCCTTGCATGAGGGAAAGTCCACCCAAGGAGCAAAAACTGACCAAACTAGGTCCAAAACAGGCTTCAAAAGATTAATTTTTAGGGCAAGTCCACCTGTGGATGAGGGAAAGTCTACCCAAGGAGCAAAAACTAATGAAATTAGGTCAAAATTAGGCTCCAAAGGACCAGCTTTAAGGGCAAGTCCACCCCTAGATGAGGGCAAGTCCGCCCAAGAATGAAAAATTGATGAAATTAGGTCCAAAACAAGCTCCAATGGACCAGTTTTAAGGGAAAGTCTGCCCCTGGATGAGGGAAAGTCCACCCAAGGAGCAAAAACTGATGAAATTAGGTCTAAAAAAGGCTCCAAAGAACCAGTTTTAAGGGTGAGTCTGCCCCTGGATGAGGGAAAGTCCGCCCAAGGAGCAAAAATTGATGAATTTAGGTCAAAAAAGGCTCCAAAGGACTAGATTTTAGGGCAAGTCCACCCCTGGATGAGGGCAGGTCTACCCAAGGAGCAAAAACTAATGAAATTAGGTAAAAAACAAGCTCCAAAGGACTAGTTTTCAGGGCAAGTTTTCCCTTGGATGAGGGAAAGTCCACCCAAGTAGAAAAACTTGGTCAAAAATGGCCAAAAATAGGCTCCAAAAGGACTATTAATAGGGCAGGTCTGCCCCTGGATGAGGGAAAGTCTGCCCAAGGAGAGTTTAAATTGACTTTTGAAAAAAAAAAGACCAAGGAAAAGGACTAAAAACACAACAATCACCAATCAAAAGGCTATGGAAAAGTGAAGGAAATCAGACAATCACTGGTTTCGCACAAAGAAGACAAATCAGACAATCACAAGCCTAAGTCTAGTAGAGAGGAAATGGTCAAGACAGTCCTCTAATCTAGGATGAACATGGTTACTAGGGAGTCCTTGATATACACCCGGTACGTGAGTCCCAAATCGTGAACACCAACCCGTTACAAGCGTGAGTCGGGAACCTAAAAGGCTCAGACCAACTCTTCACATCATCCCGATGCTTCGCCAATTACAATATGGTTGGATTGAGGTACAACTTTCACTCTCCCCTCTTTATATACCCCGCTGGTACGCGTGGTTGGAATCGTCCGTTGGGGTGATGAAATCCCCAAGCAAGTCCCACTAAGAAAAATAAAATAGGTAGACTCAAAGGACGTGGTAAGCTACGATTTCTCATCACCCAGGATCACCGAATGGTGCAAGGGGATTGGATACATCAAATTGCTTACCTAAAAACACAATATACAAGGTTGATTGAAACCTTTTAATTAAACTATGTTCCTAATTAGGGGTTAAGAACCCTTAAAATAGTAAAAAAATTGCTAAAAAACAAAAATTTCACCTTTTCAAAAAAGTTGTCTGGGGAAAATCCGTCTGTCTGTGAGGGAAGATCTAGCTGTCTGGGGAAAATCCGGTTGTCTGTTAGGTCAGGTTAGCCCCTCCGTGAAAAAGTTCCAAAAAATAATTTCTGGAGTTTAGGGAGGGTAGGTCCACCCTTGGAGAGGGTTAGGTTCGCCTGTCTATTAGGTCAAGTCCACCCCTCTGTGAAATTTTTTCAAAAAAACCACTTTCTGCAATCTGGGGAGGGCAGGTCTGCCCCTAGAGAGAGTCAGGTCCACCTGTGGAGGGCAGGTCCGCTTGTCTATTAGGTTGGGTCCGCCTCTCTGTGACCTGTACCTGCAAAAAGTCAAAAAATAGAAAACGTAAAAGTAAGAGACCCGTTTGTGGGTCCCACCAGATGTACCAGAAATGTGATAGGTCAAATCTAGGTGCTAGAAAATGAGTAGCAAACAAATTAATGCAAATAACACTAAAACAACCTACACCTCAAGATTAGCCTAGTTGGATTCAACACAAAATAAAGAAGACAAATGAAACCTTTAACCTTGTGTCGAATCGATCCTTTGGTTGGCCCTTCAATCTTCGGTGTTGTGTGCCCCTTGGATGGCAAGAGATGCAAGCTAAATGATGCTATGAAGATGGGTGCAAGTGGGTGCAAGCATGAAAATGGCTAAGTTTGGATTCTAGAAATTTTTTGCAAGAGTTTGGCTACAATGTATGATCTCTCCCAAAATGAGAGAAAAGAGGGGGTATTTATAGAGATTTTGGAAATATCTAGGAAAATGGATGTTCAAGATTGAGCCACCAAGACCAAGATGTAGGGCTAAGGTGAGTTGAGAACACACAAGCCTTCATATCTTGACATGTGGCATATGATATGACTTAAAAAGGGTGATGTGTACATGAGGTGAAAGGATAGTACATGACATGGATGGGGTACGTAGTACCTTAGGATTGGACAAAATATCCTCATAAAGGAGGTACTTGTCCCCATGTGGGTGAGAGGACATGTGGGGAATTAAAAATTCCTCAAATATTCTCATGGGGATGAGAGAAGGAATTTAAAATTCCTTTAAATGCATTGGGGGATTAAATGTGAATTAAAAATTCACATGGGGAATGGAGATGCCTTGTTCAAAAGGAGAAATTTTTTAATGAAGTTGACTAGAAGGACACATTCCATAAATGATATGGGGATTAGAGATGACCTAATTGGGTGATTAAGGTTCTACAAGTACTTGATTAGACTAATTAAGGACTCATTAGAGGCAAGTGGGAAATTGTGGAGGATGGGACCCTAATGATGATTAGGGCTGTGCACATCTTAATCATAAATTAATTATGACTAAGAGGGATTAGAGGAAAACTTGCAAAAGAGGGAGGATGTGACAATGAGAGAGAAAATAGGGAATTTAAAAAAAATGAATTTTAAAAATTCTAAAAGATAATATAACTAAATTAAATAAGGTGGTGCATTTATTTAATTTAGAGAGGAAATAGGGGAAAAATATTTGTTGAATTAAATACTTTAGAAAGCCTTATGTAAGACACACAATATTAATTAAATAACTGATTTAATTAATATCGGCAAAGAGGATAATTTCAAAAGAGCAAAGGGATGGTTAAGTATACGACTTTGACCATATTGAAGTGGTCAAATTTGGATGTCTACACATACAAAGTTTCCAGCTTCATCCACATCTCATGAGTTGTCTTTAGACCTAACACATTTGTCATTTCTAAATCAATTAAAGCACTCAGCAAAGCTTCCATAGCTCAGACATTATTCTCAGCCTCTTTAATCTCATCAGCAATGGAAGGACCATTATGAGGAATAACATATTGATTCTTTATAATTTTCTAGAAGGTTTCACCAATACACTTCAAATGACACTCCATTTGAGATTTCCATAATGAGTAATTTGTTCCATTGAATGTAGGAGTATCCTTCTTGTATGATGCCATATCGGATCACCTCAAGCTTTAAACTTCTTCAGAGGAACCTACTTTGATACCAATTGTTGGAAAAACAAGGACAAACAACTGAGAGGGGGGGTGAATCAGTTGTCACAAAATACTTAAATCTTTTCAAACTTTATTTAACTCAATCTCATATTTGATGAATAAAAAATAAACCACAATCATTCAACACATTAGAAACATAGAGAACCCTAAGATTTTTTACGTGGAAACCCTATTAGGGGAAAAACCACGATGGACGTTAGTCCACAATATTATACCCTGTTAAAATTATAATGAGAAATAATGGGAATGCACATGCATTCAGGAACATTTTCTAAAGCTCACTACTCAAATACAAAAGAGGACTCACTATCCAAAGAAAAGTTTGGATTAAAACCATCCAAATAGTGAACTGAGAAAATAGCTTCTACACAAGCCTAATTATAGTTCTAGTTAAGTATAGAGAAACCTTCTTCACTCTTTGCTCAAAATTCTTCACACTTCACTCAGTCTTCTTTACACTCTACTCTGAAATCAAATGATAGTCACACATATACACATGGGAGCACATCGAGCACACTTTACACCGATGAAACAATTGCTCTTATATATCTGCAACATGAGATTACATCAAGTTAGTCGGCCAGAGATACAAAACATATTTTTAATGTCGGCCCAAATTTACAAATAAATTTTCAATGTGAATCCACCAAGGTCAGCCACAACATAGTGGAGGCCCAAATTAACAACTCCAACACAAAAAGACTTCAATTAATTTCACCTCAAAGATCCACCACATGTTACACCCATCATATCGACCAAGAACATGAGAAACCAAATATACAAATAAAAATATTCAACCATGAGCACACTGATCAATGTGGACGTACCAAAAAGATAGATCATGATCTAGAAATATCCAAGAACACCAAGAAATGATAGAGAAACATCCGCAACAACTAGAATTTCCATAATTATACCAACTTTAATCAAGAACATTGACAGAGACCACATAAACACTATCAGAACACAGATCTTCATAATTTGAACAAATATTCACGCGGACCTCTGAAACTTCCATAGGATGGACTAGATACACTCAACCATAAACCCTATAGTCCACAACAATTGATCGTAAACGTACAGAACAAGACGCCTTTATGACCTTCACAGTTCCACTGGGAACCTACAATACTTTCTTTTACAATTTTCTCAATATCCTCAACATATACAACCTTCAATACATCAAATGCTAATAGTGTTGACATAAATGACAACCACATATCATCCACACAACCACAACATCCAACATTCCCCTCATTTTCACCCCCATTAATTCATTCATGCATTATCATACATACATTCATAATTCTCAAGCATTCTAAGCATTATCAAGTCTTCATTGGAGCATCTACATGCATATCTTCAAATTTATACATCAATGGTTTGGTGAGTTGTATAATTTCATGTTGTTCATTCATCATTCTCTTTCTCTTTCATTTCATTTTCAAGGGTTTGATTACCAAATTGGGGTTTGACCAAGGAAAACCCCTATTCACTATATGTTAACCCTTTTCCCCCTCTTTGCATGTGTGTTTTGTAGGTCTGGTATGCAGATTTGTCAAAAAGAAAGGTGTTAAAAGGTGTTTTCAATCCATCAAATTCATTCAAGACAAAAAAATCCCTAATTTAAGCTTGGAGACCTCTTGCATTACGATTTCTGCATAATAAGAACCAAACACCTGTCAAGAAGAGAAGTGCTGACCAAGAGCTACAGGTTCATGTCCTAAAATTATTGAAAGATGAAGGTAGATTAATTTTCCATCAGTGGTGAATTAGTCCCATTTCAAGGCCTAAAAAGTGATTTTTGCATTTCTAGATACTCATTTGGTTGAAACTTGATTCTACATAATTTCCCCGAAACAAGACTAAGTGACCTGGCTTGGCTTAAGTGTCCCATTTGGCTTGAAAAATAAATTCTATAGGATTCTAGAGCCTCTCTACATCACATTCCAATTTCCAAGTGCACCTCTCCAATTTCATTCATTTATTTTATTGTTTGTTTGCATTCTTAGGTCATTTTTGCATATCACAACTTGTTTTCAAACAATTTGTATTTCATTAGTTTTCTATTATTAAATTTTTGTTACAATTTCCACATTTGTTGTTGTATTCAATTTCTTGCACTTAGTTTCCTTTCATTCATTTGCATCATGGCTATGTGTTTTCATAAATTTTTGATGTCATTAAAATCTTGAGTTGACATGTCAAGTTGTGCCTTTGGAATTGATCCTAATGACATTGAACTTCCTCATGCTCCTTCAACCCCTCATGAATGTCCTCGTGATCTTGAAATCATTAGAGTAGATGATGACAACATGAATAAGTTCCTTAATGCATTCCTTGACAACCTCGAAGGTAATGCATCCTTTTATCCATCCATGAAAAAACAAGACCTTCCTATGGTACCACCTCCTGATATGTTTGGGTATTTACATCCTAAAACAAACGAAGGACCTAAGTTCCCTCCATCAGGAGAACCTAGCTCTTCTAAACAAGCAACTCCTCAACCATTATATGATAACAAAGTCACTCGTACTCCAATCAACCTTGAAGAAACCTATGGCAAAGGTTTTACCATTTCAAGCAAACAAGGATGTGACACAAAAACTAAACATGACATTCATCAACTCTTAGAACAGAATCCAAAAGATGAAAACACAACAGGGTTAGGATATCAAGATCCTCCTCATCACAATAATCCTCCTAGATAATATTGGAGACTTCGTAACGATGGCACAGTGATTTTTTATTCCCCTCCTAATTTGAATGTCCTTCTTCCTCAAGAGAAACCCTTACATAATAACAATGACAAGGATGAGAGAATCATTTTAGGTCCTCCTCCTTCCATTTGAGAAAAGGGTGAATCTAGTAAATGCAAGAAACCTTACAAGTTACAAAAACTAAAGTTTCCTCTTCGTCCTCCACTTGAATGTAAAAGGAAATTGAAAATACTTTTAAACAAAGGACTCCTACTATTACCACCTATGAATAGGCTGATGATCTATCCTAAAGATGCTAATGCTCCACGTTATGCATATCATCATGTTCTTGGACATAGAAGTGATGAGTGTTGCCAATTGAAAGAAATACTGAGCAAGTATCATTTTGATGGCGATAATTGCTATCCAATAATTCCTTAAACCAACATCGAATAACTTATCATGTAATAGTTGTAGAACATTCTCTTCTCACTATTACATGACCTTTCCAATCACCTACCTCAGCTCATTCTTGTCTTGCAATCAGTGGGGGAAAGAAGTTGCTAGCCTTGTCCTCGTAATGCCTTTGTCGTTGTCCCCTAGCTATGTTATTCACATTCCACTTGTACCGATTGAGATTGGGAGGAGGATGACTTGCTCGACGGTTGATTCGCATTTACCTTACTAGTCTTTTACATTTTCTTTTTCTTTTGTGTGTTTGTATGTGCATATCGTGCTCCCCTGTGATGTGATGTTTGATGTTCTCTCTCTTTGCGACATTATTCTATTTGTACCTTCATTCTTCTCTATGTCATACATCGCTTTTTCCTTTTCTTTTTGTCTTTTTCTTGTGTTTTCCTTTTGGGGATGACACAAGGCATTGAGACTGAAATGTCTCTTTCATGTTGACCCAAAATGCCCCTTTTTTTTTTCTTTGCCTTTTTCTTTTTTCTTTTCTTATGTTTTCCTTTTGGGGATGATGCAA
The DNA here is from genome assembly GCA_007258455.2 of Sequoia sempervirens. Classification (NCBI taxonomy): domain Eukaryota; kingdom Viridiplantae; phylum Streptophyta; class Pinopsida; order Cupressales; family Cupressaceae; genus Sequoia; species Sequoia sempervirens. The sequence goes on from VDFB02058242.1 coordinate 457,227,618, forward strand.
GTCATTGAGACATTTGTGTCTCCTTCATGTTGACCCAAAATATTTTCCTTTTTCTTTCACCTTTTTCTTTTTCATTTTGGTTTGTGTTTTCCTTTTGGGGATGATGCAAAGCACTGAGACATCCTATGTCTCTTCCATGTTGACCCAAAAGAATCTTTCTTTTTCTTTTTTTTTGCTCTCTTTGTGTCATTCTTCCAGTTCTATGTACTTGGGGGATGATGAAAGTTCTAAGCTCTTTCCAAAACATTGCAGCAACAAACATACTAACCCCAAATTTATAGATCCCTTATGTGTTTGGTGTTTTCTTATTGGGGGCAACCCCTTCCTTTTCTCTTTCCCTCACATGATGTAGCCTTACTCAGAAATGTATGAATTGACATAGGGGCTTTCCAAGTTGGATCTCATGTCTTCTTTTTCTTTGTATTTTTTATTTTCCACTTTGAAGTAATTTCTCACAGTACAATGTGTAGCAATCACTTTAAAGTGGGAGCATACATTGGCATTATTCATTTTGCATTTTTTTCTTTTTCTTGGTTCTTAGTGTAGCCTTCTTACTTCATACGATGTGTTTTGTCACTTTGTGGACGACATTGGGTGTGATGTCCTTCATGAGCGTGATCTATCTTAGCATATTTACATTCCTCTTGGTGGCTTGATGCAACACATTGCATCCCATAAGTTATGAATTTTTTATTCTTTGATTGGTCCTCTCTTGGAGACAATAGACACAATGTTCCCTAAGTTAAAGACCTTGCACGATCCTTTAAACATCTTTTGCATGTTTCATTTTTCATTTGTTATATGGCCACCTTGCATAACACAACTTGCATGCTGCTTGTGCCATCAAGTTTGTTCATGAGCTCCTAGCATACAAAGTTTTGCTTGTTTCGTGAAGCTCGAAAGGTCATTTCCTTTCATGGTGCCTTATTAAAGTTATTAGGAGGTATAACTTTGGCATGGTTGAGTGGGAAGCCCATTCCAAGCCTTGAATTTCCCCATAGACACTTGTGTGCGTGTGAGTGCATACTAGCCATGAGTGTATGTTTCTCACCTTTTGGGATTTCTCACCCAGCAGACAACCACAAGCTATGTCACCTTAAAGTGAGTATACATTTTTTTTTTCTAGAAAAACAACCTAGATCTTATCCACAATGGGATGGAAAAATGATCGAAGCTTGATTTGACTCTCTCTCTTTTACTTCTCCTTTTCTCTCTTTCATTCTTTTTCACCATTCTCATGTGTGTTCCTTTGTGCTAATGTTTTGTTTTCCATGGGATCTTAATCATGGGGGCTTGATCACCCCCCTTTATTTTTGTTGTCTCATCTTACCAGCATGGGTGCATTTGGATTCCTCTTGATATGCATGTTGGGCTACTTTAGTGAGTTTGAAGCAAGTTCATCCTCTCACTAAAGTGGAGGCTAACTGTGTCACAAAAAAAGTATACTTGAACATTTTTACGCTCATTTGAGTCATTTTTATGGATTTTGGCTTGATTTTTCATAGATTTAATGTTTCAATATGGTCAACACATTCACATTAGGTCTTGGGTCCTTGAGAATCAATAAGAATTCTAGGATGTCTTGTAAAAGTGTTGTGAAGTGTTGTAACCCACTTTCACACTTTTCTAGGACCCTTTCATTACAATTCACTTAAATAACCTCTTTCTATCACTTACCAAGTTTTATTTCAAAGTGTTGTAACAAACTTTCATGCTTTTCTAGGCTTGTCATCACTAATTTGACCCTTTCTTATGTTTAAATGACCCCTTAATGCACTTTTTGACCCTACTTAAGTGTATTTTTGAGAATAATCCCGTTAAACATCATTAAATACACTTTAATTCCTAACACCTAGTAAAATTTCCCTGGTGGGACCAAGTCGCCACTTGGGGCAACTTAGTTCACTAGGCACAAAAATCAAAATTATTTTAAATTTCTGGTGGGATATTATTCTCTTAAGCTTAAGGTCAGCTTGTGATGTGTTATTTTCAAGAAATTTTGTAAATTCAAGTATAAATAAAGGGTCTTCCTCTCATTTTCACCCCCATTAATTCATTCATGCATTAGCATACATACATTCATAATTCTCAAGCATTCTAAGCATTATCAAGTCTTCATTGGAGCATCTACTTGCATATCTTCAAATATCTACATCAAGGGTTTGGTGAGTTGTAGCATTGCATGTTGTTCATTCATCATTATTTTTATATTTCCATTCATTTTCAAGTGTTTGACCAAGGAAAACCCCTATTCACTAACCCTTAACCCCTTTTCCCCTCTTTGCATGTCCGTTTTGTAGGTCTTGTATACATATTTTTCAAAGAGAAATGTGTTAAAAGGTGTTGTCAATCCATCAAATTCATTCAAGTCAAAAAATCCCTAAGTTAAGTTTGGAGATCTCTTGTAGCCTGATTTCTACAGAATTAAAACTGGACACCTATCAATCAAGAAGAGAAGTATAGAATGAGAGTTGCAAGTTCCTGTCTCAAAATTATTGAAATTTGAAGGTGGAATAATTTTCCATCAGTGGTGCATTAGTCCCACTACCAAGCCTGAAAAGTGATTTTTGCATTTTTGGATACCCATTTGGCTGAAACCTATTCTGATAGAATCTCCCTGAAATAGGACTAATTCACCCAACTTAGGGTAAGTGTCCTAGTTGGCTTTACCAAAAAAATTTATAGGATTCCAGAGCCTCTCTGCATCACATTCTAGCTTCCATGTGCACCTCTCTAGTTTCATTCATTTTTGTTATTGCTTGTTTGCATTCTTAGGTCATTTTTGCATATCACAATGTGTTTTCAATCAATTTACATTTCATTAGTTTTGAATCAATAATTCATTTCCTTTTTCAATTCTTTTCATTTAGAGCATTACATTTAGACATATCTTAATCATATTGATAGGTTTTTGTTAGGTCCTAACACTTTAGTGAATAAACACAACAATATATCAACCAAGCAGTGTCCAACGACTATATGCAATAGAAGACATCTCAACTTCTCTCTCTCAGGTTTCCTAAATACTAACCAACTGAATAAAAGTTCTAAGCTAAAGGGCCTCTAATCTTGAAAGCAACGAATCATCTATCTAGAAAGTGGAAAATGATTCAACCCAAAAAATATAAAACTATAAATCTGAAAAGCATCACCACTAAATTAAAAAGCATGGAAATGATTAACCCTAAGAATGCATAAATTGCTGAAGAAGTAAAACATGTAAAGAAATTAGGAAAAATTTATCTAATACAAAATATAACAATCCAACTGCTAACAGAAAATGATTTAATAGAATCAATTGAAGAAAGGTGCTCTGGACATTCAAATGTTAAGTTTAGAAACTACGGAATTGTTACAACCTACAGGCTTGACACTGACAACATAACATATACTTATGAAAATGAATTGCAATTTCAATTGTTATCTACTAAAATAAAATATAGAATAAGAAGTAGAATACTTATATATCTATCTATAACCCTCGAGTGGCCAGCTCTCAGGTGTTTCTACAACTACCTCAGATCACAAGCTGCTCTATGTACCCTTCAAATTATTTCATGAAGTCCAAACCATCCAACTCTCTAAAATAAATATGCTATATTTCCCAATGCCAACAATGGTGCTGCAAAAGTTGGCCCAAACTTCTTCTTAGAGCCTCCCATTTTCTTTGTCTCCTGGTGAGATTCTACAAAACTATGGAATTCTTTCTTCACTGAATTGTAGTTAGAAAAAGAGTTTTGTGTCAATATACTCAAAGGAGAAGGAACTAATTACCATATTTCTTGTCACCTTACTGCATAATTATGATGGCCTTTCATGAGGAATTACAACTATTTCCATACTCTTAGCAATTGTGTAAAGGGCACAAGTTTCAAAATTGTGAGGAATGGATCATGCCAATTAATTAACCTTTATTCAAAATAAGTACGAACCCTTTAAATAAATAAATTCACACATACCTTAAGTCTTGTCATTAGATAAAATGTCACTCACTTGTGTTGACGTAATTGGATAGTCATATGGTTGGCGAGGGTGGCGGAAGATAATAATGGCATAGATGGGATGGTTGAAGTGATGGCAGAAATTATTATGACAAAAAGGTGTCATAATAATCTTATTTATTATGGAAATATTCAATATGATGTGGAAAAATAATTATAAGGGAGCAGATCTTGAAGTGGCATTAAAGGATGGGAATGCATGGAGCTTAGGAAAAATAAAGGAAAAAAAACTGGAAAGATAAAATTTACACAAAAATCTCAGAGCATTACCGAGAAATGCAACCAAAGTAGAGAAAAAAGGGTTTTGAAACATCATAGAGAGATGTCATCAAAACATGGTGACTAGAATGAAGATTCTGGACCATCACTTAAAATATGTCATTGAGATAGTAACTAGAATTTCTAGAGCATCATCAAAAGATGTAGCCAGAGCAACAACCAAAATTTTTGGAGCATTGTCGAAAGGTGTGTTGGCAAGAGACACTGCAATTATGCTTTGGTGTTGTCATTGATGGAAACCCTAGTCAATAATTGGATCCACATGATATCATTTTCTTATACTGACAATCAGATTTAGGATAGTCAGGAAGAACAAAGCATCTGAAAGTTCGATGATCATCGATTCACTTGCAGATTTCCAATTGTTATTTGGAGTTGTGGATCTCACGAAAGGTTCATCAGTTTACTTCTTGTGTTATCTGAAAATATTAGTGCCTCGTACCAAGTCATGTGTAATTTTGGTGATACGGTTGATACTTTTATGTTTATCAGTATTTTAGGGCTCACTTAGTTGATATTATGTGTTGCGGATATTCAAGGATTTCTTATTCAAATATTTTTGTGTACACTCATCTTGATTTGGGTCTGAGATAAGTTGTGGTTGACCATTGTGGATGTGCATTGGATAATTCTTAAGATTTGACCCAATAGTTGCTAATATTTTTAAGTTTTATTGAAGCCTACTTGTAATTAAGTTGTTAGTCATGGATATATATGTATGATCTATTATATCATTTTGGTGTATGTGCATGGTGTATCGATATGCATTGCAAATATCAGAAGAGTTTTAGAGTGATTTTATGCACAGTTTCACTTGCGCATAAATATTTTGTGGTGCGAGTGAGGGCAAGAGTAGATTAGAAGTTCAGTATTAGTCAGAAGAACAAAAGATTGAAAACTCAACCTAACTGGAACTGTAATCAAGCATTTGTAGATGCTATTCTTTTAGTTCATTCTCTTGGATTTAATCCAAATCTTTGTAAGGAAGTGTGCCTTCCTATTTTGAACAGTGAGCTCTAGGCAGTGTACCTGAATGCAAGTGCATTCCCATTTTGCAAACCTCTTTTTGAGTATACTCAGATTATATTGTGGATTGGCCATCCACTATGGTTTTTCCCCTAATAAGGTTTCCATGTAAAAATCCTTGTGTTATGGTGTTGTGGTTATTTTCTTTCTGTTTCTGCATATTTCTTTTGGTTGAATGCTTAAAGAGGGTTAATGATCAGAATAACAAAGTTATTTTTTGCAGAACACTGATTCAACCCCCCCTCTCAGTGTTGCTTGTTTCCAACAATTGGTATCAAAGAAAGTTCCTTAGAAGAAGTCTAATAGCTTGCCAGGGAGGTGTTGGAAAGTGTTTACAATGGATACAAGCAGTCTTCAACAACTTATGGTGGTCCTAGATGATCTTGACCAGTCAAAATCTGAGAATCGAGAATTGCAAGAAAATCTTGAGAGTGTAGAAAAATTGATCCAGTCATTGAAAGACAAAATAAATGAATCAAGGGAGAAAAGAAAGGAATTATGTGATCAGATCAAGCAGAAGAATAGAAGCATGGAAGATGAACAACTTAGTCATGCCTTGAAGGAGAAAACAAAATAATGTGAAAAGTTTTCCAAAGAAAATGTTGCCTTGAAGCATGAGATGGAATCTATCATGATGAAGATGACCAAGGAGATTGAAGATAGAAAGAAGAATGAAGAAAATCTTGCTCAATCCTTGAAAGAAAAATTTGAACAATGTATTCGATTGGATAGTGAATTGGAACAATCTAAAAACAACGAGGAAGTGCTTGAAAAAAAACTTGATGATCTCAAAGATGAACTTACTGCCGCAAATGAGTACAAGGAGAAATTCAAAATAAGCTCAACCAAGCTTGATGAACTAATTAAAGGTCAAGGGACTGATGGTGACAAGTGACGTCTTGGCTGTGAGGAAGTTGAAAATTCTAGATCTAGACAAAGGAACTCTGGACAAAGAAATTCCAGACAAGGAATATTCCGACAAGGAAATCAAATAAATGGAGCTAGAAGGAATTCGGCGAGACAACCAAATGATCAAAGATTCAATGGTTATTGTTTTTCTTGCAAAAAAATTGGCCATATGGCTTCTCAATGTAGAAGCAAGATTAATCCAAGTGGACCATAATTCTCAAGTCATTGCTTTAATCATAACAAGTTTGGTCATAAGTCCAATGAATGCAAAAATGTGATGAACAAATTTCATAGAGATATTAGATATTATGCATGCAATAGACTTAGGAATATTGCTAACCAATGCAGATCAAGGAAAAATCAGTGGAACAGTTGGTCTGAATAGAGAAATGTTGTGTGTTACAATTGCAACAAATTTGGCCATATTGCTACATTCTATTGGAACAGAAGAGGTCTAGTAAGAAATAATACACAATAGGATGTCAAAGGAAAAGGGAAAGTTACTACATATGTGATCAGGAGGAAAATATAGAAGAAATGGGTGAAAAAGAATCCCTCTGTTGAAGGAAATATGCCAACACCATAATCTACTTCTGGTAATTCCTCTGAGAATTATTTTTAGGCCTTTGGCCTAGGGGGAGCTATCAGAAAAATTCTTTAACCCCATATAGGCAATTGATACTGGAATGTGGACTAGTCTAGTAGCTGGATCAATGCTTTTTAGATGATGTTTAACCCAATTGGAGGCAGTATTTTAGACTTTTGGAGATTCTTAGAAGAATCATCTATCTCAGTACATGGAAACAGGGTAACCAAATGAATTAGGGTAAAGATATTGATTGTGAAAAAAAGGGTTAGGTGTGTGGATGATAAAAGAACATTTTTATCTTTCATTTTTCACTTTGCATTTTGGAGGAAAGCAATTTGAAGAGCCCTGGAGTGAAATTTACTGAATTGTGGAGAGATTCAAATCATAAAGAAGAATCTGCGATCAAACTTCAATTGACTGAAAGGTATTTATCAAAAAGCCTATGAATTTGTGAATTTACAATCATGTCCACTCCTTTGGTAGTTGAATTCAAGGACAAACCCCATCCTAAATTCAAATGGCATCCCTATAAGTCAGTTGAGATCGAGCCCCTCGATGCGTTTTCATCTGTGTCATACAGAGTATTGCATACAGAAGATATTAGGGCTTATATACATGCCAATATTGAAGAATTAGGAAGTTCTCAAATGATGAATCTGTATTCCCATCATATAATTGGAGAGGATTTTATTGTAAAGCTAGAATTTAAAACCCTAGAAGAGAAGAAGTTCATGCAGTTTGTGAAATTTCCCATATTTGAGGAAAAAGAATTGGTTAGATACATTTTGAGTTATGTTCATGCTAATTTCATGCGGCTAAATATACCCTTCAAAATCACAAAAGAGGCTATATGTGTAGTCACGGGTCTGAATTCCATTAGTAGACTTCCAATCTTGAAATCTGTGAAGAATGAGAAGGTTACAAAGGCAATAGGTGCACAATGGGATAGAAGGGAAATGACAATAGAAGATATTGCTGAAGTGGATGTAAAATTTTCATCAATGGTCATTGGTTACAAGATATATCATTTTGGGCGGGATAATTCTGTATCCGGTACGACCATCCGTGCAACTTATAAAATGGTAAAGCAAAATGCAGAATATGACTTGTGTAATCTGCTAAGAAGTCAGTTGATGGAGAATCTGAGTAAAATCAAGAAAGATAAGAAGAATACTTTCAAATATGGTAATCTACTATTGTGTTTATTTTTCTATTTTATGGATGAGGTTCTGGGTGTTGGAAAAGTACATTAGAAAAATGATGTGCCTGTAGTTGTTCAGATAAGGAACATGTTGTTTGGAATTAGTGATCGTCTAGTAAGGAATACTACTCTCTAGGGGTAGTTCAAAAATTTCCAAAATATGATGCATGCCAAGGAAAGAATTCCCACTTCAATTGTGGAACAGTACAAAGATACTATTTGCTTCATGGTGGATATTGACCAATATCATATGGAAGTTGTTGATCCCAAAACAATATGGATCATGCCTATGGGATACAAAGTAGAAGAGAACATCTTGAAGATGTATGCAAAAAACTTGCTTAGTTCACCTTTGGATCAGGGAGAAGAGGGGTTTGGAAATTATGTAGAGAAAAGTTTGCAAGTTCATGAGGAATTGAAAAAATCGGTGATAGTTAGGAGAGTAAGGAAAGAGGTAGAATTTTTTGTAGAAAGTATGGGCATACCTGTAGAGAAATTGAAAGAAGTGAGAAGGAAGAGAGGTTGAAGTAGAGAAAGAAAAAATAGAGTTTTCTAGTTCGAGAGAATCCTCTGCCTGCACTAGATCTACAAGGAGTTCCCTTGCAGCCATGCTTGCTCAAGATAAGCCTTCCGGTAAAAGGAAGAAGAATAAAAGCACAAGAACATATAAAGTTGTTTCAGAAGATGAGGAAAAAAAATTAGAAGTCTTGAGAGAAATGAAGGCTACCAGAACTCAGGCTATAAAGTTAACTAAGAGAAAATATTCCAGTAAAGAAGAAGTAATGAAAAGGGAAAAGGTTGAAAAACCTAGTATGTCAGTTGAGGAAGTTGAGAATGTAGTTATCAAGGATGGAAATCTCAAGCCCCTCTGTGAATTGTATGAAACTTTTGATGAATTTGGTCAAAGAGTTCTTGAAGAAGCCACAATAAAATATATGAACATTTTCAATAAAGTTCTTGTTGAGATTTTGTCTAGCTTACCAAGGAGTTTGTATAATATTTTGGAGTCGAGAAGATTAAGTGCTAGAACAAAAGAACAAAATCTGAGGAAGATAATTCTTGCAGATTTATGTCCAGAAATGTCAATTGAGGAGATGAATTCACTCCTTGAAAAAGATAAAAAGGAATTTAAGAGCAAGACAAGGGTGAATAAACTCATGATTGGTGAAATTGATGCTGTTGTTGGTGAAACCAAGGAGATTATGGAATATTTTTTTGTCAAATAATAAGATTAATGTTGAGGAAATGAATACAGAAAATGTTCCAGAAAATGAGGAAGTGAATGCAGATGTTGAGGATTTTTAGATTCCTCCTAATGTGGGAAATATAGAGACATCTATGGAAACTGAAGTTCCTAAGGTGGTATTAGCTGAGGAGAACAAAGTGCAAAATTAAGAGGTTGAAGTGCCCAAAGGAAATCTGGACAGAGTCTTTGAAGAACCCAAGGCTGAAGAAGAAAAAGTTCAATTTAAGGAAATCAGAGTGAAGGTAAGAGACATTGCCGAGGCAGTGAAGAAATCTTTGATGGAGCAACATGAAGATTTTGATCCTGAATTGGATGAAAGCTCAATCAATCTATGCACTTTGTTCCCAATTTAGATGATGAAGTTCACATTAATTTCTCAAGCTAAGGCCAGTGAGAAGATTCTAAAGTCTCACATAGAGGATAGTGAATTGCTAAGCCTTGCATCTAGAGTTCTACAAAAAATAATTCCTACTCATGTCATGGATCCGTTTGGTTCCGCTTCTAGTGAGATAAAGAAGCTCATAAATGTTGTAAGTACTCAATTCGAGTCTCTTGAAAAATATGTTGAGGATAAACTTAGTTGGTTGAGGGAAGTGATTGCACAGGATAAGAATCTATTAGCCACCTGCATGAAGAAAATTCAAGGTTCCATATTTGAAGCTGGAAAGGCCTATAAGGGATGTTTGGTTTTGTCCAAGTTTACTGAAAGTAATGAGAAAAAGGTGAAGGATCTTAAAAATTAATTGGCTATCATTTCTGATACTTTTGATCCATTAGCTGATGATGTTGGTCAACAAGAAAGTCAAGTAACATCTCCACTTGACAAAATAAGATGCTTGAAGAGTGAAAATGATAGGATAGTTAGGAGAGTAAGTGAACTCAGAGGACTAACTTGTTTGAAGATTGAGATAATGGTGAGTTCTTTGAAGGAAGCAAAATCTGATGTGGTAGTTAGTGACCCAATGAACCTAGATTTTGCAGAAGCTCAATCTTACTTAATGTATGGCCACATAACAATTTTGGAGAGTCTCAAAAAGGTTTGCGATGAAAATTTAAGAGTGTTGAAGCAAGATTTTGTAGATATTTTCAAAATTTTGTAAGTTACAAGTTCATGCCTGTACAGTTTTAGAATTTTGTTTCAGTTTATCCAATTTTTACCATTGATGTCAAAGGGGAGAAGTGTACAATGAAAAATATTTATTTATCTTAGGGGGAGTTTCCTTTCTGAGCTTAGATTGAAGATTCTTTTTTTTGAAGTTTTGAAGTGGCAGTGTACTTCACGTTGGTTTTGATCCGACACTTAGTCATTTTTCACTAGGTGTTGCCATCAATGCCAAAGGGGGAGATTGTTGGCAAGAGACACTGCAATTATGCTTTGGTGTTGTCATTGATGGAAACCCTAGTCAATAATTGGATCTATATGACATCATTTTCTTATACTGACAGTTAGATTGAGGACAGTCAGAAAGAACAGAGCATCCGATAGTTCGGTGATCATCGATTCACTTACAGATTTCCAGTTGTTATTTTGAGTTGTGGATCTCATGAAAGGTTCATCAATGTATTTCTTGTGTTATCTAGAAACATTAGTGCCTCATACCAAGTCATGTGTAAGTTTGGTGATCCGGTTGATACTTTTCTATTTATCAGTATTTTAGGGTCAACTCAGTTGATATTATGTGTTGCGTATATTCAAGGATTTCTTATTCGAATATTTTTGTGTTTGCTCATCTTGATTTGGGTTTGAGCTAAGTTGTGTCTGACCGTTGTGGATGCGCATTGGATAATTCTTAAGATTTGAGCTGACAGTTGCTAATATTTTTAAGTTTTATTGAAGTTGACGTGTTGCAATTAAATTGTTAGTCGCAGATATATATGTATGATCTATTATATCATTTTGGTGTGTGTGTGTGGTATTTCTATGTGTATTGTGAATATCAGAAAAGTGTTAGAATGATTTTATGCATAGTTTCAATTGTGCATAAATATTTTGTGGTGCGAGTCAAAGCAAGAGTAGAGCAGAAGTTTAGTATTAGTCAGAAGGACAAAAGATCGACAACTCAGCCTAACTGGAACTATAATCAAGCATTTGTAGATGCTATTATTTAAGTTCATTCTCTTGGATTTAATCCAAATCTCTGTAAGGCAACATTCCTTCCTATTTTGAATAGTGAGCTCTAGGCAGTGTGCCTAAATGCAAGTCCATTCCCATTTTGTAAACTTCTTTTTTATTATACTTAGATTATATTGTGGATTGGCCATCCACCATGGTTTTTCCCCTAACAGGGTTTCCATGTAAAAATCCTTGTGTTATGGTGTTGTGGTTATTTTTTTTTTTTTTTGCATATTTCTTTGGGTTGATTGCTTAAAGTGGGTTAATAATCATAATAACAAAGTTAATTTTTGCAGAACATTGATTCACCCCCCCTCTCAGTGTTGCTTGTTTCCAACAAGGTGCAGTCGGAGCAACAACCAAAATTTCTAGAGAATCATCGAAAGATGCATCCGGAGCAGCAACCAAAATTTTTAGAGCATCCAAATAGAGTTTAGGAGCACCCGAGCAACATTCCAGAGCATTGCTAAAAAGATGCAACCAAACGGAAGAAACAACAAAATTTCAAAGCATCGCTGAAAGATGTCGTCAGAAGGAAGAGAGATGTGATTTTTTGGCCTTGGATTTCCAAAGCATCGATGAGTGATGCATCAGAATGCAGGATTGGGATGATGAGTGGCACCAGTCTATTGTACGGATTCTAGAGCATTGTAGCAACAATTTCTGGAGCATTGCAACAATCGTGCTAACAGATTTCTGAGCACCATAGCAGGGTGCACCAAAATTGTGTTTGGAAAAAGGTTAAGTCCTACAAAATAGAGACAAAATTTTATTCAAATCCAAATGACAAAACCAATGAAGAAATCAAGGAAACATTCTAAAATGAATTTATTTATTTATTTTGGCTGAAAAAACTATGTTGACTCTGCCACAACAGAGTCAATGTAGTGGATTTCTCCTTGCATTTCCACCATTTTTGTAAACTATTCCTTATTAACAGGTTTATGGTAGGGACGTAATTGGTTTCATTAACTAGGAGAGTTTGGGTATTACCGTGAATAGGTTTTAGCTAGACTAAACCGTTAGCAAACACTTCAAAAAAATTGTATGGTCCAAGCCAATGTGTCTTGAGTTTCCCTTGATGATCCTTGTATCTGGAATCAAAAAATAATGCCCAATCCCCAGCATGGAATTATTTCTCTTTGATATGTTTATCATGCTAGACCTTACAATATTGTTAGACCAATTTAGTTTGACGGACAATGTCCAAACGAAGTTTGTCCAGTTTGCTAAGCTATAAGATTCTCTCAATTTGGGCTCGTTTGAGATCCATGCCCAATTCCATGGTTGTCCTAAGGGTTTGGAGTTTGAATTCAATGGGTAAGAGATGCCTCTTCAAAAGATTAACTCATAAGGGCTATAGCCAATGGTTGATTTCCAAGTCATGTTGTAGGCCCAGACAGCTTATGGTAGTTTTATAGCCTAGTCTTTTCTTCCCAAAGAAATCATTTTTGTTAGAATATTTTCCAACTCCCTATTAGCGACCTCAAATTTTCTATTTTTCTACAGGTGGTAGGGTGAGGACTTCTTGTGACTTACTTGGAAGAGATTTGTGAATGCCAACAACACTTTGGACATAAACTGGGGGCCCTGGTTTGTGACAATTGTCCTTGGAGCTCTGAATTTGAGGAAAATTCTATTGTAAAGGAAATCAACTACCTATTCCTCCTTGGAAATACGTAGGGCTTACACTTCTTCCCAATTAGTTAGGTAGTTAGTATAGACCATAATGTACTATTTTCCTTGTGAAGGAGGGTCTATTGGGCCAATAAAATCCAATCCCCATTTTTTGAATGGTTCAAGGACTATTTGGGGCTATAGGGGAATTTCATTAGAAGTAGTTGGTCTACCTACTGTTTGACATTCATCACATCGGTGAATGTATTTCTTGATGTCCTTGTGCATTGAGAGCCAATAGTATCCTGCTCCCAAAATCTTGTGATCTATCCTTTTAGCAGAATAATGCCCTCCTCAAGGGTCATCATGGTAGGCTCTTACAATACTATAAGTCTCATATTCCCTAACACACTGTTGTAAAACCATATTGGTCCACATTAAAACATGATTCCATTAATCTATTTGAAAGGGGCACTTTCTCTAATGAGGCGTTTCTTTTGTTTTGATGAGAAATGAGGTGGAAATTTTGAGGTGACCAATTAATTTGCAATGTCTAAAAACCAAGGGATTTTAATGGAGATGTCAAATAGATTTTCATTTGGAAACTCATCTTGTACTAGAGAACAATCACCATCATGTTTAATCTAAGATAAGAATCCTGTGACTACATTGGATTTCCCTAGTTTGTCGACAATTGTGACATTGAATTCCTGGAGGAGAAGTAACTGCCTAATTATCCTTGCATTTACCACTGGTTTGTTCATGAGATACTTAATGGCTGAGTGATCTGTATGCACTGTAAATTTATATCCCATTACATAATGTCAAAATTTCTTGATTGCATGCACTACAACCAAGAATTTTGTTGGCGTCAATTTCTTGCTAATGAAATATATAGCATATTTTCCCCCATTCTCATCTTCTTTCCCTAGAACTACTCCAATGGCATTATCAGATGTGAGCATAAATATGGAATGAAATATTCTAATTAGGTCCTTGAAGAATAGGGGCAAAGATGAGTTTTTCCATAATAATTTTGAATGAAGACTGACACTAGGGCATCCAAATGAATTCTACATTCTTCTGAAGGGAGAAAACATAAGGGATGTGATTTTTCTAAATTTTTCTATGAATCTTCAGTAGTATCTTGCATGCCATAAGAAACTCCTGACATCAATATGTGTTTTTGGGATCTCGAGTTGTTGTATGACTTCAATTTTCTTAGGATCAACCTTAATTCCTTTGGCTGAAATATGATGTCCCAACACTATTCCTTGTTCCACCATGACAAAAAATTCTCGTGACTTAGGGACAACTGATGATCCTCACACCATTTTAACACCTTGTCTAAATTCATGAGGGCTTGATCAAAATTTGAACCATATACAGTGAATTCGTCCATATAGACTTCCACACTCATTTACCAACTTAACAAATGTAGCCAGGATGGCCCTCAGAAATGTGGTAGGAGCATTACATATCCCAAAGGGAAGAACCCCATATGCAAATGTCCCCCAAGGGTAGTTAAAGGTTATCTTATCCTAGTCTTCTGTTGCTACCTATATTTGGTTGTATCCACTAAATCTGTCCAAGAATGAAAAATATTTCCTCCTAGCCAAGTTATCCAACACTTGGTCCAGGAATGGTAGGGGAAAATATTTTTTGCGTGTCACATTGTTAAGCTCCTGATAATCTACACACACTCTCCACTTCCTATTCTTCTTTGGAAATAAAACCAAGGGTGACACCCACTTGTCAAAAATTGGGTAGATAAATCCTACCTGTAAGAGTTTCTCAATCTCAGTCTTAACAATGTCCTTGAGGGAAAGATTGAGTCTCTGTTGTGATTGGTGAACAGGTCAAACATCCTCAGTATAGATATGATGCGTACACACACTAGGGTGTATTCCTCTCATATCTTTATAGTCCTAGGTGAATGCTTTAGATCTACTCACTAAGGTGTCAAACAATCTTTGTTCTTCCATCTTAGTCAACCAACTATTAATGTTCAAAGTTTTTCCTAGCAACAACATAATGGTTTTGACTCTCAATTGGTTGGACGTGACAATGTACATAGGCCTTCTCAGGGTGTTAAGTGGACATCTGTAAGGTACAGTTTTATGAAGCCGAGAAAGATCTGTAAAGAAATGGTGATTTTTTGGAACTAAAGTCATCAAGGGACAAGGTCATCCAATGAAATTAGCACCATCAAATTTTGCATGATCTATGTTAATTGGGTGTCCTAGGATTTCTTCCATGTCTAACATTTCTTCACTGCCCGAATCCATTGATGAGTCTAGAATATGGTCTAGTTTTGGGTAGAATTCATGGTTT
Source organism: Sequoia sempervirens (assembly GCA_007258455.2). Classification (NCBI taxonomy): domain Eukaryota; kingdom Viridiplantae; phylum Streptophyta; class Pinopsida; order Cupressales; family Cupressaceae; genus Sequoia; species Sequoia sempervirens. The sequence goes on from VDFB02058242.1 coordinate 457,242,933, forward strand.
ATTTGTTGAAGTTACCATGGACTTTGACATTAAGTGTTGATACTTTTATGATATTTTCCTCAAACTATAGACATTGGGCTTAATCTTATTTCTGCAAACCTTTAATGATAAATGGCATGTTATATGGACTGTCTATATTAATCTTGCATGTGGTTAATGAATGTTCCTTAAGGTGGTTGTAGATATGTAGTTATTGTGCATACTAACATTGCCATGCAGATAAGTTGAGGATGCTAAATTGAGGAAGACATCACTAGCTAGGCATGCACCATAACATCCAGAGAAGGAATTGCTCAAAATTCAAAGGTCAATGGAAGAAGATTCCTCATGCACACTGAATGTAACTGCCTTGTAGTGGAATTCAAGGTTGGTTGAGTAGATGCAAGCATTACTGCTATGCTAAATTTGTGTTTGGACCTGCATGTCTGACCAGATTCCATGCACGCATAACCACCGTCACTCCACTTTCTCTGTTTTCCCTAAATGGTATCCTCCTAGTTCATGGAGTTGACTGCCTTGTTTAGTTGATAGTATAAATAAATATATGATGCTCCTTCTCTAAAGGTTTCATGATTTGATATTGTACTTGTATTATTGAGTTTTAAGTAATACAAATATATTACTCTTTTGTACTCATGGTTTATAGTGAATAAAATAGATTTTTGAGTTCAAGCAACTAAGTTCTCATTAGTTTTAGAGGATAATTATCCAGGGGGGTGCAATTGGTTAGTAATCCATCCCTTATTTTAGTATTAGTTTAGTATTACTTACTTGTTGTTTAGTAATTAGTTAAAAATCTGGCACCGACTATTCCTGCAGCCACTAGAATTCCATTATGTGACTGTTCTTGCAACCAAGGTAGACATAGTAGTGCCCTATTTGTTGCTCAGATTTTTTATTTCTGCCATGCATTTCAATTTAGTGTATTTATTGATTGATGGCTAGAATTCATGTTTTTCCTTTCTAAGCAATTTACTTTCAGTATTGTGAGTTCCTTATATATAGAATGAAAATGGCTACTTTGGGTTCCTAGTGCACAAAATATGCTGATCCATTTCAAGTTCACATCCCTGGGTTGACAAGTTAAATGCACCTTCATGATGATTTAAATAGCTATTTAGGTTAGATGTCCAATCTCTGAATCATGACTATAAAGGCTTAGTTGTTAAAACATTGTAGTAGGGAGAATTATTTGGCTTCGTTAGTGGGGATGGTGTCAAACTAGGGAGTTCTTTGGAGTCATTGGTAGTTTTTCTTGATGTATTTTTTTTGGAAATTGTTCCTAGTATACCCTCATTTAGGAAGTAATGACCCCCCTTATTCTTTACCAATTCTTTATGTGAGCTAGCTGATAGTGAGTGATACTACATGCATAGAGGAAGGAGAAATGATTCTTATGGGAGATTTCTTCCTAACAATCCTAATCCATTCCAACTAGTTGAATATCAGAACCTACCAAGAGAAGAAGAAGAAGAAGATCCACACCCCTTTGCTGATGCATTTCCTAATTTGACTATCTTTGAAGTCTCCTCTGAAGACCAAAATTAGATTGAGAACCCATTTGCTTTGGAACTACATCAAGCAGGAATGGGTGTTGCAAATAGGAGAAAACCTAACCAACCAACTTTTCCTTTCCCCATTGCCCATGAGAATGAAGTTGACAACATCAAAAACATCCCTGCTTCAACACTCCCCAAGTTTTATGGACTTGTCATAGAAGATCTTGATACCTTTTTATTTGATTTTGACATACTCTGTAAGAGTTATGATTATACCACTGATGCCCATAGGCTTAAGCTATTTCCTACCACTCTGAAAGAAGCTGCATTAAGATGGTTTATGATCCTAGGAAAAGATATTGTGGAAACTTTGGAAGACATGAAGACAAAATTCCTTGAGAAATACAAGGAGTATTATAGGGGTAGTGACATGAGAGGAAGTGACATTTTCATGATGCAAAAAAAGGAAGATGAGAGCCTAGAAGATTATATTGCAAGGTTTTTGTTTTGCCTACAAAAATATCCACACCATACACTCAATGAAGACTCACAAAAGTTGTTTTTCTTGAGAGGAATCAATGACAACTACATTGATTCCTTGGACCTGATGGGAGGAGGAGATATCTCCCAAGTTCCTTGGGAAGATATGAAGAAAATATTCCAGAACTACTCCAGGACAACTTCAAAGAAAGGGAGATCTTACCAATCTTCCATGGGTAAGTCAACTACCAGTGAAGTCTCACGAATGGATATCACACACTTGCTAGTAGATTTCAAGCAAGAAATTATAAACAATCTAGATACTTAGCTGGATACATTTTAGGCTAAGAAGAAACAAGAGGAGGCAGAGGTAGTGTTGGAAAAATATTGCCCCCATTGCAGAAAAAGGATTGCAGATGCAAGATGGTAGCCAATATTGAAGGAAATTAAATTGCACCCGAGTTCAAGCCAATCCAAATTTAAGAAGACCAAGTCTACTATGTTGCAAAAATTAGGCCTTGGGTTCCAAGACAAGGTATGCCACTAGATCCACTCTCTAATGTTGGGCCATATATCAATTCCTATTCAGTTGGTAACCAATGGAAGCCCCCATATCCATCCAACTATGGAGGATATCCACCACAACCTTGGAGTAACCCTCCAAATTCTTGGCCCAATCATCAAAACTCTCCACCCTAGTGGCAACAACCTCAGGGGAATTGGAAACAATTTCAAGGAAATTGGTAGCCACCTCCAGGAAATTGGCAGCAAACAAATAAATGGAGGGGAGGATAGCAATGACCTACCCAGACAACCAGCTACATGCAACCAGCTTCTTAGCCCGAACAACCTGCTATAATGCCTCTACCTACTAATCCAAGCTCAAATTCACCTAAACCTACTTAGCTACCAGCTCAGCTCACACTTAATCAAAATAATAAACCACAACAACAACGTGCGTACTCTACCGATTCAAATTAATTCCCTGCATATGTTGTGATTATAAGTGACATCCACTTGCGTTTAGGAACTACTCTACCAACCTCTTCCAATCCCATTATCACTGAGCTTCCTATGGAAAAGGAGGAGGAACCTCTGAATGATCCCATTCAGCCAAGTGTACCTAAAAATCTTGAACTAGTCCAAGTCAAGAAGATTGAACAAGAACCATTGTTTCCTTAGAGATTGGAAGTTTCCAAGAAGAAATATGAAAAAGAGGATACAAATTTTGATATCTTGGATTAGTTGAAGCATATATGTGTCTAGATCCCTCTATTCCAAGACATAAAGGATGTACCAATTTATGGCAAGGAAATCAAGGAAGTATGCCTCAAGAAGCTAGGCAGGAAGAAGAAAGACCCAACTATAGTTCATGTGGTGGGACAACTAGCTGACATCATGCTTGAAAAAGTGACTATCCCCAAGTACAATGACCCAGGTAGTCCTGTCGTAGCAGTTGTTATAAATATGATCCAAATAAAGAATGCTCTGATTGATTTAGGGGAAATAATAAATGTACTGACCAAGGACATCTTGCAACAACTAAACATTGCAAGCATGAGATCTACTCCTACTATATTGTAGCTTGTTGATAGTTCTACTATTAAGCCTGATGGTATAGTGGAGGATCTTGTGGTAGTTTTAGACTCCTAGGAGTACCCAACATACTTTATGATTCTTTCTCCTAAAGATACACTAGGTGAGTATCCCATTATTCTTAGAAGGCCATGGTTAGACACTATATATGCATATATTAGATGTCAGTCAAGTGACATGACCATTTCAGATGGGAAGAACACTAAAATTTTTCTTCTTTATCCTCCTCAGCCATCTCATGATGAAGATAATCCCATATGGCCACATGTTGGTGAAGAGGCTGAGGAAGTTAATTCTATGGCACAACTTATGATGTTAGACAGAAAAAATTTCATGCAACTTCAAGATGAGGATGGATTATTGGCTAAGATAATTTAGAACCGTTGTGAAGTGGAGGAAGCATCATCTTCTCATTCTGCTACTGCAATCAAGACACTTCCTGCAACCACGCTTCCTACAACCATCGTTCTTGTAGACAAACTTCCTACAACAATAGGTATGTCCCATACATTGCTTCCATATGAACTAAATGTACCATGTTTTAATGAAGTATCCATGATAGAGTTGATGACACAAGTACACGTGTCAGAAAGAAAGTATCTGAATATTAACAGTAAATTAAGTGAAGAACAACAATTGTTATTGGAAAACTTATTAAGGACCCATCAACATGCATTTTCATGGGATTATCATGATATGAAGGGATTGGACCCTAAACTTTGTACACACAAAATTTACATTATAGATGATTGCACCCCAGTAAGTTAGCTACAAAGAAGAATTAACCCTGCACTAAGAGAATTTGTAAAAGGGGAACTGCAAAAATTGCTAGATGCAAGATTTATCTACCCCATTTTAGATAGTCAGTGGGTGTATCCATTAGTGATTGTGCCGAAGAAAGGAGGGAAATGGTGAGTTTGTGTTGATTATAAGGAACTTAATGCTACCACCAAGAAGGACCATTTTCCCTTACCTTTCATCGATCAAGTTTTGGACACACTTGCAGGAAAGCAATACTTTTATTTTCTAGATGGATTCAACGGCTACAACCAGATCCAAATTGCACCAGAGGACTAGGATAAGACCACATTTACTTGTCCATGGGGGACCTATTCCTACTTGGTACTCCCATTTTGATTATGCAATGCACCTACAACTATTCAGAGGGCAATCATTAGCATATTTTCAGACATTTCTCATGATTGCATGGAAATTTAAATGGATGAATTTACCACTTATGGTGCTGATTTTAATCAAGCATTAGAAAATAGAAAGAGAGTCCTACAGATATGTGAAGACCAAAAATTGTCCTTAAACAATGAAAAGTGCTTCATGATGATGTAGGACTGTGTAGTACTTGGCCACTACATCTCCCACAGTGGAATTCAAGTAGATCCCGCAAAGATTGAGGTAATCACAAAATTTCCCACACCTGCAAAAAAAAGGATGTTAGGATTTTCTTGGGTCATGTAGGATATTATAGGAATTTCATCAAGGATTTTACCAAGGTAGCAGCACTGTTGTATACTCTTCTCACTAAAGATTTTGAATTCTAGTAGACTGAAGCTTGTGACAAGGCATTTTATGACTTAAAGGAAACTTTGACTCATGATCCTATACTCAAAGGACCTAATTGGGAGCTTCCTTTCCACATCCATACTGATGCATCAGATTATGCCATAGGAGAATTCTTAGGATAGAAAGAAGGATCTATTGAAAATTCCATTTATTTTGTCAGCAAAAATTTGCAAGGAGTTGAATTCAACTATATTGTGACAGAAAAAGAAATGTTGGTAGTAAATTATGCACTGAAAAAATTTAGACATTACATAATAGGTTACCAAATCCTTATGCACACTGATCATGTAGCCATTAGATATCTCATGAATAAACCTTTGATCACAAGTAGACTGACAAGATGGTTATTATTGATGCAGGAATTTGACATAACCATTGTGGATAAGCCAGGGAAGGCCAATGTTGTTACAGATTTCCTTTCAAGGTTGACTACATCAGGGGATGATCAAGCCATGGATGACTCTTTTCTTGATGATCATCTATTCTCTATCAGTATACAAATACCTTGGTATGCTAACATAGCCAATTATTTGGTCCCAGGTAGAGTTCCTCCTCGCTTCTCTCTAAAAGAGAAAAGGTCACTCATTGAAAAATATTTTCCTTTCTTCTAGATTGTTAAATGTTTGTTTTATACTGGACCAAACCATGTCATGAGGAGATGTGTGAGATAAGATGAGACATATGGAATTTTTCATGCATGCCACAATGAACCATGTGAAGAACATTTTGCAGCCAAGAGGAAAACAATGAAGATTTTGAACACAGTATATTACTGGCCAACACTCCACAAGGATTCAGGAAGGTATACCAAAAAATGTGATAGATGTCAAAGAATGGGAATACCAACCAAATCTGATGAGATGCCACTTTTCCCTCAGGCAGTAATCACTCCCTTTGACAAGTGGGAATTGGATTTTGTAGGACCCATTGACCCTCCATCAAATGGTAAGTCTTATATTTTGGTATGCACTGATTATGTAACAAAGTGGGTAGAAGTTAAGGCCATGAAGCATGCACATGATAATAAAGTTGCAGAATTCCTTTATGAGGATATTTTCAAAAGATGTGGAGTTCCAAGATAGATAGTGATTGATCAAGGGGCTCAATTCACATCAACCCTTGTTGCAACACTAGTCAATGAGTAGAGCATAAGGCACAAAAAGTATAGTCCTTATCACCCCTTAGATAATGGCCAAGTTGAGGTGACCAACAGAGAAATTGAAGCTATTCTAACCAAGACAGTAGCTATCCATAGAAAGGATTGGGAAAATAGATTACTAGAAGCTATTTGGGCCTAAAAAACTACTTGGAAAACAACTACATGCTTCACTCCATTTTAGTTGTTGTATGGAAAGATAACTATAATTCCCATTGAATTTGAACATAAGACTCTTAGGACTGCAGTAGATTTTGGGATGGATATTTTTGAGGCATAGAGAGAAAGAATTATGCAACTAAATGCTTTGGATGAGATGCGAAGAGTAGCCCTACATCACACATAGGTAGTACAGAATAAGAGAATCAAGTGGTATGACAAATTCATCAAGGGCAAGAAATTCAAACCAAGAGATTAGGCCCTGCTCTATGATTCAAGATATTAGGACAATGCAGGAAAATTGCAGACAAGGTGGCTAGGACCATATGAAGTTGCTGAGGTATTTCCTAATGGTGTTGTACAACTCATTACTATTGACCTACTCAGATTTAAGCTTATCAATGGTCATCGCCTAAGATTATATCACAAGCCAACTTCTAAGGAGGAGTTCCTACAACAATTCACTCAACATGCAACATCTGAGCTTCTTATAGCTGAAGGAAGTCGACCTAGTGTCCCTTCTTTTGGCTAATTAAGGTACATACTTGTCATAATAAAGACTTCCACTTCCGTGGGAGTCCATTTATTCACCCATCTACCCATCCACCCATTCATTTCCACCTTTCTCTCTATCTTCCATCACGTCACTTCATTCCACTCCACCTCATCCCACCTCATCTTCATTAATTACTCAACCTATTTCTTTAAAAGGTGAGTGGTACTTTCTCCACGATCTTTGCAAAAAATCCTCCACACATTCAGGTATGTGCACATTAATTGCTATATCTTAATTGTATTTAAGTGCATTCATTTAAGTTTTGTACATTAGTATGGATGTTCACCATAGCATGCTGCTATTTCCTGTTGAGATTATGGATGCACAGTCCCTGAAGCTACAGTCTTCAATGGAGGACCTTTGAGCCAGGAAAGATAATCAACCACAAAGGAAAGTTTTGCAACTAGGTATGCACAATAGAGATTCTATATTGATATAATATGATTGATTGATATTGATATTGGATATTGGATATGTTACAAATGAGCAAGATGCCTAATTATATAGGAAAGAATGAAAACCTAAGATGCATGAGATGTTGCCATGTGTCATGATCTAACAATATGTGACAACATGTGAACCCTATCTAGATGATTATTAAATGTTGAGATAAGTTCTAGAAGGACAACTCATCTTCTAGAAGGAATCTTATCCCACCAAACAAGGAAGGGAATATTTCCCTATTTATTAAATGATTTATCTAATAATGCAACCTAGGACTTAATTGATTAAATGCAAGACCTAAGTTAACTTATGCTAGTGTAATAATTAATTAATTAATTACACTAACATTTCCTACCCTATCAAATCATTTTTCTGCATGTGTGGATGCATGCCCAAATTTTGGTTGGGGGGGAAGGAAAAGATGTGAATATTTTTCCCACGTGTCAGTCCATGCTAGTCTACATCAACAAAAATTAAATTGGGCCAATTCGAAATCTGGTGAGTGGACGACTTACATGTGTAAAGTGACACCAACTGTTGCTACCATTTCTCTTCATTATACCTGTCATTTATTACTCTTTCCTTGCCATTATTGGCCCTATCATATATCTCAAGTTGCATTGCAAACAAAAGGGTAAGTTAAAAAGGGAAAATTCAATCGACATTGGCATTGGAAAGTTAGCAAGTGTTGCAGGAAGGGGAATTTGATTTTCATATGGAATTGTAGGAAAGAAACCAAAGAGTATTTTTTTGGTTGCAGACAATGGGAGGTGGGTTAATTCAGAATGAACCCATGGTGCATGATGTATTATTGCAGGATGCACCCTGCTTGGCCGAATTCAGAAATTGCAGGTGGATTGACTACTTCTTGAAGTTGGATGATTTCAATGAAGAAATTGCACTAGAATTCACCGAGACATTGTCTAAAGGCAAGGCCATGGTAAAAGGGTTGGAGGTCATAGCAACTGAATAAATAATTGCAGAGGTTACAGGGTTACCTACTGATGGTGAAAATTACCCTACTTCCAGAGATGCCAAATCATCTAGGGATGAATTTACAGAGCTGAACAACCCTCCATTAAGCATAGATAAAAAGGGTGCGAAGAGAATGTCTCTGCATGAGCCATGGAAGCATATAGCTCTTTATGTCATAAAATACATCACCTATGAAGGTCGTTAGTTGAATTTGCATTTTGTGCACTTCAAGCTTCTGAACCATATGAGGCACGCAAGGAGGATGAATGTGTTGAACGTGTTATACAACCTTCTCTCAATCATGGCAGTCAAGACTCAAAAAGGTAGGGACAATTCTATTTCCCACCATTATCTAATTAAATTGCTAATTGAGAAGTCTTTGCATGATGTATCTGGAATGACATGGGAATAATTCATAAAAAATGATCAAATTAGACCTGAGCACTTGCAACCTAGGGTTTTACCTCAACCCAATAGGTCTAGTAGGAGATTGAGCACGATTGAAGCCACTCTTGGTGCTACCACCTCTAGCGCAGGCTTGAGTGTAAACTCTCCTACAACAGATGAAACCATAGAAATTAGCTCTTATGGGACAAAGCACTCAGAAAAAGAAAGTTCTTCCCCTAACTCTAATGATGATGTTCCACTTGGAATTCTAATGAAAACTAGGGCACAAAAGAGGGAAGTAGAAATGAGAAAAGGAAAGGCCAAAAGGCAACTGATAGAAAGGAGGTGCCAAGCTCTAAGAAGAGAAAGGCTGACATTGTTCATCCTGTAGCCAAAGAATAACATGAGAGCCCTCCTAGGAAAGCAAGACCAGCTAGGCTAGCCTTTGGTATGCCTCTGTAGGAAAGCCATAATTCTACAGAAATATCACAAGGGAATGTAGAAGCTCCAATGGGTCAGGAGAATGTCGAGGAGGAAGATATATTTAAGGTAGCAACAAACATAACATTGGATGATGTTTCCAATATTGTAGAACAAGTCAAAAATCAAGAGTTTTAGGAAAATCGTGATTTCTTGTAGCATGAGCAAGAATTCCTACAACAAGAGATCTTATAGCAACAACTAGAATAGGAGCAGAAGTCCCTGCAACAACAACCCAAATTGGGAGAACAATCAGTACCCCTACAGCTAGAATTGACAGGACAACCCGAATCCTTGCAGTTAGCATTAGTGTCAGAGAAGATGCTAGTAGGAATACAAAACCCCCCTAATTTTTCAATACACAAGGTTTCCATGCATTTATGGAAAGAGATGAAAAGAACAGAAGAGGAATGAAAGGAGGAAAAATGCAGATTGAAGAAGGAAATGCAAAAGAGAGATGTGGAAATTAAAGATAAAGATGCAAAAATTGCCACCTTGAAGAAGAAGGTGGATGATATGGCAGCCTTGGTACCACATATTTTGGAATGTAGGACCCCTCCAAGGGTCTATGCTTTGAATTTGAAGGAGAGATATTTCTCTTTTAAACTGGCAAGAATTGTCTCAGGTTTGAACCCTTCTATTGAGATCCCTATTGAATTTCTCAATGCTTATCGGATTGCTTCCCTTGAAATGAAGAATTTGCTGTGTGAGTTTATTTGCATAATTATACTATAACTAAAGACCATGATTGGAATCCATTTTTGTATGTTGGGGATGTACAATTAAGGGCATTCATGTCTTGGGTACAAAATAAGATTAGTTGGGGACAACAATATGGGGCTTATAAGCAATTAGAGTATAGCATCCCTCTACTCATTAGGGCTGAATCAAGGTATCCGGGGGATATTTTTAGGGAATGGCATATAATGCTTTTCAGACCTAGCTATGGTAATAGGATTATGCCTTGGATAGAAGAAGTTTATAGTGAATATGAGGCAAAGGCAAAAGCAAAAGAGGAAACCATGAAGAGATACCTCTCACAAAGATGGAACAACTTAACTGATGATCTCAAGCAGGTTGAGACTTATTCCATCCAGAACTATGCAACAACTCTTAAAAGGATTGAAAAATATATTCACATTGGAAGGGAAAAGGGGCGATTATGGCTTCCCCTAACTTTTCAGCCACCCATCCTAATGTGGCCTATACCAAACTTCAGGTTCTACTAATATGATATTGCTGCAAAGAAACAAAGACAAAGAAGATTGGACAGATTAGGATGATTCTATTGGGATCCTGATTCATGCACAACACACTCTGATGTGGGACAGTTAGTTGCAAATTTCAGAGCATTGACCAAGAAAAAGAAAAACCCTTCCCTTGCTGGAGGACTAGCAAGATCTTAGGTTGGGGGGAGTGATGAGTCTAAAATATGGTCTAGTTTTGGGTAGAATTCATGGTTTATTTGTTGAAATTACCATGGAATTTGACATTAAGTGTTGATATTTTCCTCAAACTATAGACATTGGGCTTAATCTTATTTTTGCAAACCTTTAATGATAAATGGCATGTTATATGGACTATCTATATTAATCTTGCATGTGGTTAATGAATGTTCCTTAAGGTGGTTGTAGATATGCAGTTATTGTGTGTACTAACATTGCCATGCAAATAAGTTGAGGATGCTAAATTGAGGAAGACATCACTAGCTGGGCATGCACCATAACGTCTAGAGAAGGAATCACTCAAAATTCAAAGGAGGTCGAGGGAAAAAGATTCCTCATGGACATCGAATGTAACTTCCTTGTAGTGGACTTTAATGGTAGTTGAGCAGATGCAGTCGTTACTGCTGTGCTAAATTTGTGTTTGGACCCGCATGTTTGACCAGATTCCATGCACACGTAACTATCGCCGCTCCACTTTCTCTATTTTCCCTAAATGGCATCCTCCCAATTCATGGATTTGACTTCCTTATTTATTTGATAGTATAAATAAAGATCTGATGCTCCTTCTTTGAAGGTTGCATGATTTGATATTGTACTTGCATTCTTGAGTTTTCAGTAATACAGATATATTAATCTTTTGTACTCATGTTTTACAGTGAATAAAATAAAGTTCTAAGTTCAAGCATCTAAGTTATCATTAGTTTTAGAGGATACTTATCCGAGGGGGCCCACTTGGTGAGTAATCTGTCCCTTAGTTTAGTATTACTTGTTTTTTAGTAATTAGTTAAAAATCTAGCACCAATTGTTCTTGCAACCACTAGAATTCCATTATGTGACTGTTCCTGCAACCAAGGTAGATAGAGTAGTGCCCTGTTTATTGCTCAGATTTTCATTTCTATCATGCATTTCAGTTTAGTGTAGTTGTTGATTGATGGTTAGCATTCATGTTATTCCTTTCTAAGAAATTTAATTTCAGTATTATGAGTTCCTTATATGTAGAATGAAAATGGCTACTTTGGATTCCTAGTACACATACTGTGTTGACTCATTTCAAGTTCACATCCCTGGGTTAACAAGTTAAATGCACCTTCATGATGATTGAAATAGCTATTCAGGTTAGATGTCCAATCTTTGAATCACGACTGTAAAGGCCTAGTTGTTAAATAATTGTAGAAGGTGGACATCCATGGAAAGATTTTCCACATCGTTCTCCAATTCATCCTCTAGCTCTTCACCATGATGTTTAATAACTACCATGGCCAGTGAAACCAAATTCTCCTGTCCATCGGGGATTTTTGGTTCATCAATCCATACTTTATTATGTTCAATAGGCTTGGCAAGAGTGTACAAAAAAAAAAATTTGCTATTAGAACCATTGAGATGGTCATTCCTCCCTCCCTACAGTCAATTTTGGCTACAACCGTACCAAGCCATGGTCATCCCAAAGTTATTGGATAACTGTCTTTGGGCATAAGGGATTCAATTATTTGGAAATCCACTAGATATTCCCATCCATCCACCTTAACAAGAACATTTTCAATTATACCTTTGGGAATAGCTATGGATTGGTTTGCCATCTATAAGACTGTAGTTGTGGGGTGTAGATCAGTAAGTCCCAATTTTTCCATCACATCAATAGTCATTATGTTAATGGCTGCTCCTAGGTCCACTAAAGCATTAGGTATTGCTACCTCATTAACTGTTATTGTTATAAGCAAACTTCCTGGGTCATCATACTTTGGAACAGTGGTTGTTCCAACTAACAAATTAGCTAGGTACCCATTTATATGAACAATATTAATTTTTTTCAGTTTCCTTCCTGGGGTTTTGATGCACAACTATTTAATCAATTGGTTTAACCTAGGGATCTCCTTAATCGCCTATAACAAGGGAAATTCAATCTATAATTGCTTAATTTCTTGTATTAATGCAATTTCGGTGGATAAGGTCGATTCCATAGCATGTTTCACAGGAATTGGTTTCAGACACTTCAAAAAGGGTGCCTTAGTCTTTTTTTTAGGCACAAGATCCTTTGGGAGTTCAGCTGGAGACTAACCCCCCTCCTCCTGAGGTAGGTCAGAATCTCCTGCTGAAGATAGCAAGTCGGGCTTATGGTGTACAACATTTGGTGTCTATTCCATAGATGTAGGTTCTATCATGGTTTTCTCAATAGGATTTTTGATAGGCCCGTCAATGATTTCCTCAATATTCGGTTGTGAAAGTATTTTTCCAGACCTCAATTGCATATTTTTGCAGTGTATGGTGTTAAGTCCAGTGACATTGTCTTGTTCGATAGAGTACACCAGAGTATTTGGGTGGTTGTTCTTTGGGTTCAAAACTGGTTGTGCCAAAAGTGGCGGTTGGTTAACTTTTTCATTTTGTTGCGTAGTTTGAGGGGGTGGTAAAAGATTATTTTTTTGGGTAGGAATTCTCCTAGGGTAGTGTAAAATTGATATTGAGGTTGATTTCATTGAGGAATGGGATTTGGAGGGTACCACTGCTATTTAGGTTGAGTAAGCCACTGAGGGTTACCCCAAGATTGATTTTCCCATTCGGGTGGTCCCCAAGTATAAGTTCCCCAATTAGAGGTTATTGGAGGTGGTGCCTGAGGCTAGGGTATTGCCCATTGATTTTTGTTCCAGTTGGGTTGAGGTCTTCAATTAGGATTGGAATTCTAGACATAGGAAAAATTTCCTCCAGCTCTTTGATTAAAAACATTCACTTCTTCCTTGATTGGGGTTGTTCTTTTCTTAAAATTTCTGATGGAATTCAGTAGCTCACACTAGTCGATGGCTTGATTTTTCTCACACACTTGACAAACGTCAATCTTATCATTTTTTTCTAAAGGACATTCTCTTAGCAAATGTTTGTTTCGACATCTAGGGCAATAGATGCATAAGGTCTCAGAGTTTTGTGTTTAGCTTGTATGTCATCTAAAGTGGTGTTTAACTAGATGAGAATGTTAGTTTTGAAGTTGGCGAGCTCTTTGCAAAGTTTTCTAATGTCACTAGAACCTCTAAAATGGGTGGATTTCCTAATTCCTCCTTGAGTTCAAGAGAAATTTTGACACAGTTCCATAATATCATCCAGTCCCAGTTGGGACACGTCTCCTTTTCCCATTAAGTCCAAGCTCCTATGAGCATCGTCATCGAGACCTTTAAGGAATAAGGTCTTCAAGATATTGAAACTTATAACTTCTCCACCACAACATTTAGATAAGAAGATAAACCTATCTAGGTAATCCTCTAAACTTTCATGCTCATTCTACCTTACTTTGAACAACTCTTCTTTCCTATCGCTAATCCTACAGTAACTTTGGTATTTCTCCAAAAAGGAAAACTCCATATCATCCCATGAGGTTATCGACTAAGAAGGAAATCCCATAAACCATTGCATATTTGAGTATTTCAAAGTGGAAGGGAAAATTTAGAGTTTTTGATTATCATTCTTGTAGTCATATGTTTGAAACAAGACTTTGAATTCAAATAGAAATTAGTTAGGGTCCTCAGTAGGCAAACCCTAAAAGTTGGAAAAAAGGTGGGTGAGATTTTTTTCATTTTTGTATCGTCATCTGCATCAATAGAAATAGGATAAGTGAATATGCATGGTGGTTGGGGGATATCGTTATTTTTGGTGACATTTCTTCAGTCACCCATGGTGTTGAAGAAAATATGACTTTCGTCCCAAGTCTGCTCAGTTGCGCATAGTTCAAGAGTTTGCAAAGGAATATACTCCTCTACAACTATAGGTTATCTTTCTAGGGTATGTGGGAAGGTCTCAAGTTGACCTCATTCAGTCAATTCCTTTGTAAGTTCTTGATTTGAGTTTCCTTCATCTCTCCTTGTTGTTGGTACATCAATTGGGGAGGTTTTTGGTATGAATCTCCTGTGGGAGCCTCATTTCCTGGCCATGAAGAAAATAAGCCAAAGAACTATTTCTATCACTAAAAGAGGTCTTTAAGATATCTCCTACTAACACTAGAAAAATGAACTTCCTTGGAAACAACGCCAAATAGTGACAGGTTGTCGTTAGGTCCTAACACTTTAGTGAATAAATGTATCAATATATCGACTGGGCAATGTCCAACGACTATATGAAATAAAAAAACATCTCAACTTCTCTCTCTTAAGTTTCCTAAATACTAACCAACTGAATAAAATTTCTAATCTAAAGGGCCTCTAATCTTGAAAGAAATGAATCATCTATCTAGAAAGTAGAAAATGATTCAACCCATAAAACATAAAACTATAAATCTGAAAAGCATCACCACTAAACTAGAAAGCATGGAAATGATTAACCTTAAGAATGCATAACTTGATAAAGAAGTAAAAGATGTAAATAAAATAGTAAACATTTCTCTAATGCAAAAGATAACAATCCAACTGCTAACATAAAATGATTTAACAAAATCAACAGAAGAAATGTGCTCCGGATATTCAAATGTTAAGTTCATAAACTACAGACTTAATTACAACCTACAGGCTTGACACTAATAGTAGAACATATACTCATGAAAATGAATTACAATTTCAACTGTTATCTACTGAAAGCAAATATAGAATAAGAAGTAGAATACTTATCTATCTATCTATAACCCTTGATTGGCCAACTCTCAGGTGTTTCTAGAGCTACCTTAGATCATATGCACTGGAAATCTCTAAGTTACTTCATTCCAAAGTAATGGTGTAATTAAAAGTGTTGTACCTTGTCCTAGGTTATAATTACACCTTAGTTAAGTTTAGTTAGGGACCACATAGGAGGTAGTTGGACAATTTCCACTTTTTGTGGACTTATCATGTTATTAATTTATCACATCCACCTTTCGTGGACACATCATGTGATTACATCTCCACCTTTTGTGGGTGATCCACCATTTGTGGTGATTATCACATTATCACTGTATACGTCTAAAAATGGTCATGATTAAGCTTGTTAATTAATTAAATATGAATTATTTAATTAATTCTCCTAAAGTCATCTACATATAAATAAATTTAATTATTTATTTATATTGTTCCATTTCTAATTCTTCTACCTTAATTAAATAAATAATTTTATTTAATTATTGACATTTCCCACATTCCTCTTAATTAAATTAAATAAATACGATTATTTATTTTAATTATCATATCATTCTACAGTTTGAATATTTGAATATTCAAATAATGGAATATTCTCTTCATCCCATAATCAAATTAAATATTAAATATTTAATTTAATATTTTCCTCTCACTCTAAATTCACTTCTAAAACATAATTAAATATAATTTATTTAATTATGTGAGTTTCTATATCCATTTTCACTTACAAATTAAATAAATTTATTTTATTTAATTCTAACTCATTCTAAACTCATTCTTCGAAATGGAAAATTCCCTTCAGATCTCAATGACAAAAATTGAAGGAAAAGGGAAACCTTCTATCTCCCTCTCCACTTACGAAAATCTTCCACCATCGATTCGAACAAGCTTAATCCAGGTTGTTAAAACATGTCAGCCAATCGAATCCTTTCTAAGACTCTATAAATATTGGTACAAGTCCATGCATTGGTTACACACACGGATACATGCATATACACGACGAACATATACACTTATGCATTCACATCATTTTCAACATCACAGTGATATTATCATCTTAGCATAACCTTGCATTTAGCATAGTGTGCATTTTCAAATCTCGTTCTTCAGCTGTTCATTTTGTTGAGCTTGATTTGTTGATCTGAGAGCCATTGGAAACAACAAAATGCTGGAGTTAGAGACAGATAAGACGATTTCGGATTTTTTTGACAGGTTTCCGTGTTCTGGAGTTTACTTTCAAAAAAAAATCTGCATTTTAGCACATTCGACCTTTTCTGTGGCGCATACGGGGTTTTTAACTCTTTCGTTTTGCAGGTTTTTGCAGTGCATATAGTATCTATTCCAGCGCATACGGTGACTGTTCCAATGCATCTGGAGATTACTTTGGCCCATCTGACATATTTAATAGCGCATACGGTTAATCACATTTAGAGTTAAATCAGAATTAATTTAGAATAGCACATTTAGTAACTGTTTTAGCGCATTTAGTAACTGTTTTAGCGTATTTGGTAACTGTTTTAGCGCATTTAGAATTGTTCTTGTGGTGCATATATCTTTTGTTCTGGCGCATATATCTTCTATTTCGGTGCATATAGCTTATGTTCTGGTGCATATATCTTCTGTTTCGGCGCACATATCTTCTGTTTCAGTGCATATAACTTCTATTTCGGTGCATATAAATTCTGTTCTGGTGCATATATGGTTGTAACACAAACACAAAATTATGAGTCTGATGCCTTTCGTAGATAGAATTCTTTTTATTTTTCTGGAGTTTAAAATGAAGCAATCCTAGGATAGCCACATCTGGATAAAATTGAGCAATCTAGGATAGTCACCACACAATGATCTTGCAATTAAAATTGAATAAATTGTTTTTGTGAAGCAATATCTTCACTTAGATTAGATCATTGTGATTTTGGTTTTAAAATGAACATTTGTTTGTTTTGTTTGTGGCAATAGGTCTATGCTCTCCCCTTAACTGGGTGATCAAAATACCAAACTTTCCTTTTCAATTTCATGAATTTTTACTACTTTAATTACATCCTTTAGAGAGCCTGCCATAGTGGGAAAAAGTACTCACCCTTCGGGAACGACTCAAGTGGGATCAAGCCAAAGCTAGGCTATTCCACCCCACTATAAAATTTAAAGCAAATCTGGGGAAACCCTCTTTTGCCGGTAGTGTGCAAGATAACTATCCCCAAATCCTTTGTTCTAAACGTTGGGAGGTCTCCTGAGGGAGTTTATTATTGCCACACCAAACAGAAATCCTTACTACGAACCTAGTATAGTGGCCAACCGAAGTCAGTTTCTGAACATTCTAATAATCATAGTGCAAGGGAAGGGAAGAATCTGCCCCCAAGACACTCACCATATAACTGCCAATGACTGTTTGCTCAAGGGATCCGATATCCACTTCCGTCACTCTGAGTACGTGCCTGGAAAAGACAAAAACATGGGCACCCCTTCGGGGGTGACACGGCAATGTGAGTCGATGCAGTTCTAAGATGTGGCCTGTTGATTATTAGAATGACCTACTTGAGTATTAAGAGTGAGTCTGTCTGAATTGTCTTTCATGTGCAAAACCTGTGAAAACATTTGTTGAAAACATTTTCTTGATCAAACACTTCATGTCAGTATAGGGCTTTTAAAACAATTATTTTTTAGAATGTTTGTTGTGTCTTCCATTACATTATTTCAGATAAAAATATCATCCAAAATGAACATGAAGAAC
This sequence comes from Sequoia sempervirens, assembly GCA_007258455.2. NCBI lineage: Eukaryota > Viridiplantae > Streptophyta > Pinopsida > Cupressales > Cupressaceae > Sequoia > Sequoia sempervirens. The sequence goes on from VDFB02058242.1 coordinate 457,260,999, forward strand.
AACAACTAAAATCATTCAAAAGTTATTCATATCTTTGGTCCAATAACGTTCTCAATACTTTTCCCATGCTTATAGATTGGAAATCAACAAAGATTGTCAAAAATCAATTTCCAATAGGATCAAGAAACCCAAGAAATGCTTAGGGTACAAGAGAACATTGCAAAAACAAAAAAAATTATACAAAAGTCAACACGTGTTGCTTCATTTCCGTGGATTTCTTCATAGATACCAATACTTTGTTAGAGGATTCACTGATGAGTATGTTGTAGATCCCTTAGATTCTCGAGCTTATTATCAGAGATTAGCTCTATCACAATGACATAATCATAACCAACCTCTTGAGTTCGATAACATACCACAACCTGCTATTGAATATCCTTCACACCCCAGTCATATTCTTCAAAGATCTTGAAATAATTTCTTTAAAAAAGAAGATCAAAATCTTTTAGAGTGCACTTTTCAAAACAACTTTCTAATTTTTTGGTTCAACTTCTCCAATAGGATTCTGACATCCTTCATCATTGGAAGCTACAATCAAGAATTAGGAACATCTTTGATCATATCATAAGATTCCACATCTTACTAGATCAAGATATCATCATCATCGCGTTTGTCAGAACTAGGATCTAAGTTCAAAAGAATTCTTCTAAATCATATGCCTATCTTCACAAGATCTCAATTCAATAAATTGAAGGACAAAATCCAACAAGAAGGTCATATCCAAAAATTTCAAGAAGAGGGTGAAAGCAGTAATCCTCTTTACATTATGAATCGTAATCCACTTTTTGACAAAGATATGGACAATAGAGAAGAAAATCCTTTCCACCAATACAAAGACATGAACAAAACACATGTTATAGTGAGGAGGAACAAGATGAGGAATGCCTTAGAGAGGCTGAGCAAGATCCAAAATTTCACAAAGCCATAGAAAAGATCTTGCAGCGAGCTAAAGAAAAATATTTCCACTATCTAGTTGAACAAGGGGCTAAATTGCCTCATGACTTTAATACTGAGAATTTGAAAAACAAACCTGAAGAGACACCCCTATCTGATCTTAGTGCTTTGACTCAAAAAATCAAGGCACTTCAAGGACAAGTTAAAGAGTTACAAGGGGGAACAACCAAAAAGAAATATACTCTAGAGAACATTTATCCTTATCCTTTCAACCGAAGTCTTAACATGATTCCTTTTCCCAAGCATTGTGAAATTCCAAAATTTGATCGCTATAATGGGAAATCGGATCCAATTGATCATGTTAGAGACTTTCAAAACATGACATTGGAATTCGCCCACGAAGACACTTACTTGATGCGATTGTTTCCTAGGAGTCTTGGAGTTCACTCTATGGAATGGCTATCAAAGATTACACCTCCTGTCAAGACATTTGAAGAATTAATCAACCTATTCATATCACAATATGCTTACAACATCTAGCACTAGATCACCATGATAGATCTCTACAAAGTTGTGCAAAAACCTGGTGAATCTTTCATTACATTTCTTCAGAGATGGAGAAGAATGTTCACTAGATATCCACGTCTTGTTCCTGAAAAGAAAAGGATGGTTACTTTCATTGATAGTTTAAATTCAAAAATGAGCTATCATTTGAACTTACATTGTCCTTTTGAGAAAATGATTGAAGATTCCATAACCATTGAAAATGCTTTGGTCAAAAGAGGAATAATAAAACATGAAAAAGACAATCCTAGCTCATCCAACCATCACAATAATCAGGACAAGTCTAAATTTTGGACTCACAGCAAAAATATGGTGAATGATGGTGTTGCTGATGTAAATCATGTCTCGACCAAGCCATTTGTCCTTAGTACTCCAAGCATTCGCAACAACAACATCAACTCAATTGCAAATCACGGAACCAATCCTCCCCCTCCAAGGAACAATATAAATCAAAATTCTACTCCCAATCAAGGGACTTCTAACAACCAAGGTTACTAAGGAACCAATAACAATCACAATTCCTTAGGGAACACCTCGAATACAAATCCGCAACGATTCTCATTTTTCTTGAATAGAAGAACTTACACTTCATTGGGTCAATCTTTAGAATCCGCATTCAAAGAGTTGATGGCCAAAAATGTCATTACTTTGCCACCTCAACGAAATTATGAACCCAGTGTAAAGCCTCCATCATGGAATGAGGAATACTATTGTGATTATCATCGGTGTAAAGGTCATCGCACAAATAACTGTCAAGCCTTGAAGAATACCATTCAAGACTTAATGGATAATGACATCACTACAATAGAGGGACATCAACAATCCAATGCAGACCACCAAGAATTTCACAACCATTTGCCCAACTATCAAAAAGGTGAGTCTTCTGAAAAAAATGTGAATCATATCAATGATGATCATATAATCAACCATCTCTACACAGACGACAAGCGGGTAAATGTCATTAAAGTCAACAAGAAGATGGAATATAGAGAAGTCAACACGACAACAAGGGCGCAAGCTAAAGTTGTCTTAAAGGGTGCCTCTTCAAAATCCACTAAACCTCCACCTTAACATCAATATGATTTGGTCAACCAACTTCAGAAAACCCCCACTCAAATTTCTATCTTGGAACTATTGAAGATTTCCCCAGCCCATAAGGAAATTCTCGAAAAGGCCCTCTTTGAAACAAATGTATCCACTGATTTGGATGTGAACCAATTTCAAGCCATGGTAGGACACTTTTCCTCACCCACTTGCCTCTCATTCTTTGAAAAGGATGACATTTCCATAACTCATCCCCATAATTTGTCATTGTACTTAGAAGTCATGGTTCACAAGTTTTGTGTCAGACGAGTTCTAATAGATGGAGGTGCTGGTTTGAACATTTGTACCATGAAATTGGTTAAGGCTTTAGGATTTTCTGAGGACTCCATTGATTTCAGAAGAAAGATTACCATAAAAGCTTATGATGATGAAGAAAGAGCATCCAAGGGTCTAATCATGCTACCAATTAGAGTGGGCCCTGTTATAAAGAATACTTTCTGTGCATATAACATCCTGTTGGGTCGTCCTTGGATTCATGAAATGCAAGTTGTCCCATCAACCTATCATCAATGTCTTAAGTTTCCTTATGAAGGACAAGAAATCACGATACCAGCTGATAATTCCAATATTCAAACTTTTTCCAACATAAAATTCAGTCAAGATACTTTGGTTCCTAACAATCGAGAAGCTCATGCTAGTACTTCTCTAAAGATTGACACACAAATTAGTCAATTAACCAATATTTTTGACAAGAAATTGAAATTCAAGGACCATGGAGTGGGAGAGTACTCTTTTTGTCTTGCCAATTTACCTACGTCACCTCGATCACATGGACAACCCTCTATCATGGAACAAATTAGTCAATTAACCAATATTTTTGACAAGAAATTGAAATTCAAGGACCATGGAGTGGGAGAGTACTCTTTTTGTCTTGCCAATTTACCTACGTCACCTCGATCACATGGACAACCGTCTATCATGGAACATCAAATATCAACCGCATCAACATCAAAGCAACCACCAACAGAGCCAATCACAAAATTTAATGGATAATTCATCAAAGAAAAATTCCCCATGGAAGATCATGAGGATACAAAAATTCTAAACTGGCTCTATAAAGATGAAGATGAAGGAGTTTTTAATGTCAAATTACCCACAGACAAATATGGAAAAGGGTATTCAATCATGCAGAAGATGGGCTATGATAAAGGTCCTATCCGAAAAAGGAAAGAAGGAGTAGTTGAACCTATCCACCTCTGCAGACTCATTGCAAAAGAGAAAATTAGATTGGGCTATGATACTCACTCCAAAGAAAGCACATCCAAACAACTGCATGGCACTGTCTTCACATTGCAAGAAGGCTCAGATTCATGAGAAGCATGTTTGGCAACAGTTCAAAACTTCGTGGATAACAATTCTGACACAAACTTTGTTGAATATGAATGGGACACCATTTACAATTATGAGTTCTGGAGAGACAAAGAGGTTGATGTAATACACCAGTACACCCCAACTCTAATTGAAGGTCAAGGTTCAGGGACCCAAACACGCGAATTCAAACTACAAAATCACCATGATTCTAGTGATGCTGAGTCGGATCTAAACAAACAAGACTATCATGAAGACAATATCATCATTGATCCACCTCATACCTCGGATCCTACAGACCACTCCGTTATGACTATAACCATAGCCGATTTCACACAACCTGGCGACCCGCTATCTTTGATTCATCCTGATCTCATTGATTGTGATTCAACCGAACCTATCGATAGACCTATGTTTCCAAATGACGAAGCTATCATAAACTTCCTTTCCGCAGAAGATACAAATGATTGTTCCACTAGTGATTTTTGACATAGAGTTTTTGATTAGGAGAGTGTCAAGTCTCCTAGCTACAAAAGTAAAAAGAAAAAAGAAAAATCTAATGGTGAAAACCAGAATCTGGCAGTATTAGATCAAACAAAAGATAAAATAAAGAGTGTATCGGATGGTGAAAACCTCTTTGAGGCACCAAATGATGGGAATCTTGACACTCTCCCGGAGCACTACCATGAGCGATCACCTATTTTGATTGAGCCTACAAATGTTGTCAATCTTGAGACTTCCAACAAACCAAGAATTTTATAGTTAGCTGCTTCAATGACAGAGAAAGGAATACCAAAGTTCATGGAATTCCTAAAAGCAAATCAAGTCAACTTTGCATGGTCTTATGCTGGCATGCCTACTCTTGATCCTGATCTTATCATGCATCACTTGTCTATCAAACCAGGGGCCAAGCCGGTGAAACAAAAACTCAGAAAGATGCACCCTCATGTTGCATTATTGGTTAAGGAAGAACTGAGAAAACTCCTTGATGTGGGCTTCATAAGACCAATCGACTATGCAGAATGGATCTCCAACATTGTTCCTGTATCTAAGCCAGATAAAACTGTAAGAATATGCACAAATTTCAGAGATCTTAATAAAGCATGTCCTAAGGATGACTTTCCACTACCAAACATCGAAACTATAGTTGATCTAATAGCTGGCCATGCCATGTATTCATTAATGGATGGTTTTTCTGGTTACAACCAAATCAAGATTGCAACTGAAGACCAGGAGAAAATAGCTTTCACATGTCCATGGGGAACTTATTGTTGGAATTTCATGCCTTTCGGTCTAAAGAATGTTGGGGCTACTTACCAAAGAGCCATGACTACAATATTTCATGACATGATGCATATCTTCATGGAAGATTATGTAGATGACATATTGGAAAAATCATACACCAGAGAAGGACATCTTGAAATATTGTCCAAAATATTTGCAAGATTAGAGAAATTCAAAGTTTGCCTCAACCCCAAGAAATGTGTTTTTGGGGTCAAATATGGAAAACTCTTGGGGTACATTGTTTCAAAAAAAGGAATTGAAGTAGATCCTACAAAAGTACAGGCAATTATGGAAATGCCTCCACCAAGGAACATCAGTCAATTGAGATCATTGCAGGGACGACTTTAGTCTATATGAAGGTTCATTGCATAATTGGCCAACAAAAGTTTACCTTTCACACATCTACTACATAAAAATGTTCCTTTCAAGTGGGATGACAAATGTGAATTGGCCTTTCAACAAATCAAATAGTATTTAATGACTCCACCAGTTCTCATACCACCAAATCTAGATAAACCACTAATCTTGTACATTGCCGCAACAGAGACATCTCTAGGGGCACTGCTAGCACAAGAAGACTCTACAGGAAAAGAGCGTGCAATCTACTACATCAGTAGAACACTAACAAGTCATGAGAACATTTACACTTCTATCGAGAAGGCTTGTCTGGTAGTAGTTTTTGCTTCACAAAAATTTTGGCATTACATGTTAACTCATGCAATCAATCTGGTTTCAAAGATCGATCCACTCAAGTATTTGTTAAGCAAAGCATCATTGACAGGAAAGTTAGCAAAGTGGGTAATGATTCTAAGTGAGTTTGACATCCATTATGTTGATCGCAAGGCAATCAAAGGACAAGTTATCACTGATCAACTAGCTAAAGCACCACTGCAAGCAGACCATCCCTTGCACGTTGAATTTTTAGATGCTAATGTCTTTACTGCAGAATATAAACAACCATTGTCCTTATATTTTGATGGTTCTTTCACTCAACATGGATTGGGGGCAGGCATACTTTTCGTCACCCCTCAAGAACACACCATTCCTCAATCATATAGGTTGATGTTTCCATGCACCAACAACATAGCCGAATATGATGCATTAATCATCGGACTTAAAATAGCATTGGAATGGAGAATTATAGAATTAAAAGTGTATGGTGACTCACAGCTGGTCATTTATCATATCAATGATGATTATCAGACCAAATATGACAAACTATTGCCATATAAAAAGATGGTTGATGACTTCAAGAAATAATTTGTGGACATCAAATTCACACAAATTCCAAGGCTTGATAACAAAGCAGCTGACGCCATGGCTACAATCGCATCATTGTTACAACTCCCAGAAACTCAGACTCATTATGAATTTATGGTGGAACAATCATTTATGCCTGCTTATGATACCCCTGAAAGCCAAATCATTTGCCACTTGGTAGGATCCGATTCACCTTGGTACGAAAAAGTTTATGCCTACCTCAAAGACAATATCTTACCACCTGATTTATCTCGTAACCAAAAATGCAATTTTATCCGCCAATCCACACGCTACACTCTGATCATTGACACCCTTTATCGCCGTGGTCTTGATGGTACTCTACTTTGATGTCTTGAACATGAATAATTTGACAAAGCTTTACAAGAAGTTCATGGTGGCATCTATGGTACTCATTCGAGTGGACTGACCTTATCCAAGAAATTGATTAGAATAGGTTACTACTGGCCTACAATGGAGAGGGAATCATTCACTTTTGTGAAAACATGCTCAAAATGTCAGATTCATGGGATTCTCATTCATGCTCTTGCACAGGAACTTCAACCATTCACACCAACCTGGCCATTTTCTCAATGGGGGTTAGATCTAGTAGGAAAGATTCATCCTTCTTCATCAAACAGACATAAGTTCATTATCACACCTATAGAGTATTTTACCAAGTGGATTGAGGTAGTACCTCTTACTAAAGTTACTGACAAACAAATATCATCATTCATACTCAACTATATTATTTGTCGGTATGGCATTCCCAACTCCATTATTACAGATAATGGATGTCCTTTCAAAAATTAGGATGTTGATGAACTTTGTGAAAGATTTCACATTCAGCATAGATATTCAACACCTTACTATCCATAAGGGAATGGCCAAGCTGAGGCCTCAAATAAAATAATATTGAAAATCTTGAAAAAGACTGTGAATGATTCAGGGAAGGATTGGCACGTTCAACTCAATCCCACCTTGTGGGCCTATAGAACCAATATCCGCATGCCAATAGGAGCAACGCCATTTGCTCTTGTCTATGGAGCAGAAGCCATACTACCTTTAGAAGTTGAGATTCCCTCATTCAGAGTATCATTGAAAGCTCTTACAACGGATGATGAATACAGAGTTTCCCGACTCCAAGAATTGAAACTCCTAGATGAGAAGAGACAAAGAGCAGTCGATCATTTAAAAGCATATCAATAGATGATGTCTCACAGCTATAATCACAAAGTAAAGCCACACACCTTTCAAGTGGGTGATCTTGTTATGAAAGAAAACCCACGCAATCAACAAGACAAAGAGAAGAAAGGAAAGTTTGAACCAAATTGGCTAGGTTCTTATGTAGTTATCGCAGTCTATGGTTCAGGAGCCTACAAACTATCAATGCCAGAAGGAGACTTTTTTGACGAACCTATCAATAGCATGCACCTAAAAAAGTATTATGTCTAAAGCAGTTAGCAGAAAAAGATCCTTAAGAAATAAAAAAATCAGAAAAAGATCCTGAAGAAATACAAAAAAAAAATCAGAAAAAGATCTTCAAGAAATACAAAAAAATCAGAAAAAAATCTTGAAGAAATAGAAAAAAAATCAGAAAAAGATCCTGAAGAAATAAAAAAAATCAGAAAAAAATCTTGAAGAAATACAAAAAAAAATTAGAAAAAGATCCTGAAGAAATACAAAAAAATCAGAAAAGATCCTGAAGAAATACAAAAAAAAAATCAAAAAAAGATCCTGAAGAAATACAAAAAAATTAGAAAAAAAAAAGTTCATAGGGTGAAAACCTAGCGACAGGCAGTCTATTGACAAGAAAAATGCAATAAAAGCAAATAGTGAAAATCTGTCAAATAGACGCTATTTGTAACTCTCCATCTATTAATTCATGTTCTGCACTTAACTTTTCAGTCTTCATTTTCATGCATCTTTTCCATCATCTCAGGGCCACACTAGCATCATGCTATCATCATTTTACTTCAGAGCGATAATGTCTTATCATGGCTTGATTTATTATACATATTTGTTTTAGCGAGTTGTGTCAATATTGAGGGCAAACATTTGGAATATTGGGGGCAATCAACTTTCAGGTTTTACTAAAACAGCTAGACAATGACATCAAAACCAATCACACGAACAAAACAATCAAAAAATATACCTATCCAATCATTGATCCATCTCATAATAGTTTTTAAGCTGTGCACCTTATCATGACCCATATCTGGATAATCTGAATAATGTTTAGAATCACATTATTTAATTTTTGAACAATGGTTGTTTAACTTTTGATATCATCTCTCTAGAGCAGACTCAATGATGTCTTGAACTAGAGTGGCAAGGAAAGAGAATGATTTTTCTTTGTCTGCTATCTTGAGGTTAATCATTTATCTATTGCAAATATGTTGCGAGACGTGATGATTGAAATTTTATCATGGATGACAGTCCCAAATTTGCATCAGAAGGTGGTTAGGCTCTGTCTATTTATGCAAGAAATGCTCAGGTCATCTTGGTTTAATTATACCTCAATGCTCGTGTTTACTTGCTATATCAAAAATCATGAAAGTTGTACTCAGGTCATCATTGGTGCTAATTTCCCCTTTGATGCTTGTACATACTTCCAACATTTTAAAAGCGATTTATGATGATTCCAGAAAATATAACAAAAAGCTCAACAAATGGTTCATTTCATTTAGCTGCATTTCATTCTAGATCATTGTACATGTTTGCATAGTGGATTTGCATCAGAGTTTTGAAAGGATAATAATAACATCAAACAACTGCCATATCTCTTTGGACTATTTGTGGAGGATATTCGAATATTTTTTTCATCATTCCTTATCATTATCATTTCATTTCATATCCATTATCATTTCATTTCATATCCATTATCATGTCATTTCATATCCTTTTTCATCATCTTTCCATTTGCGTATCATTTCATTATCATTTCACATCTTTTATCATTGCATTTCATTATTATTCCATTTCCCTCTTATCATTATCATGTGCATAGCATTTCATTATCATTTCATATTCATTATCATTTCATCAACATTCCATTAGCATTTCATTTCATATCCATTATCATATCATTTCATATCCATTATCATTCCATCATCATTCCATTGGTATTTCATTTTAATTTATCATTATCATTTCATCTCCATTTTCATTATCATTTTCATTTCATATCATTATCCTTTCGTTATCATTCCATTTCATATCATTTAACATTTCATTATCATTATCATTTCATCATTTCATTATCTTTTATCATTTCATTTTCATTATCATTCATTGCATCATCATTCATTTCATTTCTTTCATATATATTATTATTCTCATTCCTTTCATTAACATCTCATTTCATCTCATTTTGTATCTTATCATTATCATTCATTTTATATTATCATCGCATTCATCATTATCATTATCATATCATTTAATTATTATTATCATCTTATCATTGCATTATCATTATCATTTCATCATTTCATTATCTTTTATCATTTCATTTTCATTATCATTCATTGCATCATCATTCATTTCATTTATATTATCATCGCATTCATTTCATTATCATTATAAATCCATCATCTATCATTTCATTTATCCATTCATTTTTATTACAAATCATTATATTTCATCACATCTCATTTTATCATACATCACATCACTATTTACTCATCTCATTTTCATATTAGTATTCATATCATTTTACATCATATCATACCTTTTTTTTATCATACACATTTATAATGCATATCATGAACACAACATTCATTTTTTACCTGCATTGAAAAAATCCAAAAATAACCATTCTATATATACATTTTCATAATCACATCATACGCCATCCACCTGCATGCCATCATTAGTATGCATCATTAATCATTATCATCATAATAAATAAATAAACATCATATCAAATCATCCTGCATATCATGTTAGTCATCAAATCATTCAAATGCATACCAAAAATCCATAACACATAGAAATAAATGCATATCACATCATAATATCATAAATACACATCATATCATCAAATCATCGCCGATGCATATCATCACTCATCATCAATAATATAAATGTCCAAATATCCAATGAAAATGAAATGTCCAAAGAGAAATACATGAGTTATGATCAAAAATCAATATACATGCTCCAAAAATGATACACATGTGAGAAATACATCTGCTAGCTGGTCGATGCCCATGAGAGAGCTGGTTCGAAAGGAGGTGGCCTACCACTGATACCCACGTCTAGATCCTGCCAAGGCTCGGTAACCCCTAGACTCTATGTGCGTGTCTGTGACCTGCTCCTAGTCCTGGTGTGGGACCGCGAGAATGGCTCTCTGCGCTCGGGAGGACATAACTCCTCATATCTAACTTTTTAATACTCAGCCTCCCTCGCCATCTCCATGCCCTTTGCAATGGCATCTCACAAAGATGCACTCTCTACAGTGCCCATCAGCCTCTGAGCAATGCCCTCCGCCTCCAGTGCCCTCCGTCTAAATGCATCCCTCTTTGTCATCACCTAGGCTAATTGTGGGTCTAGGGTAGGCGCCTGTGCCTCTGCCTGTGCCTAAGCCTGAGCCTGTGCCAGTTGTGCCTATAGCTATACAATGAATCCCTGTGATTGCACCAGCTGACTCTACAACTGTCCCTGCTATCCCTGTTGTGTCTGCACCTGGGCTTGAAGAGTAGCTATTTTCCCATGCTGAGATGAGGATCCCATCCGGATCACTTTCCATCGCCCAATCCCTATCCTCGGTCACCGCATGATCTAGACACCCCTCAGAATATCCAGCCTCGACCTCCTCAACACCTGCCCCTCATCCCCACCGTCATCTCCATCATCTCCATCAGAACTCCCCTCCTCCTCTCCACTCTCTGCCTCTTCTCCTCCAACTGCTCCCTGCTCACCACCGGTCACATCCTCCTGTCTCACTGCCCCTGGTTGTAGTACTACCAGAATGGGTGCTAGCTCATCAGGACTAGTATACTGTGGAAAGGGATGTGTGTGGTAATATAGAGAATACTCATCAGACATACCAGCATCAACAATGTCTCGCCTATCATCCCATGCCTCAAGAGCTAATGATATGAACTCTATATATGCTATCTGATAAGAAATACATGGCCCCTAGCTAGCCTCATCTCTGCTTTGGGCATAGTGTGCGACCCCCTGTGGCATCCCCTAGCTAAAACCAAACTATCTCTGCACTCGCAACGCCAGAAACCTCTCCAGAATAAAAGGATTCCTCCCTATCAGAAACCGAGGAATACATACGAATGGCATCTCTATATCATCTGTATCCCATGGCTTGCAATCAAGATATGGTCGCCATACCACTACATCCATATCATCTAGGCATCATCTCTAGTAATCCACCTTTCCCAGCTTAGGCTGGGTAAGGAACATAGCATACGTATATACATAGGGCCTACCTAGAGGCCTAACTCTGGGGCACGTCGGTCTTGTCATAGCAAGATGCTCCCATGCCCAGATCTGTAGCAACGTCACACCACATGACAAACTGGAAGCCCCCCTGTTCACCACCTGATGCAAATCATGATATAGGTGTGCTAACATGCAACTCCCCCATGCATATCTCTGCGGCTGTAGCAGCATCTGCTCCAAAATCCTGCCCCATCCCACTGATAATCTCTTTGCCCAGCGATCCGGACAAAGGATACCTTCAATGAACGCACCCAAAACTGCAAGCAAGGATGGATATCCTCAAAATTCCGCCCATGGTACCCAATACCCAGATATCTGTGTATCACAGTACACCCTCCTCAAAGCATCTGTACCCCTGAGCTCCTTGTGATCATAGAACACAAGGGCACCAACCACTGGGATACCTAATATCCTGTATACATCCTCTGGAGTCACAGTCACCTCCCTAGTCGGCATATGAAAGGTGTTGTGCTCCGAATGCCAGCGCTATCAACAATCCTTTGTTGACCTGAATCAGAAACATATCCAACAAGGATCTCAAACCACATGTATCTATCAGAACTATATCAGCAGGTGTCAACTCGGGTATCCTATTCCATCCCGTCGAGTGCCGCTCTCTAATTTGGAGGTTTTTGAAAACCTCCTATTTTTATTTTTGGCCATCACACGGATAATTAGTCAGAATCATACCGATCATTCAATCTCAATCAATCAAAATCAATTAGACGCATATCTATCAGTGGCCTATATCAAGTGAACTATATCAGACCATATCAATGACTCGTATCAGTGCATCATATCCTATCAACGACCCATATCACACAATCAATCCCATCAGGCAAACCAATACGCAAATCATATCAATTACTATTTGTTTTCTATCATAGAAAGAAAATTTATCAGAAGTCATATCAATCATTTATCTGCCAATTACTCTTTGTTTTCTACTCTAGGAAGCAAAGTTATCAATCAATCATCAGATTATTTCTATCCATGTCAGCATGATGACACGACAATTTACCTATCTATTGACTAAGGAAGCAATATTCATCATCATTTTCACTTTCCTATCATCAAATCATACTTTCTGCCTATTTTTACCAGAAGCGCTACTCAGTGGCCTCTATGCGCTAGAACCCATATGCGCTACTCTGTGGCCTCTATGTGCTAAAACCCATATGCATTGTTCTTTTCACGGGATGCGCTCAAACAGTTCCCCTATGCACTATTTCCCTATATGTGCTAAAATTATCAACCTAAGCGCTACTTTAGTTACCGGATGCACAATCTCCCTATACGCGCCACTGTTTTTGCTTGATACGCTATTTCCTAAATGAGCTACTGTTTTTCCTATATGTGCCATACTCCTAAATTTCTGAATGACACCCTATATGCGCTATTGTTTTTGTCGAATGCGCTACACTAGTTTTACCCTAACTTTTTCAAATCTCGCTTGGATGCGCTATTTTTTTTACCCTAAGTGCAAGAAAAATCATCAAAAGCGCTAAAACTCTCCTAAAAGCACTAAAACGACATTGGCATATCTAAAATCCGTGAAAAAAAAGAATGCAGTTTGATTTCAAACGTAAAAAATTTCAACACAGGTGCTTAGATCGACTCACTGGTGGTCCATATGCTGCTGGCCTCTGGTATCGGCGAGATCTCTCGAATCGGTGGCAATGATAAGGAATCTCCATGTCGCAAGGTCACTCTCAGAGCTACAATATTCACAAGTCAAAAAGTGCAAATGACTTGTCTTTTTCAACTTTTTTTACCTTTTATAGGTCAAACAAAGGTAAGTTTGCTGCCTTTTGACTTTATTTTCATAATGGGACATTATTTACATCATTTGTCGGGAGCTAAATCACTCTCTCCTCAGCAGAATATCATTACCTAATCTTGATTGTTTAACAAAATTTTCACAATCCATATCCTCATCCGTGATTTACCTGCCGAGGGGCCATCAAAAGCATATCAGGGGCAAAATCTTATTTTTTCTTTGAAGCAATACGTTTCACACATCACTTCAAAGAGGGTCAAAATGTATACATCTAAAAATGGTCATGATTAAGCTTGCTAATTAATTAAATATGAATTATTTAATTAATTCTCCTAAAGTCATCTACATATAAATAAATTTAATTATTTATTTATATAGTTCATTTTCTAATTCTTCTACCTTAATTAAATAAATAATTTTATTTAATTATTGATATTTCCCACATTCCTCTTAATTAAATTAAATAAATACGATTATTTATTTTAATTATCATGTCATTCTACAGTTTGAATATTTGAATATTCAAATAATGGAATATTCTCTTCATCCCATAATCAAATTAAATATTAAATATTTAATTTAATATTTTCCTCTCACTCTAAATTCACTTCTAAAACATAATTAAATATAATTTATTTAATTATGCGAGTTTCTATATCCATCTTCACTTACAAATTAAATAAATTTATTTTATTTAATTCTAACTCATTCTAAACTCATTCTTCGAAACGGAAAATTCCCTTCGGATCTCAATGACGAAAATTGAAGGAAAAGGGAAACCTTCTATCTCCCTCTCCACTTATGAAAATCTTCCACCGTCCATTCGAACAAGCTTAATCCAGGCCATTAAAACATGTCAGGCAATTGAATCCTTTCTAAGACTATAAATACTGGTACAATTCCATGCATTGGTTACACACACGGATACATGCATATACACGATGAACATATACGCTTATGCATTCACATCATTTTTAGCTTCACAGTGATATTATCATCTTAGCATAGCCTTGCATTTAGCATAGTGTGCATTTTCAAATCTCGTTCTTCAACTATTCATTTTGTTGAGCTTGATCTGTTGATCTGAGAGCCATTGGAAACAACAAAATGCTAGAGTTAGAGAGAGATAAGACAATTTCGGGAAAGTTGCAGTAACAGTTTAATTATTATGTTTTCCTTTTCAATTTTCTTGATTTAATGTCTTATTGATATGTGTTTGAATTCATTTACATTGATACATTTTTCATACACACAATCACTTTCCCACCTTAGGTGGAGTGATAGTTTTTCATAGTTGTCTCATGTCATAAGATTACGACACTTGTCATAATCTTATGCCCTTCTATGTTCTCACCTTGGCTATATAACCAAGGGGTCTCTCTCATTGTAAACAATAATCATCTCATATCATTGACATTGAATACAATTGATTCTTGTCATATTCATCTCTCTTTTTGTGCTTTCCATTTGGTCTCAAAATCTTGGCTTCCATAGCCAATTCTAACACAAATACTTCATTCACATTACACAATAATTCAAAGAGTGACGAGAAAACTCATTTTTATTCATATGGTAGTTTTTACTCAAAATACATATTGGAAGCATAACGATAATCTTCTGTTCATTCATCATTTGCAACAATTACATATTTATATGAAAATGACTAACAAAATCCTACTTTCCAATTGATAGAGTATTTTAACAGATTGCCAATAATATATGGAATTTAAAGCCAATGACATACAATATTAAAGAGGCTCACACGAGCCATAAATTTTTTGAAACTAAAACATAACAGACTATGAAGACTCGGCCCAAAACATGTGCTCCTGAAATTTAGGCACCCGCTCACTTGTTTTCAAAAGTATTAAGATCTGTGTTCATTTCCCTTTTGACGGGAATAGTGATTAGGAGTGGAGTTGACCTGTGAAATGCTCAAAGAATAAACCATTAAATCAACATAAGGAAGCTCAATTCTCCTAACTTTGAGAAGTAAATTTTGTACGCTTATTCATAAAAAGAGAGCAATTATTTTTCCTATAGGTAATCAATTGGTAGGTTAATTTGGGTTGAAAGGTTTAGATTTTCATATTGAGGCCATTATGATGATGAGGTTATTTTTACCTCATCACATATTAGCATTAGTCTTTAGTGAACCCCAAAGTTTTTATGGGATACCTTTCTCTTTTTAGGTGAAAAACCCTAGAATTACAAGAGAGAAGCCCCTACAAAAATTTGCGGTTCAGGGTCTATGGTATAGAGTTGATGGATTAGGTTTGAGGGTTGAAGGTTGAGGGTTTAAGGGTTGAGGCTTAAGGGTTGAGGGTTTAAGGGTAGAGGGTTGAGTGTTGATGTTATAAGGGTTGAGGGTTGAGGGATTAAGGGTTGAGGGTTTAAGGGATGAGAGTTTAAGCATTGAGGGATTAGGGTTTAAGGGTTGATGGTTTAAGGGTTGAGGTTTTAAGGGTTTAGGGTTTAAGGGTTGAGGCTTGAGGGTTGATATTTTAAGGGTAGATGGTTGATCTGTATAGGATCTAGACTAATTGCGTAATTGAATGCTTAATTGCAACAACTTAAAGAAATTACAAATTCATGCATACATTATTGAACTTATGCATTAAATATTTAAAACTTAAGGTGAAAATCAGAACATGAGAGAGAAGGAGAGAAAAAGTGCAAACAATTTGATAACAAAATTTGCCACAAATGTGACTACGTCTTCGGGTCTGCTCCAATAGAGTGAGACCGATCCGATTAATCTCCAAAAAAGATTACAAATGCACCAAGACCATTCCTTCTAACACTTTGACAGCGTAACAATACTTCGACGCACACGAATGGCTCAAAGAACTCTTTAGAAATCCCTCTCTTGCATCACCTAGACTTGAAAAATCTGAATGAATAAAACTCTCACACCTAAACTCCCTTTTATACATAAATTTTGTATATGGGGTTAAAAACCACCATAATAAATAAAATAACAATTTAACCCCCTCCTTTGGCTTTTATAATTATAAGCCTTATAAAAAAACACTACCTGTTTATATAAAAACAATAACTTCCCCGTTAAAAATAAAAACATTAAGTTACAACCCCTTAAATAAACATTTGGAATTTGTTTTTAAAACCGTTGTCTTATTATATTCATGGGCTATTTGAGTTTGGGGAGTTTAGTTTAAAATTAAAACAATAATTTAGTGTTATTTTAGGAGGTTTTATTTATTTTATTTTATGAGATTTTGTTTTAATCCCACCAAATCCACTAATCCCACAAAATCCGATCCCACCAAATCCTCTTGGGATCCCACAAAATCCGATGGATTTTTTGTGAGATAAAATAAGCCTCCCCACTTTATTTTCAAAAATAAAGCATGTTACGTGAATTTTTTTTGTGAGATTTTTGCCACATCACCTGCAATTCCATGTCACCATCTAGTCAACTGCCATGTCACATGCTGACATCATGCTGATGTCACCAGTTGTACCACCAAGTCAACTAAACTTTGACTACCAATATCTTGAACATACGATGTCAGATTTCGACAAAATGAGCGTTGCTAGAATCATCTCGACGATCCCTTCGATTTGATGTCACTTTCATTGATTTTTGAGATGATCATTTTTTTCACCTTTCTAGATGCCCCTCGGTGCTAGTTTGACTGGCCGTAACTTGTGCAAACAGACTCATTTTCGCTCCGTTCAAGTTGCGTTGGAATCAGGACATCAAAATCTTTCTGATGGTGTAGAAATATGGAATATTGGAGACACTTTAATTTTCACTAAAAATATCCCCCAAATCAATGGTTGAGGGTTTAGGTATGAGGTGTAATCCTTCTTTGCCTCTCCATCCCTCCTTAGCCATCTCTACATCTCTCACTCCTTGTCTCATCACTACTCCTCTAGGTCTCTCCCAATCTTCTCCCTTATCCTTTTCATTATTAGTAAATCTAATTAAACCTCTCCCTCCATCCCTTGCTACTCTGCTAGGTCTCTCCCACTCTTCTCTCTCCCCTTAGTAGGTCTTTGTGTAGGGTCAAGGCTTTCACAATTATAAATTTTCTATATAGCACATTTGGTGCAAATTGAAAATCCTTAAAAAATCACATTTGACACTCACCAAATTGAAAGGTTGTTATGCAACACATTTGGCGCTCACCAAATTGACTTTTCCAAAAATGGTAAAAAGGGAGTTGACCCATGATACAGTCCCACAATTCTTTGCATGTGTCTAGTTTTGCACTTTCTCCAACAAGAAACCACCTTTTTATGCAGTTGACATGTTGTGGTACCATATTATGCTTTCCCCTTCGCCTTTTGAACACCAATTTGCTAGTTGGACAACATAGAAGAATATAATTTGAAGTTTCTATATCATATTTGATTATCTCAAGTAATATATTCATTTTTGTAGAATTGAAATGCTTATATTGAGTTTTTTTGTTTAGTTTTGACAATATAGACCATTCCTTTCATAATTTTATTAATTATAATAGTTTTACATATAATTCAACATTAAATAAGATGGAAGTTGCATAAAAAGTTAAATTTTTAGGAGTTTGAAGAAAAAATGAAAAACGTGACATAATTTAGATGATTCATGTAAACTTATATAGAGGATTTCAACTTAAAAAAAAAATGCTTATGTATTCCATTTGTATTGCTTATAGTAGTCCATATTCATCATGGTTAGTAGAATTCACTCTTTTTCATTTGATTTTTTAGCAAATGACCTAAAATCAAATAAATTGATTCACTCTATATTGGCTAGAATGTAGGTGGATTTGGAAATCTCAAAATGATTAAGAACACTATATTTATCCGGGAAACCCTCTTAAGAGACAAAATATAGACTATGGCAGTTGCAATTTCCTACTACCTATATTAAATGTATCAAATTGTCATATTCAATGAGTGTACAAATGATTGGCTACAATATACCTCTTGTTCCATTCAATAATTCCTTCGTAGTGGATGTAATGTTCACTCCTTCCTCCATTAGCTACATATTTTCCTTTGCTTGTCGCATAGATCAATTGTTGTTCATTTGTATTTTCTTTTAAGTTGCAATTTCCTACTACCTATATTATGTAGCAAATTATCGTATTCAATAAGTGTACAAATGATTGGATACAATTTGGCCCTTGTTCCATTCAATAAGACCTTGGAGCTAGAGATGTAATCTACCCCTTGCTCCATTAGCTGCATATTTTCCTTCGGTTTTGTGCTCCTTTCTAAGAGTTTATGAAGGCCATACCATTTATGTTATCAAACTTAAAACATTCTTCTTCTCTCCTCACTTGAACAAAATCCACTTGTAGCCTTGTTGTGACACAGTCGGCATGGGGAATAGTTCACACCTTGCACCAAAGGAATAACTCATACACATCCATATGATCACAAAATTGTACCCTTCCAAGGAAAGCTCTTCAAATTGAAAATCCATGTTCACGTGGTGTCATTCATGTCAATAAATTCATCCTCAAGTGTAGACCAATCTACTAATCCTCATGAAATAAAATACATGTGATGGAAGCATCAATGGCATCACAATTATTAATGAAGTAACAAGGGAGAACATCAATGAGGTAGTTAAGTTCATACTCTACAAGATTTTCATCGCCATAACTATTGCAAGGTGTGAATTCACAAATTTATGCTCCCTTAATTTCAATTTTAGCGAACAATCCAATGTCATTACATCTTCATTATTCCATGCATTTTCATATTTTGCATTGCAAGCATCACTAACATATATTGTAATTAATAATCCATTTCAAAGTTATACCATGATCTACTATGAAACAAGAGAATGCCATTACAAAAGGTTGGAAATTCATTAGAAAGGTTAGAAAGATCACCTAAGTTGCTACAATCTTCCATGGAGACATTTATTTATAGACATAGATTCAACTAAACACCCTTTCTACAAGTTACAAAGCATGTTCTTTCCCCTTATAGAGTTGACTTATTATTAATGCCCTTCATGAAAGAGTATTATTTCTACCCTTTGTGATAGAGTATTATCTTGGTGTAAATTTTGAAGTTTTAGATGAAATTTGATTATATGAGTTCATATTTCTCATGTTTGTACAATTTAATTATTTATCAAGAGTTTGTTTGTTTCAATTTAAATTTTTATGCTTGTCACCTTTTTACATAAATCAATTGCAATCATTTTCATTTTATTTTGATACTTTTGTATTAGTGAGCATTACTTACTTTTTTTATTTTTGTTTTTTTGAACATATAGCATTGAACATCATGTTGAGGAAATGTGCAAAGCCTCTAACACCGAATAGACGTAAAGCCAAAAATGCAAGGACAAGAGAAACAATGAGGCAAATTTGTAAAAAAAAGAAATTGAACCCCATAGAAGAAGAAATTCCCATGCAATTTAAGAGATATGTTGAATTGGAATCACAAATGTAACACATGCAAAATCTTTGTGCAATGAGACAAATGAATCCTGAAGTTGGGGACATATCATCAACCATAAGTGAAGTTCAAGGCACACCATCTACAATATGCAATGTTCAAAGTACATTAGCAATATAGATCATGCAGAAAAAGGGGTGGATAAAAGATTAAATGGACAAGGCAAATAATAAATTCAAATATGTTAGACATACACTACTATTATCTGATATTGTCACACATCATCCTCACATGGGCTTTGTGGCATATCATTTTGAGATATACAATGAAAAGGTTACTTGAATACACACTTGAGATCTTTAATCACTGCATGTTTAGACTTTCTATATGAGAATAAACTACTAGCTAATTTATTTCCATGAACCTTAAAGGATTATATTATTTAGGGGTTCCTTTCACTATATCATGGGTCTATTCACACATTTGATGATTTAATACAATTATTACTAATTCAATTCAAAGTTAATATGGACCTTAAAATTACTATTTTTGACCTATCTAAAATTTTATAGGGATTGAATGAGTACATTAAAAACCATTATAAGATATTAATCCTTATACTCTAAAATGTGTGTTCTAGTACATGATATTGAATTGTAAAACATCTTTATCAAAAAATTGCATAAGTCAATTGTAAAAAAAATGTATCTCAATAACTTTGTCTATTTTGTATACTTATGCGCACAAACTAAGATGGTTTAATCTAAGTTATTAGTAAGAAATATCTTTAAATATGTGTCATAAAATTTAAATGCATCATTTAATGATTTAAATTATATAAAAAAAATAAAAAATCAAGGGATAGTGATGCACGAAGGAAAATATTAATCAGTAGAGCTAATATTTATATGTTTGCTTCCTTCAAACAAACTACTCCTAAAAAAATTACTAAGTTACAAGAATTATTGGATAACATGCTATGAGTATTATTAAGTGTTAACTTGATTACTTACTCTTCCTCTAATCCTTCCATAAGATCTTAATAAACTACATCGTAAAGATTATAAGGAGCAATCATTTTACAACTTTCATAGAGTTAAAGGCCGCTATACATAATTTCATGCGGGTCTAAAAAAAAAGGTATAATATCTTATTGACAACAACATAGTTCATGTAGAAGGTGTCAATGACTATAGAAACCCTTGAGGTTGCACCTACTAACATATTATTGGTCATTTACACTAATCATTTTTATGATCATGCATTGAGGCTCACAATAACATTGTTGTGGATGATATGCATAAGGATAATGGCATTATGGATGATGTTCATATTGAGTCTAATGATACAACATGCTCAGATGATTTTGTGGGAGAAAATAATACTAATGCTAGATCTTCTTCTTCTTCTTCCACTCTTTTGATTATTTTTTTATATAGAAATACTAACAAAACAACTAATTGAGTCCATTGTATATCTTTTGAGAAATACATGATCATGGTATTTTTGATATTATTTTAATGTAATGTAAACTAATATAAGATATATATAGAGAATTTCCTTGTTTTTGATTAAAAAGGTAGGGGTTAGGGCCCTGGCCCCATACAACAAAGAATCCAAACATAGGCCTCATGACTAGTAGTTTAATCCCAACAAAACAACCACAACAAAACAACCAAAATGAACCAGGGAATATAACTAAACCAAGCCATTCGACCACCCTACAAATCATCAAAAAGGAACCATGAAACCATCCAGAGAAAACAATAAACTATAGGAAACCATAACAAGCATGGAGGCACACACACCATACGAAGGAATAGGCACACAAGCCTTAAAAAAAAAAAAAAAAACCCCAACTAATTCTTAGGACTATTAATCAAGTCCCACTCCTTCTTTAGCATGCCCAACTTGTCACTTTAGGGGTCCTTTCCTTCTGAAACATTGTCCTTGATTGGCTTATCCATTTCTTGAGTTGATTCAATTCTCCTCTACCTCTTCCTAACCTTAGACAATCCATTCACAATACCAAATATCTCCCTATTCATAATACCATGGGTAATGGGGATCAATCTATAAATTCCTTGTCCATTGTATCAAATTTGTCTTGCTGAGTGATAAACTGGGTCTTGTAATGTTGAAGGGACCTATTAACCAATGCAATTTCATACTTAGGGTCAACCATAGCTTACAAATTTTCTTCTTCATATTCTTTGTCCATTTATCCAATTTCTTCTTCTTCGTCTTCCTCTGAGTCCTTCACAACATCCTATCCAAGACCCTCCTCCTCTTCATCTTCATCACTACTAGTGGAGTCATCACTTGGTTCCTATCTAAGAACCGCCTTCAATTCCTTTTGGATCAAATCTAAGGGTTCCTCTTGTGAAGGGATAAATTCTTCATCTGAGGACCCATCTTCTTTTTTATCAAAACATAAAAAATTCCTTTAGCATTTTCCCCCACTAGTCCTACAAACCTTCTTTCTTATTTTCTACTACTAGATTCTTCCACATAACCTTGTCTTCCCCCTCATTTGGGATTTTAAATGTGACATTTTTCATATTTTTCTACTCAATATTACCATGGCCCTTACATTTGACACCAGAGGGAATACCATAAATTTTCTTTCCTTTAAGAAGGAAAACCAAAAGGGTCCTCTTTGATTAAAGGGCCTTTTGGGGCTGACTTTTTAGCATGAGGATTCTTGAAATGAGAGAGAGGAGTAGATTGGGTAATTCCACAAAAAATTTGAACAGAGCAATACGAAGAGGGGATTATTACTCGACTAAGTCTCAGATAAGGGATTGGCCAAAATCTATTTCTTGCTAGAGCTGGGGTTGAGATGGTGGCAGGGCTAGTTATTCAGGGATTCAAATTGTTAGGGTTCATCAACATTTGAAGGTCTAGGAAACAGAGTGAGAGTAGAGGCATGATTATACAACCTTTGAATTAGGCCTTGGTGAAGGGGAGGTGAAGCACCTTTAGCTTTGCATTGTTTCAATGAGGAAAGAAAAAAAATGATATAATAATTCTTTCATTTCTCCTTATGTGATTTAGAAATGGAAAATGGTAATTGTGAATAGTATTATATCTACCTTATAAGGTAAAATATTTCATTATGTGTACACTCACCAATCCATATGGAGCTAGAAGCTTTTTCACGATCATACCCATTTTGACATCTCTAGAGCTTCTCATCACCTTTCAAGAAACTATCAATGAAGCATTAATAGTTACGATTACTAACCTTAGAACCTTTTAGGCCTTGAAATTTTAATCCAGTAGCTTCAGTGATAAATTTTGGAGTGATAGCAAAAGCGATGCTACCAATTTAACCCTATCCTCCCACTAAGAGTTGAAGAACTTTGAAGTCAAATCATCCTTAAACCCTTTCATCACCATGAAATAGGGGGTCATATCCACCTCTTCAAAGAGCTTCTAGAGTTCCATCTTTTGTCATAGAGGCACACAAGCTAATGACTCTAACCTCTTTCTTGGCCCCCCCATGTTTATTTTGGAACAAGTAGAATTTCTCTTCCCTTTCACCTCAAACTCATAAGATAAATTCTCATAACAACTCACCTCCAAATAGTAATGATAGTTCTCCCAAGCTTTAGAAATAAAATGGATTTATGAATGCACAAAATCTTTTAAAAAGTCAAAATTTTATCTCTTTTCTTTTGGAAAAAGATTGAACAATTTTTTTAATAATACCATTAACATAATTCAAGGCCAACTAAATCTTTTGTTAGATCATAACAATATTTAGCCACAACCCAGAACCCATGTGAGGATTACCAGAAATCTATAATTTGATGAAGGATTTTAAAATCAATCTATCACCAGGGGATAAGTAATGTGACACTTTTCAAAAGGTGACATAAAAATCACGTAGTGGGCCTCCTTATTAGTACTCTACACCAAAAAGGGCACAAAATATTTGATACTTATGATATTTAGAATATTTTACTTAAATGCTTAGTCATGTCAGAACCATCCACATGTTTAAAATACATCAACGTAAAATGATTACTCCTCAAATTATAATTTTTGAAGGGATTAATCCTATTAAAACCATCCTTTCCATCATTAAACATATTTTCCAAAATCCAAGTCACCTTAAATGGGTTTTAACTTAAATCCAAAGTCCTATTGCTACCCTTCTTATCTAGTAAATGAATCTCAAAAGCATACCATAAAATTAAATAAAGCAGCACATGGCTTAATATTTTATCAATGTTGACATAAGAAATCCAGCCATATTATCCACCCGCCTATCACTCCTCGAACCCATCATCATCTGATCTGGAAGATTCAAATTCAAAAAGAGTTAACAAAAGTTAAGACTTATCCTAACACCTAAGCCATTTTTAAATTCTATCAGTCATGTGATTCAATACTTTGTTTCCTCCATTATAGATAAATTTCATATTGACATTTTGAAAACGGTCATCTAAGACACAATCCCTTATGTTTTGGGGGAGATTCTCAAATTTCAAATATTTCCATTGGTAATTGGATAAACCAACATTAGAAGCTATATTTGCAGCTTTATTCCCCTCCCTGAAAGTATGTTGTAGAATATATTGGTCAAATGTTTTTATTATTCTTTTTGAGCCCTTAATCATACTGTTAACCTTCTAGCGGGCCTCCACAACCCCTTTGAGAGAATTAATTATTAGTTTGGAGTCTCCTTGAATGATGAAAATTTTAAACCCAAGGTCTTTTAGTATCTTTATCCCCCTCCAAACAACAATCACTTTTACTTAATTGCTAGTATTTATCCCCAAACATTTTGCATAGGCTTCAATGCATTTCCCCTTATGGTCTCTGAACAAACCACCCACCGCAACCACACCTGGATTATCTTTTGAATGACCATCAAAGTTCAACTTTAACCAACCATTTGGTGGAGACATCCAAACAGTCATTTTTCTACTTAATATGTTAGCCCAATTTATTTTAGTAAGGTCATGTTTAATTCCCCATAACTTTTTAAATCTTAGATCTTTATAGGTCGGCATGATTTTGGAAAGACCAAAACAATTTGAATTTATGTTTTCTTGGATTTTTTGTTTCATTCCTCATAAGATATCCAAGCAACACCTCTGCTGCTATCTAAATATTCTATTATTTCTTTCTTTCTGCAGGCTCCAAGAGATGAAGGGAAGAATTTTTTACCATAATTCCACAATAATTGGATGTGAGAATGGACAAGAACTCCATTGGTTAATAAAATTCTTTAAATAAAGGGGAAATACCCAATTAGTCAATAGGTTTTGAAGCACCAAGGACCAAACTTCTCTTGCAAAGGAACATTGAAACAACAGATGGGGAATAATTTCTTCAGCTTCCAAACAAAGGAAGCATCTATTTACAAACTAAAACCCTTTCATATTCAGAACATCAACTGTGATAATTTTACCTTGTGCAGCTACTCAATAGAAGAAGTTGATTTTTGGAATTAACTTAGCATTCCATATTTTTCTCCATTTGAAATTCTAAGAAGAAAGAGAGAGTTGATCCAGTTTAGTATAGGAAACTTTAACAAAAAAGCTCTAGAGGATTTATCACTCCAAACCTAATCATCTTATCCTTCATGGAAAAAAAAAGACAATCTCTAATGAGAGAATCTAATATGGAAAAAGGCTTAGAGCAAACAAACATAGTCACAAAGAATAGTCTCATAAAGTCTTGTGAGATCATGTTTGATTGGATTTAATTGGGCCACAAAGGACACCAAAAGACCACTTCCTCGGGTATCTTCCCAAAAATGAATTGTTCTTCCATTCCCAACTCTTCTTCTAGTACCTTTCTTCAAAGTACACCTAGTTTTCGCAATATTTTTCCAAATGGTTAATCCTTTAGGCCAATCCTAAGAAGACAAAAATTAGTAGGGGACATCATTCCCCATATATTTTGTTGTTAGGATATTAGCCTAGTCCTTCTTCCCTTGAATAAAGAACCACCCTTTTTTGAGAGAAGAGCTTTTTTAAATAGGTTCAATCTCTAAATCCCCAAACCCCCAAATTTCTTCGGGGAACAAACCTTATCCCAATTGACTAGAGAAATTCTTGCTTTTTATTTCGTTGCTCTCCAAACGAATGTCCTTGTTAATAAATAATTAAATACAATGTTTTATATTTATTTAGTAGTCTCCTTCAAGATTAAAATGGGTTATTAATTAGGGTTGTGTCATCTTACTACTTAAATTTGGACCTAAATAAGTACAAGTCTTATGGGAATATTATTCCTTCTTCAAATATATTTTCTATACTACTTGGAAAATCATAGTTAGAACATTTAAAAGTTGTACCTTTAGTTGTACATCAATGCATAAAATATATTCATGAAGGAAGAATCATCAAGATCCCAAGATAGTCATTTGAACCTAATGTGGAGTTGAGTCATTTCACTTTAGATACTTACATTTAAATTCTAAAATAACCTCCATATTAAGTTGAAAGAGATATTTATGTGGTGTACCAAAAATGACTATTTGCACAACAAGACCATAATAAATTGAAATAACAAGAAAGCCATATAGAGCCTCACCATGATCAAATGAACCATAGATAAAGTTGTATCTTATAGTTATATAAAACTAGAGTTTCATGCCCAAATGAATACTTGTCCATACCAAAGAAAAGTGATGTGATTGACCAAATTCAATATATTCCTCCACAACCATAAGCTGAGAAATATGAAATTTGGGATTAAGAATGAGATTCCTAATGTAACACTCATTGGAAAGGTGTTTGTTTCAAACTTGTACAAATAATTATAAAAAAAAAAAATTGTGTAATTGAAAAGGTGAATCTAGAAGAACAAGATAAAATATTAAAATTATGAAATATATGATGATAAATTTTGAGATTATGGAAATATTTTAGAGGCTAATGATGACCCTAAAAAAAAAATCAATGATTTATGATAATCCAAAGCTTATATGTATCCTAAATACTTATATTTTAATTTACACTTCTCCTATTGCTTATTATTATGTACACCTTTGGTCTTTTTATTATTCCTGGTTTGTTATATTTTATACAAGAATTTCACTTTCTACACCTTATTTTATGTTTTATACTTTGTATACATGTGTACATACAAAATTCAAGCATACATAAACAAGTTAAACTAATATAACATATTCTACTCACAATATACACAACACTGATTAAGCATAAGGATTAGTAAAATATTAATTAAAACATAAGGAATTGTCATCATACCAACCCTTGCTGTACCAATTCATGTTTTTTTTCCTCCAATTTGGTGGATGATGAGGTATGTGAGTACCCCTTACTAGCAGCATAACATTTCATAAGGATTCAAGATGAAAAAGGCTTGGATTGCATCTAATTTGGTAGTTTTTTTTAACAACAAAAAACCCCTTAAGAGGCTATGATGAGGGAGAATTCAAAGGAGAAATGTAGTCCTACTTGGGAAAGGAGAGATTTTGAAGTGGGTTGTAATTTTAGAAGGAAGAATATATTATTATTTTTGAGTTGGTAGTGTTCTAGGTCATGATAGGAGATGATGTAAGATTTGACATGCAAGGCATCTAAGTCTTTTATTTCTAGATTGTTATTATTGTACTGAACATAAATTTCACTTTGCATTTAATCTGCCTAAAATAACATTAATTTATATGTTTTTATCATGTCTATTTGTCACTTTAATCGAGGTTAATTTATTTTGATTTTACACACCCTAGGTTTTGACCTTAAGGTATATACCTCCACTCTTTTTAGAGTTTAATATTTAACATTCTTAATTAATTGTTTTTTATTTACCTAAGGTTTATGCTCTCATAGTATTACTATTTCATTATTATATGTCTCCTATATAGTTTGTGCCTTACTTTGTGAGCTTCATTTTTATCCACCCTACCTAGTATTCAATAGTTTGTTGCATTCATTTTTAGATCTAATACATCATTGATTTTCCTAATTTTAAAATTTCTAAGTGTTTTATTGTGCTTCATTTTCTTATGTTTCATAAATATTATATTGTTTATTCCATGAGCTACACATGATCCTTATATTATTCTAACAATGAGGACTTGCTAAAACCTAATGTGGTTGGCCATTCTAATGTAGTTTGGTTCATGTGGATAATCAATTACAAGTAAAAAAAATCACAATTTATTCATCAAGGAATAAGGGAAGCATGTCTTATGAGATACAGGTGAGCACTAAAATTGTTCCATCTACCTTTTAATGGTGCATCTATTTCACCTCCCTTTTGTTGTTGATTCATCTTCTAACACAATAATTTATCCCCACATATTGTTACTTCTACCTCCACTAGTGCACCACCACATAGAGTAAACCCTTTCTCCACCTTTAAGCCTCTTTATACCCCACTTGCTAACTATTCATTTCTTAAGATACACACATCCTATATAATTCATGTTTTTTCATCCACTACCTTGCCTACCATATCTATCACCCCTCTCTCTTATTTAATTCCTACTTCCTATACCTTCTTCTATACCATGTCTTATCCCCATTCACTATTTCCATTTGTACCTATACATATACTTCATTACACCTTCTCCTTCGTGATCTTTACCTAAATCATTTCCTCTTTCATTCCTCATACCATACCTTCATTCATCCTAGTAGCCCTTGAGATTTTCTTGTTACCCTTCTCTCCTTGATGAAGATATAGGAGGATTCAAAAAAATATCTCACAAACCTTCAACAATAATTCAAAGCAATCTTTGTATAACACATGTTATTAGGCATCCTATATCACATTGGAAACATAGCTATGACAACCCACAATTTAATGCAACAAACAGTCATTAATAACTTCCATTAAACACATGCCGGTATTGGCATGGTGTGATGGATTATTGGTGGCATTGTTGTTCTTGCCACCAAGGTTCAAACCCCGTTGGGGTGTTATTGTTGAATGATTGTATCCGGTTCATAGCTCCGGTCAAAAGCGTTTACCCCCTTGAATAAAAAAAAAACTTCCATTAAACACATAATTAAGCCAATCTCTCTAGTGATATTGAAGAAAAAATAATTATAGAAATTTTCTTCAATTTTTATGAAGATCCAATGGTGAAAAAGAAAGTTATTGCATTTTTCCCAAAACTGTAAACCCTAGGTAGGGTTCAGACCTACCCTCACAAAAATGGTCATAACTTATTCAAATCTTAATGAAATTTGATGAGACTTGAAGAAAATGGAAGTAGATTCACATGGAAACAAAATTCAATTGGTTTCAGATCCAAAATATAGACTTTACAATCCGTACCATCACATTTTTTAGACTGTAAATTCTCCACAATATTGTTAGAATAGGGCAGTCTCACCAAAATAGTCATATCTTCGACAAAACTCAATAAAATTCAATGAGACAAAAATAATTGGAAACTAGAAACAAATATATTTCCATCCATATATGATACTCCATTATTTTTGTCCATATCAAGCATAAAAAACACAACTTCAGTCTGGAAATAATGTAAAAATCAGAAAATACACACAAAATTTGAGGTTGCCATTCATCAAACTTCAAAAATAGTGTCTTTAACCCAAAATTCTAGTTTTGGAGGGTGTATTTATACATTTTCAACCAAAAAAATATATTTTCAACTAACTTTTGATTAGTTGATTGACAAGACAGCTTAATGACACTTCATCTACCTAATTTTGCACTTTTGACAATTTTTACAATATGGAACAACTTTAAACATTCTTTGACAATTGACTTAAAATATGACTTCCTAATACTTAAAAACCTCTAAAATGGTTTGATAAACCTTATTATAAGACCCAATACACAAAATAAAACAACTATTTACAAATGGCCTCATGGAGGCAAGAAATCAAACAAGTGCTCCTACACCACTCCTCTACCTTATATACACTCATGAAAAATATAGATCATGTAGAAAAAAGGGTGGATAAAATCTTAAATAGATGAGAAATAATAAAATCTGTAGACACTAAAAAATTTCCTAGGCCTACGACTCTTATTTTCTTCGTAATTTCCCCTTTCATTATTCCATTCTTCGTAATTAAATATTTTTAAATTATTTTCTAATGTCATATGTCTTCTATTAATTAAATAATTTTTAATTATTTGATTAATTCATTTCTATCTTTATTTCTTCCTGATTAAATAAATAAAATTTATTTAATTTAATTTAATTACATTGCTAATTAAGTCCTTTTCTTTCTAAAATTAAATAAATTCTTATTTATTTCATTTTTATCCACTTTCCTCTATAATTAAATAATTATTTTAATTATTTAATTATTCATTAGCCTTTTCTCTCCTAAATTAATTTTTATTTATTTATTTAATTTGGTCCACTCTCTTGATTTTTGAATTAAATCATTATTTAATTCAACATGATTCCCTTTCTCACATTCTTCTATAACTAAATAATATCTTTATTATTTAATTATTCATTGGAAACCTAAATTAAATAATTTTTATTATTTAATTTCTCCTATCACCTCTTTGTTTGTGCCAATCTTATCTCTATACCTTTCATTTAATCCTAGCCCTTGATTGACTTATTTAATTTCTCCTATCACCTCTTTGTTTGTGCCAATCTTATCTCCCACATCAAATCTTATCTCTTTACCTTTCATTTAATCCTAGCCCTTGATTGACTTATCTCATAATTCAATCTCAACCCTTCATCCTTATCATTTTCCCTAATTTAGCCCTAACCCTATTTCATACTACAACTTTTAATCTAGGGCATCGATTAAGACATCTTATTGACATCCAATCTCAACCATCAATCCAAATCGGACCTTGCCTATAAATCAACCCTCTCATAAGCTATTTGGGGGGTCGATTCTTCAAGCATCCTTATGTTGTCTAAATCATTCTTGAATCATTCATCCATTTCTATCTATCATCTCCATCTTAATGTTATACTGCTAAATTGAGCAACCAACATATCAAGTGAATTAACCAATTCATCCATCACATGTCTATTTGAGGTATTTGAAGATTTGGATTAGGTAATGTATGTTATTGTTTTATCATTTTTTATTTTAGTTATCCAAATTTTTCGTATACATTTTGGTGAACCCGACGTGAACCCCTTAATTGATTTTTAGCTCAATATTTTGACAATTTTGAGGAATTTTGGAGTTGTATCCTTTTTGTTGCAGGTTTTGTTAGATTTTTGTTGTAGGTTTTGCATCATTTTGGGACAAAACCCTAGTTTTCAAAGATTTGACCATATCTTTCAAATGGCTTCATATTTTCTCACAAAAAAAATTCCACAGATTAGGGACAATATCAAGAGCTTTCAGTCCAAAAATTAGATTTTTTCGAGCCATTTTTAATATTTTATAGTTTTTTTTATGAAAAATCAATTTTAAGAGTAAATTAGAGAATTATTTAGATTTATTTATATTTATGGAAATATCTTTAAATTCTAATAGGGCTCTGTTCTTTATGTTTTTAATTTAGATGAAAAATAATTAGACAAAAAATAGATCTTTGAAAATTAGGGTTTTACAAATATTTGCTTATATCTCACAAATGGTTGCATATATTTTCAAATTTTTTTTTTTGCAGATTTGGCATGTTGTTAGGCACCTTCAATCCAAAAATCAAAAAATTTGGACTTGTTTTGAAGTTTTTATAATTTTTAAAGTATTTTTCATGAAAAATTAATTTTGGGTGAAAAACAACAATTTTTTAGGATTTCTTTACATTTTTGGAAAGCTCTTGAAATTTTAGTAAGGGACTGTTCTCTATATTTTTATTTTTGATGCCAAAAACATTCTAAAAATCAGATTTGTCTTGACTAGCTAACCCTCTAATATTAGTGATCAATTATCTTGTTAGGGTTTTGGATTCTAATGTTGTTGGTTTTCTAAATGTGCAGAAAAATAAACACTTCAAAAGACAAATTGGATCAAGTGGACAAAAATTTAGAGCTAAAGAAATTCTAGGTGCGCACATTCCATCTTTCATCTCTAATCATTGCTTGTCAACACACTTCAATTTGGGGCTTAAAAAGAACAACTTGTTTGATCACACACTTGGATTTTGGGCTTAAAAAAAGAACATCTTGTTTGTTGTCACATTATTGAAATTGGGTTAAATTGAACAACTGTCTTCCTACACATTTGGCTTTGGGATCTAAAAAGAACAAGTGCTTGAACTGTTTTACACACATTTTGATTTTCTAAAGGGAAATTAACAACTACAAGGGAAAATCAAGTGTGGTGTGCTCCAAAACACATCACTTGGTTCGCTTTTGTCATATCTTTTTTAGGAGGCCTTCTTGGAGCACACACCCTCTCCAAGGGACGACCTCAATCAAGGTGTGAATCCAAAGACATGCCTCTTTGGGAGTTGAAATCTTGTCACTCCTGGCTAAGCCCCAAAGAACTTTATACCTTTGGGAAGTGAAGGTGAAGGGTGGGTTACCCCTTTCTCCCGGCTGTGTGGTAGGATTTTGCTTTCAAACCATCCCTATTCAACCTTGTGCATCCTAGCTCAAGACCTAATTGGCCATACCCACTAGACTAGCATTAGGATTTTTGTTGTGTATTAAAGTGTTTGCTTAATCATAACATTTAATCTTGAAAGATAAATTTATCATTGTGTTTGGTGTGTGTGTTCATGCATTTACATGTGAGATCTTGTGTTTGATATTTCCCAAGTGAAACTTCTAATAAACACTTGCCACATCATCCAAATCATCCAATCTTGTCATTCTAAATCATATCCTAATCAACATCATCTCTTTAATCCAATCAATATCATTTTACACCATGCTGACATTAGAAGACATAGCACAAGAGCTCGTTCACATACTTCACAAAGCTCAAACAAGCCAATCACCTTTAAACCAACAAACCATTTAAGGAATCCATGACATGATCCAAAAACTTTAAACAAACCAATCACCTCAAATGCAAAAACTCATAGAACAAGCCCAATACCTCATGGTTACTTGTCAAATCCAACAAGCACAACATCAAGTCCAATCACCACATCAACAAATTTCACATCAATCCTATGTGTCAACTCTATCATCATATCAATCTCACCCATCCACATATCATGTTGCCCCTTCATCAACCTATCACACCTATTCTAATGTCAACCCTTATCTATATCAATCCACCTCTCAACAACCATTATCCCATGCAACCCCTCCATCATTATCACAACAAGAAATCATACCACAACAAGTCCAAACACCATTTCAACCACAATCCTATGTGTCACCTTCATCATTATGCCAAACTAACCCATCTACCTATCATGTCAATGCCACATCAACATATCCACCCATATCACAACAAGGACATAGGAGCCCAACTCCACCTTCGTAGAAAAATCAAGAGCTTTTCAATTTTCATGCTCCATTTGACAAGGGGAATACCAATCTAGTTCATGTACCCTATAAATTTATCATACCACCATCCGATCAAATGACTATCCCTAAGCCACCATGTCCTAGTCCTAATCCCTTGGCCTCTCCACCTTCTAACCCATCAAACTCTTCATTACCCATGGCATTGCCCAAATCTGCCATCCACCTACAATAGATGTGACCAAAGTGCTACTAGCAAGGAACCAAACATCGCCATGTCATCCAACTCATATGTTTGAACCTACCAAAGAGTCTTCAAACATCATGCTCATTATTACAACCCCATCATGTAGTCTCCCCCATTGAGCCCAAGCCAACCTCCATCATGTCTCCATGTTGTTGACCATCTAGAACATGTTGAGCCCATTCAAGAGTCATCCCCTTCCACTTCAACTCAAGCAACCCAAGAGTTATATCAAGATTCTACTACCAAGCATGAGGAAACATTAACCTCTCATTCTAATCAAGATCTAGGTCCTATTCACGATCAAGCTCCCCTCTATTGTAATACCCCTCATGTTGTTGTTTGGACTTGGTATTTTCTGTGGTTTTGCTTGATACTTTGAGACTTTGATAGTTACTGTTTATTGGTTGGATTGGTGGATTGGATAGTTTAGACTATTTGATGACTATGCTACTTTATTTGATGACATGGATATTATGATATGAAATTATGGTTACATTTGGTTTGGTGATGTTTAATTTGATTTTAGTAGTATAATGTGATGCTAGTAATCATTTTATGATGATATGATGTGATCAGTTTAGTTTAGCAATGTTACTTTATACTTGATGTTGTAATTGTTATTATAGTTTTGGTGAGGTGACAGTGTAGCACCACTCGTTTACGAGTGCCCTACTACACTGTGATTCCTTCTCACGATGTGATGTAATTGATTATATATATATACATGTTGTACACAACCTTGTTTGTATGCAGGAATTGTAGGAACAAAGTCTCGATTCCACCTACTTCGATAGGACAGGGCGAACATCAAATTAACCCAACGGGCATGAAGTTGAAACAGAGATGATAGGGAAGTCACCCCGTCCCAAGTTTGTCAACCCGTTTTGTGTCTAGTGGTATTGTGCGTCTTTGACCTTAGTCATTTTTGCATTTTATGATAGTTGTTTTGTGTGAAAGTAATTATGTTATTTATTTTACGTTGCTGTTGTTGTATGATGTAATTTATATAACTAAATGGTTATAATAAATGCTAGTAATAGTTATTGGAATAGTTTATATTAAAATATAAAAGTCTTAAATTAAAAGCCATGTAATTTATTAAGGATAAATAAATTGAAAGGTGTAAATTAAATTATTTAAAATTGGTATTTAGATTTAATGAAAATAGCATGTTGAGGATAATTAAAGGAATAAAATAATAAAATAAGTTAAATTGTGTGAAATGCAAGTATAAATTTGCAAAATCGAAATTAAAACAAAAAGTGTTGTTTGAATAGAAAAAAATCAAGAAAAGAAGAAAATGACTAGAATGTTGAGATTTTGGCTGAAAAGCTGGTGAAGAAATAGAAGATTTCTATTCATCCTATTTTTTTTTAAGTTTTCCAAAAGAAGATATCTCTCTATTTAATAGGAAAAATGAGAGGTTTTCAGTCACGGGAAAATTGACCAAAGTTTCAAAATATTGAGTTCTGAAAAAATTGGATCCTCTTTTGTTTTCTCTATATAAATTGTTTCTCTTTCATTGTTTTGGAAGAGAGGCTCTTTTGAATTAAAGTTTTAGATTAGAAAATTGATCAAGGAAACTAGTGTAGAAGTTCTGAAGAAAGAAAGGGGATCTCTTCGAAAAGGATGTTTGGAATCAAAAAAAGCTTCATCAATTCCTCAACAAGCGTAGGACTTCAGGGTCCATTCTATTTCTTTGATTTTTATGAATCAATAAAAAAATAAATATGTTTCTCTGTAAAAGAAAAACCTTTTGAGATTTAAAATTTATTGGGTAGCAAACCAATGAAAGAAATTTATTTGAGTTTGTGAAAATGTCCAGTATTTTTATGATTTTTGTTATGGAAAAATTGTTTCCCCTCTAAAATAAATGGGTACAAAATAGATGAAAGAAATTTATTTGAGTCTCTATAAATGTTTTGTATTTTTATAATTTGTTTATGGGGAAATTGTTTTCCCTTTTGAAATAATCGAATTTATATATATATATATATATATATATATATATATATATATATATATATATATATATATATAAGTATGTTGTTCTTTTCAACTTCTACTGAAAGTGATTGACAGAATAAATATATAAATATATATATACACTCCCCACAAAGGTATATACACATATATATAAATATATATATGTATATTTATAAATATATTATTTAAAAAACATTTTTTTTGAATTTCTATGCTAAAGGCCGAACCTGGGTGTCGACAGAGTTTTTTGACATTGTATAAAAATTAAAACAAAATAAATAAATAAATAAACTATTATAAGGTGGAAGGGAAGGGATGGCGTTGGCCGTACCCTCCCCCTCTCCCCTTCATTGCATATGTAGGACTGCACGGGCTGCTGTGTGCAGTCCATGTAGGGCGGAGGACCCAAATTTAATTTAATTTAATTTTGTTATAATATATAAATATATATATTTATATTTATATTAGTATATGTTAATATATATAAATATATATATATATATTAATATATGCTAATAATATTTATATTTATATTAGTATAAATTTTTTTGGAACATTTATATACCTGAAAGATCAATGAGGCCAGAATTATTATTTTAAAAATAAAATATTAGAATAAAAATAAACAAAATGTTATATATATATATATATTGATTTCTCTCATGATTCTAAAATTATAAATATGACTGTAATTTATTCATGGAAATAGTCAAATTGTATTCATATCAGAATTATTATCAAAATGTTATCTTCAAAATTATTTCATTGAAATTGGGAAATAAATCTTATTGGATGATTGCAAATGAAATAAAAAAAATTGTGGATATTGTTATGTCACTTGCATTATGGAATCTTGTTAACCTGATTTGGTTACTTTTCTTTATTATCATGTTATTGTTTTGGTTTTTTTTTTTTATGTGGGAACCCAGTTTGGTTTAGGAACCCATTTAGGGATATCGTGTACCTTAGGCTTCGAGAGGCTTGATTTCATTGTTAATTGATGTTTCTCTTTTCAAGTGCTCTTGATGTGGAAAGTTATTTGGTATCATTATTTTGAAAGGGTTGTACAGGATTTTGTAGACTCTGATTATGTGTTTTTTAGCAAGATAGGTAATGCCTCGCATGTCATCTATTGAGATTTAATGCTTTGTTCTATATGGTACAACCCTTGATTTTGAAAATGTTTTGGGGTCTCCAGGGAGAGTGGATCTTTGTGGGGGTCGGCACATCAAAAGGAGGAAGGGCTAGGATAATCCATGTAAGAGTTAGATTAACAAGTGAAAACCTAATAATAGAACTTAGGGGGATGGGTAATAATAACATAATAAGATAATCTTGGATACCTTGTCTATCCATTAGGGCTTTCACACACTAATGGTAGACTGAGAAGGTTGTGGTTGGCAAGGTTGTTACCTCATCCTCATGAGAGGTTAATGGCTCTGCATGAGTCACCCTATGGGGTCGACGCCTCAAGTAGGAGGAAGGGCCAAGATAACCATAAATGGGGGTTGACGCCTCATGTTGGAGGAAGGGCCAAGATAACCCATGTAGGACTATGCGATGACACTCTCCACTAGTTTCCCTTATGCTTTGCTTTCTTACTTTCCTCTGGAAGTGGTTAATGGTTGTTGCCTTTGATTTATTTATGATGTGTTTTATGGCCTTGTGTTTATTATGATTGGATCTTGGTTGTTGTCGTTCATGATATATGTAATCTTTTGTTGTTGCTATTGGAGTTATTGTTACTATGTTATTCTTTATTGGAGTTAGTCTTGTTGGCATTCTTGGTCGCGGTCACTTCCTTGTCACCTCTGAGCATGGGGGGTGGGTTTTTTCTAAAACCCGCGTGGTTGGGTGGAACATTTTCTGCACCCGTTGGGTTCCCCATCAACGTTTGTTCTACACAGTATCCTTCAGATGGAGCTTGTACCTAATATTCATCTTGTATTTCATATATTCTTTGTATGGTGTATCTATCCCACATGTATGGGGGGTTTTGATGTAACTCATGTATTGTGAACTTGTAATATATTAAAAGATGATGTATTGTAAATGCACCCTTGTAACCATTCACGATTTATGAGATTTATTATGGTTTGTATCATGTGATGTATTTATATATTTATGCTTATGAATGTATGGATGTTATCTCTTGCAAATGATTATTTTAATGTCTATGATGGATGTAAATTTAGTTAAGTTATTTAGCTTTATATGTATCTTTCGTTATGGGTTGGTTTTATGCCATGTGACCTCGCGTGCCCCAAAGGACTTAGATGTTTATGATGTTATCGTGTAATGTAATTATGTTTAATGGTTATTTATATGTTTACTTTGTATTATTTAAAAAAAAAATGTGTGCATTGTTGTTGTCCTTTGGGGTTTGCACGACAGGCATTACATCTATGATCTTACCTACGATCAAGAAGGCCATGATGATCCTCTTATCCAACTTTATGCATTCCATGTTCAAGAGCCTATCACTTCACCTATCCATGAGCAAGATATCCCAAATTCACCTCCCCCTAGTCCTATCCATGATCTATCGACATCCACTTCCCTTGATGAGACATATGCCTCCCAAGTACACATAGAAGATCAAACAAATACCTTGGATCTAAGTGAACACAATGATAATCAAGATCTTAATGATCCTCCATCACCCACTATCGAACCCATTGAAAGTCCTCCATCATATCCTATTGGTATTTCTACCCTCGTTCATGAATGTTCCTCCTTAGAACAACAATAACCATTATCTTCCCTTGCTTCATTTTCTCCATCTAATAATGAACTCAAGTCTAGTGTCTAAAACACACCTAGACCCATTGTCTATTGCATACTCCAAAACATTAACCGCCAAGGTAAAGGTTTAGACCTTCATGAACAAGGTATTTTGGAGCCCATCCATGTCAAGGTCCCTCCATGCTCATATGACCTTGGATACACACCCAAAGATAAACATTCTAAAGATGTTGGTACTTCCTCCATGCCTCCTAAGTCCACTTTAAATCACAAATCCTATCATATGCCTAAAACATATGTTTCCATCCCTCCTCCATTATCCTACAAATGTCAAAAGCATGTGACCGTACACCTTCCACTGACATCAACTTTGCAACCATTTCTTCCAAATCCTAATATCCCTCCATCCACTTTACCACCATTACTCCCAACACCTAATATTCCTACCATTCAATCCTCTTATCCATTTATCCATAAATACCCTAACATTCCTAATAATGACCAACAAATTTACACATTGTATAAACATGAAGCTTCCACTCATTCCACCATACCCATGGGATTCAAAAGCAAAAAAATCAATGCCCCTACCTATAAAGTAAAAAATCCTAAGGAACGTCATGCCTTAGGACATCAATGTAAAAATTTAAAGAAAAATACATCCAAAAAGCTAGATAAGCCCATACCTCCAAAAGAAAAGTCCAAAACCAAAATGGTTTGTGTCCCTAAGAAAAAAAAATCAATTCCAATGGGGCATCATCATCTCAAAAATCCCAACCATCCCTTTCCATCCAAAATTCCCACTTCATGCAAAAATTCCAAAAATCCCAAAAGAAAAACAAAATCATAACAATATTAGGTCTATGTGGGTACCAAAAGTACTACATCCACCATCTCCCAGGAAAACATCTACATTGCTTCCTATACCCCGTCCACATCAAAAGCTTCAATGTTTATCACAATGTGTGCAACCATTGGTCATGGTTCCCTTCCATTTCACACTAATTCCACATACCTCCATCTCCTCATCCTTCACTCATTATCCTACATATCTCCCCACACCACCTTCCTATGGTCCATGCTTTCGGCTAAGCCTCCCCATTCATCTCTTACATAAGTACTACATAATCCACATCATAATCCATTATCTACCTAATCCATCTCCCTCTAATGCATTCCCCTAGCAACATCTATGAGCACATTTGACATGGTCCATGTGCTGACATCCATCTCTAGTGGGACTATCACCTTTTATGGGACTAGAAACTTGATTCCCTCCTATCCATATTCCCCCTCTCCTATCCAAAAATTAAAAAAAATAGTAAAGAGAAATCCCTTCATCCAATGGTAAAAACCTGGCAAACAGGCGCCTTGGATAAGTACCATGATGAAAATTTGTCAAGCAGGCATCATGTGTAGGTTGATCTTCTATGTCACTTACACTTGGGGGTACAATGGCTCATCTATCCAACCTATCATTTTCATTCCATATCATTCTATCTTACCATCCTATCATCTTTAGCCATCATACTTACCTATCATATTTGAGTTTGTTCATCCTCCCTTCCTCCTTTTGATCTTGATGAAGATATAGGGGAAAAATGTTGAGACATGTTTTGGGTATCTCTTGACCTACCTCATCCTTTCCAACCAATCATATCATTATCCTATTGTCATAAGCTTTGTAATAAAAAATATTAAGTATTGTACCTAGAATGGGGCATGTTATTCCTATGTGACATAGTCTTTGGAGATCATATCCTAGCTCCTGATGATGCATACATCCATTCCATTCACTATGCCCTATCCTTTTTATCCATCCATCTATCATGAGACTTTTATCCCTTATCCTATCACCCACCCTTTCACCTAGACTTTGTTTTCCCCTTGTCATTGGTATCTAGCACAAAGACTACCCAAATTTTCATCCATTGACACCTCAAAACATTTTAAAATCCAAAAAAAAAAATAGAACATTTCAAAAAAAAAAAATCAAAAATTTCAAAAATCCAAAAAAATAATCAAAATATCCCCAAAAATACAAAAAATGGAAAAAGGTCCTAAAAAAAGACAAAAAAATCAAATATCCAAAAAAATTCCAAGCAATAAAATCAAACCAAATCACTTCTTCCAATCAATTCCTTAAAACAATTCAACACATCAATTCAATGCCTTCAAATCAATCTTTAAATTATCAATTAATCAATCCTCTAATCAAATCTCTTCAATCAAAATCATTCCAATCACATCAATTCTTCTATTCAAATCCTTTCATCCAATTAATTCATCAAATCAATCATCAATCGAATCATTTCAAGCAATAATCCAAATGTAAGTCAATCCTTAATCCATACCAATCAAGTCAATCAGTCTTGCCAAATTATCCAATCACATCCTTTGTTCTTGATCCTAATCTTGTTGTAAACCCAATCAATCAAAGTCAAACAGTCATCCTTGTGTTGATCTAGGGATATGTCATTCCTCGCAATGACAACACTATCATCATTTATCATCATCAATCAATCAGTCAATTACTCATCCGTTTACAACTTGACAGGGGCAATACCTTTTTTTTTTGAATTATTTGTGCATGCATTCTTGCTTTCTTGTGTGTGTTATCATTTTTATCTTGCATTTGCATCCAATTTGAATGACTCCCAGCTAATATTCATATCTTGTATCTAGACAAGGTTGTATTACACTAGGCATGAGACACATCGTCACCTTGGTCCTTATACCTTGGTGCATCATGTCAAGTGTTACCTCAAACATCATGGTTGCTCACCTTCTTGTAGCATAATGTATCATTCATCTCCTTTATCCACTTCCTATCTTGCATCATTCATCTTGTCCCTCCTTATCATTTCATTTCAAAAGCATACCTGTGTTCTTTCAACTTGCCTATCCTCTCGAGGGGGCATCATCATCCCACTCTTATTTCATCACCATCCATTTTCCTCTATCCAGACCTTAGCTTAATTGAAATGATGTTACTCGACACAAATCTCATCATCTCGAACATCATCTCAAAGAGGGGAAAAATGTAGATGCTAAAAATTGTCCTAGGCCTATGACTCTTATTTTATTCATCATTTCCCCTTTCATTCTTTCATTCTTCACAATGAAATAATTTTTAATTATTTAATTATTTTCTAATGTCATATGTCTTCTATTAATTAAATATTTTTTAATTATTTAATTAATTCATTTCTATCTTTATTTCTTCCTGATTAATTAAATAAATTGTATTTATTTAATTACGTTGCTAATTAAGTCCTTTTCTTTCTAAAATAAATGAATTCTTATTTATTTAATTTTTATCCACTTTCCACTATAATTAAATAATTATTTTAATTATTTAATTATTCATTAGCATTTTCTGTCCTAAATTAAATAAATTTTATTTATTTAATTTGGTCCACTCTCTTGAATTTTGAATTAAATCATTATTTAATTCAAAATGATTCCCTTTCTCACATTCTTCTGTAATTAAATAATATCTTTAATATTTAATTATTCATTGGCCACCTAATTTTTTTTTTTTTTATTATTTAATTTCTCCTATCACCTCTTTGTTCGTGCCAATCTTATCTTCCACATCAAATCTTATCTATTGACCTTTCATTTAATCCTAGCCCTTGATTGAATTATCTCATAATTCAATCTCAACCCTTCATCCTTATCATTTTCCTTAATTTAGCCCTAACCCTATTTCATACTACAACTTTTAATCTTGGCCATCGATTA
This sequence comes from Sequoia sempervirens, assembly GCA_007258455.2. NCBI lineage: Eukaryota > Viridiplantae > Streptophyta > Pinopsida > Cupressales > Cupressaceae > Sequoia > Sequoia sempervirens. The sequence continues at coordinate 457,303,077 of VDFB02058242.1, forward strand.
AGACATCTTATTGACATCCAATCTCAACCATCAATCCAAATCAGACCTTTCTTATAAGTCAACCCTCTCATAAGCTATTTGGGGGATCAATTCTTCAAGCATCCTTATGTTGTCTAAATCATTCTTGAATCATTCATCCATTTGTTTCTATCATCTTCAGCTTAATGTTCTGTTGTTGAATTGAGCAACCAACATATCAATTCAATCAACCAATTCATCCATCATCACATCTATTTGAGGTATTTTAAGATTTGGATTAGGTAATGTATGTTATTGTTTTATCATTTTTTTATTCTAGTTATCTAAATTTTTTGTATACAAAATCAAATATATTAGACATACTCTACTATCATGTGATATTGTCACATATCATCCACACATGGGCTTTGTGGCATGTCATTTTGAGATGTACAATGAAAAGATGATTTGAATACACACTTGAGATCTTTTATCACCACATGTGTAGACTTTCTATATGAGAATAAATTACTAGCTAATTTATTTCAATTGATCTTAAAGGATTATGTTATTTAGGAGTTCCTTTCACTATATCATGGGTCTATTCACACATTTGATGAGTTAATAAAATTATTATTAAACTAATTCAATGTTAATAAGGATCTTAAGGTTAGTATTTTTGACATATCTAAAAGTTCTTAGGGATTGAATGAGTACATTAAAAACCACTATGAGATTTTAATCCTTATGCTCTAAAATGCTTGTTCTCATACATGATATTGAATTGTAAAACATCTTTATCAACAAATTACTTAAGTCAATTGTAAACAAATTGTATCTCAATAACTTTTCCTCTTTTGTATACTTATGTGCACAAATTAAGATGGTTTAAACTAAGTTATTAGCAAGAAATATCTTTAAATATTTTCCATCAAATATAAATGCATCATTTAATGCTTTAAATTATCAAAAAATAAAAAAATTCAAGGATAGCGATGCGAATGAAAATATTAATTAGTGGAGCTAATATTTATACTTTTTCTTCCTTCAAATAATCTACTCCTAAATTGTTTACTAAGTTACAAGAATCCTTGGATAACATGCTACAAATATTATTAAGTGTTAACTTGATTACTTACTCTTCCTCTAATCCTTCCATAAGATCCTAATAAACTGCATCCTATTGATTATAAAGATCAATCACTTAAAAACTTTCATAGAGTTAAAGACCACTATACATAATTCCATATGGATCTCAAATGACAAGTATAATATCTTATTGACAACAACATGGTTCATGTAGAAGGTGTCAATGACTATAGAAATCCTTGAGGTTGTACCTACTAATAGATGATTGGTCATTTACACTAATCATTTTTTATGCTCATACATTGAGGCACACAATAACATTCTTGTGGATAATATTCATAAGGATAATGGTGTTATGGATGATGTTAATATTGAGTCTAATGATACAACATGTTCAGATAATTTAGTGGGAGCAACTGATACTAATTCTAGATCTTCTTCTTCTCCTTCCACTCTATTGTTTACTTTTTTATGCATAAATACTAACAAAAAAACTAATAGAGGTCATTGTATATATTTTGACAAATATATGGCCATGCTAGTGTTGATATTATTTTTAATACAAAAAATCAATGGAATATATACATAGAAAATTTCCTTGTTAGTAAATAATTAAATCCAAATTCTTATACTTATTGAGTAACTTCTCTCTCAAGGTGAAAATGAATTATCAATTCATACATTGGGTTGTGTCATCTTACTACTTAAATTTGGACCTAAAGAATTACAAGACTTATGGGCATGTTATTCCTTCTCCAAATAGATTTTTCACAGTACTTGGAAAATCATAGTTAGAACATTTAAAAGTGACCTACCTTTAGTTGTAAATTGATGCATAAAATATATTAATGAAGGAAAAATCATCAAGATTCCAAGTTATTCATTTGAACTTAATGTGAAGTTGAGTCATTTCACTTTAGATACTTACATTTAAATCTTGAGATAACCTCCATATTGAGTTGAAGGAGATATTTATGTAGTGCACCAAAAATGACTATTTGCAGAACAAGACCATAATAATTTGAAATAACAAGCAAACCATATATAACCTTGCCATGATCAACCATAGATATAATTGAATTTTATAGTTATATAAAATCTAGAGTTTCATGACCAAAATAATTCTTTTCCATACCAAGGAAAAGTGTTGTGATTGACCAAATCTCATATTTTCATCCACAACCACAAGTTAAGAAATATGAAATTCGGGTAAAGAATGAGGTTCCTAATGTAACAGTCATTGGAAATGTGTTTGTGTCAAACTTTTACAAATAATTATCAACAAAAAAACATGTAATTGAAAAGATGAATAAAGAAGAACAAGATAAAAGATTGAAATGATGAAAGATATGATGATACATTTTAATATCATGGAAATATTTTAAAGGCTAATGATGACCCTCCAAAAAAATTCAATGACTTATGATCATCCAAAGCTTATGTGTATCCTAAATACTTATATTTTAATTTACACTTATCCTTTTTCTTATTATTGTAAACCTTTGTTCTTTTGATTACACCTCGTTTGTTATGTTTTATACAAGCATTTCACTTTCTACACCTTATTTTATGTTTTATACATTATATACATGTGTAAATACAAAATTCAAGCATACATAAACAAGTTAAACTAATATAACATATTCTACTCACAATATACGCAACACTGATTAAGCATAAGGATTAGTAAAATATTAATGGAAACATAAGGAATTATCACCATACCAACCCTTCTTGTGCCAATTCATGGATTTTATCCTCCAAGTTGATGGATGATTTGAGGTATGTGAGTACCCCTTACTAGCAGCATAACATTGCGTAAGGAGTCAAGATGAAAAAGGATTGGATTACATCTAATTTATAACTTTTTGGATGAGGTATTATATGGAAAGGATTGATTGAAAAGATCAAAGGCTCATATTGATTGAGACCCTTGGAAGGATAAGGAGAGGAAAAGTGTCTACATATGGTTGATGAGGATGGAGTTCAAGATTCAAGTGAAATCAATGGTTGAGGATTTCCTTAGAGAAAGTGGATGGACAATATATTGAAAGGGAACTTTGGAGTACCTTAGGAGTATGATCAAATCTTTGACCCATGTGACATGTCCTAAGACCCATTTCATATGTACAAAGACCCATACCTTGTGCAAAACCACATAACTATGTACACTTTTGGAGGATGTGCATGATTTGAAGGGATTGATCAAGGTTAGGAATGTGCAAATTGTGGGTTAGTGGGATAATTGGATTAGCTCACTTAATGAAAAGTTGATAAAATAGAAAATTAAATAACTATGATATATTTATTTAATTTTTGAGATGAGGATGGTGGAATTAGATAAATGAATATTTGGGTTTATTTATCTAAGAGTGGACTATAGAAAATAGATGATTAATAATTAAATTGTAAGAATAGGGTCAAGTAAATAGTGATGAATAGTGATTTTATTAATTAAATAATAAAGTATTATTTAATTAATAAGATAGAAATTGGATGATTAATTGAATAAATAGGGATTTATTCAATCAATTATAGAGGAAGTTGTTTCGTTGGAAAAGGAGATCCCAGGTCTAATGTATAGATGACTAAAATCAACCTTTTCCAAAAATATGTGGGGCATGAGAGATTGACTAACAACTTGAAAGGTGAATCAACAAACCTTGGATCTAGATTATCTTTTTTGGAGGTGGTGGGGCTGATAAATTGAAAATGTGATGCAATGATGTAATTGAGTAAACTATGAAAATACAACATTTTGAGATGAATTTTGAAAAAATGAAAACAAACAAATAAATTTGAGTCCCAAAAAAGAGAGTGCAGACACTGATGCACTTATGATTGAAGTTTGAGCCAAATTTGGGTGGTCTAGGGTGCAACGACACCCTAGATTAGGGACTTGAAACTTGAATTTTCTTTCATAGGTCTAAGGTCCCTAGTTCTTAGTATCTATCTGTCATATTTTGTTATTGGATCTTCATCTATTGTTGAGATAATATAGATTCTATGACTTGTCAACTTGTAGGGTTTTGATGCATGAATGAAAAATTGTCTTTAATCATCCTCTAATTCAATTTAGATCTACAACTTGCACACATGAAGTGAGAGGAAGGGTTGTTCCATATAGTGGCTTGCCTTAGTCAAACCCCATGTTGGTATTTATACCCCGACAATGACAAAATTGATGATAAAATATAGCTTATCCTTTTGAGGGATAAAGGCTAAATGTCAAAAAAATGATGAATTGACAAATTATTGTAACTCACCACTCATATATGAATTCATTGATGGACTAAAGTCATGTTCATGACCTTCAAGGACTTCTTGTTGCTTGACTTAATTTGATTTTAAGAACTACAAGGGTTAGTGCTCCAAAATAAAAATGCATGCAAAACATGAACAAAACTCACATAAAATTTGACATGATGCTTGAATATAATAAAATTCTACAATAATTATGAAGATTTTTCTCTTGGATTGATTTTTGAAGTATTCACCTCAATATTTTTTCTCAATAATTTCTTATTCTCTTAAAATTGTGAAAATACTATGTATTTATATGTAATTGATCTAATTTCTTGAAAATTAGATTTGGATAGTCGATAATTAAAATTTGAATTTCAAATAATAAATTATCGACACTGACATATTCAAATTTGGAGCCAAAATGGCCCTTACACCCTATACTGGATTCTTACTTTTTAGGGACCCAAAGTGTCGGGGGAAAAATATTAAATTCCTACTTTGATTTTCCATGCTTGATATTTTGATCAATGTTTCACAATAGGCTATTATTCATAAAATTAGGAAATTAGGTGTATGATTAGGTCCAAGTGCAAGGGGGGAGCAAAACCTAGTTTTAAATTGTCAAGAGTGAAAATTATGATGCTAAATTTAACCTGCACTTTAGTGAGAGTATGAACTTACACTTAGACTCACACTAAAGTAAGAATATGTCAATAAGGGTTTAATTATCCAAATATTGAAGAGATAGGGCAATGCGAAATCTAGGGGGATCATGCAAGCCCCTAAGATTCAAGATCCTATGACATGACAACATAAGGAAAAAGGGAACACATGTGTATGATATGCAATGCAACATGGAAAACATGAAGCATACATAATGAAGAAACACAACATAACATAACATAAATACAACAACAAAAATGAAAATAAACACAATACAAACTCAATGTAAACATGCAAAAGATGAGTATGACAATCATGGACTAGCAAGCTCTGCAAAAATATCACTAGGATTCATACCCAAAGTGTTTGTAACTCACAGGATAACAAAGTCCAATATTTGCTAGGTGAACCATGAAACAAGGCATCATATGCTAGTGAAGTCTAATATTCACTAGGTGAGCCTTCTAAAAAGGGTAGAAAATGAGAAACACACAAGGACAAGTGAGGATTGGTTTTCACTAGGTGTGTACTCATGTCAACCATATACCAAGAATTATAGTCCCATAATTTTGATAAGGTACTACATAAATGACTACTAATCACCAATTTGTGAGAAATTGCTTTAAGGTAGAATAAGAAGATAAATGCAACATGATAAGGTCATTCGAGCTTATTTAGAAATCCTTATGCCAATTATATGTTTCAAAATAAATCTAACTAATGATAAGGGGTTTCCCCCAAGACAAAGCCACAAGAAAAAATATGATCACATAAGGGATCCATAGATTTGTGGTCAATATACATCTTTGCTATATAATATGATTAAGCTCAGTATTGACATCATTCCCCTAGATACTCATGGAACAATGAACACAATAGAAGAATGATGCATAGAGATGACAAAAAAAAATTTGGGTCAACATGGTCAAAGAGACCTAAATGTCTTAATATATTGCATAGTCCCAAAAAGGAAAACACAAGACAAAAAATGCTTACAACATATAGAAGAATGAAGGTACAAATATATGAATGTCACAAAAAAATTATTTCCTAAATGTAACCTTGTGCCATCAAGGACAATAAGGGAAACAAACATACAAATTACAAAACAAGAGATCACATTACATGCAAGCCGACTAAATCAAATCATTTACATCCCAATCTTGCTCATCATAAATGGAAGGTGGACAAATAGCTAAAGGGACTACAACGATTGTTGTACTAGGAGTATCATCAGGTTCAATATCTAGTGAGTCACTCTTATCAAGAGGATCATCATGGTTGCCCCCATCTAAATCAATAGACTTTGAGAACAACAAAGATAATTCATTATGCACTTACTCATTGATCTTAGCATCTTCATCTTCACTACCCAAGTTTACCACAATAGGTGGTTTAACGATTATATCAGTCATATGTTCTTGTTTCATTCTTTTTTTAGGTTGATACATGTAAGGTTCAATGGAATGGTTTGGCGAGGGTGGAAAAGTGGATTCTAGTGATGATGAGGATCAGTGGGTAGGTGGTAATTCATTAGGGTTTGTTTGGATAAGTGGTTGATCATTAGGTAATTTTTTATTCTTTTCAGCCAATTGGAAAGCAATAGAATGACATCTACGCTTATGCTCCTTAACACTTTTATTTCTTCTTGCACAAGTTTCAATTTGTGAAGGGGTAAAAGAGGGTTTCTCTACCATCACTCTCTTTCTTCCTTTGGAGGAGGAACTAAAAGGACCACCAGGGGTTGGGAAACCACCCTGTCTTAAGGTTTATAAGTTTATTTTTCTTTCGACAATACAAAGGTGATCATATGGAAATCTCTTGGTCTTTTATATGATATCCAAGGAGGAATCATAACATATATGCCTAGTATAGTTGGGAGGATATTTGGTTCAGACATGGGTTCATCCACAATCTATGGGGTGGGAGGAATGACCATAAAAGTCATCATAGACTGATCGCCCTTGGGTGGGATATTACTAAAAAATAATTTAGCTATTCACTTAGCTTTAAAATTATGATATGATTTGAAAAAGAAATCCATGTGAGGCTTAATAGGTTCTATAGGTTGAGGCCAAAAATAATCTAGTGAAAAATTTCCATGAGAGGCCATAGGTTTAAATCCACTATGATGAATTGTATATATTTCATTTTCTAATGGAAACTTCATGTAATTCCAGATTACCGATGAGACTTCCTTCATGGAGCATAACCATGGATAGTCTAACTCCACATAGAATTGGTTTGATGTCAAGATGATGGTGAATGAAACATCCAATTTTTTGGGTCCCACTTTGAGTGGAAGAGTTATTGACCCTATTGTAGGGCGACCCTAATGAGTTTTTAGCCACGCTTTTGATTGTTCATAGGATTCTTTATAAATTTCATGAATAAATAGGAATTCTCCAGTGATCATATTCTTTAAACACATGGTATTAATGAGTATCTCTGGAATAGGTTTTTCATTAATATGGTTGATTATATAATGAGGGATATTAAGTACATGTATAGATGCATCAATATGTGTAAAATCAATGTCAAGTAACAAATTGGTTTGGCTTTTACGAGGTTGAAATTCTATTGCATTAACAATCATGGTATTTAGATCATCATCATCATGCATGTAATCACTACCTTGCACAAAGTTGGTTTTATGATTTGGCATTGGATTTGTGAAAATTTACAAATTTTGATGGGTGGGGCTACAAACTTGTTTCCTTTGTCATTAACATCAACAACTAAATGTGATTAGAATCAATAAGGTTGTACACTTGGTTTTTAAGAGACATACATCATTTTGTATCGTGTCTAGGTGTACAGTGGTATTGATAAAATGATTTTATGTTAAAGTTTGAAGGTAATGGTTTAGATGTATCCACTAGTCTAATTAGAGGTAATTGGAGTAAGTTCTTGTTTAGCAATTGTAACATGATTGAATGATGAGAAAATGATAATTGGGTAAATTTTCTCTCAACCTAAATTGATAAGGAGTTGTGCTTACAACAATCACATCTATTTCAATGTTAATAGTAGCATGTGGAGTATTTATCTTAGCAAAGGTCTTGTTTTGATTTTTGAATGGTTGGTAATTATTTTGAGGTATGGAATGAGATTGATCAATATGAGTTTATGAAGGTGTACCTTCATATTGACTAGCTAATATCTAGTAATCATGAAGATCCATACAAAAGTGTTGAAATGATAGATACTTCATCAACAATATCTTTTCTTAAATGTTAGGCTGCAAATTTACTATAAACACCCTTTGAACATCGACATTAGGAAGACTATAGGAGATTTTTGAGTAAAGTAATTGGTATCATCTTATAAATTCTAATATCTTTTCCTTAGGTCCTTGCTTACAATGCACTAAGTGAGTTAATGTCACTTGAGGATCAACATTTTCTTGAAAATGTTTGATAAATACACTAGTAAGTTTAGTAAATGAATTTATTGTGTTATTTGGTAATGAGAAAAACCATTCCAATGCCATATCTTTTAGTTATATATGAAATATCTTAGCTAGGAGGTTTTCTTCAAAGATAAAATCACTACACAATACAATAAAATACCATACACAGTTGTTAGGATCTCCCTTACCACTGTACTTCTCAAATCGAGGTATCTCTATGTTTTGAGGTATAGATGTTTTGAGGAGAGTAATTGATAATTGATTTCTTGTAAGATATTGTGGAGGTTTACCATTTTGATTTTAATTCAATGTTGATATTTTTTGTTGAAGTGATGTCACATTTTGTACAAGTTAATTTATGATTGGATCATTTCTTGACACATTTTGAGAATTTTTTGAATATGGAAAAGTTGTGTAAGTGAAAAATGGGCTACTATATTACATGTTTATGATGGGTGACGAATATGGAGGTGTTATATATAGGCGAGGTGACAAAAATATGAGGATTCCTACTAGGAAGCCCTAATCTTGGAGTTAGGCCATTGGTGTATTGTATGGTTGATGTTGTTATGGGTGGTGTAAATATGGGAATATAAGGTATTCTTATAGGTGTAAACAATGATTTTAGGAACCCTATTGGACACTTACCCTTCTAGGATCTTTCACCTAAAAGGGAAGGAACATGGTTAAAAATCTATGTAAACACTCAAGATTAATGTAATGAGGGATGAAATGTGTCTAAGTGTAATGTCCTAAGTGCAATAAACTGATAAAAGAAATGGATTATTGATTTAAAACCTAGAAGTGCAACTTGTTGGAAAACACATTGTGATATGAAAACATGTGATAAATGACCTAGAAATGCAACTAAAACTAAACAGAAAGTTATGAAACAAAATTTGTGCACCTAGAGACTAAAAATGGATGGAATGAAGGTCTAAAATCTTGATAAAACTAATGCAGAAGTCAACTAGGACACTTAGGCCAGTTTGGGCAACTATCCTAGTTTTGGAAAAATTGCTCAGAAACCTGTTTCTGCCAAATGTGTATCTTTATCTACAAAAATCACTAAAATTCAGGTTCAGTGGGACTAATTCACCCAAAGTGGTGACTTATTCCACTTTTGAATCTCTGAAAATTCAGAAATGGAAACGGGGTCCCTAGGTCCACATTCTGGTTTCTCACAAGTGTTCACTTTTGAAACTCTAATTTCAGGCCAGAAGATGACTTTTAGTTAATATTTTAGCTTGATCAATAAGGAGATGTCTTCAATGAGTCTTAAAAATAATATTAAATGATCTTCAAACCCTTAAATTTCCTAAATCTGTGAATACACAAGACAAGAAGGAGAAAATATTGATTGTTAAGGCATGGGGGTTTGCCTTGGTCAAACCCCTTTTAGGTAATTAAACCAAAATGATGAAAGAATGTAATGAAACATGAAATAATGGAGTTAGATACTTGCAATAATGTTTGATCTTGAGTTTCTGTAGCAAAACATGAAGAATCTACCCTTGAATGTCTTAAGAAGCTATCTTGATGACTTACAATGAGAAAACCCTACCTTGCTTGACTTGAGAACATGATGAGTGATGAGTTATGAGTTAAGAGATTGTAGGATACAAGGAGATCCAAAAATGAGAGGAAAAACACTTATTTATACACTCTTGTGCCTTAGTAACTTGATAATACCTCATCACAGGCCGACATAAGGTCTTAAAGAATAAAAACTCGAAAGAAATTTGAATTAATTTTGATTTTTGTGTCAAATAGGACTAAGTCGCCCCTATGGGTGACTTGGTCCACTTGGGGAATTTTGAGTGGATTTCAAAGATTAAGATGTATTAAATGTTGTTTATCAGGTTCTTCTTCAACAAGACACTTAATTAAGGCCTGCAAGTGTATAAAGGGGCTGTTTAAAACATAACAAAGGTGTAAATAGTGATGAAAAGCCTACAAAAGTGTGAAATTTTATTACAAGACTTTACAACACTTTGAAATAGGTCTTGGTAAGGTTATTTAGGTTAATTATAACTTTATGGTCCTAGAAAAGTGTGAAGATGTGTTACAACACCTTACAACACTCTTGCAAGACATCAACAAATGCATTTTATTTAATTCACAAGGGTTCAAGACCTAGTGTGGATGTGTAAACACCTCACAACACTAAATCAAGGCCTCATTAAGTACAATTTATCATCAATTTTTCCCATATCAAGCAAAACATACACTTTTTGGCAACACAATGGGAAAGGAAACTTGTTTCCCTCCTTGGTTTTGAGCATTTATGAATTCTTGACTGCAACTAGTTGTTGTAGGGATGTTAACATCAACTATGTGAGCTAGACTACAAAATACTTCTCTTCCTTGAGTATCATTAATAAAATTCTTAAGGTTATTCACAATAGGCATCATTTGTCTCACTAAATATTTAGTGCTTAAATAATATTGAAAACTCTCTAAATCTTTGTCCAATTGTTTTGGTTTATTTTTTAGGAACGTGGGCGATAGCGATCTCTAAGTCCACACAAATGATGGATTATGAGGTAGTCATGGGTAATGTGTGGTTATAAATGGAACAAAAAATGGATTGGGTTGAAGCCATACCTTGTGTGAAAGAGTTAGAGAACTTAGGCTCCACATCAGATGTAGTGACAGTGCGAGATGCCATAAGTCTGAAAGTTCATCTCACAGGGTTATTATCAATAGGACACCATGTCATGAAGCTCAAATGAGTTTCAAAATGCTTACGTAAGCCTACTATGATGGGAAAGTATAGGACAATGACAACAAATATAACATAATACAAAAATAGGAAGTAGGAATGCATATAAAACATTGAAACAAATATGTGATTAAAATCTAAGCTGAAATTGATAGGTATAGGGTGCAAGGATGCCCTAGACTGGAAAAGCTTTTTACTAAATTCAAAGTTTTAGTGCATTCTACAATATTTAAGTTTTTTTTGTGAATGTGCAGGTCTGACAGTAAATAAATTTCTAAAATTCAACCAACTTGTGATTTTGAAATGTGAAATGCAAGTATGTAAGCAATTTTGAAAATGTTCAAGCAATAAATGCAATTCAACATGTGTTCACTGATCCTAACTTGTGAAATTTAAAAATTAAAATTTTGATGTCTTTTTGTCACAACAATAATGCACTTTTTCAATTTTTCACCTTATGCAAAATTTCTAAATGAATACTTTGAAAACTTTTAGATTTGATTTCAGATCTAATATGACCTAATGCAAATTTATAGATGTAATTAAGATGAAGATCTAACTTATGGTGAATGAAACTAACCCTATTTGAACTTTGAATGCAAATTGCTATTTTTTATTTTTTCCAATACTTTTTCATAAAATAATGAATGCCTAAATGATAAGTGCAAACAAATTATGATTAAACTTAGATCTAGGGTGATGTTCTTTAGATTTTAGAAGGTATATAATGTAAAATCAGTTGGGTTCACCAAAATATTTAATTGGAAAAGGAGATCCTAGGTCTAACAAATAGATGACTAGAATCAAGCATTTCCAAAAAAATGTGGGGAGAATCTAGACCAACAAGGATGAGAGATTGACTAAGAACTTGAAAGGTGAATCAACCAACCCTAGATCTAGATTCTCTTTTTAGAGGTGGCAAGGTTGATATATTGAAAAATTGATGAAATGATGTAATTGAGTAAACTATGAAAATGGAATGTTCTTAGATAAATTTTGCAAACTAACAGCATATAGAAAAATTGAGTTCTAGAAAAGTAGAGGGCAAACACTAATACCCTTGTGATTGAAGTTTGAGCTAGATCTAGATGGTATAGGGTGTAAGGATGCCCTAGATTGGGGACTTGAAACCAAATTTTGCTTTTATAGGCCGGAGGTCCTTAGTTTATAGTCTTTTTCTTCCAATTTTTTTTTTCAGGTCTTTGTTTGTTACTAAGATAATGTAGATTATGCGACTTGTCAAATTGTAGGGTTTTGATGCCTGAATGAAAAAAAATGTCCTCAATCTTTCTCCAATTCACTTTAGATTTGCAACCTGTACACATGAAGAGAGAGGAAGGGTTATGCCATATAGGGGCTTGCCTTAGTCAAACCCTGTATTAGTATTTCTGCATCCAAAATGGTAAAATTGATGATAAAAGAGAGCTTATCCTTTTGAGGGGTAGAGTCTAAATGATAAACAAGTATGAACTAACACTTCATTGCAGCTCACCACTCATATTTGATCTACTTGATGAACTAAAGTCATGTTCATCAACTTCAAGAGCTCCTTATTGTTTGACTTGATTTAATTTGAAGACCTACAAGGGTTAGTGCTCCAAAATAAAATGCATGCAAAATATGAACAAAACTCACATAAAAGTTGACATGATGTTTGAATGATAAGATGTTGTAATTGTTATAAATTATATTTGTACCCTATTGAATACAAGATTCAACAATCTACTAAATCATGGAAACCTTCTTCAGATGTGGGTGATCTGAACAAAGAAGGAGTCTCCAGATTGAGCTGGTTCTCCGAATGATGAATATTATTCTAAGTATTTCTGGGAAAAGGGATAGAAGGATAACTTTGAAAATAAAACCTATGACTTAAAATGATCCACAAAACTTAAAAATGACTTTGATATTTCTCTCACAAAACAATCTTAAGTAATTCACAATCTCTCATGAACACCAGTGCAAAATTGATTTGCATGAAGGTTTAGATGTAAAAACAACATGCAACTTGCAACAATGAACTTTCTGCATCGAGGATCTATAATACTAGGACATAAAGAGGATCTGTAAATAGACTCACAACATCAACATCATACTAAAACTGCAAGTTGAGACATAAATTGGAGATAGGAATGTTGTTTTTATTAGATGGAGTGAAACTCTCAAAACCTGAGTACAAAAGTTTACAAGCTCCAAAGTGTTAAGAGCCAGAAATTGAAATCTGAACTAAGAAAAAAAAGAAAACTAAGTTTCTTCAAAATATAACTCTCAAGAAACCCTAATCCAAGCTCACAAAGAAGCTCAAGGAAAAAAGCCTCAAAATTGTCCCAAAAGACTGCATAAAAGTAGAAAAACATCTCTTCTTCCATGATTATACTGAAAAGCCTCTAAAAATGGGCTAAATATGCCTTAAAAGCAAATAAAGCACCTTATCTCTCCAAGATGAAACTCAAATCCGACCAAGAGAAAAAGTCAATACCAATCTGCTAAAAATAGCAAGAAATCATAAAACAATTTATAAGTATTGCTTTATGCTTCTGCTTTACATGATTGCAGATTTTACAATTTGTTTTATTTTTGCAATTAAAGATTGCTAAATCTTTTGCAAAAAATAAATACATCCTTATTCCATCAATACAAAGCTTGATTTTTCTTTAAAAAATCATAAAAATATCAAGGCATATTACTCTCTCTTATAGATATCTTCAATTGATTTCTTTAAAATCAATTTGAAAATAAAAACCCTAATTTATGAGTGATATTACCTTGCAATTCTTATTGATTTCTCACAAAATCAAGAAAACTAGGATATTCAAATCTTCACTTTTCACTAAGGCACAAGTGTGAGTGACAATATAAAATTTCAAGCCTTAAGGACTTAAACACATCAACCTAGGCATATGAAATTTGGCCCCTCAAGGTATTAAGCTTCAGATTTTTAAATTCACAATGCAAAACAAACCTAAATTTGAATTTTTCCACGTGCTATTATCAAATGTGAATATTCAAGATAATCATAATGTTTGACCTAATTCAAATTAGGGCAAGGGACAAAACAATTCAAACCCTAAAAATGATTCATTTGCAATCATCACTTTGAAAAAAAGGCTTTGCTTGAGAAAACTCACCGCCGCCACCATGTTTAGGGTTTTGATTTGGAGCCTCCATTCGAGCTTTCTGGACACTCTGTGTGAGCTCGGCCTCTCTTTGTTTGCTTGTGAGAGCTCAATTTTTGAACTTGGGTTCCTTATGCTTTCTCTGGCCACCATGATGAGAGCTTAGTCTATAGCTTGCAAATGCTTGAAAATCTGCACTTTGGCCTTCAAATGGTCGAATCCTTCACTGCAATTCAGGGTAAGTTTAACTTCTGACATCATTGTGGCTTTTCCACTTCATTTGAAAGCAAGAAATGACCATTAAGGTTGCAGCCTGGCACAGTCTCTAATGCATTTTTTAACCTTTTGTGCTTGTTATTTTGTTATTTTTGTACTTTTGTATCCACTGGCCACCATACATGAGAGCTCGTGTCTTGGTTTTTCTTGGGGTTTTGAAACTTTGTAGAGCTCTACCAAAGCTTTGGGCGCAGCTTACATATTCTCCTACAGGCATTTAGTGGTAAGTTCCGCTCTAAGAATATATCTCCTTCTTTAGAAAGCTTAAGAAAGCTTCTCTTTTACTTATGAATTCATGGCCATACTCAGGCCACGCTATGTCCATGCATTTTTTATTGATTTTACTTAGAAATTTTTGTGTGATTCCCACCTTTTCTTCAAATTTTTGGCTTAGACAGTGAGTTAAGAGAAAGCTTCTATTTCAAAAGACACTTGGGCTTGAAAAATCTCCTCTTGGTCGTGCCATATACATGTTGAATATGAGCTTTGAAAGCACTTGGGTTCAACCATGCTTATTTACTCCTTCTTTCAAACTTTGAACAAAGCCCTATATGGGTATCATGAAAAAGTGAAGAAATATGTATTCCAGAATGAATCCTAACGTGGGTATGAGCAAAAAATCTGTGTTTGGACATTCCTATAAAATTGGCTTAACCCATGATGATCTTTTTTCCCTTTTGAAACTCTACGGTTTCCTTACAAAACCCTTCATGGGTAAACTATATCTTGAGGAGATCTACATTTTAAATTCAAACCCCAATGTGGGTGTTCTAAAAAATGAAGAAAAATCTGTTCATTTTGATTACTTGAAAAACTGGGCTCGACCCACTATTTAATTTTGCATTTTTCTATATCTATGTAAACTCCACCATATGGAATTTGATGTTTGTGAAGAAAATGCACTTCTTTTTTATCATTTTTGAAAACCCTCATTCGGGTATATGAGTTTCTGGAAAAAATTGTCTCAAATCTGACTTTCATATAGCATCCTGTACTTAAAGTATACTGAAACTCCAAGTATCGTATGTTTACATTTCAGTTACCACTATAATTTTGTTTTACTTGAGACAAAGTTTCGACGTGGCTTTCACTATTTTAAAGAAATCTGAGCATAACAAACCCACATGAATTCACTGAAACTTGAAAGGAAATTCACCTATCCCTGTATATTTTCTGTTAAAATCCCAACATAGGCAAACTAAGAACAATGAGACATTTGCACTTTTAGATTTCTATACTTTCCTATTTCCATTTCATGAGTAAATGTTACTCTAAGGAAAAACAACATTTCAAAGTACAGCTCATACGAGTATGTTTATTTTTTGTCTTCATGGTACCATGTGCTTCTGTAAACCTTGCACTATATCTCCCTTGGGACAACAAGATAAACCTTCAGAAAAATGCAAAACATATAAAACCTTCGTGGTATTGTTGCTTCTAGGACTTAATGCATGAGGAACATCCTTTCATTTGGTACACAGAAATTTGTTTTATTTGAAACCATAGAATGCTTTATCTATTTCCACCATGCTTACCTGTCTTAATTTCTTTTACATTTCTTATGACTCCTCGCTCTACTCATGTTGCTTCAATTTGAAACCAAAGGATGAATGCATGTACTTTCATGCCTTGACCAGATGATATAACTGTTTCTCTCCTTGCACATAGGACCCTTTTGATTGAATATGTAGATTACATATTCAATGTATACTCTAATTTTAATCTATGCAAAGATTTAATTAAAATACTACAGCTCTATGGACTGCATTTCCTCTTACAGCCAGCTAACACTCAGAAGCACTTTCTCTTATGCTTTGTCATCTCCTGTTCATTTTGGAAGCAACTTTTCACATTATAATTCCTAATGCTGCATTCTCAGCCAAACTAGGATTGATTATTTCATTTATCATTTGAATGCATTATCTGTCCCTTCATCCTCTTGGGCTTCTACCTAGCACTCTTCATGCATTTTTATGCTCCATTTAATAAAACTATTCCATGCAGTTGTTTTCATCTAAAATGAAAATCTAAATCAACTCTCTTTGTTAAGGTATTATGTATGCCTATTCACTATCCTTGATTGAGAGAAAGAACACTATTGAACTGAACCTTGCATGACATTATGCACATGATGAACAAACAATACTGTGGCAAAAGAACAAAAACCATACAACAATTCTTTGAGACGAATGTACTCAGTTAAATGATTGAGCGGATTAAACTTATTGTTTACCTGTAGCTTTCATAAAGCATTTACATGATTGTTATGAATGCACAGGTTGTTTAATGGATCGATAGATAACTCTACTTTACTCTTTCAGTTGTATATCATTTCTTTTCTTGATGATCACAATCTCTATCTCAACCCACTTGTAATGAATAAGGGGCAGCATGCCGAGCTCTACCCTCGTGGGAGCCCATTTTTCTCCACATGCTTGGTCTTCAAATAATAATCAGCTTCGTGATTTTCCCTATACCTACGCAAGGAAACAAACAAAGTTAGCATAAAAAACAATATATCATGATCATATTGATGTTTCTCCTTCAGCTTATGTGTCTGCACTTCACTTGATTGTTTCAGTGTATGATTAGTAGCAGACTGCATTATTTTTTATGGTTCATATAGATATCTTCATAATCGGAGCCTCTGATATCCCTCTCTTCCTTTCTATAGGTCAATGGAGCTTGGAGAAGACAAAAGGTGCACCACTTCAGCGTCGACCATCGATCTCTCAGGCAATGATGGTTGTGTTGTTACTTATGTGATTTCCTCTTTTAATGCATCTTCCATAATGTAGTGTGATACTAGTGATGCACTATGACAGTCCCATCCATGAATTGTGTGGATATTTGATTTCAATCTATTGCTTTTCATTTCGAAAAGAAAATGCATCTCAATGCAATGTTGTATTATCATTTGGATTCTCGCAATCAAATGAAGCTCTGTAAATATGAATTATTTCATGAAATAAAAGAAAGAAATCAAAATGCTTTGTTGTTTATATGCTCAATTATGTCCTTCATTTGATTCTGAAACATTGAATAGCACTTCTGAGATTCTAATTCCTTTTTAATGTAAAACTGCCACTTAATGAATAATGAACCAAGTGCAAACAATACTTAAGCATAATGCAGAAATAACCGTAACTTCACTTTAAGATATAACAATGTTTAATCCAGCTCCACCAATTGAGTTGTAGTGAAAAATTGGTAACAGTAATAATTCTAAATATTATGCTCTTGACTCCTCTTGGACTGATTTTTGAAGTATTCTCCTCAATAGTTTTTCTCAATAATTTCTTGTTCTCATAAAATTATAAAAATACTATGTATTTATATGCAATTAATCTAATTTATCAAAAATTAAATCTCGGTAGCTGTTAATTAAAATTTGAATTTCAAATAATAAGTTATTGACACCAACATATTCAAATTTAAAGCCAAAATAGACAGTCTAGGGCTCCCTGCACCCTAGATTGGATTCCTAAATTTCAAGGATCCAAAGTGTTAGGGAAAAGATATTAAATGCTTACTTTGATTTCCCATGCTTGATATTTTGATAAATTTTCACAATGGGCTATTATTTATAAAATTAGGAAATTACCTGTGTATGATTAGGTCCAAGCGCATAAGGGGAACAAAACCTAGTGTGGAATTGTCAGGGTGATAATTTACGATGCTACAAAAGTGATTGAATTGTGAGTTAGAATGGTGATGTATCAATTTTAGTTGCCTAAAATAACTTCTCCCACTTGGGGCATAGTTTTCTTTCTTTTTATTTAACTTTTTATCTTGCTTAAATTGAGGTTATTTTCCTTACACGTCTTATCCTTATTTTCTTCATCTTTGCCACATTTTGGTTTTTCTTTCTTTTCTTTTTTCTTACTTTTTGAGTTATTATGCTCCTTATTCTTGTTTTTTTACAATGATAGTTTGTTTGTATACTTTTTATTCCTATATAATTGCAATCCCATCCCTTATAATACCTATAGCCTAATTTTATTAATTACATTTACACTTATGAATTTTTACCATGCTTGGATCACATGCCTATGTTATCTTGTCATAATCTAGTTATGATCCTTATTATTACCTCGTTACTAGATTACTCTTATCTACCTGTGTGTATTCCTTACATCTTATGTGATCATATTATGTCTTTAATTCCATATCATCCTATTATATTGTGGGGCTCATACTTTCTAAATATGCACTCACATTTTCTTATCATTCTTCTAGAAATACTCCTATCATTAGTTATCTTATTGCATTTGATCAAAATTTGGTTTTGAACACTATATTATCTTATGTCGACATGTCTGATTATGATCCTAAGGCTACCTTATCATATTAGGGCATCACATATTCCCTTCTCCTATCATATGTGCTTGCATGTCCTAGTATGTTGTAAGAATGATATTGAGGAAACCAAGCCTCCCCAACTCACTTACATTGTACCTCTACGATATATTTCATTGTACTATTTTCTTATAATAGGGGAAACCTTATGTGTGTGTACTATAGCTAGATAAAAGTATTTGATATATGACTAAGATCATTAAAAGATATTTTTTATTAAAGTAAGTCTTGAAGAAGATTCTTTTGGAGACATTAGATTTAAAATATGTTCCCTAATACATCATAACTATTGCGAAGCTTTGGTTTATCTTTATATTTATTTAGTCACTTTTAATAATCTTAATATTTTTATTTTAATTTTGTAAAGTAAAATTTTATAGTAGAAAATTTTAAAGTTTAAAGAGAATTTAAATATTCAATATTTATTCAAATTTAGAACATCTTCATATTAAAGCATATAATAAATTTAAAAAATTAACATATTTTAAGGTTGCATATTTTTAAAAATTAAATATTAATTTCTAAAAATTATTAATATAATAAAATATATTAATACAAAAAATATTCAAATTATGAAAATGTAATTTGAAGAACATGAACTATTTTCTATGTAATTTTCTATTTCAAATATATTTTATACAATAAATTTTATTTAAAATAGTTATCTTAAAATATATTTAAAAATATTTTAAATATATTCATTTTTTAACAAGTAAATAATGATCATGGAGACTGTGCCCTTTATATTATGACTTAACGAAAGGTTACATCGGTTTTTTACATCTAAATGAGCAAAGTGGAATCCCACATATTCATTTCATGTAAGAGGTAGTAGGTAGAAGCCCCTATTATAATTTTTAACTTCTATCAATCAATTATGAATGTTTCGTATATTTACAAAGTGTAGAGGAAGGGGACCGATTGCTCAAGACCCCAGGTCATGGGAGGGCCCTAAACAAGAGGCTACCTTGATCTACCTCAAGCTAGATGAATGATTTGGGAAGGTTTTAAGGTTTCAAGGGCTAAAAAGGAAGGAGAATTGGTATATCATTGTCCTTCTACTAACTCGAATGTTTTAGGAGGTCAAATGAGTCGAATTCCAAAGTTTGGTCTCTAACTCAAGCAGCTCACTACATGAGGATGATAGTGTAGAGCACAGACTCTAACGTGACACGCTGGCATCTCAGTGGGGGTGTTGGAATTCGTATGGACAGAGTGTGAAGTACAAAAAGAAACACTTGGAAACCAACTAATAGATTGACCAATGAAGTTTTATTCTAAGATAGAGCAATAACAAAGTATAAAAATAGAGTACAACAAGAAGAATACTTTAACTAGTCTACTTCAAATTGACAAGGAAAGAGTGAGAAAGCAATACCAAGCCACAAATAACTTGATTCTTTGAAGAGATCCACATGATATGTACCTACACATGCAAGACCAAGGAAAATGTTGGGGTTGTGTTTAGAGGACTGCCTTAGTCGGTCCCCTGCTTTGGTGTTTCCACCTCCACGGACAACCAAATAGCAATGATTGTATATAAAGATGATAAAGAAGCTATAGAAATGGAAATACCAAACAATACTCAAACAACAATATGCTACTACATGAGTAGATGATGCAAAGAGTAGATGGTAATAAATGGATGCCACCTTCATAACTAAATGCTCTCAAGGAAAATAGAAGAAGATGTAAGCTCGCAAGCTCTCCAAAGCTAACATTGCCACAAAAATGAAGAGGAGGAGCCAACAAAGCAACAACTTGCAGCTACAATGGAGGTGGTGAAATGTGGAGTTGAAAGTGAGTCCTTTGCAAGTGTGTAGAGTGAATTTTTGTCCAGATAATGAAGAAGGAAATTTGAAAGGGAGAATGGAGGAAAAAGGGTCATTTGAAGTCAGTCGGAGAGGCAAGAAGAATTACACTTCACGTCCAATGGAGAAGTGTGATTCCTCTACAAATTCTAGAGTCAGGAATCCCATTAGGATGACAACACAACACATGGATGTCTATGAAGCGCGTGTGCGTCCTTGAAAAAATTCCTTCCATCGACACATAAAATAGCCACCAAGTGAATGGGGGATGTAAGCAGATGTGGATAATACATCATCGAGGTTGCATTTTCTAAGGTAAGGGATGTGTAAATGAGAAATCTATAAGGGGTGTAAATTCACACCATTACACAAAGCAACAAGTATAAATTAGTAATAACATATAGAGGCACCATGGCTATGTATTATAATTCCCCCTTAGTATCAAAGTTATTTGAAATGAGGGTGTTAAGCTAAGAGATATCATCTATAATGATCAGATCTCCAATGCTTGTTTAACAAATTTGAGCCTCAAGATGTCTTCCTTCTCCTACATGTTTCATTCTATGGAAGACTAAAGAGGATAAACATTCTCCATTATCCACATATCATTCTATTTTTACCATCCAAGTTCCACTAATAGAAGCATTCCTAAATCAAAGGTTATGACCAAAATATTATTTTCCAAGCATCTAAAGAATTAGGTATTGATCAAAGTGTTTTCCATCTTAATCAGCTCCTTTGTTTCTCTAAGATCTAATAAAAAAGTAGCAAATTTGAATTTATATCCATATTAACCCTATAGCAATGGAAAAAGATCATAAATATATAGCCTAAAACCCATAAGACTAAATGTCGAAGCAATCCACCCCCTATTTTAAGACCTTTTCCAACCCCATCTTAAGGATTTCACCCAAGAATGCCATTTTTTTGTTATTTGTAGGCAACCCTAATAGATGTATTCATAATATTTTTGGATAATTCCAATGGTTTGAGTTCTTCGATGAATAGAGCTTTGATATAATTATTACCTCCCCATATTAGGTACTCATTGTTGAAAATCGGGATAAAACATTATAGTGAAAATATGCAAATAATTTTATTCATCAAAATAAATAGATAGTAATAAATCATAAATTAAAATAGATTATAATAAAGATGCAAACCATAACTCAAGAATAATGTGGAGAAACACTTGAGAGGAAAAAGTCGACACCCAAAGAGATTTAAGACTTGTATATCCTTGAAATGAGTTAAATCAATATAAATTTTCTCTTTGAAACACTACATCACTTCATAGCTTCAACAACCTACAAATTAACTTGTTTTCCCTTCAACTGAAGCACTAAATATATAGGGATAAAATTTCAAATTTGTGTCACACTTTTGACCAACTTATCAACACAAGTGAGTTTAAGTATTTCTAACTAAAATCTATATTGGTCAAACATACAGTCTTGTAAGATTCATTCTAGCTAAGTTAGATATGTCCCCAACTTTTTCAACTAAAATTGTTTGCTAAATGCATATGTAGCACCACTTTGAGGCCAATTTACCAAAAAAATAGATGTATTTAAAAAAATTGATGTTTCAACAATTTCTACTCATGTAAATAACTTTTTTTAATATAAAAATACCTTTTTTGTAGATCCATAAGTGTAGTTTTCAAAAAAAATAAAAAATTAATAATTTAATTATTATATATATATATATATATAAGTAGGTTATCAACACAAAATATTAGGTTGATTACCATGTCAAGGAAAAATAGTATAACTTATTAATTTTTTTGAAAAAATATGATGCACTAGGTAAAAAAGATCTATATCAAGATGTTATATTTTTTTCATTTGAGATAAATAGATAATATGAAAGTTGATGTCAAATGGAAACAACTATGTTTTAGTACGTACACATTTTAATATTTATTTAAAATTATATATTTATCAAAATTGGAAAAAGTATATCCATGCACTAATGTTCCAAGTTACAAATACACACAAAAAATTGAAGAAAAAAAAGAAGTTACTATATAAAGATTGACATCTCATGTAACTTCATTTTTTAGCATTTTTTCGACAACTAAATTATAGTGTCAATTTATAAAAAAAAATATATTCAAATCATTTTTATTTTTTATTTTTAAAATACAAGCATAAACCACACTAAAAATAAATAGTGTATTATTTTGCATTGTTTCAAAATTCAAAATGTATATGCCACTTTTTAGTGTTTCAAGTTTAAAAGTTGGATCAATATTGGTCATTTCCTTTAAAAAGTGTGACATAGATTTGTATTTTTACCCATAGGCATGAGAAAAAACACAAACCATGAATAGTTTCTAAAACCATTTAGGCATAATCATAAAAATAAAAAACTTTCTCTTCCAACCTGTGATTTTATCTATTTTTTATTAATGTGCACATGTAAAACTAAAAGAATCTTTTTTTATCTTTTTCAAGCTCACATTTAACTTCCCCTTTTTCATGCTCTTTCTAATTTGACAATTAAAAAAAACTTTGCAAGTTGTCATAGTTGCATTTAGCAACTTTCATGACAACTAAAAGATAATTACACATTACCAATTAATAATTAAAAAACAAAGCAAGGTTTTAATATTTTCTCAACATTCTCCCACTTGTTGAAAACCTTACAAAAAAGCATAAAGGGAAACTAAATAAATTAAGTTTTGGAAGAAGTGAGGCCCATGGCCTCTCTACACCAACTATTTTTTTTTGTGCCCACTAGTTGAGTAAGAGAATCTGCAACATTCTCTAAAGTGCCTACTTTTTGTAATATGACTTTACCACTCTCAACCATTTCCTGAACATAGTGATACTAAACATCTATGTGCTTCGTGTGGGGCATGACACATTGATTTTTTAGGCAAATAGATGGAACTTTGGCCGTCACATCTAATTCTTACTTGTTTATATTGAAATCCAATACCTGAACACAATCTCTATAACCACACTACCTCCTTACAAGCCTGTGTTGCAACCATGTACTCTAATTCTATAATGGATAATACAACTATATGTTATCTTTTTCTCATCCAACTAACTTCTCCTTCAAACAAAGTAAAGACATAGCCACTTTTAGACCTTCCACAATCTAGATCACCACAAAATCTGAATAAACAAAGTCATGCAAATCAATCACCCTACTCATATAATACTTGATCCATGATAATAAATACAATGGTTAAAATTCCCACATTAATATCTGAAAACCCTTTTCACATAAGTCCAATGCTCTTTACCAGGATTTGCCATAAATCTACTAATAACTCCCATTTCTTGGGCAATATTAGGTCTTGTACAAATCATTGCATACATGGGGATTCCTATAATAGTAGCATATAAAACTGTATACATCTCTTCAATTTCATCATTTTCTTAGTACATTATTCTAAAGATATCCTAGTGCCAACTGGAAATAGAATATTGAATGGTTTACAATCATGTATGTCAAAGCGTTGCAAAATAGTGTTAACATACTTCTTTTGATTTAACCATAATATTTTGTTAACATGATCCATGTTGATTTCCATACCCAAGATATATTTTACAACCCCCAAATTTTTCATATCAAATGTACTAGATAATTGACTCTTAATTTCCTATTATCACCTGGAACACGCACCATGTGCTGAATCTTGAATCTAGCTATCATGTGAAACATGGGATGACCTCTCAAGTTGTGGAACTCGTGAAACTCAAGGTCAACCTCCAATCAAAGGGAAAATTCCCCTTGGTAAATCACGTCAAAACTAATTCTAACTAAAGAACCCTACTAGGAGAAGAGGTGAAAAAGATATGATAATCTAAATCTAAAACATAAAATGAAGGTGATACACCAAATATAGTAGATTTCTACTTTGTTTCAGCAACACAACTTATGAATCTCAATCTAAAGCTTCCTAGAGTAATTTTCAACAATAATTCAGAGGTAAACTTAGAAGGAGTCACAAAAATCACAATAATACCCCTAATTTTCTTTCATACACAAAGAAAATTGAAACAAATAGAGGCAAACATACCGATCTTTGATTCATTGAAGGCTACTACAATGATTTTTTCTTAGAAAAATAGTAAAATATTACATCACAAGCATACAATCAACCATTATTTCAAAGTGAAATAAGGTTGAAGATGCAGTCAATGAAGAAAATTATAGAAGTAAAGACCTAATTTTGACTGAAAAAATTAAAGGACTGAATGTCACTTGTCATAATAATTTTTTCCAACCTTTGCAACAAACATAGGCCTCTTATTGGTTAAGTTAACATGGTACCTAGTGTAAGATGTTTCTAAACTATTTTGATCAGAATGAAAGTAAAAGTGAGAGCGAGCGGGAAGAAGAGGGGGGGGGAATTCAAATTCCTCTGTTGATGGTGGTGATGCGAACGATGATCTTGATGCAGATATGTGGGAGTTGGTGGTGTTGCAGTCTCTTGCTATTGTGGCATCTCCTTCCTTTCCTTCTGAAGCTATTTAGTTGGGTTTGGTGCAGTCTTTGGGGCTTCTCTTCCTCTGGTCGAGGAGCATCTGCCTTTTTTTCTTATGGTTGCGTCGGCCTTTGAGGATGCGTCTATGAGAGCTTTGGAGGATGGGAGTTATATGAATCTGTGGTCCAGATTCCCTGTTAGTTCCCTCTTGTCATGCGTGGTGTGGTGGCTTTGGTTGGCTAGGTTACTTTTTCCCTGGCTTAATGTTTGGTTTTGTGAGGTTGCGGATTGGTGGGTAATATGCCTTTTGTTTCGTGGGTTTGTAGTTTGGCTCCCCTGTTGCTTTGAATTATTTATGTTGTGTAAGGGGTTTTCTTGCTTTCTATTGAAGGCCTGTGTTTTGAGCTCCTCTCATTCGGCAAGAGTGGAAAATTTTGAAACCTTAGGTTTTTGGTTTCTTCTTAAGTCTGGGATAAACCTAAAGGTTATCTTTAAATCCTAGTTTCTTTTTTTGAAAGTTTTTTGGATCCCCTTTCATATTTTTAAGTTGTTGATGTTAAAAGGGGAAAATCTCTTTTGTTTGTCATTGCTCCAAACATCTTTTCATAAGGCTAAAGTGTGGGTGTTATCCTTTCGGGTTGGGTTGTATTATGTTCCTGTGTAGCATGTTGAGCTTGGTTCCCTATTGTCTCTTTTCTCCATGTGGGTTAAGGAAGTGTGGGTTGGGTTAAGCTTATTTTCTTTCTTGCAAACCTAGAGATTAATGTTGTTTGTGGATTTCATGATGTCTAGTGAGCTGATGGTTGGAGTGGTTTTTGTGGTGCAGGCTATCCCTAAGGTTCTTATCATTGTTTCTTCTTTGGTGGAGAATATTGATTTTGTGCTAGTGATTGCAGATCACTTATGGACGAAGTGGTTGTTACAAAGTCTTATTTTGAAGGCTCTAACTCTCTTTTTGTTGCTAGTTAAGGCTTAGTCTACGCTTTTCTTGGTACAATACCTGACTATGCCTATGGAGGGTGTGTTTCTTCTTCCATCTGAAGTTATTGCTTGCTTCCTGGATCTACAATTGGTGTCTTCTTTGGAGGTGGAGATTGCTCCCATTGAGGCAGAGCCCTATTCTATTGAGGTGAAGGTGGTTGCTATAGTTTTAGTGAGGAGTTATTTTCTCTTTTGTTTGGCCCTATCGAGGTGGTGCTTGTGTGGGCAGAAGAGTGAAGGATTTGGAGGATGTGGCTCTCATATCTTCCTCTCCTATAGAGGGGAGCTCCCTCCTATTGAGGTGGAGGTGGGGTTGGCGTTGGTGAGGTGCTACTACAAGAAAGTTGATGTGCTCTAGTGTTCCAGTGTGTCCTCTAAATCCCCTATTAAGGCAAGGATTGGGAATTTTCTAGTGTTTTTTTTTAGGGGCTTATGGTGTTTAATACCATTAATATGTTTGTTTTTCTTGGCTCAAGGGTCTCTTCCTTGAGCGGTTGGTTTGCTAGTGCTTGGCTAATGCAGGCAGGTTCTTTGTTTAACTAAGGGTTCCAGGACCTAGTTTTTTCCTAGTTGTCAAGCAACCTCGGTCTCTTGTTTTCCTTCCTGATGCAGCTTGTGTAGTCTTGTTTCTTTGATTATTTGGTGTTGTTCTTGGGTTGTTGTTGATTTGTGGTTTATCTTGTGTAGTAGCTTGCTTTGTTTGGATAGGGTTATGGATCCATTCAAAACTTATATGTATTGGGTTTTGGGGCCTCATCAAAACCTGTTTTACCCCTAATAAAAAACATAGGCCTCTTATTTATAGATTTTGAGAGCCTAAATTCAAAAATTCGTGTTGAATTTAGTATTTTCCCATGATTTGTCATCCTTATCCTTTGTGGATAAGATTTACCTTTTTGCTTTATGAGTTGTCAATCTTATCCTCTATGGATAATATATTTGTAATCCTTATCCTATGTGTTGTCATCCTTATCCTCTATAGATAAGATATTTGTATTCCTTATCCTTTGTAGATAAGATATTTTGTATTCCTTATCCTCTATGGATAAAATATTTTGCATTCCTTATCCTTCGTGGATAAGATATTTTGAAATCCTTATCCTTTGACTTTGAATTTCTTGAATTTAGTGAACTCATTTATTATTTTTACATGTTTTTCTAATTTCACAAAAAATATTTCTCTCCTCTCTCTTCTCTTTTTTTTGTCGTTCTGATTTTTCAAAAAAATAGGTAACATTTTGACAATCTCAAGGGGGTTATTTTCCTACTGAATAACTAACCAATTGCCTTATACAATCCATTGGGCATAGAGTCATAAGATTACTTGAGAGAATACTGAAGATCGAACCTTAAACATTGTTGTAGCACCTCAGGGCCAGCTAACTAAACATCTAAATAGTTGTGCTTCAACACTTGGATAAAAAGACAAACTAACATTGTACAAAAACACTTATTGAATTGAAAGAAAAACTATCCTAACCTACCCTAACCAACAAGAAGACTCACTCAAACAAATCCATTGACTAGTTCCCTGAAGTAGCTTCCTTTCCTCACTATTTTGTGGTGGTCATCATGTTTATGGATAGCCATGAGCAGGTGAAACATAGATAGATAGTTAATGAACAACTACAATGCTTCTTGAAGAGAAAAAACATACTTACCCTTTGAATTTTACCATACATATTGTTTGTTTGAAATGGATAAGTTGGATCTTTTGTTCTTCAGTTGCAACTTCATCCTTAGGTGCAAGCATGATTTGTGATGCTTTGTGAGCCTCCATCCTGGTTAAATGTCTAATAAGACATCCTCGTGAAAGAATTAGATTTGAGCTCTCCTTGCTGGTTTTCTGCTTATGCATTGCTTCTTTATTATCTTGCTAATTGGGGAGCTCCATTTATTGTGACTGATTTGGGAAAAGCATAGAGATTTATGCATTGTGCTTTTGTTGCTCATGAGTTTCTTCTTCTAGAGGTGTTGGTATGACATATAAGTTTGAAAACATGCCTCCAAATCATCCCAAAATAGATCTTCTTCAACCTCTTCATTGCTTTTCTATATAATAAGACTGATTTTGACTGCATAGCAACTCTCCTTGTGCGTGTCAAATTCCTCTCTATTCTGTAAAACAAATTTTTCGTCATTGTCCTCCTCATAGACTAGCATCTTTTCGTGCTCATTTTTATCTTCTATCTTCTCCAAAACTGTTGTTGATGTTGGTGTTAGTATAAACATGTCTTCTTCATCTTGTTCAACAAAATAGGGCAACTCATCAAACCAAAATGTAGACTCTTTTTCTTCACCACATAAGAATTAATACATTTTCTTCACATTTAAGAAAAAAATGGAAGTTCATCAAAAATGTTAGTCAAAACTTCACATTCAACCCCTCTAAATTTCTTTTCAACTTGCTATCCTATTTGATTATTCTCATCACTCTCTTGCAAGAAGTTTGATTTTTTCTTATACCACTTGGAGGTTCATTAGCTACAAGTTTCTATTCTTTTTCCTCAAAAAACTCAGATTTCACACTAAACCAGCTACCTTAATAAACAATTGGTCATCCTTTGTAAAGGGAAATGATGCTAGGACAAGAAGGTTGATTTGGTGAATGGTTTTGAGAAGTTTCTTGAGGTAGGAAAATCTCCCAAGGGGGCTCTTCTTGAGGAATAGTAGGCTGAATTTTCTCAAGCATAAGCTCTTGCAATGGAAACATACCTCCAAAACATGATATTTTGAATTTAGAACACTTACTTAAATATTTAAGAGGCTTATCTTGCTTGAAGCTCATAAACTTGTATTGAGGAGCCTCCTCTTTTGTAGATTGATCTAAAATGCAAGAAGTTGATTGATATTCCAATGAGATTCCAATCTTTGTACTTGGAAAAATAATACCTTCATATGTTCTTGTTTGGTAGGAATCTCTTTTACAAGAGACTCCTCATGTTGCTTCCTCTGTGTATCTATCTCCTGTTGGTACTGGTAGGCTTGGCAAGCCAACTCCTCTTGCTGTAAATTGAATTCTTGTTGTCTTTGGATATCATCCAACTACTTATTGAAGTCTAGCAATATGCTTTTGATGTTACCAATCCCCAATACTGTCAACATTTTTGGGTTGTCTAGGGAAGTCACAATGTTGGTTTGGCATAGAAATAACTTTTTGAGACTAATTAAAAGCATGCAAATGATTCCAAGAAGATTGAGCAGGGGTGGGTGGGTGGCAAGTATATTGAACATGCTAGTTTATTTGTGTAGCAAAGGCATTTAGGGTAAAACTAGTTGTATGTTCCATTTGATATCACTGATAAGAGGGAATATAAGCACCACTCTCATGAAATGGAGGGTGATAAAACACATCTCTATGGAATGAAGACATGGTGCCCCATTTAAATAAGCTCAAAATTCATTGAATTATTCTTAAAAATAAGAATAATTAGGATTTATTTTGTAAAAAATTAAGTAAATACCAACACTTAGTCCACTTGAAACAAGTAGATTGAAACTTGGAGTCACTAGGTGTGTGAAAGTATTGCCTCCAAAGGTAGAAATTACTGACATACACTCCAAATACCAATAATGAAGGGACAAGTTTTGAACTTTGATAGTTCAAATAGTCTCACCGGGCATGCCAAAAACTATTATCACCTAGAATATGCACCCTACTAAATCTTGAATCGAGTTATTCTATGAAACATGGGATGACCTCTTGAGTTGTGGGACTCATGAAACTCGAGGTCAACCTCCACTTAAAGGGTAGCTTCCCCTGATTAAATCACCTCAAAACTAACTCTAACTAAAGAACCCTACTAGGAAAGAGATGAGAAAGATATGATAATCTAAATATAAAACATAAAATGAAGGTGATACACCAAATATAGCAGATTTCTACTTTGTTTCAACAACACAACTTATGAATCTCAATCTAAATCTTGCAACAATAATTTAGAGGTAAACTTAGAACAACAATCAAAGAGTCACAAAACTCACATAATACCCCTACTTTTCTTTTATACACAAAGAAAAGTGAAACAAATAGAGGCAAACATACTAATCTTTGATTGACTGAAGGTTGCTACAATGACTATTTTTTGGAAAAACAGTAAAATATTACATCACAAGCATACAATCAACCATTATTTCAAAGTGAAATAAGGTTGAAGTTGCAATCAATGATGAAAATTACAAAAGTAAAGACCTAATTTTGACTGAAAAAATTAAAGGATTGAATGTCACTTTGTCACAATAAATTTTTCCAATCTTTGTAACAAACATAGGCCCTCTTATTTATAGATTTTAGGAGCCTAAATTCAAAAAGTCATGTTGACTTTACATATTTTTCCTATGAGTTGTCATCCTTATCCTCTATAGATAAGATATGTTGCATTCCTTATCCTCTGCGGATAAGATATTTTGCATTCCTTATCCTTAGTGGATAAGGTATTTTGTAATCCTCATCCTCTGACTTTGACTTTCTTGAAGTTAGTGAACTATTTTATTACTTTTGCATACTTTGTTGATTTCACAAAAAATATTTCTCTGTCCTCTCTCTTCTCTTTTTTTGTTGTTCCAATTTTTCAAAAAATCAAGTAGCAATTCCCTAATCATTCCCTTATTATTTCCAATAAATAACATGTCACCAATATATAGGATAATGATTAGTAATTGATCATCAATTTGTTGCAAGAATGAAAAGAATGAAAGTATTATGGAAAGATTGAAGGTGTTGTCATTGATGTCAACCAGTCAACTACTTATCTACTAGTTGTTGTTGGTTGTATATGTCGAGGATATTGAGAAAATTGTAATAAAGATATGTTGCAAGTGTTCATTGGTTGCTCTGGGTTTTGATCCACATTTTCTCATGTGGTTGTGCGGTTTAGATATGTTGTTCATGATTGTTAGTAGATGTTATATCCATATTTTTGGTTGTTGATTTGTTGTACAATGCAAGTTGTGTTCATCAGTTGTGAACTATGGTTTTATGTGTTTTCGATTGAGGCCTGGTAGAAATGTTGTTGGTCAAGATTTCTCTTTGATGAATTCTTATGACTTTCGGTTCTAGAGTTGTGTTGCCCTGATTCCATTGAAGATAATTCCTACATTTGGAAGATTCATGCTTAATGGTTCTATGTGTTCTGGTTTGGCCGACCTTGTGTGAAATACTACTTTCAAGGATGATGAAGTATGTAGGATCTAATCGGGTCCTTATAAAGTGTGTGTTTGGGTCACCCTCATTCTGATTCCACCCTAGGATGTTTTGGCGTTGACCTAATTTGAATTTGAATTTGGATGGCCGACTTTGGATATGTTTTAAAGTTGAAGAACGTATAAATGAAAGATGAGCTAATGGTGAATGACAATACAAGAGTGAAGAAGAAGGGTGATAAGAGAAAAGAGGAAGTGCAGTTTGATGTGAAATTGATTCTATTGAGTGTGTGTGTTGAGAGTGTGGCAAATCAGTGCGAAGCTTAATGTTGATTTTTTGGATGTAGTGAGCAAAAGGTGAGCTCTATCATTCATGCATGTGTGCAAGTAATTATGGTGGAAACATTTATTGCATTGGGATTGTAGTCTCTCTATAACAATTCTTCTTTGTCTTCTTTGTATCTCTGTGGTAGTGAGCCCTTCAGGTTGTTAGCCCTGTTGGACAATGAGTCCTTGTTCTGGACAGTGAGTCCCTATTTCAAGTAGTGATCCTTGTTTCAAGTAGTGAGACTTTTTGTATTCGGTTTTGATATTATCTATAGTGTGAGTTAATCCTCACTGTGGCTTTTCTCTTATTGGGTTTTCCATGTAAATCTAGTATTATTGTGTTATTGTGTTGGATTTAAGTTTCTATATTGGAATTTGATGATAATCAGTATTAAGAATTAGTTCTGGTGATTGAATTAAAGGTTTAATTTTGTGACAATTGATTCATCGCCCCTCTCAGTTGTCCTATTCAACAAAATTAATTTAAAATAGACACAATGATCTTCTTCACTTTTGATAAAGTCATGATTCAATGCAAAGGCATCAAATTTTTGATACTGCATTCTTGGTGACTACTTCAAATCATACAAAGATCTCTTTAACCTATAAACCAAGTGTTCTTGTCCATTCATAATAAAATTATCAAGTTGTTTCATAAAAATTTCCTCATCAAGATCCCCATGTAAGAAAGATGTTTTAACATCCATTTTCTCTACTTCTAAATCAAAAGCAACAACAATAGATAAAATGAATCTAATACAGGTTAGTTTATCCATAGGAGAAAAAAGTCTCACCAAAATCCACTTCCTCAACTTGGGAGTAACCTTTTGCCACTAACTAGGCCTTCTATCATTCCAACTTACCATCTTCTTTAAATTTCTTTTCAAATACTGATTTGCATCCAATGGCTTTCCTTCCCTTAGGTAGCTCAACTAGATCCCATTTGTCACATTTTTCCAAGGCATTTATTTCATCTTTCATTGCCTCTAACCAATAATCATGTGCATCTAAAGATAACCTCCTATTTCACAGATCTAAGTTCATTGTCAGTACAAGATAAAGGAAAAACACAACAAAAATCAGATGGACTATATCCATACCTATCAATAGGTTTACATTGTCTAGTGGATTTTCTTACAGGCGTAACAAGATGCTCTAATTGTTCCTCTTCAAAATTCTCTTCTAATCCTTCTTCTTTACCTTCTTGTTCATCATGTTGTTCTACATGTGCATCTTATTGTGATTGTTCTACATGTGTATCTTTTTGTGGTTCATCCTTAATATCAAAATGCACCATTTTATTAGGATTTTCATGAGGTTCATCATTTTTAAACTCCTTAAGATCCTTGAAAATTACATCCTTGGAATATATCATTTTCATTACTACAAGATCCCAAAGCTTATAACCCTTAATGTTCTCACCATAACCCACAAAAACACATTTGTTAGCTCTGAAATAAAGCTTGGAACATTTTTCTTTCGGAACATGAACATATGCCTCACTGTAAAAAACTCTAAAATGAGAAACTGGTGGTCATTTACTTGTTCATACCTCATAGGGAGTTTTATCAACAAGAGTAAAAATAGGTGACTTGTTAACTAGATAACAAGAAGTGTGAATTGCTTCAGCCCAAAAGTGTTGTTCAAGCTTTGTATCACTCAACATGCTTCTATCTCTATCCATTAAAGTCATATTCATCATCTTTGCCACTCCATTTTTTTGTGGGCTATATGGAGTTGTTTTCAGCCTAACAATTATTGTATGCTTCCAATAATCATCAAAGACCCTAGAGAAAAATTCACCACCATTATATGTTCTTAAAATCTTTTACTTTTCTATTTGTCTATTTCTCAAATAGTGTTTTAAATTCTTTAAATATAGAAAAAATTGTAGATTTCTCCTTTAGAAAGTAAACCCGTGAATATCTAAAATAATAATCAATAAAGGAAACATAGTAGCAAGACTTTACAATAGATGGTACATCCATAGGACAAAAGACATCACTATGAATTACCTCCAAAACTTGTTTAGCCCTAGTATTTCTAGATTTAAATGATACTCTATGTTGTTTTCTATACACATAGTTGTTCACAAAAATAAAAATTAATAGAGTAACCTGGAAAACCATCAAACATCTTTTTATTTATGAGTGTTTTGAGACCCTTTTCACCAATATGACCCATCCTATGGTGTCATAACTTACATGATACAAAGTTCTCAGTTACATTAACAAAGTTACAAAAAGTAGAAGCATCAAGTCTAATTAGGGTGCCACACCTATTACCCTTAGCTAAAACCAAACTCCCTCTACTTAACTTGCAAACCACTCTTTTCAAAAGTAACATGCACC
Source organism: Sequoia sempervirens (assembly GCA_007258455.2). NCBI lineage: Eukaryota > Viridiplantae > Streptophyta > Pinopsida > Cupressales > Cupressaceae > Sequoia > Sequoia sempervirens. The sequence continues at coordinate 457,336,980 of VDFB02058242.1, forward strand.
CCTAAATCATTCATTTTAGACACAAAAATTGAATTTCTAGCTAAACTAGGGATGTGTAATACATCTTTGAGGGTTTTAACCCTTCCATCATTGAAGATCAATTTTACCTCCCCTCAGCCTATAAATTTTGTGTGCTATTATCCTTGAGGAAACCTTTCCCACCATCACTTGAGCTGAATATGTTGAAAATCATGTTACATTAGTGGTTGTCATTGCACCAAAAGATCGACTTGTTAATGCTTAATATAACCACCAGATATATACAAGATCCATGGGAGGTAGTTAAGCCATGTCACGAACCCAAGCACTGCGATGCACCAAGGAGGCTAAGGGACACACCATCTTGCAATGATCTCCTCCAACACAAGCGAGGGGTTTGAACCCATGACCTCGGCTCTGATACCAATTGTTACATTGGTGGTTTATGTTGCACTAAAAGATTGACCTGTTAATGCCCGATACAACTGCCATATTTATACAAAGTCCATGAGAGGAAATTAAGCCATCTCATGAACTCAAGCATTGCGTTGCATCAAGGAGACCAAGGGACACACCATCTTGCAACAAATCATTCCTTAGGAGGAGTCATGTGGTAGGATGCACTTGAATCCATTAACCAAGAGTCATCATAAGTCATATTAGCAGAATGATGTAAGAAAGGTGGTGGGAAACCCCCAAACTATCTCAAACTGATCAAACACAAACAACAAACCAACCCTTGAATCACAAAACACTCAATTTGAACCAAACTCTTCCCAATAGGCTTGTAGCCCTCAAAACCCAACTTTGCACAATATATTTTAGAGAAGGTCGTACAAAGGCCAAAAAAACATCATTTAAGACCTATCACAAATTCCAACACAACATCCCAAAAGATCACAAGTGGTTTCTTTGACACAAATTTGAGAATCAACAAACTACCCTTGTTTTAGGCTACTAAATTAGCCCTCTTTTACAAAGGAGGTCCCTCCTAAACAATTGATCTTCACCAAAACTCAATTGATGGTCACTAATTGTGTGACAAAACACCAAATTCCACAATCACTTTTTAGGTTCATGACATTTTAGGTGCTGATCCATGAAACCCTCCAAATCCATGCAAAAGACCTAGGGTTTATTAAAACTCACATCATCCAGGCTTCTCAAACTCCAAAGTTGGACCCAAAAATTTCTAAATAGCCTAGAAAAACTCACAAAACCATCACAAGACCCAATCAACCATCACTTCATCAAAACCCTATACCAATACCTGTTTTCCACAAAGAAAACTCACTGCCTAACCTTAGGGCATCATCCAATTTCACACACCCTGACTCCTCTGCCTAATAAACCATGAGAACACCTAATTTAAAGTTTTTGGGACCCCCTCCATGAGAAACGGTAAATATAGAAAGTGGAATGGGTCAGTTTGCCATTTTAAAAGACCTTCAACCCTTTAAAACTGTGAAAACAGGATAGTCATAGAAAATTTAAGAGAACACTCTCTAAACACAATGATAGACCCTCAAAATAGGTGCAAATGAAAGCTACTCCAATTCCCTACAAACACCATGAGATTCAAAACATTTATTAATAGTACGGGTCCGTACAACTCCATAAAAGTTTAGGAAAATAGAATATTTTGCAAATAGAACGTTGTATTTCTTATGAAAATTTCAATACATTCTTCATCAATCAACCTTCGAGCCTTTGGAGGCCTTTTATATCCTTTACATTCAAATTCGAACTAATCCAACGTCCATAAGTACCTTTCAAATCCTATGACTTTTCATATTCCCTAAAGTTGCATTTTTATAAAATCTTGCTTTGACAACTTTTACATTTTTGTGCAACTTTTACATATTTGACACCTATAACTCAAAACCACCCAATCACATTGAAAATGGTCTTTTTAGACCTTATTTAAGGTAAATATACTCAAAACACCCATACTAACCTACTGACCACCTTCAAATCATCAATTTTGCAATTAAGGGTTTAGGTGCTCTTGCACCACATAAATAATAAAAGCATTACTAGCTTCATCATCTGAGGATTTATCTATAGAGGAATCATCATTATTTTTATTTTTATTTTTACATTCCTTTTTGAGATGCTCTCTGTTACCACAGTTCCAACACCTCATTCTACTCTTACTAGGTAATTTTGGCCTTCCCTTAGACTTAGAACGATCCTTAGACTCATCATTTTCACCTTTCTTCATGTCCTTATCTTTCTCCTTAGATCTACCTCGTACATGCAATGCATCTCTAGACCCCTCTGAAGTCCTCATTTCCTCTGAAAGTAGAGTGGCAATGAGGGCATCCAACTTTAGATCATTTGAAAATGAACCACTAATTGCAACAATAAGATTATCCCAAGATTCAAGTAGTGAACATAATAATAAAATACATTTATTCTCCTCATATATCTTTACATCAATTGATTGTAACTTTAACTCATGATTAGATTAAATGAAATCAAGTGTTCTACAATTGAGTCTCCATTATTTATTTTAAGAGAATACAACTTTATTTTCATAATAACTTGTTAATCACACTCTTAATTCGGTATATCTTTCCTATTCTATTCCATAATTTATATGCAGTTGTCTCATTAGACACATTTAATAAAACAAAATCAGATTAACACAAACAAATAGTGTCATGAGTCTTTTTATCTAACTTAATCTAGTCTTCATCTAACATACTATCTGGTTTCTTCTCTTTATTAACAACAATCCATTGATCTCTTTACTCCAAGAGATCCTCCGTCTTTAACTTCCAAAGCTCATACCCATAACTATTGAAATTTTCGATGTCCAATTGAGATGAACTAGCCATGATCTCTTATCACACTGAATTTAAAACTGCAAGAAAATGCAACACACTCCCACTACAGTAAAAACCTAATCAAACACTCCAAAAAAGGCATCCCCTTCTATAATCAAGCCAACTTGGCTCTGATACCAAATGTTGAAAATTAGGATAAAATTTTATTGTGAAAATATGCAAATAATTTTATGCATCCAAATAAACAAATAGTAATAAATCATAGATAAAAATAGATTACAATAAAGATGCAAACCATAACTCAAGAATTATGTGGAGAAACCCTTGCTGGTAAAAACTCCACACCTAAAGAGATCCAAGATTTGTATTAATCATTCAAATGAGTTACATCAATATAACTTCTCTCTGAAACACAACACTTCATGACTTCAACAACCTACTAAATTAACTTGTTTTCCCTTCAAATCAAGCACTAAATATATATAGGCATGGGAGAAAACACAAATCAAGAATGGTTTCTAAAACCATTTAGGCATAAATCACAAAAAGAAGAAACTTCCTCTTCCAATTTGCATTTTTATCCATTTTTTAGTAATGTGCACATGCAAAACTAAAATTTCTTTATCTTTTCCAAGCTCACATTTAACTTTCCCATTTCATGCTCTTTATAATATGACAAATTAAAAAACACTTTACAAGTTGTCATAGTTGCATTTAGCAACTTTCATGACAGCTAAAAGAAAATTACAAATTGCCAATTAATAATTGAAAAAAAGCAAAGTTGAGACATTTTCTCAATGCTCATTCCCATCATCCTAGCTTCAATCACAACTAGAGATATTCCCCAAACTAACATGAGCTAAATCTAGCAAATCATAAAATGTTAAATCATCAACTCCAAAAGCTATATGACACTTCCAATAATGATTATCTTCGGTAAATGCTTGATCAACATTGATTTATTTTGGTTGTTTGCTTTCCCTAAGATTGATGAGCTCTTTAGTTGATAATTAAGATTTGTCTAGTGACTAGCCTTCAAATTAATAATACATCCCTTATTCATGTATATTGTAAAATTAGCAAAAATGCCCACATCTTCACTTATATCTCTATAGGCATGTTTGATTGTGTAATTTTTTAATGAATTCAAAAGATGTTATAAATTTTAATGAATGTTATTGATTGTCTAATTTGGTGATTTTCTCTTCTTAACAATTATCATTGAATCACTCTTAAGTTCAAATTTGTTCAATCCATATATGTTACATATTTGCAAGGAAAGGATGAAGACTCAAGCTTCAACCTCATTATGGATCCCCTATTTATATTTCTTTAATGTTACTCTAATCAAATTACATTTCTCATTTCTTATGATACATATTGCTCCCAAACACCTAAATTTCATCTTAAGGCTCCATTGAAATTCATCTTTGACCATCCATGAGAAGGGGGGTCCATTATAAACCTTCTTTGAGTTTTGGAGAGTTTGAAGATTTCCATTTTAATTAAAAAATCAATATTCTTAATTTACAAATATTCAAATAAAAGTATATTTATTAAAATTTATAAAATTAATTTATACCCATGACATTACATTTCAATATTTATATTAAATCCATAGAAATGACTTTTTATAAGTTATTTTTTATAATATTAAATATTTAAATTTTCACATTAAAATGATTTTATAAAGTTTCATACAAATGTTTTTGAAAAGATAATAAAGTTTCATATGAACATTTTAAAAATATTTCTTTATAATAAATTTTTAAATGTAAAAAATAAAAATGGATTGAAATTTTAAAAAATTAAAACTAAAATTTAATAATTAGTCATAGTAATAGCATTTTGTTTTCACAGTCCATAATAGTTGTTTTCAAGACTTCTGGATAAACTGTGTGCATTTTTTTACATCAACGTTTCGGATCATACTCCATGATCCATCATCAGGATGAATGGCAGAAAGAGAGAATTGAAAGATGATAAGCAGACTTGGATATAAATAGGAATAGGAGAGGGGTGTGAGGGTGGGGAAACACAAAACCCAAAAAAACTATTAAATATTAAAATAAAGAGGTCAAACAAGGTTAGAAAACACACCATCAAACCCAAGAGGAAAGATAAAGGAAAAATTCAACATATAATAAAGATCACAAAAGTGTAACAAGATGATGAAGGAAAGTGACTGGAGAAACTTAAGGAATCAAACCAAAAGAGTGAAAATAATATGTTAAATAGAAGACAATAGAAAGAGAAAAGAAGAAAACACATGAGAAATGAGATAGGAAGGTGGAATAAAATTGAGAAAGATGTAATAACAAGAGAGATTAAAAAGGCTAGGAAAATAGGACAAAAATAAAATAAAAATAAAAGGAGAAAAATAATAAAAATAAAATAGACAAAGACAAAAGAAATAGTGAACAAAAGAAAGAAATATAATGAATAATAAGATAAAGAGAAGGCACTAAACACCTAATGAATGAAAGAGGTAAAGAAAACAAAATTGAAAATGAAATGAGAAAAAGATTAATAAAAGAGGAAGGAATAGAACACAAAAAATTAACTTAAATTAAAAAGAGAGAGAAGAATGCAAAAATTAAAAGAAGTTGACACAAAATGGGAGAAGCAAGTGAAAAAAGTGAAACTAGAGAGTCTATAAAAGCCAAGAAATAAGACAAAAAATAAAAATAAAAGTAATAAGAGAAAACAATAATAAAAATAAAAGAACTAAGCAAGCACAAGAAAGAAATTAAAATGAAAAAAATTAAGATGAATAAAAGAAGGAAAGTAAAAAACAACAAGAATTATAAGCAATAAAGAAACTAGATATAATAAAAGTAATAAAACACTACATCAAGCCCGAAAGGGATCAAATTGTTATAAAGATGACAAAGAAATCCAACAAGTAGAAGATTGGAAAGTGAAAAGAGTAATTTTTAAAATAAGACAAAAGAATTATCAAAAAATATAAAAAAAATGAAATGAATATATTGAATGGGAGACAATTGAAAGAGAGAAGAAATAAAGATATGAGAGACCAAGACGGAATAAATTGAAAAAAATGTAATAATAAGTGAGAAAGTAAAAACCGAGAAAATAAGACCAAAAATAATAATAAGAGATAAACAATATATAAATAAATAAATAGAAAAAACAAAAGAAATAAGCGAACAAATGAAAGAAATATAATACAAATAAGGTAAATGAAAGAAAAAACAAAAAACCCGTAAAAAGTAAGAGAGAAAACGAAACAAAGTGAAATGAAATAAATACAAGGATGAATGAAAGAGGAAAGTATGGAACAGGAAAAATTAAATTAAGTTAGAAGTTAAATATAAATTAAATTATATTTATATTTAAAAATATAAATATTATTTCCAATATCTATATAAATTATATAGGTGAGTAGATGGATAATAAAAAATATTAACACTGTTTATTTTAACAATTACGTAAGAACTATTTTAATTTTTGACTACTTACTTTTTTTTGTTAAAATTTTATTTGGTCTCTTATAATGAATTTTTATGAACATATTCATAACGGTTCATTCAAACCCTTATTCTTATTGTGAGTAGCATCTCTCACCACAATTTTAATAAAAAAAATTAAATTCATTTTTCCTCATAGTAATTTAAACTAGACATACTTAAACTTAAAAAAAATGATAACTAGATTCCCATAGCTGAAAATTCACTCAATACTAAATAAGAAAATGTATCCTCGCTGAAAATAACTAATAAACAATTCAAAAGAATCATTATATAATACATTTTTATTCTGATATATTTTCTATAGAAGAATCTTCATCTACATCAACACAAACTTTAGATTTTGGCCATTTTCTTCATAATTTCTCTTTCTCCCGTTGTTGGGATGTGATATATTCACTTTAGGGCTGCGGATCTAAGTTTTAAAGCAGAAAATCAGCATTATTTGTTGCCAAAGTAGCTCATTTACTCATTGAATCAGATTTTGGCATGACAATTGCTTTACACTCTGCAGATGTAACAGAGTATTGTATTACTATTTTGAGTGATTGTGAGAGCTCTTTTCCTTATTTTACATGTTCTGATTCTGATTATATATAAATTTGATATGATATATGCCTAAGTTTCTTCAATGTCTGAAATGGGATGTTGGGTAGGCATTATTATATGCAGATTTGATCGTGAAACAGAAGAACATCGAACCCTATGTTGCAGAACAGGGCTACAAAAGTATAAATGCAGATTTATTGTAAGAGGAGGGTTTCTGGCTGAGAGAGAGGCAGAAGCTTCGTTGCAGACCAGAGGCCTTAGTTTCCATTGCTGAGACATAGCAGATAAGTAAGAATTTGTATATATGTCATAATCTTAATAGGGTTATGTGTATATAAACATTTGAGAACATTTTTAATTAGAATATGTGTGTTGAATGTCTCCATTTTGCATTAGTTCATTGCCTAGTATTATAATGGGTTCTTTCAATTAAATTTGCTAGATGAGTTGATATGTATGCTTTGTTAGTCTAAGCAGGGCCTATAAAACTTTTGAGAAGCCCTCTCAAAGATATAAGAATTAATATAGAAGATTGATATGTAGCCCAGCTCATTTTATTTGCCTACAAGACCTACTCTCAGTTGCTCAATGAGTATTTTGTTTACACGTGCATATATTTTTTCGTTTTGATTATGACTCTGTGATCCCAATCAAATAAAAGGCACCGATCTCTTGGGCTTCTTACTTCCATCATAATCAAAACTATAAACCAGCTAGTACTAGAAGTGGTGTTCTATTCAACTTTGCAATCCATGTTTACTCAAGAAAATATATCGTTAGAAAGCCTATAATTGAAAATATAGTTACAAGAAGTGGGTCTTCAAAGGGGAACATTATGTCTTAAGAGCATGCACTCCATGTAATTTATTGAAACACAGGTTGAATATTGACTAGTGACAATCTTATGAGCATCCTCATGCATGTAGTGCATGGTTATCAATATAAACAATTATAATTTGATATTTATATTTAATTATCTTGTAAACCAAACCTCAGGGAATATTTCCCTCAGCTTAGCTTAGCAAAGCCTAAAGAAGAAGTGACTCACCCTCACTTATGCATTGGCCCTTAACCACCCCTTGCTTGATCACAAGCTTAATTTTAGTCCTAAGTTGCAATCGTTGAACTATAGGTGTTATGATTACTCTTAAGGGTTCAAGATTTGTTGTTTCAAAAGCCAATAAAATGGTACCATTACCAATGATGGTTTGAAGAGTTTTACCATCTGGAGTTCTATTCTTAAGCTCATATCAACATTTATCCATATTTAAATCATTATGAGGATTATTTTCTATTTCAAGTAAAGAATGGCAACTCTAATAATTTGAATCTAGTAAAAAATCAAAGTAAAGGCATGAAGATGGAAAGAGGAAGATAGTCTAGGGGTCCTCAAGATAGTGAAGGCATTTCTCAACAAGCTTAGGTTATGCAAGTAGCTAGGTGGGAGAGAAAAGTGTAAAACACAATAGATTTAGAGTTTTAGAAATCAAGGGACAAGGATATCCCATAACCCATATCAATACTAATGAGTCAAGGATCAAGGGTAAGGCATGCCTCATACTTTAAGTAAATAAATAAGGGTATATTCACATCTTTGAATCTAAAAAGCTATATAAATTTATTGCGATTCGAGGATTGGAGGTATCAAAGAGATCATCCCTTAAGGTATGCAAAATTGGGGAAAGTCTAAAGTCACAATCCCGAAAAGGTAAACATTGTGAAACATCAAGGATCGGGAGTTGGGGCACCAAACAAATGGTACTTTGGCAAGGGAATGGCCAAAAATTTGGCTCTAAAAGATAGCTTAGTGCAAACAATCAATGAGTTATGATTTTGTGGGAGATCATGCAAGTAAGGAAAAGCCTAAAACTTCAACAAATGAAATGGAAAAAAAATAGGGAATGGACAAAAGAGATGTCAAGGAGAACTCTAAAATCGTAACAAGGAAAAAAGAAAAAGGCAAAATTAGAAGGAAAGGCATGCCCAAATGGAAAAGTATAATATATCGATCTAGGAATAAAGGAAACAACAAAGTTGGGTGAAAAGTAGATAGGGAGGGGGGACTCCAAAACTCCAACATAAGCATGGTCCTTAGAAATTTTAACATAAAACATGCCACAATTAGAATATTTAAGACCTTTGTAATATCCAACTTATGATAAAAAAATATTGGAAATGACAAAAGGAAACACTTAAGAAAAAATTGACAAATGGAGAGGTCCATACAAAAATTTCGTAGATTAGTTGTATGTGATAGGTAAATGAGGCCGAAGTGCACAAAGGAGTTGGGACTCAAGAAAAAATTATCACTACAATTTTGAGTCCCATCAAGGTATCCACTGGGTTGATAGAATAGAAAATACTACAACAAATTCTTTAATTGTTTTGGTGTCTAAATTTAACTTGAAGCTAGTGTTTTCTCACTATACTTATAAATAGATATTTTCACAAGGCAAACACTACCAAATAATATCTATAGTTGGCAAGTTTTTTATGATAATTAGTGGCTTTATAGGTTTTTAAATTGCACTAATGAGTTTGAGAAACAAGTGGTTTATTGAGAACCTATGCTTGAGCACCATAAGAATGAAACATTTTTGGGGGAGAAAATGATATAACTAAATATAAATACCAGTCCCAAGAGGTTGGTTGTGCTAGAAAGAACATTTGATGGGGATGATTATTACAAAGAAAGAAGTAAACCGATCCAAGAGGTAGATGTGGAATGTTTAAAACTTGACATGTTGACATCACCAAGAATTATATGCATTGGTAAAAGACTTGATATAGTAGACATGCAACTTCTAATTGAATTATTAATGATGTTTGGACACTGTTTACATGGTCTTCTGATGCACTTAAGGGTTATAAGGAGACTTCCTTCAACATATAATTATTTTGTAGCCCAAAGTAAAGAATTTTTTATAGAATTAATGGCTTATAAATCTTAAATTGACTCCACAGGTGTAGAAAGAATTAATGAAACTGAAGGATGAAAAACATCATTAAACCCATTTGGTATTCTTCTTAAGTGTCTAACCTTGTCCCAATAAAAAAATAATGGTTACATCATAGTTTGTGTTGATTTTAGGTATTTTTGAGCATCATGTCTCTTAAGGATGATTACCCCTTTCCTAGTATGGAGCATTTACTACAAAGGGTGACAAGTTCAAAGTTAATTTCCATGATGATAGTTTCTTAGTGTACAACCAATTGGTTATAAAGAAGTTTAAGCAGCATAAGGTAGCATTTGGTACTCCTTATTGGACTTATGTTCATAAAAGGATATCATTTGGTCTAAGGAATGTTAAGGGCCACCTTGAGCTATATATGTTGCTTTTATTGGTCATATTAATGAGACTATATTAGTATATTAGGACAATCTCACAGCCTATTCAAGGGATAAAACTAAGTATTTTCAGCACCTAGAGTTGCTTTTCAAAAGATGCCTTAACTATAGAATTTCACTAAATCCTAATAAGTGTGTCTTTGGTGTCGAGGAAAGTAAGTTGATTGGACACATTGTTTCCAAGGATAAAGCCACAATAGATCCGAAGAGGGTTTAAATGTCATTAACCTTATTCCTCAATCAAAGAGCAGTAAAGGTATAAAATCTTTCTTTGGAAAAATTAATTTTGGTGGGAGGTTCATCCCCAACTTTTCTAAGAAGACATTTGAGATACTCAAGAAGGGGAAAATTAGGATATGGAAGTGGCTAAACATTTTTCAAGGATAAATAAGGATCTAAAGAAAGAACCTGTTTTTGTTAGTCCTAACTATTCAAGACCATTTTAATTGTTCTCATTCACATCCTTTATCCCATAGTTGTTGTTTTATTACAAAAATAAGAATGGATTTGAAAAATCTATTTCCTTTAATTTCCTTTCAAATGAACAAGCTAAAATATTCCTATGGAGAAAGCATACCTATACATTGGTTAAGTATCTCAAAGGTGCTAAACTTATTGCCTATGTGTCGCATGCTACAATGAAAGGCATATTCACCCAAGGGCCAATACGAATCTTTCATAAGAAATTTAGGTGGATAAATAAAAATTCAAGAATTTGATATAGATACATGCAAATCACTAACCTAGTTAGAAGCCATGATTTGACCAAGCTCACATTTGATACAAATTTGGAGGTTGTTGAGATCCCATGATGTAAATGGCACAAAATCTTCTATACCCTTTATTCTAGGTGGCAATCCTTGGTACAAGAATATTATGTATTATTTACAACACTTAAATATCCTACCTAAGATGATAACAAATAAACAAAGAACTCTCAAAATTGGAGTCCAAAAGTATGTGTTTTGCATGATGAGTTGATGTGGAGAGATGTTAAAGGAGTGGTATTGAAGTATGTCACTATTGAAGAGTCTATTACAGTCATAAGTAAATATAACTAGGGGATTGTGGGGAGCATTTTATCCAACTAATTATATAGCCCATAAAATATAAAGAGTAAGTTATTGGTGACCCATATTGTTTAAGGATGTGACAAAGATGACAAGAAGATGTAATGCTTTTCAAATATTTTCAAGAAGGATGAAGTTTGCAAGTGCCTTCCCTCTTTCTACCATTTTGGTTGAAGCTCCATTTCTAAATTGGGTCATTGATTTTGTCAAATAATTTTTTGAGAGGTTTAGCAATGGTTATAGGTAGGTCTTTGTTGGTATTGGTTGTTTCACTAAGTAGGCTGAAACTATACCCACCAAAAATACCACCTCAAAGGGATTTATTTTTTTTACTCTCATATTATTTCACTAGATATGGGGTTCCAAAGAGGACCATAGTTGATAATGTAATATGTTTTAGAGCCAATATTTTTTTTACTCTCATATTATTTCACTAGATTTGGGGTGCCACAGAGGACCACAGATGGTAATATAATATGTTTCAAAGCCAATGAATTTATTAATCTATAAACTAAATATGGCATTAACATAACTTATTTGTCTCGTTACCATCCATAAGGAAATGAACTAGCCGAGTCCAACAATAAGAACCTTATAAAGATCATAAAGAGGACTCTTGAATTGAACAAAAAGAGGTGTAGTGATTTGCTCATATTTGCTATTTGGGTGGGATAGGGTAACTTATAATAGTTTTATACATAGGATCCCTTTTGAGCTAGTCTACAAAACAAAAACTAACTTTCTAATCAATTTAGAGTTGTCAATATTTAAGATACTATAAGAAGTGGACGGTCAAAAAGTGGATGCTAGATTTCACAAAGAATTAAGGTTCTTACTAAGATAGATGATGCAACTTATTCTTCCTCCTTACCATCCACAAGGAAATGGACTAGTTGAGTCCAACAATAAGAAATTTATAAAGATCATAAAGAGGACTCTTAAATTGAGCAAAAAGAGGTGGGATGATTAGCTCAGATTTCTATTTGGGTGAATAGGGACCAAGGTAACTTACAATAAGTCTATAGGAAGGATCCATTTTAAGATAGTCTACAAAACAAATGCTAACTTGACAATCATTCTAGAGTTGCTAATATTCAAGCTACTACAAGAAGTGGATGTTCACAAAGTGAAATCTCTTTCACAAAGAATTGACGTGCTTACTAAGCTAGATGATGCAAGAAAGGTTACACAGGATAGGAGCTTGCTACAACAAGATAAAATGATCTATTTTTTGGCAATAAGGATATGCAAAGATTCTTTTATTTGGGATATGTTCATTTGTGGAATGTAAAAGTTGAATATAAGGAAAGTGTGGCAAGTTTGAATCCTTGTCACTTAGCCCTTAGGTAATTGAGAATAAAGGGGGGAAATTTAATTTTACCTTAGAAGATAAAAAGGTGATCTCATTCAGATGCTCATCCATGGGCAGTATTTAATAACATTATTTTGGTTAATATAAATAGCTCAAATTATATTATTGTAAATATTGATTCTCCCTTTTTATTTCTCTATTCACTCATGATATTTATTATATTTATGATGTAGTGTGTGTCTTCTTTATTTTGTATCCATTCATGTTGCTTCTACCTTATGTTTATCCCATTATTTGGTCTAGATTTTAAGTATGTTGTTAGTACCTAACATATTCGTAAGTCTACAACTAGAGATTCCTTGGGTTCTTATCATGCCTACAAGAGAGATGTACCCCCAATTAGAGCCAATGTTGTCTTCACCATCATTACATCATTGAATCTCAATTTTTGAACTGTGTCCTTGTTATCCCATGGATTTGACTTTGTTGTCAACATGTGATTTCTAGTGTTCCTTTTTGGTAGTACATGTGAGTAGTGTGTTTACTTCTAATTAGTAGAAGAGGTGTGGTAAGTGTGTGGTCCCTATCTAAATTTATTATTTTTTTCACAATGCACATTAGAGAAGAGCTTCACTCCCTTTTGGAAATGAAGGAGGGATTTTAACACTCATAGGAAGGTGAAATTTCAAAGGAGAGTTGTTATCTCATTGTGCATGAAGGATAAGATTGTGTCTTTCATATGGTTTAGATAATTTACAATTATGGTTTGACAATTAGTGCATTCATTGATGTGATTGGTTTGGTGTGTCATAGGTGAGATAAGAGATTTGGTGGAGTTGTTTTATAAAAGATCTATTTAGGATTGTTGTGTTTAGCTCTAGTATAGTGGTCATTTGTATAGATTTATGTAATAAGAGAGGGAACCTTAAAGTTATATTACATCTATAATATAATTTATAAATAAATAATTATGTTACGTTCTATTATTATTTACTAATGTCAGTATTTAAGAATTATTCTTTCCTATATAGAGGTTGTGTTGGTGGTTGTAGCAAGATTTCTTTAATATTAAATCAGCATCATTGTAAGAACTATCTCAAATAAATATAGCATGATCTTATATTTGGTCATATTTATTTGTACATTCATGGTGTGAATAACCTTAGTTTTTTATCTCCATATTTTAATAATCTTACCTATGTTTCCTTGTAGGATGAGCTTTATGATGTTTACACATATATAATTTAAAAGGCCAAGTAGGATGAGCTTTATGATGTTTACACATCCATGTGATTTGATGCATTTATTTTCCTTACATGCATATGGTATTACATCACAAGTTATATATGTGGTGTCTTATTCTTTACTATACTTTGATATGTTATCTTATTTATTCTTTAATATATCACTACATATAGCCTAGAGTGATGTTACTTGTACTTAATCATTTTATTGTTTTTATGGGTGTTCCTTAGGGAGTCTTAGGGAGCCATCCATCAATTTAAGGGATATTACTTCTTCTAATTCTTATCCCTCCTTAATGTTCATAATATTTTTAGTTATAGACCTCCCCGGCCTCTTATGTTCCTGACCATGTGTGAACTACAAGAGGAGTTGTTCCTTTAATAAATTCAACTTTTTCCCCTCTTATAGTGATGTACTTGATTCGCCTAAAATTAACCATCCTACATTTCATGTGGCATATACTTCATATGGTTATCATGTAGTTGGACATACTTATCAAAGGATGTCTAGGATGGAAAAACCTATTATCAAATCAACTAACTTTTTCATATAGTGATCTAATTTTCCCTACACCGAAGTTGACAAAAAAAGCACCTAAAACATATGATTTGAATGATCAACTTGCGAACAAAAACAATTTTTTCTCATTGCGATCAAATACACATATTTTAATATATAGATATATTTTGAGGAAGGATTTAGAAAATATCACTACAACACTCAATAACAATCCTACACAAGCGACTACGATTATAGAGTCTACCTATCATCATATCTCTAAAAATTCATTTGGGCTTCATGAGTTACCTAGTCCTACAATTGTTTGAGAACTCTTGCCATTTATATTGTGTCTAAATTGGGACACACCATCAAAAAAGCTTTAGTAGATAACATATTTGTTTAAAACATTTGTAGCAAAGTATTTTTTGATAAGTTCAATGTTAATTCTACCAGATTATTAGAAATCCATAAATACATATGAAACTGTAAAACAATCATTAGTTACACACTTCTCATGTTCTCATAATCATTATACATAAAAATAAAGGTTACAAATGAGTATGCAAACAACCACCACTTATTAACAAATAATCAAGTAGGTGGTACATAAATATCCAAGAAAAATTAAATATGATCTAGGATATAATATAAAATATATTATGAGCTATGTGATTATTTCCAACAAATTCAATAAAATTATAGAAATCAAATGTCAATATTGAAAGATTTGATAATATGATGAAAAAAATACTTAGTGTTAGATTATCTGATTCACATGGGGCACTTACAATTGATATATTACATTTGATGTAATACTTGGGATATTAGTGTATAATATTCTTTTGGGGCATCCTTAGATGCATGCAATGTTACTAGTAGCTTTTATACTTAATCAACCTTTCAATTTTCTCCATAAACGTTGAAGGTATGTGTTACACAAATGAAAACACTTATAATTTTTTTTAATTGGTCAAGAGATGAAGTGCATTAGTTGATCCATTAGATTGATCACACAACAATTACCACTATGAGAGTGCCCTTCTTTATCTATCCTAAGGATGTTTGGGAGCAACTTGATTTTACATCGTCCTATGTTGAGAAATGTAAAATGAATGGTAATGATTTTAAAATTCTCCATTTGTACATGAAACCTACAACATTTGGATGACCGTCTTCATCATTATATGATGATTCTAAAGAAGATGAATTCCTAAAGATGATTATGCTTGTAATACTATATCTAAGGCTAGCTTTAATTATGGTATATGTTATCATTTATTTTGTTTTGCATAAATAGTACATGTTAAAGGGTTAATTTTTGTATGTTAGGTTATAAAGGTACATGTTTGGGCTTACAAGAACATGATGTTTTAAAGTCTGTCAAACCATATAAAAAATACATGACAAAGATTTGACTTATAATATATATAAAAATGTAAAAGGAAAATAAACAAGTAAAAATTCATCAATATGTATAATTATTCATGAGCAGATACCTTGTCGTCATTTGGTGCATCCTAAGTTGGTTGATGTATTTTTGCACCTTTGTTGAACTATATTGACTTATATTTTTAATTGCATATTTTTTAATCAAATTTATTAACCTATATTTAATAAATAATGATTCACACAAACCCAACTTTTATGAGTATAAATGGTCCTCTTAACATTCATTGTATTTGGGTGATATTCATAAAGGTGAAGCATTGAGACGTTCTAGGAGGTCATCCATCCTAGTATTAGTCTAACTCAACCATGCTTAACGGTGGAGTTTCCATCAGATTAAACCTACCCACTTAGCTTGCTAGCTCATTTACAAAATCATTCAACAAATGTTGTGTCTGATGTACCATTTATTATAAAACTCTTTTAACTTACCTAGTGACAAATAAATGACATTTTTCATAATGTATTAAATAATAATATTACGTATTAACACTATACTAAGCCCGTATGTTACCTATCAATACTATGCTAAGGCTGGCCGGCAGCTAAGGGCAGATGTTACAATCAATAGGACCATTTTAGAGGGAAAGTTCGCTTCGATTAGTATACTAACCCTGCATAAAACTTCCCCCCTACAGATTTCAGTCCACACTACTGACAATAACAACCAAACGAAAATGGCTGAAAAATATAAGGAAATATTTTACAAGACCGTGTGAGCACCTCATTCGCAATGAGTTTCACATTTGTTGGCACCTGCTCTGCTAAATTAGAAGCCTCCGATACAGACGGCAGCTCAGCCAACTTCTCTCGGATGGGATTCTTCTTTCGCTGCAAATAAATACGTGAATGGTGTTGTTCAGTTATACAAAATGAAAAACTCAGATGAAATCAACAAAGGGCATGATAGTTTTTACCAGTTGAGGGCCGTAATGAGCGAGAAGAGCATCAATATGCGCGACTAATTGGCTAAGATCAGAATTTCATCAATGCGTTGTGAAGGCGTAACAGAGGACGAGGATGAGGATGCTAAGGAAGACATATTGAAAGAATGAGAAAATATCACAGATGAAACTGCCTTATGATTTGGAGAAAGAGCTTGAAAACACACAAAAGGGCAAGGGACTAAATGCAGAGACGACTTCTTAAAATGTGCTACCAGTCAAAAGTGGTATTGTCGACGCAGCTTCGAGGAAAGTATGGTAAAAGGTAACGCGAAAACCAACGCGTCGAATCAGTTACCACTTCAATCTCTGTAGTCTGTCACGAGTGATGGTACAATCGATGAAAGCCTGTCTATAATAAATGAAGTCAGCCACGAAAGCGCGTTAACAATCGACGAAAGCGCGTTAAGTAGAGTGAATTGACGGAGAAAGTCTGATACGAAAATTACGCGAGGAAGTTGTCAGTGAGTTAGAAAGAAAGCCATTTCATCCCGGCAGCGTCTATCCAGCCCCGAAAATGCACCCGGGCATGGATGCATGCCGCATGCCATCACTTGCACCGAATGTTATGCATCGTATCATTTCTGTTATTCGTCAGATTTAAGTATTGTTTGATAAGACAGGGTGAAATGCATTTACTCTTCACTTTATAGAAATTTACTAATTTTATGGAATTTTTAATAATTTGAACTTTTATGTTTATGATATTTAATGTTTTAATAAATGTTAAAATATATTATATTCAAATAATTATTAAACAGATTTAATTAAATTATATATAGTTTTCTAATATAATAATATAATATATTTCAACAATATTATCAGATTATTTAAACTAAATATTTTTTATAAAATTTCATTATATATAATATATTTACTAACATTATTATAATATATTTGAACTATGATATAAAAATTGTAATATATTACATATTATAATATAAAGAAAATTTTTATAACTGTTTTTTATAGTAAAATTATAAAAAAAACATATTTTTAAATTTAAATAATATTATATATGATAATTATGTATATTATTTAAATAGCTATTCTCTTAATTATTATATAGAATTTATATGAAATATTTAGTTGTTTATTATTATTAGTTTTATAATATTATCATATTGTCATATTATAACAATATGATAATAATAATAATTAATAAAATAATTATTTAAATATAATATACATTATTATTATCATGTATAATATTATTTGACTTTAATAATATTTTTAAGACTTTATTTAACAAAAATTGATGGGTTCACTACTATTATAATATAATTATTATTATAATTATATTTAACATATAATTATATTAAAATAATAATAAAAATATATTATAATAATATAATACAATAATAATATTAATATAATATGATAATAGAGCCACCCAAATATCAATAAATCAATTGAAAATGAACCATAATTTAAAATGGAAACTTCTAAAAAGTAAATTAATTTTCACCCTTAGATAAAATACAACCCAACAAACAATTAATATCCCTATCCAAATAAGACTAATAATCTAAAAGATTTAACATAAACTTCTAAAAAGTAAATTAATTTTCACCCTTGGATAAAATACAATCCAATGAACAATTAATATCCCTATCCAAATAAGACTAATAATACAATAATAATATAATATAGTATTAATAATAATATAATATAATATATTATTAATAATATAATATAATATAATATAGTACATTATAAGAATTGTATTATAATATAATTTTTCTTTATATTATATTATCTAATATATTACAATTTTTATCTCATAATTCAAATATATTATAATAATTAGTAAATATATTATAATATAATTAAATTTTATAAAAAAATATTTAGTTTAAATAATATAATACTATTGTTGAAAAACAAATAGGGTAAGGGTTAGGGTTCAATCAGGGTTGCAATTGTTATTTGGGTTTAATTAAGGTTAGGGTTTAATTGTTGTTCAATTAGGGTTAGGCTTATAGAATAAAGTTTCAGGGTTAGGGTTAGAGTAGAGTGGGGTTAGGGTTGGTGTTAAAATGTTCAACTAGGGTGATAGTTAGGGTTATGATTATGGTTAGGATTGGAGTTACAATTTAATCAAGGTTAGAGTTATGGTTTAAATAGGGTTAAGGTTTAATTTTGGTTAGGACTCAATTAAGATTCAATAATTCTAACTACAATCCCTAACTCTAATTCTATCTCTACCCATAACCCTAACCTTAATTATATAACTCAAACCCTAACCTAACCCTAATCCTAATAGTAACACTAACCCCAACCCTAATCCAAAATTTATCTCTACCCATAACCCTAATCCTAATGCTACCATAACCCTAACCTAATGCCAATCCCAACTCTAATCCTCATTATATCTCTAACCCAACCCAAATTCTAATTCTATCATTAACTCTAACCCTAATTGTAATCCTAATAGTTATGCTAACCAGCCCCAACCATGTAATAATAAACATAACCCTAACCATAATCCTAATTTCAATACAAAATTTAACCCAAACCTAATCCTAATGTTACCTCTAGTTGTAACCCTAACCCTCAATAATATTAACACTATTTACAACCATAAGGTTAATTGTATGTCTAAACCTAACCATAACTTTAATCTTAATCATAATTGTAATCCTAACCCTAAACCTAACCTTATCCTTCATCCTAATTATATCTCTAATGCTAATCTCGACCCTACCCTAATTGTAATGCTAAACCAAACCCTACTTCCAATTCTATCTCTAACCCTTACCCTAATCCTAATTCTATCTCTAATCCTAACCCTAACCCTAACCCTAATTGTAATGGTAAACCCAACCCTGATTCTAATTCTATCTCTAATCCTAATCATAATCCCAATCCTAACCCTAACCTTGATTCTATCTCTATCTCAAAGCCTACCTTTCATCATAATTTTATCTCTAATCCTAACCCTAAATCTAAATTATAATGCTAAACCCAACCCTACTTCTTATTCTATCTCTAACTCTAACCCTATTCCTAAAGCTAACCCCAACCCTAGCCCTAATAATTTTGTTTTCCATATGGCACTCTGAATGCTACTAGCATATATATATTTCTAATAATATATATAAAAATAAATCAAGAGATATCCTTCTGGAGCCTCAAGAAAAAATATCAAGAGATATCCTTCTCGAGCCTCAAGAAGGAGATCTCTGGACAATTTTATATATATATTATTAAAAATATATATATGCTAGTACATAAGAATTGTATTATAGTATAATTTTTCTTTATATTATAGTATCTAATATATTACAATTTTTATATCATAATTCAAATATATTATAATAGTATTAGTAAAATATTATAATATAATATAATTTTATAAAAAATATTTAGTTTGAATAATATAATTTAATATTGTTGAAATATATTATATTATATTATTATATTAGAAAAAAAAAATATAATTTAATTACACTCTTTTAATAATTATTTGAATATGATATATTTTAATATTTATTAAAACATTAAATATCATATAAGCATAAACGTTCAAATTATTAAAAACTTCATAAAGTTAGTAAATTTCTATAAAATGAAGGGTATATGCATTTTAAAGTGAAGAGTAAATACATTTCACCCTATCTTATCAAACAGTACTTAGATCTGACAAATAACAGAAATGGTATGCCTGCATAACATCCGGTGCAAGTGATGGCATGCAGCATGCATCCATGCCCCAGTGCATTTTCGGGGCTAGATAGACGCTGCCCATCCGCGGGGCTGTATAGCCATTCCCACTGAAAATGGGGTCATTGAAAAGAGGGTCACTCGAGAAATTGATAAGACAGGGAGAGGATATAATATCTAGAGCATCAATTGTTGTTATAGTATTTGTTGATTTAGTGTTATTATTTTAGTAATATTGGACCAATACTTGTGATATTGAAGTTGTTATTGTTGATGGTGACTAGCCATAATTGAATAAAATGTATTCTTTAGATCTAAAAAGCAACAAATCATGTGTGCCACATCAGCGCACCAATAAAACATGATTTAGTGCACACTTATTGGTCTCACTTTTTGGGGGGCTCTTTTTTAACACCTCAAGAAAAAACATGTTGTGGTATCATATTTGATAATGTGGCCTTGAAACTTAGTTATTAGCAGGGGATATGCCAAGTAAGCTACTTTAAAAAATTGGGAGTGATTTGAAATTTCTATGTAAGATTTTGAGAAGCACAAAGTCAAGGTGCTCAACTATCGGGTCCTCTCCCCTAAGCACGCTAGGAAGTCGCTAGTGAATTGGGAAGCCACGAAGAAAATACAAAGATTCAACAAAGAAACTCATAAGAAAAGGATGTCAAGAAGTTGTTAATGAGCTAGAAAGTCATGGAGAGTATAAAAGGGGTCCAATAGAGAAAGTCATAAGAAAAGGATGTTAGGATATTGTCATTGAGTTGGAAAGTCATGTCAATGAGTTTAAAAAGCATTTCATCCCATCTCTGACACAAACAACAATATATTAAATGTAATAATTGAGAAGATTTTTAGTGAAGGTTGGAGTGTGAACAAATTAGGGGAGATGACCAAGAGCATGTTCCAATAGTTGTTATAACATTTATTGATTTAATGCCCAATATTTTTGTTGGACCAATAGTTATGACTTTAAAGTTGTCAGTGTTGATAATTTAACTACCCATAATTGAATGAAATGTATTCTTTAGATTCAAAAAGCAACAAATCATGTGATGAGATTTAAAAAGTAATAAATCTTGTGATGAGATTTAAAAAGCAACAAATCATGTGATGTCACAACAACGCACTAATAAAACATGCTTTAGCGCACAAGTATCAATGTCACTTTTTTGGAGACAAAAAACATGTTGATGTGGCATCATATTTGATGATGTGGCCTTGAAACCTTAGTTATAAGTAGGGGACTTGCTAAGTAAGTTGTTCTAAAAACTTGGTAGTGATTTGAAATTTCCACGTAGAATTTTGAGAAGTGTGAAGTTAGGGTGCTCAACTACTAAGTCATCTCCCCTATAAATGTGTGCATTTGAAAAAAAGTATGGTTTTTCTTAGGTTAATGGGTAAGGAAAAAGGTTATTTTGTTTTGTGGGGATTAGATAGAGCAAAATAAAATGGATCTTATAAATAACTAGCAATCACACCTTGGTGTACAATGGGTACGCCAAAGAGATGTGGAAGGTTAATTAGGGAAAATTTTGGTCTATTTTTTTGCATACATTTGTGTAATACATGAGGTCAATTGGTAGGCCATTTGGAAAATGATGTTTGTGCAATAAATGTGTCAATGGCTAAGTGATAGCTTCAAATCAACTGAAATTTTTTTTTGAATCAAGAAAACAATTAGTCTCCATTACCAAAAGGCTCATGATATGTTTGCAATAGGGAGAGAGGGAGAGAGAGAGGGGGAGATAGGGATACATAGAGGAGGGAAGAGTGAGTGAGAGAGAGGGGTAAGGATCTATGGAGATAGAGAGGAAGATAGAGATAGAGATGGAAAATGAGAAGGAGAGATAAAGAGAGATAGGTATGGAAGAGACAAATATATAAAGAGGGAGAGAGGGAGAGAATGAGAGGGAGATAGAAAGATAAGATAGAGATATGAAGTGATATAGAGAGGGAGGGGTATAGGGGTAGAGAGATGGAGAAATAATGAGATAGAGATAAAGAGAGGTGGAAAAAGAAATATGGAGAGATGGAGACATAGATGCAAAGAGATGTAGAGATAGATGTTTAGAGAGAGATGTGTAGATATCATGGAGGGGGAGAAAGGAAAAAAGTAGAGATGAAGATAGAGGGAGAGAAATAGATAAATAAATCGATAGATAAATAGATAGATAGAGGGAGATAAAAATATAGAGAGATAGGGAGATAGAGAGGGAGAGATAGGAAGAGATGTAGAGCTATAGAGGAAGAGGGAGAGGGAGATATAGAGAGAGAGATATGGTGAGATAGAGTGATAGAGAGATAAATATATAAGTAGATATAGAGAGAGGGGAAGAGGGAGAGAGAGACAAAGAGACAAACAACCATATAAGTAGATATCGACAAATAGAGATGGAGAGATGAAGAGAGAAATAGGGGGAGATAGAGAGGGATGGAGAAAGAGGGGGAGATAAAGATATATGGGAAGAGAGAGAAGGGGGTATATGGGAAGAGAAAGGGAGAGAGAGGTAGAGATAGAGAGATAGATAGGAGATAAGGAGGGAGAAATGAGGAGAGATAGAGGGAGAGAGGGAGGGAGATAGGTAGAGGGAGAGAGGGAGAGAAGAGGAGGTAGAGAAATAAACATAGAGAGGAGAGGAGAGAATTAGTGAGGGAGAGAAGGGAGAGAGAGTAGAGAGAGAGAGAGAAGAAGGAGAGGAGAGAGATAGGGAGAGGAGAGAGAGAGATACAGGAGATAGAGCGAGAATAAGAGAGAAAATTGACAAAGAAAAGTGATAGAGAGAGGGAGAGAGATAGGGAGAGAGAAATGAGGTGTGTGTGCATGAGAGAGAGATATGGAGGGAGATAGAGTGTGTTTGCATCCCAACACAACGTATATAAATGAAAAACCCAACTAGCAAAGAATGAGTTATGCATTTTTTAATATAAATGCATTGACATTCATAAACAGGATAAGTTGAAGGGTTCTGGCAAGACGTTGAGTCCACTTTTTGGCCAAAAAGTGGAAGTGTTTTCCCTGATTTTCGGCATTTGACACATTTGACCTTAAAATTTGAAGCACTTAGAGATGAAATCTTCAAAAAAGTCACTAATCATAAAATGTAGTACTGGGAGTCTAGTTTCCAAATTTGTAATTTATTTCAATACTCAGATTGTACAAATTGAGTTTCAATAGGCGTTTCTAAAAACCAATGTTTAAAAGTCACTTTTTTTATACCATACCATGCACATGTACAACATCCGTATTTTGACCTAAATTATCTTACTTTTCTAAATCCTTTTGGGAAAAGATTTGTGACTCACTAAAGCTTTGTTCTTGATATTTTTTTGTAATTTTTTATTGAATATATTTTTTTTGTTAATTTTTTATTAGGCATATTTGTCACTCTGAAAAATCGTTGTGTATGACATGCATAAGATGACCTTATCATTTTTTTTATTTTTTTTTAAATTGAAAACAATTGTCTCAAATTTGTTCTTGTGCAATCCGTTTGTCAAAATGCTATGTTGATCAAAAGTTATTAAAATATTAAAAAACCCTGATATTTAAAGTTTATGGACCTGTTTCATCAAAAAATAATTGAAAAATAGAAAAAATAATCCAATTGTAAAAAAATTACATATTTGAAATCTGCATTGTCTCATCTAAAATGGGTTTTAATTTTGTCAAAAAATTCTACAAAAATGTCGTCAACCATATTTCCAAACTCGGTATTTTTCTCTGACATTGTTAGGACCTTCAACTTGTAGGTCAAACCAAGTTGAAGGCCTAGGTTCGGATTCCCAATGCTTTTCCTGAACCAAAATACAAAGCAAAAACCTAACCACAAAGCAAATTCAAACTCATTTTTTTAAAAATGGGATCCCATTTTATAATTGGGATCCCATTTCCCACTATTAAATAGTGTGACCGTTGACAGGGAAACAAGATCTCGTCTTATAAACGGGATCTCGTTCCTTTGTCAATGGTCCCCACATTAAATATTAGCAACGGGATCCCGATTATAAAACGGGATCTTGTTTATTTTTTAACTATTTTATTTAAATTTATTGTCAAAAATTACTGTGAAGTCTGCAACTTCACATGTACGGCCAAGAGCAATAAAATTGGGCTATTTTTCATCAACTATTGTTTTTATAGGTGGTGAATTTGGATTTTTGATTAATTTTTTGAAAGGAGGCATCGTGTAAACCATTTTTTAAGTGGAATTTTGTTAGTTTTGTACTTGCTTTGAGGAACAAAAGGTCTTCAACTTGCAATATGGATTGATTTTTTCAAAGGAGGCATGAAGAAAACAGTTTTTAAAGTGGAATTGTGCTAGTTTTCTACTTGTTTTGACGAACACAAGAGGAAGAAATTTGTCCTTATAGGTCTTCAACTTCCAATTTGGATTGAATTTTTTGAAAAATTTCACTATTGGCATTCATTTGTGCTTGAGAATTTTATAATCATGAGAGATAAAGCTCATAATAAGAGGAAGAAGACATTAACTCTTGAAGAAATTGAAGCAAAAAAAAAGGAGACAAAGACAAAGAGAAAGAAGAATGAGAATTAAATCAATGAATGATGGGGGAGCATCCAATTCCACAACTATTGAATATGAAAACATTGAGGAGACCACGGTTATAGATGAAGTTAATTTGCAAGAAGTCAATTTGGAGAAGAATATGATTATACAAGCAAGTCCTACTATGTCTTCAAATCCCTCTTTCAATGCTATGGAGAATGTTTCAATATGCACAAATCTAGGTACGTCTTCAAATCCACATGTTAGTGAAATGGAAAATTTGTATGTAGAAGTTTTACAAGATGCTGGACTTAATGATGTTGACATTGATAATATTTAGAGAGATGAAAATTTTATAGAATTTGTTGAAAATGAAAATGAGAATGATTCTTTTGTTGAAAATGAAAACAAAAACCGTTTTGTTGATGAAAATGAAAACCGTTTTGTTGATGAAAATGAAGATGAAAATGTAAATCGTTTTGAAGTTGAAAATGAAAATGATAATGAAGATGAAGATGAAAATCTAGAATGTGATGTTGAATTTAATGAAAATACTTTTTTTTAAATTGAAAGTGGTGTTTTCAATAATCTTCCTGGTCAAATTTCTTGGAGGCAAATAAGAACACATGCGAATAAAATATACAACAAATTCTATTAATGTAAAAAATTTGCAATTCAATGTCAACTAATGATGCAATTGATGAGAATGCAAAAAATGAGGAAAATAATGAAAAGGTTAGGATTTTTTGTTAAACCAAAAAGAAAAGATCAATCATTAAAACATGTTATGTCTACTATTGCTAGTGCCATTCAATCTATTGGGAAAAATAGTCAATCTAAAGATTAAAATGCAGCAAGAAGAGTTATAACAACTGTTATTTTTTAATAAAGCAACTTTGAATAAAAGAATGGCAAGCAATATTAGTGAAATTTTAAAAATACATCCTAAAACATTGCTAAGAGCAGCAAAAAGAAGAAAAGTATAGAAAATGATCCTATCAACCAATGTTGGAGTTTCATTGGTCAACTCTCGAGGTCTGATATCAAATTGAATGTTGAAATTAAATCTTTGACAAAAAATATTGGCATGATAATACTAGGGTTTCATCTAATGCTAGAGATGTTTTAAAATTAAAGGTGGGGTCCAAAGTTCGCGATCCTCACCCAAAACACTTGTTAGGTACAACACAAACTAAATTTTATAGAAATTTTTGTAGTGATTCAATGTTACCTGGTAATATTAAAATAAGTCAAAGGTCTTTTGAAAAATGTAAACCCTGGTATGCAAAAATTAATAAGCAACGAATATCTTATTGTTGTAAAACACATGTTCAATTTCGTTATTTTTATGATTTTTTTATATATACGTTGTACCTTGCATACTAACATGATTATATAGGAGTGTGGTATTGATATGCCACCTGAAGAAATAAGAGAGTTTATTTCAGGTTTGTTTTGTGAAAGATCTAATGATAAATTGTTTTATTTAAGTTCTTGTATTTCTAGACAATGCATTAACTGTGGAAATTTTTCATTTTTAAGAATTTGTATGCATGAAAGTGTTAATAATGATTTTGGACAATAATGAGTAGATGTTAAAAGATTTAAGAATGTTCACTATTCTTTAAAAGATGGAAAAATAGGAAAGCATTGTGATTTAGTTATAGAAAAAGTTAGTGTGCATGCATTCATGAGTGAATTTAAGAATAGAGTTGTACCAAAATATGTCATGTACTATGAACATGGTTGATGGCTTGATGGCCAATTTCACGCATGTAGAAACACATTTCCAATTGGTTCTATACTTTCAGTGGCTGATTTTGCAGAGAATTATTCTCTCACTCCACAAGAGGAAATTCAATCACAGTATTATAATTCAGTGCAAGTAACTATGTTTGTCCATATTGTTTATAGACATGCAGATGATAGCACTAAGGATGATAGAAATTTTTTGAGGGAGTATCATTTTTATTTGAGTGACAATTGGTTACACTTGTCAAAGTTTGTTCAGTATATTTTTTAGAAATTTAAGAGAAAGAGGAATCCAGATGAAAGAACACTTCATATGGTCAAATAATTGTACGGGGCAGTTCAAGAATGCTCAAATGTTCCATTGGTTAAGTAGGGTTCACAAGGAACTTAATGTCTAGCATATATGGAGTTTTTTTCAAGCTAGGCATGGTAAAGGAGAACATGATGGAGCTGGTGCATGTGTCAAAAGAATTCTTGCTAGAGAACAATTAAAATTTGAGGATTCAATAAAATTTAAAGATGCATGTGGGATTGTGGATTGGTGTAATACAAGATTATTTCCACCTGGTTCAAGTGAGTACTCTACAGTTCATCGATGCTTTTGGTTGGTTGAAGAAGACAACATTGTACCTAGAGTTGATTGTGAAACAATTAGTGGATCTACTAAATGGCATTCATTTAGAAGTGTGACAAAAAGCACATGGACTATTTGGACAAGGGAGCTTGCATGTTTTTTCTAGTTTTATATCTTAGGAGATTGGGAAGCATGTGAAAATACAGAATGGATTAAACATTGGGAGCAAATATTATTGACACCTGCACAAGCACATGATCAATATGAAAGAACTATTGAAGAAAATGATCAAGTGTTTGCATCTGAAGATTATGACTATGTTTCAGACCTTGTTCAAGAAGGTAATTTTAATTCAATTTATTTCATTTTATTAAGTTGTTTTGTAATACTAAATTATTTATATATGGATATGCGCAAGTTATTAAATCAAAATTTGTTTGCAAAACATGTGTATGTTGTTGTTGCACCCGAGGGTAATGAAGAGAAAACAAAATATTGGTTGTCTCGTTGTGTGGAAACTAAACACAAGTTAATAGCACCTTGAGAAGATGATGATGGCTTTCATTATCCAACAGGTACGGTGATCCCCTTAAGACATTCCCTTAAGCAAATTTTGATAACAAGTTTTTGATCCCCTTAAGCAATTTTATATTACAAGTCTTTGATGCCCTTAAGAAAATTTTGAGAACTTATTTGATGATGGTTTTCATGTTTTCCAATAGGATCGGTGGTGGTTGTTGGCACTTGGCTCCAAAAATACTTGACAAGGAAGAATGGTCTACCTGCATTTGAAGACTATGAAACACATAAAAAGATTATACATTATTCACATTTGGTGGTGGCAACAAATATAAAACTAGAGCAGTATTGTGGAAGACCTTCAAAAAAAGTGCTATAGTCATTTTCTATGGAAGATCATGAGGCAATCATAGATGCATTGCAAAAAAGAGAGGATGCAGATGGTACAATGGAATAAGTAAATACAGGTAAATATAGTTTTAGTTTTATTTTTTCCTTTTAAATACATTAAATACATGTTTTGATATTGGTCAAGTGTGTTATTAGTTGAAATTGATTTAAATTGTCCTTTTATAGATCCTTAAGGCATAATCACAAAAAGGATCTAGTCCATGCAGATTCAACCTAGACAACATGGAATACTTGGTAAAAACAGGTAATTATTAGTTAAATTATATTTAAATACATGTTTTGATTACATATTGATATTTCTTGTACATTAATAGTTAAAATTGATTTATTGTCTTTTTTTTGTATCCTTAAGCCATCATTGCATTGATCTCATACTTTGAAACAAAAAGGAGAGGATACTTGGATTCAACCTACACACATGTGTGGAATACTTTTAGATGCAAGTAATTGAGTTGTGTGCATATATATAGTTTTATATAAATTAAAATATGTATGTTTTCATGATTTAATTGATATTGCTTGTACCTTTTTTTATACCAGGTGGTGTGAAGACCTACTACATTCTAGGCACAAGTTTGAGATGTTCTTGAGATGGCATATCCAAATTTCGCAAACATTGTTTTGAGATGACATATATGTACATACATACTTACAAAATTAAAAAAATTGTACAAATTACAAATACATGTACATACACAATTATGTACTCTATGTACTTCTATGTATCAAAATTGATATTCTAGATATTTTGTTTGTTAAATGTGCATGTTTTCCTACTTTGAAACTTTATATTTGATTGTATAATCACTAAATATCATGCATACATTATTATTAAACTCCCTAAACCCTAAAACCCTAAAGACATCCCCTTAAGACCCCTTAAGATGTTGTATTACGACCCCTTAAGACATCCCCTTAAGATGGCGCATTAGGACCCCTTAAGACATCCCCTTAAGATAGTTTATTAGGACCCCTTAAGACATCCCCTTAAGACATCATATTAGGACCTCTTAAGACATCCCCTTAAGATAGTTTATTAGGACCCCTTAAGACATCGTATTAGGAACCCTTAAGACATTGTATTAGGACCCCTTAGGACATCCCCTTAAGAGAAGCTATAATTAGTGTTGGATGCTATTATTTCTTTTGAAAGATTATAAATTAGTATTGGATGCCATTATTTGTTTTGACAACTTATAAATATTGTTGGATGTCATTATTTGTTTTGACAACTTATAAATACTGTTGGATGCCATTATTTGTTTTGACAGCTTATAAATTAGTATTGGATGTCATTATTTATAGAATTTATTAATGCTTTTGTTCTCTAATCATGTATGGTATTGTTTATTTCTTAAATTTTTATCCTTGTAGTGTAGAAACAAATTGCTTTTGTTTGTAAATTATGATTTATTGATTAATTATTGATTGATGTGAATTGAATTGACTAATTATTGTTTGTAAATTATGATTTATTGACTAATTATTTAATTTCACATTAATGTCCTATATTAATGTCTTGACTATGAAAATAAAATGCATAAATGTACATGTGTAAATTAAAATTTACAAAAAATAATAAAGTCCATAATTTATGTAAATATATTAAGTGCATGAAACCAATATATTAAGCACATGAAATAAAGTTCATCAGAGTACAACCCATGAACTAAAGTCCAACTAAGTATTTGAGCCATGAAATATAAAGTCCAACAGAGTACATGAGAAACCAAAAATATAGTCCAGGAAATAAACAAATATAACCCATAAAATCATGTTTCTAGGTCATGTATCGTCTTTATAATCAAGAGACCTCTTCATGCCATGTGGACTATGCGGATGACCTGAAACACTCTGTAGAAGAGAAAGATGAAATCAAATGTAAGACAATGAAAAATGATCTAGTGACAATTTAATTTATAATTTATCATAAAATTAAATTACCATCATATCTGAGTCTGGATGCTCGGGTGCCCCTAAAGCAACCTCTAAATTCTCTAAATCAATCTACATAAACAAGATAAAGAAAGTTGAAATTAGATGTACAAGTCTAAATTAAAAATGATTTAATTCAATTTAATTTATAGTTTATCATATTTTAATTGTACCATATTATGAGGTTGCACACCCTCTTCTTAGGACCTGTTTGTACATGCTCAACTACAAGATGTGTCTCATGCTATAAAAGAAAAAGAAAAAAACATGTATTAGCTCATATTAAATATATATATTCAACTTGAAATTTAAAATTAAAGTAATATTCAAAATATATAATTTATAATTGACTTTAAATATAATAAAAAATTTAATTTACCATTTGATCTGGAGCCTACTCTACATGTCCTCCTGGAGGTGTAACTATGTCTGGGTTAGGGACTGAAATTCACACTAACAAAGTCCTACAAGATCAAAATTAAAGCATGTATACTTGAATTAGGTTAATATATATATATATATATATATATATATATATATATATATATATATATATATATATATATATATATATATATATATATATATATATATATATATATATATATATATATATATATATATATATAGCAACCTAAAAATCAGAGGCCTCACGAGTAGCCACAACATCTAATGTTTTCCCAATGC
Organism: Sequoia sempervirens; assembly: GCA_007258455.2. NCBI lineage: Eukaryota > Viridiplantae > Streptophyta > Pinopsida > Cupressales > Cupressaceae > Sequoia > Sequoia sempervirens. The sequence continues at coordinate 457,367,719 of VDFB02058242.1, forward strand.
CCATTCTCATTGTGGTATCAACCTAGACATACATGTAGACATTTAACGCTTATAATTTAAATTTAAAAGTCTACATGCACATTTCATATATAGTGAATTCAAAATTCATAATTGTAACTATACTAATGTAATTTAAACAATTTACAATATAAATGTACCTGCCCCTGATCTATGACAGCTGATAGTGGAGGAGTGTTGGACAACCCCTTAGGTGGAATTGACATGGAAGCCAATTGACTCACCTAAACCAATATAAATATTTCAATCATATATGTGATTCAATTATAAATTTAAAACTCAAGTTAAAAATTATTTCATATATAATTTAAAAAATGGAAATCAAAATACCCCATAAGGGTTGTCGAGTAGGACTGGTGTCGATGTATGTACTTGTGGAATGGATGATTGCCCCATCATTAGTGTCATTTGTACACCAAACAGTTTGATTGTTAAAATGTATCGCAAAATTTTCTTTGATATATGCATTCATCAAAATTCTTATAAAATGAATGTGTAGATGCATATTTATACCTCTGTCATAGTGTCCTCAGGGTGATGGTCTACTATAAGAAACTCTACAAATGAATTGATGCGACCAGATGAACCACCAGAATCTCCACGTCCACCTGAACTAGGTGTGCCCTGATCAGGTCCATAACATACTTGATGACAACTAGTACATACATGTGGGATGGGCCTTGACACTCCTGGAGTGGTACTCAGACCAACTCCATAAAACACTCCTCCAAAATCATCGTCTCTATGCTCCCCACCCTCTATTACAGAAGCATGTTGATCAAGGTCTCCTGCTAGTGTACTAAGAGAACCTAATGTTGAGACCATAGCTCGATGATGCACAGGTGCAGGAATGGGAGGACCAGGAGCAACAAAAAGGGGTTGTGCATGCATGGGGCATTGGGGATCAACCCTTGCCCCTAACCTTTGTTGTGGCATGCCACCACCAACACCCTAAAATGATTTAAAATCAAAATAATTGGGCTTTTGCCCCAAAACAAACTCTACATACAATTTCCTCAAAAAATACAATGGGCACTCCCAATTAGCATGTGGGGGACTATCAAAAACCATATACCATCGATCCCAAAAATATGCACTCATCTGTGGATGTATGCATCACCTCATAGATATTCTAGATTTGTTCGAAGGAATGGGTTGTCAAGTAACGAGGTCAAGAAAGTAAGGGGCTAGGTGGGATTTCATTATTTTAAGGTCCAAAATTTGTTTGTAAGAGAGACCGTCAGCATAAAATTGTCTCATCTGATCTCTGTCTCATTGATGCCTATCTAGATCAAAATCAATGGTCTTGATGGCATCCACAACATGGGTTGGAATCAATGCTTGACTCTACATAGCATTGATTTGATTTTGGATGGATGCAACCTGATCGTTTATGCATACTCACAAGTGAGCCTATTTAGATGCAACAAGTGTTGGAGGTGGTGGGGGAGGTGGAGGGGAAGGTGGCTGAGGTGGTGGATTGATGATGTCATCAATGTTAAAATCATCCATGATATGAGATATAAGTGTGCACCTGTACATTAAATTATACAAAATTAACATACAAACTTAAAAAATGACAATTTAAATAGTCAAATTTGAAACGCACATGCAGATTTGTTTAAATAGGATGTGCATACATATATTAAGATCATATAAAATTGAAACACACATATACATTGATTGAACTTGAGCATGTGCATAGAAAATTCAAAATTAAACATGTACATACATTTAAAAAAAAATACGATGCATAATTTGCATGCATACATCATTAAACTAAACTATGCACATACATACAAATTTCAAAATTTAAGAACTATATGCAATTTTAATACATGTGTACATACTAGAAACAATAAACTTGAAACATTCACAAAAAAACTCATTTTATGTCTAAGGCGTATATATCTATTACAATTTTCCAACATGAGAAATCATTCAATCTAGTAGATAGTCATAAAATATATATTATTATAACTTCATCATTATAAGTTCATAAATTTTGCCAAAATCATAAATTCATGTCACTAAAAATATCCATCTAGAACCAAAATCATAAATTCACGTCACTAAAAATATCCATGTAGAACCAAAATCATAAATTCACATCACTAAAAATATCCATCCAACTAATTTTATAAATTCATCACACAAAATATCCATCATTCACCAAATTCATAAATTCATAACTATTTAAGATGATTGTCTTAATTTAGAAACTATTGTGTCTCTCTATTGCATCTCTTCATTTCTTTTCATTTTCCTTTTGAGAATTGGAAGTTATCCTCTCCTCTAGCCATTGTCGATGCTCATCTAAGATCCCATCCATAGCCCTGAAAACATCAACAATGGCTTGCATCCTAGATGCAATCATCCTCACAGGTGGTGTGACACATTCTTCATTTTGAATAATGTTGATTTGACCTTGCATGGTTCTAACATTGGAATTGATCTATGCTTGCAAACTGTTAGAAGATTAATATTTACTTGGTAAAGGTTATTCTTTAACTGTAATTATTTATTAAATTGTAGGAATGTTCCAAAGGAATCCCTACAAGTCTTTTGTCTCTTTTGTCTCGTCACACATTTGTGAGGATGACTCATTTTATTTTTAATTCCTTTATTAAGGAATATTTGTAACCACCTCCTTAAGAGGTGACACTTTGCACACACATAGATGAATGGTGGCATTCATTGAGTTGGGAGTTACATTCTAACTCCTCCTTCTCACCTCTACTTATTGAGGTGCCTCTCCTCTCATTTTTTAAGATTCAAGCAAACAAGCTAAGGTTGAAGCTCTCTCTTTCTTTGTATTATTCTTTAGGCATTTTGCCTTCATTCATAATATTGGGCTTTTTTCTTGTTTTTTCCCCTTAACAAATTCTTGTGTCTCTCTTGCTTTGGTGGTGCTTGGTTTGGCTACTTCAATCTATTTGGTAATCTCTTTCCTTCAAACAATTGCTCATTCATTAGTACTTTCTATTGTTCTTTTCTATTTCCTTCCATGGTATCAGAGCTTGGTATTACTAATCTTGTGAGCTATATTGTTGAAGGTTTACCAAGTTTTTTAAGCACACCATTGGAGGCACTCAAAGAGAAAAAGAGAAGAGCCAAAAGTCTAATCTTGATTTTTGTTTGATATATTTTTCTAACCCTTGTGAAGGATTTCTTATCTAAATATTTCTAAGTTTTTCAAATTTCAAATATGTGCAATATATTTTGCATGCATGATTTTTTTTTTTTTGCATAAACATTTAAAAGCCCTCTAATAAAGGGTTGTTTTTTAATGTTTTAGATCAGATCATTAGTTCTGCTTAAAAAAATCACTATATTTCACTATATTTTCTCTTTTGTAAAAAAATCTCTTTTTTTAAGAGCTTTAACCTTGTTTTAGTTTGGAACTTATTTCTTTAAGTAAAAAAAAAATCACTATATTTTACATTTTGTAAAAAAAAATATTTTTTTAGGGATCTAACCTAGTTCAAAAATTCCTTTTAGAAAAATGTTAATCTGCTTTTTTGCAAATCTGTAAAAAAATTTCTCCATATTTACATGTTCAAATTTTTGTAAAAAAATCTCCACTTTATTCATATATGTATACTAAATCTATACAAAATTCATTATTTTTTCTTTTAAATCTATATAACAAATTAAATTTAAAAAGAACAATTTAAAAAAATCTTTCACTGTTCTAGGTAACCTCTATTTTTTTTTAATAATAATAAATACAAAAACAATAATAAAATAGGGCTTCAACCCTCTCTCTGGCCATCTCCATTGCTTGTTGTTTGTAAGTTTCTGCCATTGCAAATCCTTCTTTCACCTTTGCATGTAGTTGCCACGCTTCTTGCCCTTCTCTGCAAAAAAATTAATAAAGACAACCTTATTCCTTTGGTGGTTTCAAGTTTCTTTAAGTTTTTTTTTTTAAAATCTTCCAATCTCTTTTCCCACCCAAACTCCTTTAAAAAGTTTTTTAAAACCCTAAAATAAATCCCGCCTGCCTCAAGTTTTATTTTGTTCAAATTCCATTTTATTCCCACTGAAAGTCATAAAAGGTTTTTTTTTAAATAAACATTAAGGAGGCTTTTCCACGTGGTATGGGTAAGTTTTAATAAACAATAAAACTTTCATTTTTTTAATATTTTTTAATATAGTCTTTTTAAATAAAACTTTTCATCTTTTAAAACAAAAATGTAATAAATTTATATTTTTGTATATATAATTTTTTTTTAAGTTTTAATATTAATCTATTAATTTTTAAAAATATATATTTTTAATTCAGTATTTTTATTAATTTTTCAAATATTATTGCTTTAATTTCAAATTTATTATTAATTTAATTTAGTATTAACATAATGTTTGAATCGGGGTTGGGGCCCTAGCTCGGTTGGCTAAATCTTTCTTGTTGCAGGAGGTTGGTCATGAGGTCTAGTCTCCCCCACCCCCGTGGTACCGGAGGGCGTGTCGCACTAGTGTTGCCGGTCACGTTAAAAAGTTTACCAGGCGCACTGCATTCTTGGAAAACTCATATATGCTTTATTTTTCGATTTAAACATCTTTTGGATGTTGCGAAATCAAAACCCGATTCTTGGAAAACTCATATATGCTTTATTTTTTGATTTAAACATCTTTTGGATGTTGTGAAATCAAAACCTGATCCAAACCCAATCCATCTGCATCTATAGATGAACAAGAAAAATGGAAAGCTCAGTGTCCTGCCATATTGTTAAATTGATTTAGAAAGCTTTTAGAATTCACACTTTTAATCCATTTTGTTGTAGTTGATTATTAACCTTTAAGTTTATTTTGCTTGAGTTACATTCTTACATTACTGTGGCAATGGAAATTAACATGCTTGTATAAAATGCACTTATCTTTTTTTTATTTCGGAAAAGAATTATGCTTATGTATATCTATTCAATATTTTGGTGGAGCTTTTATCTCTTTCCTTTTTTCTTTTATTTTGTCTAAGTAATTAGACCTTTTTTTTAAAAAAGATAAATAAATAAATAAATTTGCGTAAGGCATTTTTAAATTTTTTAAAAATTTCTCAATGGACTTTTTTTCCAGACATTTTTAAAAAAATGTTTTTTTTAAATAGACATTTCTTAAAAAAAATTGCCTTTTAAAGTAACTACACATGTACTTTATTATTGGACTTGATCGACCCAATAATAATGTACTTGTTTTATTCAATTATATTTAGAATATGAAAAGGGGATATTCATGTAGTCATGAATGCATGAGTATCGTCTTAATGACTTATTTATACTTAATAATTCTTCTCTTCATAGTATGCATTTCTCATTATTCCATCACAATTTTTTTAATATTTTTTTATAACTTAAGGTGGATTTGTGGCTTGAGAAATTATCATTCTCTCTACATAAGTCTTGATCTATTACAATCTTAAAAAAAAAAAACCTAGTGTTTCCTTCTCAACTACAATTATGTTGTTTTGATAAAGGGAATTTGATATTTTATTGTGTCTCATTAATTTGATATTGTGCCTTATTGGTAAATTTGTCATTTTGATGGATTTATTTCATCTATATATTTTTGAAAATTAAAAGCTCATTGGAGTATTTTCCTTCTTGATGGATTTATTCCATCTATATATGTTTTGCAAATTAATCACTTTATCAAGTCTCAATGGAGCCTTTACATATATATTTTATGCGCTAGTCGCATTTGCAGTAATGTTGCATAGGGAGCCCTATCTATAATGAATCATATATTTTATCAAGTCTCATTGGAGTTTTTTTTGGGGACCCATGGAAAATATTTCCATCCACTTTGATGGTATGCACTTACTTATTTATGATGAACTTAGATCTATTTTCTTAATTGATGGGGATCAAGTTCTTGAAACTTTTATGTTTCATTATTTTATTGAAGGCAATATGGTTTTTATACCATTATTAGGACTATTGATATTGAATTTTTTTACTAATGCACTATGGTTTTTTAAAACCATCTTTAGGACTAATTTTCAAAGTCCTTTATTATTAATCTTGATACATTTTCCCTTTACAATACAACAAATGATGTAGTGAGAAGAAACCTAGAACTATTATTGCTATGTCTATATATTGACATTTTATAATTTGGGCTATAAGCCATGATTTGTGCTACAATTTTTTTGGCACTCTTATTCAAGGCTTAAGGTTATTTTATCTACATTGGATTACTCTTATATTAGCTATGCAAGAAGAATATGATACTTTAATTGCTAATAATACTTGGGATTTAGTTCCCTTACCTCAAGGTAAGAATCTTGTTTCATGCAAATGATCCAAATTTATATATTAAGCATAGTGACAATGATATCGTGATTATTATTTTATATGTTAATGATTTAATTATCACTTCTAGTTCTAAAATTTTGATTAGTGATGTTAAGTCTCAACTCAATCAACAATTTCAAATGATTGATTTGGGCATATTACATTTTTTTTTGGGTATGCAAATTTGGCAATCACCAAAAGTGTTGGATTGGTTTCTAGATTTATGTCTAAACCACAACAAGCTCATTTTAAAGTTGCAAAAATAATTTTAAGATATGTTAAAGGAACTCTTAATCTTGGTCTCTTTTATGATGCAAATTGTTATTTTTCTTTAAAGGGTTATACTAATTCAAATTTAGGAGGTGATCCCAATGATGGGAGATCCACTTGTGGTTATTGTTTCTTTGTTGGATTAGGTGCAATCTCATGGAATAGTAAGAAACAACAATCTACTTCTCTTTGTTCTACAAAAGCTGAATATAAAGGTTGTACAAATGAATCCAAAGAAGCATTATGGTTAAGAAGATTACTTGAAGAATTGGGTCTACCTCAAATGGATCCTACTCCTTTATATTGTGATAATCAAAGTGCTATTGCTTTGGAAAATAATCCAATTTTTCATGCAAGGGCCAAGCACATTTCTCTTCAATATCACTTCATTAGAGAGAAAATTGAAGACAAGCAAATTTATTCTTTGTATTGTAAAGGTGAAGATCAAGTTGTACATATTCTCACCAAAGCTCTTTGTAAAGATAAATTTATATTTCATTGTCAAAATCTTGGATTACAACCCATTGAAGAGTTTGATGTAACCTCCCCAAGTAAAGCTTAAGGGGGGATGTTAGAAGATTAATCTTTACTTGGTAAAGGTTATTCTTTAACTGTAATTATTTATTAACTTGTAGGAATATTCCAAAGGAATCCCTACAAGTCTTTTGTCTCTTTTGTCTCCTCACACATTTGTGAGGATGACTCATTTTATTTTTAATTCCTTTATTAAGGAATATTTGTAACCACCTCCTTAAGAGGTGACACTTTGCACACACATAGATGAATGGTGGCATTCATTGAGTTGGGAGTTACATTCTAACTCCTCCTTCTCACCTCTACTTACTAAGGTGCCTCTCCTATCATTCTTTAAGATTCAAGCAAGCAAGCTAAGGTTGAAGCTCTCTCTTTCTTTGTATTATTCTTTAGGTATTTTTCCTCCATTCATAATATTGGGGTTTTTTCTTGTTTTTTCCCCTTAACAAATTCTTGTGTCTCTCTTGCTTCTGTGGTGCTTGGTTTGGCTACTTCAATGTATTTGGTAATCTCTTTCCTTCAAAAAATTGCTCATTCATTAGTACTTTCCATTGTTCTTTTCTATTTCCTTTCACAAACAAGCACCATCGATTTCAAGTGGTGGAGGTGGGGGGTTATGAGGTGGAGTGGGTGGAGGTGGAGGTGAAGGTGGTGGAGATGGATGGTGCAGAGGTGGATTGTGATTATTATTGAGTTGATCCATGTGATCTCTATGATATGAGTGAACCTGCATTAGATTTGTAATTTCAAAATGTAAGATACATGTTTAGGAAATACCCTAAAACCATTCAATATAAATGGCCTAATTGTTGGAATAAATGAACAATCTCTAATCCAATTGTTAATCACCAAATCACTAATATATGATACCAATTGGTGAGATACAAGGCTTTGACTACTACAATATAGAAATTTGAAAATTGTATGCAAATCTATAAATAACTTTTTTTAATCCTTGAAATACCATTAAGAGATTCAACTTATTTATGATGCTAAAATCAGCCACTCTAACATGCTTGATAAAAACCACTCTAACAAAGAGGCACAAATCAGCAACATAAGAATGAAAGATCTCACAACACAAGGTAGCAATGGAACATAAGAATGAACACATAACACAGTGTTTACGTGGAGAAACCCTTGCGGGAAAAAACTACACCAAGAAGAGAGGCCCAAGTTGTATTATCTTCAAAACAAGATTACAATACATTCACTTCCAATCTCCTCTTGAGTCTTCAATCCCGCAGCACCCCGTTACTCTTGTTACACTCCAAACTTCACTCTCAAGTCTCATATTTATACAAAATGAGTACCCACCAAAGAAATTCGTGGGAGATGGAAAAAATCCAATATTTCTATCTTGGGATACACCAAAATCATCTTCTTACATATTCCCTTACACTTGTCATAGGCATCTTCCCAATATAGGCGCCTAGAACCAAGAATACAAACTTACAAGACAATAATAGTTGTCATATGTTGTCATAGAATCTCTTACACCTTATGACAGTTGTAAGTTGTCATAGATGCTCTTACAAACTTATGACATGCGTTATAACAGCCCAAAAATACATTTCCCTAAGATAGGCACCAATATTCTCCACCTCACCTCATTTACTATTTTCCAAGATTCCTTAAGCAGTAAAAGTAACTCTGTAATAAACTGCCGGTGAAACTTATTCATCCCTTATGGGTAATTACAAATTAAAAATAATAAATGGAATAAATACAATATTGGGATTTACAAGGTTAATGCCACCTTATCCCAACACTAATTGAATATAAATGATAAAATATGCAAGCCTCATTTATGTCTAAGGCATGTTACTTGAATGAAAATACAATTAACTATTAATATAGACAATTTATGAATGCTATAGGGTTTACGGTTTAGAGTTTAGGATTTAGGTTTTAGGGTAATAGGATGCATTAAGGGGATCTATGTAGTAAGGTCCTAGTACAAAATGACATGGCTTTTAAGTGAATAAAATTTGGTGAAGATGCCCAAGGAAACCAAATTTCATTAAGGTCTGAGGCAACTTCACTAAATTATATTCACTTGAGCCTTGTCATTTTGTCCTAAGAACTTAGTAGACATAGATCCCCTTAAGCCATCTTATCACCCTAAACCGTAAATCGATCAACCTAGATCATGATTTATCTCATTCATATTATAATCTTGCACGATATTATTATTGTTAAATTTGGTTGCCTTGGGCAACTTCACCAAATTTTGAGAGCTTATTTGATCCCCTTAAGAAATGTCATATTAGGACCCCTTAAGAAATCGATTTATGGTTTAGGGTGATAGGATGGCTTAAGGGGATCTATGTCTAGTGAGGTCCTAGAAAAAAATGACATGGCTCAATTGAATAAAATTTGGTGAAGTTTCCCAAGGCAACCAAATTTCTTTAAGAGCCTAAGAAAACATGATGGCTTTAGGGTTTACAGTTTAGAGTTTAGAATTTAGGGTTTAGGGTAATATGATAGCATAAGGGGATCTATGTAGTAATATGCTAGGACAAAATGAAATGGCTTAAGGGAATAAAATTTGGTGGAGTTTCCTAAGGCAACAAAATTTCATTTTAAGGTCCTAGGATAAAATGAATACTTTAGTGTTTAGGGCTTAGATTTTAGAGTTCAGGGTTTAGGGTTTATGGAACTTAGGGTGAAGTTTGGGTGGCCCTTGCAAAATAATGAACTTGCAAGTTAGTGAAGAACATTTTCTCATGTAACAGTTGATTGAGATAGCTCTTGTTTCAACTCACCAACCTAGATCATGAAATCTCATTCATATTATAATCTTGCACGATCTTATTATTGTTAAATTTGGTTGCCTTGGGAAACTTCACCAAATTTTGAGAACTTCTTTGATCCCCTTAAGAAATGTCATATTAGGACCCCTTAAGACATCGATTTATGATTTAGGATGATAGGATGGCTTAAGGGGATCTATGTCTAGTGAGGTCCTAGGACAAAATGACATGCCTCAACTGAATAAAATTTGGTGAAGTTGCCCAAGGCAACCAAATTTCATTAAGAGCCTAAGAAAAAATGATGGCTTTAGGGTTTACGGTTTAGAGTTTATAATTTAGGGTTTAGGGTAATAGGATAGCTTAAGGGGATCTATGTAGTAAGATGCTATGACAAAATGAAATGGATTAAGGGAATAAAATTTGGTGGAGTTGCCTAAGGCAACCAAATTTCATTTTAAGGTCTTAGGACAAAATGAATGCTTTAGTGTTTAGGGTTTAGATTTTAGAGTTTAGGGTTTAGGGTTTACGAAACTTAGGGTGAAATTTGGGTGGCCCCGGAATATAATGAACTTGCAAGTTAGTGAATAACATTTTCTTGTGGAACAGTTGATTGATATAACTCTTGTTTCAACTGACCAACCTAGGTCATGAAATCTCATTCATATTATAATCTTGCACGATCTTATTATTGTTAAATTTCATTGCCTTGGGAAACTTCGCCAAATTTTGATCCCCTTAAGAAATGTCATATTAAGACCCCTCAAGACATCAATTTACGTTTAGGGTGATAGGATGGAAAGTAAGGGGATCTATGTCTAGTGAGGTCCTTGGAAAAAATGACATGCCTCAAGTGAATAAAATTTGGTGACATTGCCCAAGGCAACCAAATTTAATTAAGGGCCTAGGAAAAAAATGATGTCTTTAGGGTTTAGGGTTTAGAGTTTAGGGTGTAGGGTAATTTAGGATGGCTTAAGGGGATCTTTGTAGTAAGGTCCTACGACAAAATGACATGGCTTAAGGGAATAAAATTTGGTGGAGTTTCCTAAGGTGCACCAAATTTCATTTTAAGGTCCTAGGACAAAATGAATTCTTTAGTGTTAAGGGTTTAGATTTTAGAGTTAAGGGTTTAGGGTTTAGCGAACTTAGGGTGAAGTTTGGGTGGCACTTGGAATAATGGACTTGCAAGTTAGTGCCTAGTTTATGAATAGATTGACTATTTGCATAATTGAAACACATAATTATGTATTATTAAGATTGAGTTTGATGTATATTTTAACTGGATATTTTTTAAATTGAATATAAGATTATTTTATTTAACATTTTTTTCATTAAAATTTCCCACTTAAATGAATTTTATGATATAAAATGTATAGTATAAAATTAGTTAATGTTGAATCAAGTATTTTATTTTCGATTGTTTGGAATTGAAAGAACCTAAAAGAAAGAAAAGAAAAATATTTAGATTCTTTTAGTGTCTAGGTAACTAGTGCAAAAATTGAGATTTTAGACTAAACTAGAAGCTTAATTAACAAGTAATTGACAACAAGAAATGGAAACAAGGCATGACTAAGAGAGATCAAAACATAAAATAGAAATGAATGTTGAATACTATCTAATTAAGTGACAATTGGAAATCGATTGTACACTTGGATTTACAAATTTGCTAACTAAATTTGCAAACAAACATTGATAAAATTTATGAATTGTAACTATTCTTTAACATATTGTTTTCCAATCTAATTATAATTTAACATTGAAACTAAAGTTTAACATATCATTTTCTCCATACAATGCAAATGAAATTTAAAACATTTAAGCAATGCAAATGTATTTTCTTGAGCTCAAAATTAGGGTTTTCAAAATCAAAATGATTTGTTTGATTTCAATTTAGGGTTTTAGCATTTTTTTTGTTTCAATTCAATTTAGGGTTTCAATTTCTAAGCAATTAGGGTTTTAAATGCAATTTTTTCATTTCATTTCAAACTAGGGTTTTCAAATTCATTTTTTGTTTGATTTGAATTCAGGGTTTCAAAAAGCTTGATTAGGGTTTCTAAATGCATTTTTTTATTTCATTTCAATTTCTAGGGTTTTGAAATGCAATTTTTTTTGTTTTGTTTCAATTAGGGTTTTCAAATACATTTTTTTTTGGTTTGATCAAACTATTTAGGTTTCCAAAGCTAAATTATGTTTCTAAAATACAATTCAAGGTTCATTTTTTCATTTCCATTGAGAAATTTTTAAGTTTCATTGCATTTTTTCATCTATTTCTACAATTCCTCATTTCTACTATAACAGGAAATAAAATGCTTAAAACATGAAATAAATTAAAAAAAACATGCTAAAAACAATTATTCTATTGACAATTTCAATAAAAAATGAAAAAATGCAAAAAAATGGGGGTGGACGGGTACCTGGAGGATGTTTATGGAGGTCGTTGTCACTTGAATTTGGGATCCTATGCACAGGTAAAATACAATTTGTTTGTTTTAAAAAAATAAATACCATTAAAAAATGGGATCTCAATTTGTACAAAATGGGATCTCGATTTTTATAAATCGGGATCCTATTTCGTACTAATCGGGATCCCATTCCTTGTCCATCGGTTCGGGACCCTTTAGCAAACGGGATATCGATTTTTAAAAGCGGGATCATGTATTGCATTTAGGCTCGAGATCTCGAAGCTAAACAGGATCCCAATTTTAAAAAATCGTGATCTTGTTTTTGCAATGTCGATTTCATTTTTTTGCCTAAGGAAAAAAATTGCACATTTTGTGGACTCAACTGTGTACACTTACCCTAAAACCCCAGATATTGAGTTACATGGTAGCTGGTGACAAACATTTATAGTGCATACAACTGATCTATATTCGAAAGCATATAAAATTTAAAAAAAAACCTGAAATTGAATTGAAATGACTTGACATTCATAAATAGTGTAAGGTGAGACCCCTGGTATTGAGTTCATGTTACTGTGACAAACATTGTCAGTGCATACAAACATAATTTCATTCCAAGGCAAAAAAGAATATAAATGAGTAATGCATTCTTTAATAGAAGTGCATTGACATTCATAAACAATAAAAGTTGAAACCCCATATACTGGGTTATAGGCTAGTGGGTGACAAACATTTATAGTGCATACAACTGCTTTGTATTTGTAGGAATATAGAATATAAAAATAAACCCTGAAATTGAACTAAAATGAATTGACATTCATAAAAAGTGTAAGTTCAAACCCCAGATATTGAGTTACAGGTTATTGTGACAAACATTGACATCGCATATAACATATTTGCATTCTGAGGCATAAAAAACATAAATGAAAAACCCAATGTAAACATCAGTGTGAAACCCCAAATATTTACAGATTTGTGGACAACATATTCATAGCATACAACATATTGGCATATGTAGGCTTAAATAATTATTAACAATAGAATACCGTAGCTTCTTAGGGTGTTGTTGCTGCTGCCTCTAGACTTTCTTCATCTTTCTCCTGGAAATTGTATAACTGAAAATGAAAGTGGGATGTGATAAATGGAAATTGGAAGAGATTGAGTAATGCATTTTTGAATTTGAAAATCTCCTTATATGTTCAATGTTGGTTTGGTATGGAGTCCTTAATTCTTGTCTTTTTTTTCAAATTTTAAATCTTGATCTGATGCCTTCAATTGCAGAGTTTGTATGTATTAATGGTGTGCAATCCTTGTTTGCTTGACAGGTGATTTTGGTGGATTTAACACCATTTTTTTGGTGGTTACAGGTGGAAAAATAGGAGAACGCACCAATAGTAGTGAGCATCCATTTGACCAATGGGACACATATGAATGATTGATTTTCATTTGAGTGGTGTGTTGGTGGGCAAGTGGGATGGGGATTTGGTTGGATTGGATTTGTTGATGGGATAGTCTTGGCTCCCAGTTGTGCTCATGGCCTCAGACCTGTGAAAATATTGGTTGTGATGTAATGCAAGTGGTGATATTAAATGGGAGTGTGGGTTATACTAATTTTTCATTTTGGCTACATGTTTTAATGCTACTAGCCATATGAAATCAATAGAGCATGTAAGATGGTGCTATCAATTTTTCTTTGAATATTCTTTGACATGTAAGATTAGGAATATCTATTTGTGTATGGAAAAATATTCACCGATTAATATAATACAATTCTGAGGGTACAGTGATATGAGTACCCTTATTGACTTTTTTGGTGAAAATTGTTTTACAATTACATATTAAGGGGCTCTAGTGTGGGGCCCATGTGGGACTACTTTCGTCCCAAGTATAGGCTCCCACCCTACTTTGGGCTCTTCTCCCCTAATTCAGGAAGAATTTTAGCAAGCATTGAATATGGTCAGTCATGAAAGCGTATTAGGGGAGTACTCAAGCATGTTCCATTAGTTGTTAGCATTTTTTGGTTTAATGCCCAATAGTTTTAACAATATTGGACTAATAGTTGACTTTAAAGTAGTTAGTGTTGATGATGACTATCCATAATTGAATGAAATGTATTCATTAGATCTAAAAAAACAACAAATCATGTGATGCCACATCAGTGCACCAATAATACATGACTTAAATGCACAACTGTCGGTCTCAGTTTTTTTGGGCCTTTTTGGACACCTCAACAAAAAGCATGATGATGTGGCCTTGAAACCTAACTTATAAGAAAGGGACTTGCCAAGTAAGCTACTATAAAAATTGGGAGTGATTTGAAATTTTCGCATAGGATTTTGAGAAGTGTGAAGTTAGTGTGCTCAACTATTGGGTCCTCTCCCCTAGAGTGAATTAAAAAAGGGGCCAATGGAGAAACACTGATAAGAAAAGAATACCAAGAAGTTGGAAGTGAGTTGGAAATCCATTTCATCCCATCTTCAACACAAACAACAATACACAATATGCCAATTTATGATATTTTTGTCTTAAAAATTTCGTCAATGCAATAATTGAGAAAAAATTTAGCAAAGGTTGAAGTGTGAACACATTAATACTTAATTTGTGATTTATGATGTTACAAAATTAGATATTAATTTTTTTTATTGAAAGAATGCATTTTACATAGAAAATATTATAGTTAATAACTGTAAGAAAATGATGTACAAAATAGATCAGTAAATATTACAGTTAATAATACAACCACCTCTATTGTGTGACAAATTCAGGAAAAAATGAGAACAATTGAACCAGTTAAAGCAAAAAATACTCGAACAACAATCAATTTCATAAAAAAGGTCTTAATCCCTATGCTATATAAATCTTGTTTTTACTTAGCATTTGCTCAACTTGCAATTTGTTTTTTTGAATTTGGAAATCCATTTTAAATTATTCTTAGCCTTTGTATGGAGCTGAGAAAATAAAGAAGCAAGAAAATAAAATTCATCAAAGTAAAGCCTTTGAAATAAAATTTCTTAATGATCATTATTGTCAATAAAGATAACTTAACATTTTTTTATCCATATGTATAACAAAATGACATATCTAACACCATCAACAATAACATTAGCATGTAACCTAGCCTCAAAAAGAGCCTCTTTCCAACTTAACTTGTGATAAAAATTAGCATTCAAATCATTAAACAAAGCATTTGACTAATTTTTAACAAACTAGCAACCCCAAAAAAATATGCTTCATGTTTGCATGCTTATGACAAAATGGGAAATTAATCGGTTGGATCATAGTGCACTTGAACCTATCTCCAATGGGCAGTTTGGAATTTAGTATATTCTAATAAATTAATTGAGAATTAACTTTTGACCTTCAAATTTGAGCAATTAGTTTTGACAATAACATTTTATCAAACCTACAATTCCATTTACTTTAAGAGTAAAGTAGGAAGTATTTGCAGGTAAATTCTTTTTAATAGAAAAAATAAAAAGGATAAGATGACAACCATAACTAGTCTTTGCAGAAGTTACATTGGATAGAAGTACATAATTTCATAGACAATTCTAGTAGGACTAAAGACTAGACACAAAATTCAAGAACTCTTTGTATATGAATTGCTTGAATTGAATTGAGTTTTAACAGTATGTCATGGTAAAAAACTCATCATATGAAAATCCCAAAGGTCTCCAACATTGCAAAATTCTTTTTAAACAAGAAATATGATTGTTTCAAAAATCTTAAAGCAAGGAGTTGTTCCTTCAATAAAGAATAGATTTATAATACCAAATAGATGAGGTGGAGAAGTTTAACCCATGTTGAGGATATTTTTCTCTCCATTTTAAGAAATAACAAATATTTTTCCAATCCTTCCAAATAAACTAAAGGAGGGGTGAGGCCTTGATTGAGAAAAATGAAGCATGAAGGACTTTATCTAACCACCCCACTTGCTTCCCTTTACCTTTCACTAAAGCAAGGTTAATTCAATTTTATGTAAGGATATTCCATGGTTCATCACCTTTGACAACTCTAATAATGTACTTAGATTTCAAACAAAAACCTTGTGTTTTTTGACCTATAAACTTCAAACCACCTTTATATTTACGCTAAATACAATGATTCCATGATGTGGATATAAATCTTGTATTACTATCCTATTTAGCCCATATAAATCATCGAACAATTTTGATTAAATCCTCATTGTAATGTCCAACCAAGGATTCCACATGACAAAGGCTTAAATACATGGGATCATTTTTTCTTAAGTACAAGTACAAACACTTAAGTAAATTGAGCCAACTAGACATATTATGTTTACATATATGTGTTTTGTCATATCATGATGTTGCACAAGCGAAATACCTACACCTAACACATCCTAAACTTATTAGGAATGTGGGATACATATTAAGAAAATCCATGAAGAGTCCCACCCTTCTCTAGCCTTTACAAGGCTAGAAGAACTATCTCTCAAACCCTAGGTTTGACAAGCAGGTCATTTCAAAATATTACGCATAAAATGATGTAGAAGACATCATAAGTACTCAGTGGTAACACTTAAGAACTAGGTGAAAGTAGTAATATTACCCAAAGACTATGCGGAACAACTTTCACATACAAATTTTTCCCAAAATGAAGTCCCAAAAAAGTAAGGAAACATCAAGTTCAGAGTTAGAGAATTTTTTAGTAGGTTTCAAGGTTTCAAACAACTAAAACGGCCAGAACGTGAAAAATATGTCATAAAAATTATTTGAAAAGGTCAAAGAGCTTAGAAAACCCTTATCTATTAGTAGCCAAGAGGATTCACTCTCTGCTTTTTGTATGGGGACGAGGCTGCCCCTACATAGGACTAGGTCGTCCTAGTAGCCTTAAAGAAATTTTTGAGTTTTTTGAAAGTTTAAGCCTGTCAAACTAGGCCACCCCTACTTCTACCAGGCTACTCCTAATTCTACCAGGGCTCCCCAACAATGTTAGGAAAAGTTTTTAAGTCCTAGGTTCATTCTATGGTTTGACAAGGCCTCCTAGGTGTAGAACCAGGCTGCCCAACTATGAGATTTTGCATTTAAGTTCATTTTAAGCACCAAATGAAATATGCCTATGTTTGAAATAGCATCTAAAAATCCTCATAAGGTTAAGAAAAAATATTTGTTCCTAGTACCAACACTGAGACATGTAAACAATCTAAATGATCACTTTCATTTACAAGTCAGTGCAAGATCATGGGGGTCCAAACTAGGCCATTAAGTGGCAATGAAAATTCAAAAAAATAGGGTTAGGCAGTTTGACATAAAAATTTGAATGTTATTAACATAATTTGAAAAATATGTAAGAACAAATTTTGTAGCAAATTGAATGTAGTTTCTAAGATACTAGTTCTTTTTTGGAAAAAAAGTAAATCTATTTGGTGAAAATTAAAAATTTCAATGCAGTAATACCAATTTTATAGGAAAAAACAAAAAATTAGGTGTATGTTTGACCAACCTAAGTACAAGCAAAAGAAAAATGAAACTTTCAATATAAGTAGAGGACACATACTCAAATGTGGCGCATTTTTTTATAAGTAAATAATTAGTTATGAATTTTTTATTAGAAATTTTTAAAAATATTAAAACTTGTAAATTGTCTGACCACCATAACTTGGCCAAAGATTTATGAAATCAATTTTTTTATCCTATAGTATGGGAAGCATAGAATGTGTCGCATCTTTTGAATTTGAAGAATGTAAAATCTTTTGAGAATTATATATGTTTTTCAATCAGCCTATCAATTAGGACTTTAGTCATAATGCATGTAGAAAATTAGTAATAAGTATATGTTGGCAATTGTTGTCATTGATGTCAACATGAAGGAGGTTGTTGACAGTTGTTGTCATTGATGTCATCACTGATTGTTGGTTTTCATTGATGTCAGCACTTGAGAAGAAAGGAAGGTTGGTAGTCCTTAGTATTGGCTGTCATTATTATATTCAGTTTAGGCTAACATTAATGCATTTCATGGTTGGATGTCATGTCTTATCTATGAAAATTTGTTGAAAGTTCATGGTTGGATGTCATGCCTTATCTAAGAAGAATTGTTGAAGTTCATGATCAAGGATGTCATGTATTATCTATGAAAAATTGTTGAAAGTTAATGGTTGGATGTCATGCCTTATCTAAGAAGAGTTGATGAAGTTCATGGTTGGATGTAATGTCTTTTCCATGTTAAGGGAAGTTGTATTGTGCATTATTGCTGTTAGCAGAGTTGTTTTTATAATGATGAGGATTAGAAGCATTAAGATGAGGATTAGAAGCATGACTAATAGTGGAGAGGTGTTGTTGATGGTCTCCAACATGTCTTATGCTCTCTCCTCTTGTCCTTGATAATGTATGTGTTGTTGAAAGGAAGTTCTGGCCTCCGCAAGGTGCTTAAGTGTTTCTAGTTCAAGAAGTTGCATTGAAGTCTATCTGGGAGAATGCTCAACATTCCTACACTAATGAAGATTTGGTCTTGCAGTTTGAGATTCAATGTTAGTTCTATGTGGATGTTGCACTCCTATCTTTTCAGGTTACATGTGTTGTCAGGGAGAGTTATGTGAATTGCAGAAGGTTGGCAGTGTTGCTAATTGTTTGGACTAGTCTGAGCATTTCTTTGCATTGATGTCATTTCTCCTACAACTTGGTGAATCTTCTCACAATGTTTTTGTATTGTCTTAGTTCAAATTCCATGTGTTGAAGTGGTCTGCAAGCTGATTTGTTAATGTTATATCTCATGATTAAGCATTTTCTGTTTTTGGAATATAGTTTTATGTTCCTATTTGATCTACGGTGGTTGTTGATGGCTTGACAATATGAAAGAGGTGTATGGAAGTGTGTTTGTATGTTCATGGAACATACCCATATGATCCATATGTTGCTAATTGGCCACTTTGGTGTTGCATTGTGTCTTGTGTTGGATTTTTGGGTTATTTGTGGATATCTGGCTGACAAGGCTTGTTCCTTTGCTTGTGTTGTGTGCTAGGAGGTCTTCACTAGTAATGGAATATGTGTTATGATAGATTTGAGTCCTGACCCATCCTTTTTGAGACCGCATCAAGTTAATCCAATTAGAAGTATGTTTTTGGGCCAATTGGTTATGTGTTTTCAAGGGTAAGTTCACAAAGATGAGGTGTCAAAAAGGAGTCTTAATTGACCACTTTTAAAAAAAAAGGAAATATTGACCTTGGATGAGAAATTGAGGATAGTTACACTCAAAATTTTAAGATGCAACAAATAAAAGGGTACTAGTGCTTTGAATCTACTTTCTAAACTACTAATTTTAATTGAAAATAGTAGATATTAAGGGGTTCAAAAAAGGGAGCCATAGAGATTGGTGTTGTTTTTGTCAAAAAAACATAACATAGTGTATGTTGTGGCTCCCTCAAAAGGCTAACTTTATTTTAGTATTTTTAAAATTACTTCGGTGAGAAATTAGCTAACAACATGTAGTTTATGCTTGATTTTCTTGATAAATTTTTAATGAATACGAGTTTTTGCAAATTTTGAAAGTGGACACATCCTGGAAAACAAAAATTTGGCTCTATACCCCTATAATTTTTTAAAACATTGAAAATCATTTTTTTTTAATATGTGTAGAATGGAGTCTAGTTTATAAAAAAAAAAAAAAATATTTGAAATTATGATGAACAATTAAAAAATAAAGTTAAACATACCAAACATTGGTTTTTGAAAAAAAATAGACACACAGACAAAAGAAATTAAAGATGAAAGACTTAGCATAGTTAAAATGTGAAAAAAATACACCATTAAATAGCTAAGAGAGCTTAAAATTACCTAGGTGTTTGTTTTACTCGACCTTGAAACATGTGCAAACCTGATGGTTTGCATGAATGAGATTATGTGAAATTTTGAAGAATATGCAAAAACACATTTTTGGATGTTGGAAAGGCACTCCAAGCCTTTGGGTTGGAAATCCAAAGAAAATCCAAGCCAAAGGCTTAGGATTCCCAAGAAAGGTCAAACACAAGCACGTTATAACACACTCGCATTATGTCATAGTTTTGACATAACGCGAGTATGTTATAATTTGTTCACATTATGCCTCACTTTATGTTTTTGTGTGTGTTTGTATAAATGTGTGTTTTATGTATGCATATTTGTATTTCACATAATGTGAGCGCATTATAACGTGCTCTTGTTATGGCTCACTTTATGCTTTATGTATGTTTATATAAATGTATTTTTTATGTATGTATGTTTGTATATATATGTTTGTATTTATGCATGCATGCATGTATGTATGTATGTATGTATGTATGTACGTATGTATGTATGCATGTGTGTATGTATGTATGTATGTGTGCTTGAATGTATGTATGTTTGTATGTGTGAATGTATGCTTGTATGTATGTATGTATACATGTGTGTATGTATGTATGTATATATGAATGTATGATGCATTTATGAATGTATGTATGAATGTATGTATGTTTGTGTGTATGAATGTATGCTTGTATTTATGGATGTACAAGTATGTATGTATATTTTTATGCTTGAATGTATGTATACTTATGTTTGTATGTGCATGAATGTATTCTTGTATTTATATACATATGTATGAAAGTAGGTATGAATTTATGTATGTTTGTATGTATTTATTGTGGCATCCATTTCCTTACAGAAAATATTCACCATTAGAAGGGGTCCCAAATTGGTTTTAAAAAGTGTGTCAAATTTATACACCAAAATAGTCAACTTGAAGCTCTAAAGTATAGGGTTTAGGGTATTAGGTTGTGTCTTTAGGGTATAGGGATGGGGGTTTAGGGTTTAGGGTTTAAGTTATAGGGTTGAGGATTGAGGGATAGTGTTCAGGCTTGAGGGTATAGGGTATAGGGATTAGGGTTTAGGATATTCAATATAGGGTCAAAGGTTGAGGGTTTATGGTTGAGGATATAAGGTTAAGTGTATAGACTAAAAGTATTAGGGTTAAGGATATTGGGTATAGGGTTTAGGGTATGGGTTGAGGTTATAAGGAATAGGGTTAAAGGTTGAGAGTGTAGGATTTAGGGTTTAAGTATAAGGTTGAGGGTATAGAGTATAGGGTATAGGGTTGAGGGTTTACAATTGAGGGATATTGTTTAGCCCATTCAGTGACAATGTTTAAGGTCTAGAACCTATAAGGTTGAGGGTATAGGGTATAGGGATGAAGGTTGAGGATGTAGGGTTTAGGTTTTAAGGTATAGGGTTGAGGGTTGAGGGATTCTAGGGCTTAAGTATAGGTTTGAGGGTATAGGGTATAGGGTCGAGGATTTACAATTGAGGGACAATGTTCAACCCGTTGAGTGTATAAGATTAAGTGTGTAAGGTATAGGGATTAGGGTTCAAGCTATTGGGTTTATGGTTTAGGGTGTGGGTTGAGGGAATAAGGTATAGGTTTACATTTTGAGACTGTATGGTTTAGGTTTTAATTATAGGGTTAAGGGACAATGTTCAAGGTTTAGGCTATAAGGTTGAGGATTGGTTGTCTTGATCCAAGAAAGTTCCTTCAATTTGGGTTGGTTATTTCTATAATACATGCTCAATATCCTTTGGAGGATGCTTAGGTGCACTCAATACCAGTTTGGATTTGATTGATGGTAATTTTTCCTCCAGTGATGTATGGGGTAATCTTGATGATAAAGATCTCCTTCTTGTTGGAATTGCTTAGTTGCTTAGTTTTTATGTTATTTTATTTGAGCTCAGCCTTAAAAGAATTCTTAATGTATACACTCAAATTTGTCCTCACAATCGTAACGATATTCGTCTATTGATTAAATAGATATTATTATTTACTAAATCAATTCATTCAATACTTTCTTCTATTCATGCATTTCATCGAATCATTGAACCATCTCATGCTCATTCAATATCTACTGCATTAACGTTCATGTCTATTTGCACTATCATTCATACCCATTTGCATAATAAATCATAATCATTCATAATCCATTTGCATAATAAGTCATAAACATCATTTCCATATTAAATCAATTATCATTATCATCCATAATTGTTTCATATTCATCTCCATTAATAAATCAATTATCATAGTCATTGATTATTATTTCATAATAAACTAATTATCATAACTTGCATATTAATCATATCATTTGCATAAATCGTTCATAAAATATTTCATTTTAGTAAAGCATCTTTAAATCATTTTATTCATATTTAATCATTTAGGTACATTTTAATCTAATAACCCTTTATCACTTTCATTCTTATCCATAACATTTAACCCAACAATGTGGGATAATGGCATTTCCTTCTCTCACATCTTTTATCCCACATTTCATCTTCAACCCCTCTCCATCCTCAAGGAACTCCTATTTAAAATGGGATTTCCCTCTCATTTTGGCTCTCACAAATTTTGCTCACAAATTTACATACTCATATCATATTTGCATCTTGATTGCATTTCTCATTCACCATAGCCTCTTTATTGCATTTTGTGCTCATAAAATCTTAGAGCAAATGCATAAACAAAGATCTTGGTGATAGGGAGACAATGGAGATTGATTTCTTTTAAAAGCATTATTTTGTTTATGTAGTTTATATTTGCATTTCTAGTTTTATTTTTAATTAGAATGGCTCTATTGATGTGGGTTGAAATGGTGGTTCTTACTCCATAGAACCATGCATTTTTATGGCTCTACAATTGGTGAACCTGACATGTTTAAAAGCTTTGTTTGAATAAAAGCTCATCCATATTCATGCTTTAAATGTTTTAAAGGATATTATTGTTTTAAAAACTTTCATTTTGGCATAGATAGGGAGGATGTTGCTAAAGCAAGCTTTACACCTGCCAATAGCATTTTTTAAAAAAAATTCTTAAATTTTTTTCAACAAAGCCATTTTGTGCATATTTCGCATAGCATTGCATGCCCTTCCACACATTTTTCAATATCACGTGCTTTGAAATTTGTTTATCATGTGCTTGGAAATTTTTGAATAGAATTAGTTTGGCTCATTTTCTGTGCCTTGCAAACTTTTATCACCAATAGAAGAGTTTTTTTTTTCCAAATAGCATTTTCTTGCAAGTTTCTTATGCCTTTGGCTTTATAGGTGCAAGTGGCATTTGCTTGAAAGTTGCTAAAATCTTTTTCAAAAAGAAAAGAAAAGAAAAGAAAACCATCTTGTGCACATTGGAAAACATTTAACATACCTTGTCTATGTCTCTGTCAAACAACTTGCTTGCCTTGTTCATGCTTTCGTATTTTTGCTTACATCTCTTAGATTTTTGATTAGCTGTGTTTTGGCAAACAATTTGCATATTTTCTGTGCTCATTTTGCATTATGTACAGGTCTTGCAATCATTACAGTTCATGGGGCAGTGGCTATTCTAAGATATTTTGTAAGGTTGCAATCTTCTGTGTCTGGAGGATGTTTACTGTCAACATGCAATTCTATATTCTTTTGATTTTAATTTAACGGTCATATTTAGTTTGTTTTATTTTTTTTTAGTTTAGTATTAATATAGTTTAAGTTTTTAATTTGATTTTGTTAGTTTTAGTTTGATTTTAGTTTTATTTTAATTTAGCTTAGTTCAATTTAGTTTTAGTTTAATTTAAGTTAGTTTTTAGTTTAGTTTCTAATCTCTTATTTAGTTAGATTTTTTTTAATTTAGTTTAGATTTTAGTTACTAATTTAATTTAGATTAGATTTTGCTTTTTACAGTTTTTTTTTCTTTCTTAATGTAGCTTTTAAATTTAATTGTATATTTAAATTAGATTTAAAATTTAATTTTTATTTTTTTAGCTTTTTAATTTAGATTAGATTTTTAAATCATGAAAAATCATTAATTTAGATTTTACTTGGATTCTTAGTTTATTTTCTATTTTTTAGATTTTGGCTTTCTAAATTAGATTCTTAGTTTAGAGTTAATTTAGAATTTAGATTAAAGATTTATATTTAATTTATTTTTTAATTCTTAGATTAGTTTTTAACTTTAGATTAGTTCTAGAGTAATTTTTAATATTGGCTTTTAGTTTTAGATTAATTTTAATTTAGAATAGCTTTTAATTCTGATTACTTAGAATAACTTTTTTTTAAGTTTTTAATTTGCGCTAACTTTTAAATTAGATCAGTTTTTAATTAGTGTCTAACTTAGATAAGTTTTAAATTTGGATTAACTTTGAATCTAGATTAGTTTTTAATCTCTAACTTTAGATTTTGAATTTAGATTAACTTTTAATTTTAAATTAGCTTTTTTTCCTAGATTAATTTTCTTTAAATTTATGTTAGTTTTCATTTTGGTTAAGTTTTGGTTTTGTGACTAATTTTGTTAATTTGGTTTCTTTTGCTAGGTTCATTTGGCAAAGAATTGGAATCAAAACATACGCTTGTCAAAGAAAGGAGGCATGAAACTACTAATGAGATTTCGATGCAGGACATTCGTCGAACACATGATTTTGAAACCAATTGTCTTTTAGATTATAAAACACTTAAATTGGTGAATTAAAAATGAACAATTGTCTTCTTCCACATAGGCTTAACTAGGGGGTCAATGAACATTGTTTGTTGTGCTTGAGATGGCAGGGAGTATGCTCTCACCTTGTGCAAAACTTGGTGATTAGAAACCAGACCCATCTATTTTTATGTGTCACCCCGATTCAATAATCGAAGTATCCTCTCCCCTTGCACACTTGTGTGATCCTGGGTGCAAGAGAAATGGTTATTGACTCTGGAACTTGGGCCTGTTTTGGTGGGAAAAAGTACTCACCCCAGGATGACTCAGACTGGTAGCACCCTGAACTCGAGGGACTTCCAGCCAGTATATAAAAGTGGATTCTTGGGGAGATCCCAAGAATCACATGTATGGTTTCGACGAGATGGATCCGAAAGGGGACTCTCACCACATGGATCATGCCCTACAAACAGAATTCCCTTACTAAACACCTATTGTTTTAGAAGCCAACCATTTTTCAACCGTTGCTTGGTATAGTGCAGGGTATAGTATCATGCCCGAAGACACTCACTACTGATCCCCTTGAGTAGAGATAGAAATTATTGGGAAGTGACTACCCAAGAATCCAAAGTTGGTGTGCCCGAATGACGTTAATGAGCCGTGGAGGGGAGCTAGTGCCACCAAACTTCTAAGCTATCCGCTCTCAAGAAGGAAAGGTGTTTAGCACCAATCCAAGGTATATCGGTGGGCTATATCAAGTATACAAACCCTTGGCCTATTGGCCTATTAGGATTGTGCTTGTCTCATGTGCGTTTGCATACACCAAAACATCATGCTTGTCAAGTGTTTTCTAGATTTTCAAACAGTATTTAGTACATTCACAAATCTGAACACAAACAATCGACCTCAAACAAACATCACACCGAGAAACTTGCAACATCTCAAACTTTGCAAACCTCAAAAGGTCCAACAACACAAACATCCCACATGAACCTATCACTTAGATTTCTTGGGGTCATCATCCTTCAGTTTTGATCTTTCAATCCTTGCATTCCACCTAGTCCTTTCCTTTCACCTAGCCCTTGCATATTCATGGTCCTTACATATTCATATCCCTTTCGTCCTAGTTTTTGCATGTTCCTAGTCTTGCATACATATATCATTCAACCTAGTTCTTTCATGTTCAACCCATTTTGCATATCAAGACCATCTCACCTAACCTTTGCATGTTTGAAGAATTTAGCCCTTTGCATATTCATCATCGATCAAATCAAACCTTTAGCTTGCACTTAGGCTACTCTTCCTAGGTCTTGAAATCAAACTATTGGCTATCTATCACCCACATCACTTGAGGTTCACCATCCTTGAGTTAGGGAAACATACCATTATCCTTGAGTAGGGAAATCCTTTTGGAGTCCATCATCTCCTACATACCCTCCCTTGATTATTGGTCCTTGTGTCTATCCATCATAACACAAGTAGAGCCTTTACATCATAACCAACTTTGGACCTATAGTTTCCTTTTAGCTTTTGCATTCTTAGCTTGTCATATCATACCATAACATTTTCATATCCCATCTTAGAATCATATCCTTTTCATTTGCATCCTAGTCTTAGGTCTCATACATTACCTTGGATTGAAAATCATAACAAATCACCTATGACCTCTAGAAAAAGAGCAAAAATGTTTCAAGAAGAAGGCAACCCTTGGGGAAAATACTTTGATGGGGAATATCACATTAGTATTGTAGCTAGTGAAACAAGTGAAACTAATAGTGAAGAAATAACACAATCCACCATAAATGAAGCTCTTAATGATAATAGGTTCAATAAACTTCTTATAGAGGTGGTCAAATGTAACTCACAACAATACTTCAAGGCCCTTGTTGATGAAGGAATCAAAATGCCTCCTAATTTTGACATATCATTACTCAAAATGAATGACCAACTTAAATCTAGTGAATCTAAGAATCCCAAAAAAAACAATGATGGTAGGATCAAAGATCATAGACCCTTTTTATCTACAACTTGGTTACAAGCGATCTTCAAAGACATCAAAACTTGCACCTACAAACGATCCTATTTTGGATGAGCTTAGAACATTACGACAAGAATTGGATACTCTCAAGAACAGTAAAACATCGACTCACAAGTTATCCATTGAAGACATATGTCCTTATCCCTTCAATCCAAGCATACCAATGCCACCTTTTCCTAACCATTGGGACATTCCAAAACTTGAAAAATATAATGGAAAAGGAGATCCTAAGAACCACTTAAGATAATTGTGTGCCTCTACCATGGAATTTGCAGTTGATGAAATGTACCTTATGAGATTATTTCCTCGCAGTCTTGGAGAAGAGGCTATGGAATAGTTTTCACGATTACCCCCGACCATCAAATCTTTTCAAGAATTGGTTGATAGATTTGTCTCCAATTATAGTTTCAATTGTGACCTTAAAGTGACCATGACAAACCTTTTCAACACTAAACAAAAAAAGGTGAATCTTTTGTGTCATTTTTACAAAGATGGAGACATTTAACAAAATGATTGCATTATTCCATTCCTGATCAAGAATTGGTTGACCTCTTTGGCCAAAATTTGAACAAAGAAATCGGAAGAGAACTTCGCCTCAAATGATTTGATTCCTTTGATGAAGCCATAGAAATGGGACTTCGAATTGAAAAAACCCTCATTGATGTTAGAACTATTAAACTTAATAATGACAAAGATCAAAAATTGAATTCAAACAACAAGACCCCTTTTTGGGTTAAGAACAAGAATGTAGTCAATGACGGAGTTGTCGATGCAAAAACAACTAAAACATCATCGCCTATTTACAATCTCAAAGGTCAATCTTCAGATAAAGGAAAAGAAAAACAGAGAAGTTTCCTAAACGAAATTTTACACCATTGGGACAATCACTTGAATCTGCATTAAAAGAACTTCTTATAACATTACCTGAAATAAAGGAATATAATCCACAAGTCAAACCCCCATGGTGGAATGAAGATCACTTTTTCGACTATCATAGACACAAAGGACATAAGACAAATAGTTGCGATAAACTTTGACATTTAATACAGGACCTTATTAATAACGATAAGATAGCAGTTGACAGACACACTCCTTCTGGTAACTCTGATCGCAAGGTGTTTAAAAAACATTTCCCTAAGCATGAAAAGGATAAAGGAAAGGCTCTTAAATCTGGTGATGGTGTAAATTATACTACTGCTAAGTATGATTATACCATACATAACATCAGTGAGGTCGATATTCATGTCAACACTTTCATCATAAAAGGAAAAGAACCTGATTGCAAGGTTACTACCCGCAAAGGCACTATTACCCTTAAAGGTTTTAATGCAAAACCTACTACACCCGTTTCACAATACAACCTCATAGAGCATAAAGCTATCTTAGATAAAGCGCTTGCTACTGTTACAGTGCCTATAGACCTACATGTAGATCAATTCCAAGCTATGGTGGGACACATCACTTCTCCTCATACTCTCACTTTTACTGAAAATGATGATTCATCCCTTCGACAACCACATAATGCAGCTTTACACATTGACGTCATCATCCATAATGTTAAGAGCAAGCGAGTTTTGATAGACGGAGTAGGCCTTAATATTTGTACTCAAGAATTGATCACAAAATTAGGGTTCTCTAAAAATACAGTTGATCCAAGTAAAAAGATTACCATAAAGGCATATGATGAAGAGGAACGCTCATCTAAAGGATCAATTACTCTACCAATTAGAATTGGCCCTATGGTAAAGGATGTGGTTTGCCAAGTCCTTGATCTCCCACTAAACTATAATATCCTCCTTGGAAGACCTTGGATTCATGCAATGCAAGAAGTACCTTCTACATACCACCAGTGCATTAAATTCCCCCACAATGGTGTTGAAATCACAATACAAGGAGATCCAAACCCTTTCATGTATTGCCATAATCTAAGCCCTAAAACTGAAATCACAATCCCAAGCAACCGTGAAGAATTTCCTTCCCAAGCATATGTTGATCGTAAGTCCTTAAAAGCATCTTCCTCAAAATCCAATGCAATCGAGATCAAAATACAGGTAAAGAACAAGGAGTAGGAGAATATACCTTGAATCGTGCCCTTTGCATTGGAAAGCTACCTTTATCTCCCCACACCTATGGCAAGCCACAAATTACTAAGACCACATTAGATGAGAATACTACAATGATTTGTAAATCAACTACTTTCAAAAAATGGGGAGCCCTTTATAATGAAACAGAAGAAGCTAATCTCCTAAACTGGTTATACAAATATGAAGATACAAAAAAAGAACAGACTGAAATAAAGATACCTGTTGAACAATATGGTAAAAGATTTGATATTATGAAACAAATGGGATATGATGGTAAAATTCCTCTTGGCTTACAGAAATAGGGTATCTTGGAACCAATACAACCTACTCGTATGCAAAAAGTCCCTGGTTTAGGATATGATGTGTAGAAAGATAAGACCTTGAGTACCACGTGTACTTCAAGTAAGGAAGGAGAGTCCTCTAATGCTACACAAACAAATGAGGAAAGCGCCATCAATGAATTCATTGAAATTTATGACTATGATAGTGTCCCTACCCTTGAACCTGATCATAATATTTGTACCCTTGAATCCATTCAAAATCTTGACTCGAATCATGATTCTTTACCCTTGGTTCACCCTAAACTCATTGATTTCGATCAACAAGGACCACCACAACTGGATGTATTTGAATTTGATGAGGCAATCATAAACTTTCTAGGAGCACGAGAAGACACACCTCTTAAGGATCATAAAGCAGGATTCATCATAGAACTCAACAGTGCGGCTTATTTTGGGGGAGTGCCAAGCCTTTCAGTCACAAAATTATTGAAAATATAAATAGTTCTTCTAGTGAAAACTGCTCTCCGACGCTATTAGACCCCACAAAAGTAAAATAAAGGACGTATCCAAGGGTGAAAACCTCTCTGAGGCACCCAAGGATGGAAGCCTTGACATAGTTCCCTTAGTAGTATATCATGAAAAATCATCTATGTTGGTGGAGAAGACAATACCAACAAATCTAGGCACAGAAGAAAAACCAAAGATAATTCATTTAGCAGAATCATTAACACCTGAAGAGAGAATAGAGCATATACAGTTTTACAAGGAAATACAAGTTAACTTTGCATGGTCATATGCAGATATGCTAGGACTTGATCTAGATCTAGTAATGCATCACTTGTCTTTGCCACCGGGGGAAAAACCTGTTAAGCAAAAGTTGAGAAAAATGCACCCACACATTGCTCTATTGGTAAAAGTTGAATTACAAAAGTTGCTAGATGTGGGATTTATCAGACCTGTTGACTATGCTGATTGGATTTCAAATTTAGTACCAATTTCAAAGCCTAATGGGGGCATCCGAGTTTGCACAGACTTTAGAGATTTAAACAAATCTTGTCCTAAGGATGACTTCCCACTTCCAAACATTGACATGATAGTGGATTTGACAATAGGGCACGAAATGTTATCCCTCATGGACGGTTTCTCATGCTACAATCAAATTAAAATTGCTCCCGAAGATCAAATTAAGACAACATTCACTTGTCATTGGGGAGCCTTTTGTTGGAATGTCATGCCTTTTGGGTTGAAGAACACCGGAGCTACCTACCAACGTGCAATGACCACTATCTTCCATGACGATACATAACTATTTGGAAGACTATGTGGATGATTTTTTGGGAAAATATTACACCAGAGTGGGACATCTAGAGATCATGGATAAAATTTTCACAAGATTAGAACAATACAAGGTCCAATTGAATCCAAAGAAATGTGCCTTTGGGGTAACCTCTAGAAAAATCCTTGGATATATTGTCTCATCTAAAGGAATTGAAGCTAATCCTGCAAAAATAAAGGGTATACTTGAAATGCCTCCGCCTAAGAATATCAGATAGTTGAGATCATTACAAGGAAAACTTCAGTCTATCCGTCGTTTTATAGCACAACTTGCAGATAAATGTCAACCCTTTCAGCATCTGTTACACAAGAATGTTTCATTTAGATGGGACGAACAAGTGTGAACAAGCTTTTTAGAAAATAAAAGAATATTTGATGACACTACCAGTATTAGTACCTCCTACAGATGACAAGCCTTTACTTCTATATATATCCACAACCATCACATCATTGGGGGCACTTTTAGCACAACATGACTCTGAAGGAAAGGAATGTGCAATCTATTACATCAGTCGTACTCTAGTGGGATATGAACTCAATTATAGTCCTATTGAAAGAGCATGCCTTGTAGTTTTTGCATCCCAAAAGCTGAGACATTACATGCTTACACACCATACAAAGCTCATTGCAAAAATTGATCCTCTTAATTACCTCTTGAACAAAGCAGCACTCACAGGACGATTAGCTAAATGGGTGAGGATTCTTAGCAAGTTTGATATTGAGTACATAGAAAGAAAAGTAATCAAAGGACAAGCTATCGCAGATCAACTCATCGATGCTTCTGTGACAGATGATCATCCTCTTATTACAGAGTTTCCTGATGAATCAATCTTTAATATGGAATCTACACATATATGGACTTTATATTTTGATGGCTCCTTCACACAAGGTGGCTCTGGCGTTGGAATTCTCTGTCACTCCGCAAGGGGATTGTATACCTAAAGCTTACAAGATACAATTTCCAAGTACCAACAATATTGCAGAATATGAGGCATTACTTTATGGGCTCCGTATAGCTGTACAATGGAAGATCCTTAAGTTGTGTGTTCTTTGTGACTCTCAGCTAGTGATCAGACAAGTTAATGATGACTATAAAACAAAAGATGAAAAATTGATGCCTTACAAAAGAATGGTGGATGAATTCAAGGCCTATTTCACATCAATCTTTTTTGAACAGATTTCCTGAGATAACAACAAAGCTGTTGATGCAATGGCAACAATTGGTTCACTTATAGAAATGCCAAGTAATGTCGCTTACTGTGAGTTCCTGGTAGAACCTCTTTTGGAACCTACTTACAATATACCACAATCTAAAATGATTTGTCTCATTGTTGGTCCTAATTCCCAATGGTATGGGGATATTTATACCTATCTTCGAGACAACACCTTGCCATCAAACCTATCCAATAAATCTCATAAAACCTTTATTCGTCAAGCTTCCCGCTATGTGATCTTAGCCGATACCCTTTACCACTGAGGTCTTGATGGTACTTTACTTAGATGTCTTGAGCACAATGAGGTCAAAACTACTTTACAAGAAGTACATGAAGGTATATGTGGGGCACATTCTAGTGGTCCTACCTTAGCCAAGAAACTCTTACATATGGGTTATTATTGGCCTACAGTGGAAAAGGATGCCTATCAATTTGTTAAAAAATGCAAGCAGTGTCAAAAACATGCAGACTTGATACATGCTCCTACACAAGAATTGCAGTCTCTTGCTACACCATGTCCCTTT
Organism: Sequoia sempervirens; assembly: GCA_007258455.2. NCBI lineage: Eukaryota > Viridiplantae > Streptophyta > Pinopsida > Cupressales > Cupressaceae > Sequoia > Sequoia sempervirens. Next base: position 457,399,867 of record VDFB02058242.1, read on the forward strand.
TATCAATGGGGACTCGATCTCATGGGCAAGATCCATCCACCTTCATCCAATGGTCATAAGTTCATTCTCGTTGCCGCTGACTATTTCACGAAATGGATTGAAGTTGTTCCTCTCACTCATATCACTAGAAAACAAATAGCCACCTTCATACTGAACTACATCATTTGTCATTATGGCATTCCTCTATCTATCATCACAGATAATGGTCTTCCATTCAAAAATCAAGATGTCCGTGAACTCTGTGAGAAATTTCATATACAACATCATTTTTCCACACCTTACTATCCTCAAGGTAACAGCCAGGCTGAGGCTTCTAACAAAACCATTCTCAAAATTCTTAAAAAGATGGTCAATGAAGCTAGTCGAGATTGGCATATTCAATTTAATCCTGCACTGTGGGTTTATCACACAAGTGTCTGCACTCCCATAGGTGCTACCCCATATGCCCTTGTCTATGGCTCTGAAGCCATCTTGCCCATCAAGGTTGAGTTTCCCTCTTTGCGCGTCTCTTTGCACAATCAAATTAGTGATGAAGAATATCGAGTTTTCCATTTGCAGGAGTTGGAACTGTTGGATGAACAAAGACAAACTTCTTTCAATCATCTTAGAGCATACTAGCAATGGATGTGTCAAAGTTATAATCAGAAAGTGAAACCATGTACATTTGAGGTTGGGGATCTTGTTCTTCGTGAAAATCCTTGCACTCAACAAGACAGAGAAAAGAAGGGTAAATTTGAGCCTAACTGGTTGGGTCCATACGTTGTCATTGTTGTGTATGGATCTGGGGCATACCAATTATCTACTCCGGAAGGTGAATTGCTTAGTGACCTCATCAACAATATGCACATTCGCAAGTTTTATACCTAAATGCTTCAGAGGGTACAATCTTTTCAAAGTCCTGAAAAAAATACAAAGAAAAAAAAAAAAGAGAAATCCATTTGTTCAATGGTGAAAACCACTTCGGTGGCACCTTGAGCAAGTACCATGGTGAAAACCAAGAAATCGACGCCATGTGTAGAGGCTTTGCTCCTCTTTCCTTTAGAGCTCTACTTGATCTTTTCATTCCCTTTTCATTCATCCTCCACTTCAGAATGACCTTTTCACACTCACCATGGCTTGTGAATTGTTCGACATTCCCCTCACTTGCTCGCTTTGCCACGCATACTAGGTTGGTCCTATCCCTCACTAGGGCATCTCCTTAACCTTAGCTATGGGTTAAGATACTAAACGTCTTATGATCAGAGAAACTACCCTCGTTGTCTATCTGCTTGTCTATTTTCCGTCATAAAATGTCTTGAAAAAAATTCAAAAAAATCATAAAATGTCCTGAAAAAATTCAAAAAAATCATAAAATGTCCTGAAAAAATCCAAAAAAATCATAAAATGTCCTAAAAAAAATTTAAAAAAAATCATAAAATGTCCTGAAATAATCCAAATCTCACAAAGGATATTTATGGATTTCTTAGATTATCTCCTATGTGAGTCAACTAAACTAAGACTGGTAGCTTTAGTTCTTTATGAGAACTGGGCATTATAGATTTCAAGTCATATGATTAACTATTCTTAGGCCTAAATTGGTTAATTTTGCTTGGTGCATTCTTTATCAAGGCCTCCCTCTAGGGTCTCATATATTTCATTTGGGAATTTCCTAGAGGGTATCTATTATGTGAACAATTGGAGACTTTCAAGCATTTCTTTTTGTTTTCTTGAGAGGTCAAGAAGCCTAGAATTGGATTCATGAATTTTTTTATCCTTTTAGACATGCTTCCTTTTCATGGCATATGGTTTTGTCAAGGGATTGGCCTTGTCTCCCATTCAATATTCTTAGATTTGGCATGGTTTCAAGGTGGAGCTCTTTAACATTTGAAAAGATTAAAAATACTTTTTAGGATGTTTTGTGGATGCATGTGCTCCCTTTTCATGTCATATGGTTTTGTTAGGGGATTGGTCTTGTCTCCCTTTCAATATACTTAGATTTGGCATGCTTTCAAGGTGGAGATTTTCTCTAACATTTGAAAAGATAAAACAATATTCTTTTTAAAGATGTTTTATTGATGCTCATTTCCCTCTTCACAATAAATCTATGATTTTCTCTAATAATCTTATGCAAATTCAAGTGCAAACTATAGAGTAGAAAATTGTCACCCTTAACAATTTCGCACTAAGTTTTGACCACCCTAAATTAAGCATTCCAAAGCCTAATTTTTACCATTTTTTGAAGGATTGCAAGCATTGAATAAATGCAACCAATCAATGTTATGATCTCGACACTTAATGTCCTTGCAGATAGGGTTAGGACCCATACGCCCATGGGCGTATGGGTCCCCCTATCTTGTCAAGGACCAATTTTTAATATGTTGTTGGCAGCATTTTAACATTTATAATTCAAATTTCAATTTTTAGCTTTTGGAATCTAATTTTTGAAAAATTAGAACAATTGCATATAAATGCCTAGTTATTTTATCATTTGAAAGATGACATCTAGAAACACACACTTTCTAGCATTCAAGAGAAAATGCTATAGTCAAGAGCAAGTCAAAAGTAGCATTACAAAAATTCAAGATCCAACATCATGTCAAAGTTTATGTATCTTCATTTTGCTTTGTGAAGGCTAACATTGTTACATAGGTCTCCAAGCATCCAAGCATTCAAAAATTCAAACAAATATATCAAGAAAGATCCAAGATCCTTGAGGTGATTTGTATGACTTTAGTCCTTCAAGGAAGCCATTGAAGGGTGGTGAGTTGCAACATTTTGTTCATTCATCATTTTTTCCTTTCAATTATCATTTTTATCATTAACAATAACATTGTGGAAGTGGAAACACTTACATGAGGTTTGATTGAGGCAAGCCCCTAAATGGCCCAACATTTCTTCTCTTTGTGAATGTGCAAGTTACAGGTTTGAAGAGGATTGAAGGAATGTTGAAGACAAATTATCCATTGTTGTGTTTGTTGTCATACATCTTGTCAAGCCATGGAAAATCAATTACAAAAATTATTTAATGGTATTTTGACAACTCTACAACTGGGAAAAAAAAGTTTAGATCCAACATCAAAGAATTGCAAAATTAGTTTTAGGACCCCTATCAGGAATTCATATACTCCTAGGTTTTTGAGTGATGTAGAGCATCCTAACAAGCACCAACAACACCATACTTCTTCAAGGGATTTCAATCCCAAATCGAATCAGCAGAAGATCAAATATAAAACTCTAGGAATTATTTATCAAAATTCAATTTCATCTACCCACTTAACAACATCCTTTATTTTCCTCAACCATTCATAGAGTAGCCATCAGTAATTAGCAATCTTTATGTTTATCAGACACAAAAACTTCAAAGCAGCAACTTGATCATAATCACTGAACCATTCAACATTCTAATATTCATTCCTCTTTACCTCTCACTCTCCAAGGAAAGATATCAACAAGCATTCCTTCTTACTTTCTTTCAAACAACTAAATCATGGTAAACATCATTATTATGCTGAAACAAACCAGGAATTTACACCCAAACTCTATTCTATCAGACCTTGCACCTTTTGTATCATTGTTCAATTGTTCATAGAGTATTCCTACTCCACCCAACAAAATAACCAACCAGACTCATAGACCCTTAGCCATAATATTAGTAAACAAGAATTTAATATCATTATTTTCATTGTTTTAAGCAAACATCTCTGTTTTGGATCAGACAAATGCCTTATTCCTCTAATAGGTCTGTCAAACATTAAAATGGGTAATTACATTCCTATCACCAACTCAATGCATATTTAGGGACACCTTCCATCACATCACAACATGTCAAAGTTCTCAGACTTTTTCCCATAAAGAAAATCATCAGATTTCAGACTGTACACTGTCAAAGGCTACAAAAGAGGCCTGATTTACAAAGGAGACCCCTTCCAATCACTCCCAAAATACTCAAAACCACAAAACAGTCATTAGACACATCACAAAACTTGTGTTTTCACCATTTTTAAGGACTATAAACCATAGAAACACGCTGATCCACAAAACCCTTGTTTGTAGGGTGAAAAAACACAAATTAAGGAGGGTTTCTTGAATAAAACATTTGCAAACCTTTATTTCACTGAACACCACTTGAAACATGCTTCAATATGTTTGCTAAAGCCTTTGGAAACATCTCCAAGCCCTTACTCATTCAAATCCTTCAATACCCTACTTGAAACCTCCATTCTTGAAGAGGAAAACTCAGATTTTAGCCTGGAGCAGCAACTCCACCATGTTATTCCTTCTTTCCCCTGCACATATAATCATAAAAACATATCTAATATCCTATCCCTAACCTACTCCACCAATCTACTTGACCTACATTGGTGGAGTAGTGATGAAAACCTTGTTAGACTCTCAAAACTCAAGATTCAGAAATTCCAGACCCTCTTTCACTAAAACTGATGTAACTTTCTTAATACTTAACAAAAACAAGTCAAATCACCACCAAAATAAAGTAGACTCTGCCCTATTTCCAACCATGTCAATTGGGAGTCCGTACAATTAAGTACTAGGCCATACCAAGCACGGGAACAGTGAAAAATGCTGGAAAAAAATAGAAAAAAACTAAAACAAGGAACTTTTTATTGCTCTAACTCTTCAAGAATACAATGGAATCCTTTTGCTCGACCTTTGCATGATTTTTATAACTTTTCCCTCCTTGCAACTGACTTACCAACTTCCTCCATCGGTTCAACTACCTCTTTAACTCTTAATCTTCCTATTTTGATCAATTTAGTAACTTGACAACATTGCATTATTGCAAGTTTTACATTGTTTTTCAACTTTGATCCCCTAGAACTTACGCATGACCTTAAATACATTCAAATAAGACTTTTTACATCATTTTTTCCATTATATTTGTGATTGACTCATGACCTCATGACCTTTACAATGCAATTTTGAACATTTAACATTTTACAAATTTGAAAAGCATTTGATGCCCAAGGTGTTTAACATTTTACAAAATTGAAAAGCATTTGATGCCCAAGGTGCTCCTACACCATTGAGTTCTTCTCTACACACCAGATCCAACTCTTGGTGTCAAGTACATATCATCCGACGCTTCCCAAATCCACATGCAATTTACAGCTTCAGTCTATTCATTTCCAGAATATTGCATTTATCACATTAGGTCATATAGCTCATTTAGGTCGATCATTCTAAATCATTTTCAATCCATTCCCAAGACCCCTAAAAGTGTAGATCTAGGTTTGGTTGGATCATCTTTATGGTTGAAAGTTAATTTATTCACCTTGTTGATCTACACTAGAATGTAACCTAGAAAAAGGTCCATAAAACAACCCTAATTTTAAACACCCCTAAACCTTAAGGTTCACCTTTTTCTACATGACACAAACTAGCAAAGTTCTACTTGAGGTAATGCCTTTGCAAAAGCTCCTAGACCATTAAAGCAACACTCCTTGCATTGTTGCCAAAGTTCCACCTTCTTCCTCTTCTACAACTTGAGGATGTCAATGAGGTCACAACCAATTTGTTATATGTGATTGTGGCTCCTAGCCTCATGACATTCAATCCTTAAGAAATAGAGAAAATGTTGCTTGCAATTGGTTCGAGCCTTCACAATTGCCCTCAACCTCCTCTTATAGGCATGGTGTTTTTTGTTGGCTTGATCCAAGCAAGTTCCTTTTATTGAAGATGGTTGTTTATTCGAGACATGCTCAATAGCTTTTGGAGGATACTCCTAAGGAGGAGGGTGCACTCAATGGTTAGGATTCAATTTATGATAATTTTACCTTTGGTGATGTATGGGGGAATCTTGATGATAAAGACCCCCCTCCTATTGCAATTGCTTTAGTTGCTTAATTTTTATGTTGTTTTAATGTTCAAACTTGATCCCATCTTGACTTTGGAATGTACTAGGATCGAACAACAGACATTGAGTTTGTACTAGTGGGTTATAGGGGAGAGGGGCCCATAGTGGAGCACCCTAACTTTGTGTTTCTCAAAATCCTATATGGAAATTTCAAATCACTCCCAATTTTGTACAATAGTTTATTTGGAAACTCACATGCTTCTATATTTCGTTTTAAGGCCACATCATCAAATATGATGCCACATCAGCATGCTTTTTTTGTTGAGGTATCCAAAAAGGCCCCAAAAAAAGTGAGACCGATAGTGGTGCACTAAGTCATGTTTTATTGGTGCATTGATGTGGCATCAAGTGATTTATCAATTTGTGTACTTTATGGATAAAAAGTGTTTTGTAATTGGATATTAAGGTGCTCCATTATAGGGCCCACTAAGAACTACTTATATCCCTACTATTAGACCCCGCTCCACTATGAGCCCCTCTCCCCTAGAGGCTACCGTTCTTTTTTAAATTCCTATTGTTTTGTTGGCGGGTGGGATTGAAAACGCGTTCTCCTCTCTCCTTATCGAATTGATATTTAGCTAATTCAATCGTTATTAATTGTATCTTATTATGGAATAAATACCCCCCAACACTCCAAAGTCATGGGGATGTAGCTCAAACGGTAGAGCGCTCGCTTTGCATGCGAGAGGCACGGGGTTCGATACCCCGCATCTCCATTTGCATTTCAATTTTCTGTTATTTGTAATATTCGTTTTGCTTTCGTTTTCAGTTTACATGTGCTGAATCCATCTCTTCTAAATCGTTTCATCTCCGCACCAGTGGTCTAGTGGTAGAATAGTACCCTGCCACGGTACAGACCCGGGTTCGATTCCCGGCTGGTGCAAGTCTTGTTTTCATTTGCAGCTTTGGATGCTCTCTTTTCTTCCAGATGTCGAGCCGCGAACCTTCTCGTTGCTCAACATTTAACAGTAGCTCTATAACATTTTCCCATTTCTTTAAAGACATGTCTGCAAATATTTCAATTTAATGAAAACAAGATTCCCATTTCTTTGCAGACATATCTGCAAATATTTTAATTCAATGAAAACAAAATTTGTACATTTTTAGCAATCTAATGATATAAGCAACCTAGATTTGATATTGTATTATACCTTATCTACTAAGGTATAAGCAACAATATTTAAATTCAATGAACAAAGTTTGTACATTTTAAGCAATCTAGATTTGATATTGTATTCTTAGATTTGATATTGTATTTGATATTATGCACTAAGGTATAAGGAACCAAGGTGATAGTGTGTCAAGTACATCATGATGCTCTTGCAGAAATATTATGGAAAGATTATATGATAAATGAAAACATTGATAACACACACAAGCAAAAATCAAGCATGCACAACAAACCAAAAGCAAAAAAGGATTCATTCATTCATGTTGATGAGGATATCAAAGTTAATGATAAAAACAATTCATAGCCCAAGGTTGTGTTGTTAATGATAATAACATCACTTGGATTGGGATAAAAATTTAATAGATTATTAGCTGAATTGGGTAACAATGATGTGTTTCTTATTGATGATGAGCTAGATTGCAAGAATGGATTGCATGGATTAGGATTGATTGCATTTGGATGGAGTGATTAGGATGCTTGGAATGGAATGATAGAATTGGATGGAGAATAAAAGAATATTAGGATAGAGGAATGTATGGGAACGAATGAAAAGCCCAAGAACCAATGATTGGTAAAAAATGGATGGATAGCTTAGCTAGGAGTGAGAAGAATCAAGTGGATGGGTAGGAGGATAAATAGATTGGAGATGATAAGATGATTAAGATAGAGTAATGGATAGGATCTAATCACAAGGGAGAAAAAAGCCTTGGGAAAAGGATGGAGCTCCAAGGGCTATGTTGAAAATGAACAAGATGCATCATACTAGATGCAGTGTAATTATGGATGGAAGATGATGAGGGATGCTTGAGATGGAAGGATAGTGCATAAGGGATATGGATGCTAAAGGAAGTAAAGTTTGCATTGTCCAAAGCATGCATAGGTATTTTCCCTAACCTTTTCAAGATCAAAGGTGAAAAGGGAGGATGAATAGGATAGGATGTCAGAAAGGAGATAGGCTAAGAGATATTGGATGGAGAATAATAGATGATATGTATATGATATGGATGGAAGGATAACATGAAGGCTCCTTATCAAGATCAAAGATGGGAAGGGTGGATGGATTTGGATAGGATGGGAGAAAGGAGATAAGATGAGGAATGTGAGATGGTGGATATTGGAATATGTGGATGAGGTAGATAGGATTTTTATTAATATCCTTAGCCTTGTCAAGATCAAATATGGAAAAAGGGGATGGACTTATATAGGATGATGAATAAGGGATGAAGGATAATGAAATATGTCGATATGATGTGGTAGGTAGCATGGATGAAGCTTGTCCCAAATTGTAGAGTCCAAGAGGATGGGAGATTAAATGTGTCATTGGATTTCTAGGTATTCATCATGGTACTTGCCCAAGGAACCACAAGAAGTGGTTTTCAACATTTGATGAATTATTTTTCTTTACTTCTTTTTTACTATTTTTTTTTCCCTTTTTTTTGACTTTTGGAATGGTATGGATGAAGAAGGATGAGGATAAGGATGTGGATAGGTGGATTTGGAAGATATTGGATACATGATAAGGGGATGAAGGTGTTACAAGGTGTGCACCCTTGGTCTCCTTCTGTTGTGTAGCGCAACGTTCAAGCTCGTGACATGGCTTAACCGCCTCTAGTGGATTCGTTAACTCTAGCAATTGTATCGAGCAATAACAAGTTGATCTTTTGGTGCAATGACAATCATGTATAGAACAATTTGTATCAAATCCTGGGTCACGAGTTCGAGCCCCTCTCTTATGTTGCAGTGGGGGATTGTTGCAAGGTGTGTGCCCTTGGTCTCCTTATGATGTGCAATGTAGTGCTCGGGTTCATGACATGGTTTAACCACCTCTAGTGGATCCATTAACTCTAGCGGTTGTATCAAGCATTAACAAGTCGATCTTTTGGTGCAACAAAAATCGTGTGTGCAACAGGAGGAAGGACTTAAGCATCTAGTTCCATAAATGGTATATATTGAAGATGTGCTACAGTGGACCACACAAGTGGAGGTATGCTCATAGACATTGGTAAAATTATAGCAAGGGAGATAAATGGATTTATGAATATAATTGATTAAAGGAGCATGATGGGGGATGGGTTTTGGATGATGGATGGGATGTTGGAAGACTTGTGTATGAGTAGATGGAAATGTTGTCAAGACAAAGATTGACACAAATCTTGAAGGGTGGTGGAGTTGTGGAAGTGAAGTGGATTTTGAATTAGATGGAGGGATGGATTTTGGGACATAGGGGCCAAAATAGAATGGGGAGATGATGGAGGAATTAGAATAGTAGATTTTGGGATATAGGAGCCCAAAATGGATTTGGAAGATAGGGTATTTTTAGATGGAGTGGAGAACTCAAAATTGGATGAAGGTTTTGGATTAGAAATTTTGGATGCCAATTTTGTTTGTTCTTTGGCATGCATTGTTTATATGATTAGTTTGGGAAACCACATGGTTTTTTGTTTTTTTTTCATGGGCCTTTATGGCCTTTTGGATTTAGATTTTTCTTTTGGATAATTTTTTTCTATTATTTTTCATGCCTTTTTGAGAGGACACGTTGATCCTTAGATTTGTGTGGATTTTGGATTTAGGCATTTTATGTTTGGCATCCAAATTGCTTCTAAGAGAAATGGGATTGGTACATGAGGATGAATGATATGAAGATTTTACAGATGGTTTGATGTATGTAGGATGTTGGAAGGATTTCAAGGATGTGTACCTTTATCAATCTTGATTTATAATAAGATGAAATTATTTAGAGATACAGAGGATGAGGGTAGGATATGGAGGGATGTAAGGAGCCACGATGGATGGAAGGGATGAAGGGTTTGGATTTGCGACATAGGGGCCCAAAATGGATAGAAGGGATGAAGGAATATTATTGGAAACATAAGGACCTGAGATAGAATTAGAGGATGGGGAATGTGGGTATTTGGACTTAGATGGATGGATTTGGGATTTTGAATAGATGGAATAGGTACCGACATCTTGAGATTGGTATCCAAGGCCATGATAGTTTGGATTTTCTTTGATATGGATGGGTTCTTGTATGCCTTTTTCATAGAGGTCTAACCCTTTGCCTTGATAATGAATATTTTGACAAATCATTTTTCTAATGGGATACTTATTGTTTTCGAACAAGACACAAGTCCATTTAGAGGGGGATATGATATGGAAGGGATGAAAGGACCATGGAGTAAATCAGATTGGATGAAAGTGGAAGAACCCATTTGATAGGTGGGGGTTAAGGGGTAGCTTAGATAGGGTGATGGGATATTATGGAGGATAAGGATCATGAAATGGAGATGAAGAGATGCTTTGATCTTGTAGTGTCTAAAATTGCACCCTAGGTCAATTTCACACTTATGCATGGCACTTGGTGCATTTATGACAAAATCCATAATCGATATTTCATGGTTTCGATTTCATGGATGGAAATGATGAATAATTTGTAGCTTGTGGCTTAAATTTCAGAGGAAATTGGTTGGAATACAATGTGGCACATAGATGCCTTCACGACACACAAACGTCCCACTAAAATCTATTTCAAATAGTAATATTTTGTAGAGCTCATTTGTGATGTGTGTCTTGGTGCCTAAATGCAACTATAATGGCTATTCCCACCTAGTCCTGGAATAAAAATAGCTCCTCTTCCTCATTTTCAAAACTTTTGGTAAAGACTCATCTTGTACACAGTCTCACCATGTCTATCATCTCAAGAGAGGGGACACAACTATTGGTAATGCTCTCTTTCTTGTAATTTTATCAATCTCATCTATTAATGTGCATAATTTGATCTTGTCTAGATGTCTTTTAAATTATGATAGGGTTTTGTCTCTGCAACGAGGTTTGTTTCTATCACACATCTATTTTACTTTATGCATTTCAATCTTGTCTAGTTGTCTGTGGAGGTGAAAATGACAAAGAAGGTGTTGGAATAAGGAAAACCCATATACAACGTCAAACATTTTCCTTGTCTCCATGTGTGCAGATGATAGAAAGGTTAAACAAATAAAGGACCTCACTCTTGCAATTTCTGGGCTTAATCCGTATAGATGATAGTGCAAGCATGTGGTCATCTTAGAGGTTTACTAGCATCCAAGGCTAAGGTTTTGCCCAATTGGTGTTACACTCTATATAGTATGTACTTTCTTTTTTGTAGAATAAATGTTTTTATCATTTTATATATGCAAGTTATTTGATATTTTCAGTTATATTCATTGTCAAGCTTAGCCTAGATTTTAATTTTAAAGCACTACTATTTTCAATTCACTTGAGTTGGGTCAATTGAGGTAGTTGAGAGATAAATTTACACCTTGAGATGTCATTATCTTGAGTGTAACAAATTCTCTCCTTTACAGATCTTGACTTGGGGATGGATCATGAGGAGGATTGAAAGAGATACTTTGATCTTGATTAAGAAGTGGATCATATGATGGAGTGAAAGGGAGGGGATCATATTAGATAGTAGGATCTTGTTAAAGGTTGAATTTTTTTTCATGTCCTCATCAAAAATAAATTCATGATTAAATATTAGGTTATCATAGATATCATGATCTTATTCAAAGATAGGATTATAATAGACATCAAACATTTTGGATGGAGTGCATGGTAGTGTTTTATCCAAGGGTTTGTTCTCATGGACATGATCTTGATTTAGGCTAGGGTACATATGGGCATGATTTGTACCACGTTCTTGGTATGTTTGAATTTGTATGGATGGTGTAATAGAGGAGGAAGGTTTGATAGATTATTCAACTTGGTTGAACAGAGGGATGGGATGGAGGTGGATGCATGGCATGTGAATATTGCATAACTTTACTTGTTAATGGGGAGTTAGGATCCTTTACTAATATCCTTGGATGGAATCATTAAATCCATGAGATGGAGTGGATTTGTAGGATAGGGGTGATGTGTATTGTAAGGATGTGGTAGGATTTGATGGGAACTTTGGATGGTGTTTTGGTTTCCCTTTTCAAAGAAAGGTATAGGATGAGTAATAGGATATGGATTGGAATTTTGTCGAGGTGGAGAGGATGGAAGTTTGGTGCCAATACTAAGGAGGTATCTAAACATGGCCTCTTTATCACTGTTGAAGTAGTAGGTGAGGTTGAAATCAATAGTGATGGATGGGGATGATGTGGATGGTAAGCATGTGGGTGAGATTGGAGAGGAAGTTTGGATGAGGGTTTGGTTTCCCTTGTCAAAGGAAGGCCGAGTATGAGAAATGGGAGATGGATTGGGATTGGATAGGGATGGGGAGGATGAAAGTATAAAAAAATACTAAGGAGGTATTTAACCATGGCCTCTTTATCATTTTTGAAGTATTTTGTGAGGTCAATATTGATGGATTGGGAGGGATCATTTTGGTCCACAAGACTCATTATCATCATAGGGATCATAATCGAGTTGGTCATCAAGACTATACTCATCATCATCATATTTAGGTTGGTCAACAAGACTATCATCATCATAATAATTAATGTAATTGGTGACAAACTTGAGTGTAATTTTTGGTCTTATTGGAGTAGGATATGGGTTCACAATGTTGGATTGGGTTGGGATGGATAGGAAGGGATTAGAATAAATTATATTTGATGGAGGATAAATTAGATGGTTGGAAATGGTAGAGGATTGATTGGAAGAGGAAATTTTGGGATTGATTTTAGATGAGGATTAAAATTAGGATGATGAATTATAAATATATTGGGGGTTAGAAGAATAGGACCTAAGGATGAACATGGAGGATGATATTATATTTAGGGATCAAATTTCAAGACCTTAAAATGATTTTATTTGATGAGGGATGATTCTTTATACTTAAGATAGACTAATGTTCTTATATAAGAGTTGATTGAATTTTATTTCTACTCAAGATAGGAAAATTTAATAACATGTAGTTTTCACAGTCCATGATAATGTAAATGCTAGATTCTTGGCTTAAAAATGTGTGTATTTTTTAGCATCGACGTTTCTAATCAAACTCCATGATCCATCATCACTCTTTTTCTCTTTCTGCATTATCCTGATGATGGATCATGGAGTTTGATCTGAAACGTCGATGCTAAAAATAACACAAAGTTTTAAGAGAAAAATCTAGCATTTACATAGGAAAAGTTCTTAAGAAATAATTGATTGGATTTGATAACTATAATTAAGATAGACTAACATTCTTAAACAAGTTTGAATTAAGGATGGGGTCAACTTAAGGTCTTGATTTTTTATTAGGAGATTGGATTTGAAATAGATTCAATAGAATATTAGGTCTAGGATCCTTGGGTGAAGGTTTTTGATGATGATGAAAGGATATGGGGTATAAAGGAGGTTAAGTCCTTAACCAAATTTTTGATGTTCAAAGGATGTTTATTTATTAAGGATTGGGGATTGGATGCTTGATTGAGATAGATAGATGGATAATGGTTGATTGAATTTGAATGAACTATAGATGGATTAGATTAGGATCTTTTTTGGAATGGGATTATTTTTACAATTGAATTAGGTTAAGGTGATAAAAAAAATGTGGATTAAGGATGATGATGGCTACGAGATAAATATGAATGATGAAAGTGGATTAAGGGTAGTGGGTTTTGATGTGGATTATGGAGGATGACTAGGATAAAGACTAGGACCTTGATTATATTAGGAGAATCAACTTAGGATTATGGTCCTAAATAATGGATTAAGGATTGATTAGGGATAGATTGGGGTGGTTAGTGTTGGAGTTGATAGTGAACCCCACATCTCACAAGAATCACTTGTAACCAAATTTCTTATCACAAAATAAGAGAAAAACCCATTGATATGATCATACAACCATTAGAAGAGAAGATATAGAGAATAAACTGATCACGCAATGAATTAATCTAAATGTTGATAACAAAGAAGGTAAATTCTTATAAAAGTATAAAAAAGTAAACCCTAGATGATGATTTGATTAGATTGTGATAAGTGTTTTAATCTCATGCAATTAGATAACTTGACCTAAATTTAGCTCAATCCAATAATAATAAAAACACTCATAAGTTTAGCTTAAGTAATTAAAGTAATAAGAGACCTAATAATTAATTAATGATTAGTTAATTATCTAGTGATGTCCTAATTACTCCACCCCCCCCTTAGGATCAACTTAGATAGAAACTATACAACTTGATGGAGAATAAAATGATGGATGCATGGATGGGTATTGGACATAAGGTCTGATGAGGTACCCATATACAAAAAAATGAATCTCTCATAAATAGAGAAGAGGAGAAAACATGGGAAAAACTCCTCTCCAAAAAAGAGAAAATAAAATAACTCCACTAGTGAAAGACAGATAGAAGGACTCACCCCCCAAGGACTGCTTTTATCATATAAGCAAAATGTATGTCCCCTAGGAGGAGAGAGAAAATAAGGATGTGAATCTCCCCATAAATAAGTAGCTCATGTAGTAATGATGAAATCTTGAAGATAGAATATGATCCACTTCCTACAAACAAAATCTATCCCTTTAGGAATAAATAGATCCACTGGTGATTGGAGAATCCAATCCAAAATATTGGGTAAATCAGGAACCCAAATCCAAGTGATGTGTGCCTCTAAAAAATCCTCAAGTGTCAACATGTTGGAAAGAGATGGTGTCAATCTAGAAACCTATGAAGATTGATGTAGAAAAAGCTTCAAAGATAATGAAGATGATGGGACAATAGAGATGATGTGGCTATTGAAAAACAAGAGATGAATGTCCTCAAATTAATCCTCCAAATTTGCAATCTAGGACTCTACAAATAAAGATGATATGTCTTCAAGATAAAAATCCCAAGTAGCTATGTCTAAAATAAAATGGATGTCATGTTGCATTGAACTAATAGGGGCCAAATATTTGGTGATGCCAAGTTGATTAGAAACAACATAAGATGGTGATGAAGTCTCAATAGGAAGAGTGGAAACATGAAGAAAAGTCTCTAAACCATCAAAACATGCAAGACTTGTGATATACTTAGGGTCCTCTAAAGTATCATCGTCAAAGGTTATGCAATTTACTTCTACAAGGGTGAAAGCACAAAGTTGAGTCCACTTAAGGTGGAAGTTTCTGACTTAGAAAAAAACTCAAAATTGGGAAAAATGAAACGAGAACCCATTATTTAACAAATGATATCCCATTTTAGAACAGGATCCCGTTTCTACAAGATGGGATCTCGTTTTTTAAATTTTGAATTTTTGCTAAGGTTTTACCTTGTTTTTCGATTTGGGAAAAGGCTTGGGGACCTAAACCTAAGCTTTGGACCCAATTTGACTTGTAACTTGAAGTTCATGTCAATGTCACAAGAAAATAATGGCTTTGGACATATGTCTGAAGACCCTTTTTGTAGAATTGTTTGATGAGATTAAAACCCATTATAGATGACACAATGTAGATTCCAAATATATATTTTTTTTATAATTGGATTAATGAAAAATAATTTTAGATGACATAGTGTAGATTCTCATAACTAGAGAATGGTTTTTTAGTATTTTAAAACTTTTTATTAAAATAATTTTTTGAAAAATGAATTGTACGAAAAATGTGCTTTAGACACATTGTATTCAATTTGAAAAAAAAAAAAATAATGAGTTTAGGTCATCTTATGTGTGATGTACTCGACGATTTTCAAAACAACAAATATGGCCAATAAAAAATTAACAAAAAAATTCAATTTAAAATTTTTTAAAAATATCAAAAAATATGCTTCCATGAGTTACAAATGTTTTCCCAAAAGGATTTAGAAAAATACGAGTATTTAGGTCAAAATATGGATGACGTACACATGCATGGTATGGTAAAAAAAAAGTGACTTTTAAATAGTGGTTTTTAGAAAAACCTATTGAAAATCAATTTGTATCATCTGGGTATTAAAATAAGTTACATATTTGGAAACTAGACTTTGAGTACTACATTTTATGATCAATGAATTTTTTTAAGATTTCATCTCTAAGTGCTTCAAATTTTAAGGTCAAATGAGACAAATTTTGAAAATCAAGGAAAACACTTCCACTTTTTGGCCAAAAAGTGGACTCAACTTCTTGCACACAACCCTATTGCAAATTAAATTAATGGATTTTATGCACCATATTTTAGATCAAATTGTATCACAAAATAAATTTCAAATTCAATCTACAATCATATGGAATGAGGTGGAATATTTTTATATCATTGAGAAAATTGCACCGTGAAGTAGGTGGATGAATAGAAGGAACTTAAAATCCTCCCACTAGATCTCAATTCTAAGAATTAGTTCCTCACAAATATTGGTGTGTTCTAAAGCAATTTTCCAATTTTGGAGAAAGAACATGGTAAGCTATACATGGGTGGAAATCTCATGGAAACTCCCAACTATACAAAAATGGATAATCATTGGAGCTAAATCGACCCAAAATCTAACTCATTCAAAATGTGTGATAACTAAATTGACTAAAAACTTACACCAAGAACACTCATTCATGCCCTCCTATAACCAATATATTGATTATTATTTTGAAACATGTCTCAACTTAGGTGAAAATACAAGATTGAACTCACACTTCTCATGAAATGAGTCAATTCCCAAATAAAAATTGATTATCCCCTAATGGAGTTGATAGTGAGCCAAAAAACTCCTAGTGATCCTCTGCAAGAAAAATGCTTATCACAAATTATAGATCAAAGCAATTGATTTGATATGAAACCAAAAGAGAAAATATTGAATCCATAGAAGCATCTAATATTGAGATTAACCTGCAATTGTAAATACATTGAATGGGATTGTATATGGATTATAATGAATTAGTTTGCTTGTAAAAGCATGAAAAAGAAAACCTTAGATGAGGATTGCATTAGATTGTGATAAGTGTCTTAATATCATGCAATGAGATAACTTGACCTATATTTAGCCCAATCTAATTAATAAAAAGAACTCCTAACTTTATCTTAAGCAAAAAAAGTAATAAGGGACTTAATGATTAATTAATTATCAAGTGATGTCTTAATTACTCCAACACTCCTCCTTAAGATCAACTTAGGGATAAGCTATAAAACCTTGATATAGAATGCAATGATAGATGCATGGATGGGTCTTAGATACAAGTCTTGATGGGGTACCCATGTACAAATAAATGAAACTTCATAACCAGATAAAAGGATAAAACCACATGAGAAAAAATTCTCTGCAAAAAAAAGGAAAAATAAATGATTGCACTAGTGAAAGAAGGATATAAGGACTCAATGTGACCCCCAAGGACTAATTCGTTCACACAAGTACAATATATGTCCCCCAATAGGAGAGAGAAAAAGAGGATGCGAATCCCCTCATAAAGAAGTAGCTCTTATACAAATGATGAACAACTAAAGATAAAATACAATCTAATACCTACAAACAAAAGTTATCCCCTTATGAATAAATATATCCATTGGTGATTGGAGAATCCAATCTAAAAATATGGGTGAATCTTAGAATCTAAATCCAAATGATGTGTGCCTCTTAAAAGTGATCAAGTTTCCGCATGTCAAAAAGAAATGATGTCAATCGAGAAATTAGTGAAGACTAATGTAGAACAAGCTGCAAAGGTAATAAAGATGGTGGGCCAACAATACTGATGTGGTTGTTTACAAAGAGAAGATGAATGTCCTCAAAATAATCCTCCAAATCTATAATATAGGATGTTACAAACAAGGATGATATGTCTGCAAGACGAATCCTGGTAGCTATGTTTGGAAGAAGATGAATGTTTTGTTGCACTGAATCAACAGGGTCTAAGGATGTGGTGATATCAAACTAATAAAAAATATAATATGACGAGGAATTATCAATCTAAAGAGTAGGAACATGAAGAAAAGTATTTGAACCATTGGAACATGCAAGACCTATGATATACTCAAGCTCCTCTAAAGTATCATCATCAAAGGGTATGGAATCTACATCTGCAAGAGGAATGAGACAATCTGTAGCAAGATCCTTTGGTTATGGAGAGATATGAGGGTGTCCATGGATCTCCCAAATATGAGTCTAAAATGTGTGGGGACATTCAATCTATGATACAACACACATAGTTTCAAGATCAACACTAGAACAAATAACCCCTACTACATGATCACTGATAATACCCCATGCAAAATAAATCCCTAGTGTGTTTGGTGTAGGTATGAGTCCATAAAGATAAGGAAAAATATCAAGCCACCTAAGATGTGTCAAGATTTCATTTTTCCAAGACTCATAATTATCCTTTTCGAATTTGATCATAGAAGGATAAACAAAAAAACCCATGATACTTCCTCAAATGACAAAATCAGAGACTAAAAACCTTAATACATATAAAGTAGATATGTATAATCGTAAAATTGTACCCCTTACAATTTTGTAGACATTCTTGCATCCGCTTTAGTGTCCACTCCCCTAGCATCTTGAGTAGGCTCATTTTAGCCCCTGCATCAGCCTTTTTCCCTCTTAGGATGCTCCAACACCCCTTTTCTATAGCTACCCCTTTCATGTCAGCTTCGCATCCAACTTTGTGCTTTTCCCCTTCATGTTGTTTTGTAGTGTGATGTGTCTAGACACTAGCACGTTGCACATATGTCTGCGTGCCATGATAGTGTCTTGTGATGTTTCAATGCTCAAATAGTTGTTTTCAAGCATGTTTTCCACTTGTCACCTCCTTTGGTTGGTAGTAACGGCTTGAGATGCCTCGTAACCGCCCAGGAAGCTTCTTTTTTCTTCCTTTCTCTCCTTAAATGATATCTTTTCAATTCATTTGCACTTCTAGCTTCACTCTAACTCCTCTCTAGCTTTGGCTCTAGCTTTTCACTCTCCAACTCTTGATTGCACAACTTCATATAGCTTGCTAAACCAACATTCTTACATCTTTTCAAGCTCTTACAACACTCTTTATAGCCCTCTTGGCTCTCGCATCTATCTCCCTTTCCTTATGCTTGTGAGCATCTTGGGATTCCATATCCCCTATCTATTGCATCTCTACGTGATACAGGTTCTCCTCCTCGTGTGGGGATTGCTTTTATCACCTCTTTGTGGTACAGGTTCTCCTCCTTAAGCAGGGTTTTCTTTTATCACTCATACTTAGTGGTTCAGGTTCTACTCCTGAAGTGGGTTTGGCTTTCACCACACACTTTTTCCCATTCCGGTTACACTCTCTCCTTCTATATGGTTGTCTGTGGAGGGGGGAACACCAAAATAGGGGTTTGACTGAGGCAAACCCCTATATAGCCCCAACACTTTCTCCAAATATCGCACATGTAGGTATTGAAGATGTTCATGTACTAGAGGCTTCATCACTTGCATGGTTGTGAGAATTTCCTTTCTTCTCCTTATCTCTATCATTTCTACTTCACTTTATTTCAGTTCTATCACTTCCTATTACTTTCCTGTATTTTGGAAGTCATTAGCAATTAGAATAGTAGTCATTTAGCCATTTTCTATGACATTCTCACTTTTTGGTCCGTATTGGACACTAGTACGCTAGAGAGATGTTAACGCGTCGTGCTATCATCTATATTCCATGCTACCATCCTTAGGCTAAGAGCTTGTCAGTTTGTCCAAAAAACCTCTGTGATATGCTCTTTTTGATTCTAAAACTTTCATGATGTTCCTTGACGTAGTTTAGGGAAGTTCACCCTGTGAGGCTCTCTGAATGAAGAGAACTCATGAGTAGTGAATCCCCCTTCTCTACATTTTGGTGAACCTAATGTGAAGAGGGTATTTTTCAAAAAACTAGGAATCTATTTACCCCTACTTGGTGGGGTCATAATTTTTGACTCGGTGCTCAAAATTCAAAACTGTTTACAATGTTGGAAAGGTCTCCTAGAGGACTAGTTCAATCCCTAAAATACTATACCTTTGGCAACTAAATTTTATGGATTGACGCAAGTTCCAATCTCAAATTTTGCTTCAAAGACCTCCAAAAATGCGAATTACTAGAACATAGAAAATATCGAAAAAATTATAATGAATTTAATGTCTTCTTTTATTAGTTTAGTATCTAATTTTGTCTAAAATGTTAATGATATTCCATTTCATGCATGTGATAGTGACTTGGATTTTCGTATGTCACTTGATATCTTTGATCCTTCTCACGAAAGTCCTCTTGCTTCAGAGGATATTTTGAACTACAAAAAGATGAAATCATTGATACCTTCCTTAATGTTACTCTACCTTCTATTCATTCCAATGCACTCTCTTTTGGAGATGATGCATTTGTGAATGATGAATCTCCTCCCCATTCCAATGCACTCTCTTCTAGAGATATTACATTGGTGAATGGTGAATCTCATATTTGTTCTGATGCGCTCTCCTCTAGAGATGATTCATTAGTGCATGATGAATCTACTTCCATATTTGATCTTGTTTGGATCAATGTTGAGAATATGTATTCAAATAATTATACTAGTTGTGATGATTCTGTAAATGTAATGTCTTTGCTGCCCCTCAAAGGCCTAAGAGACCGACCATTTACGTAACTCTAGCTAGTCCTTCTCCTAAGAGGATTTGTTCTATTAATGGTGTTTCATTTGATGGTGACTCTCCTAATCTTTCAATGGCTCCCTCTTATAGATGGTATCCCATACTTATGAGAATAGAATGAATAAACAACCAAGCCTTCCTCAAGCACCTAAACCTACAACTAAAGCACCCGGTGATTATGATCTTGTTGAGCAACTCTGAGTTACTCCAGACAAGATCTCACTGTGGGACTTACTTCATTCTGCTCTGGTTTATCAAGGTATGCTTCAGGAAGCCTTGCAAAAGATCCTCTTTCCTTCTTCTGCTAGGCCAAAAGATGTTAATTCGTTGATAGCTTATATTTGTGTGGATTCGTCGAATATTACATTCTATCTGCAGGAACTCCTACCTTCGAAAGTACAAAAGCAAGCTAATCCTCTAATGATTATAGTCAATATTAATAATATCAACATTAGACGTACTCTCATTGACACTGGTTTGGTGCTCAATGTATGCAACATTGATCTATTTCCTAAGATTAATATTGATTCATCTTCTCTTAATGCTTCTTCTATTGACATTCATGGGTTTGATAATGTTGGTCAACAAGCCTTAGGCATGATAGTCTTGTTTTTGAGGTTGGGACCTGTTACCATACCCACCCTTGTATTTGTTATGTCAAAGAAGTTACCATATAACCTTCTTCTTGGTAGAATGTGGATTCATGCTATCGGTGAAGTCCCGTCTACCTTACATAAATCTCTTAAGTTCATTTGTAACAATCGAGTAGTCACAACCAAGGCTAACCCTGATGCTATGCACTTATGTGAGATGACAACTACCAATCAAGCTTTAGTTGTGCCTACTCTTATCCCTTTAGTGTCTTCCAATGTGTTGATGTTTACTCCAACAATACCTACTACAAAGGATACTCTTAAGATGATGTCCCTAAAGAAGATCCTTCTGAAGTAAGAAGTATTAAATCTGCTCCTTCTACCTCTTCTCAAAAGAATGCATGTCTTGGTGATGATTGGGGTTTCTTAGAATTTACAAACTCCTTCATTGGGGAATATAAAGTCGACCCGATCCACTCAAACATTCCAATAACATCATCCACACCTGCTATCAGAGATGGTTATTCTTCTATATCACAAGGTGGTGTTAGCAATAATTGTAATGTTCTTAGTGTTGATCCTCCTTTCGAGGAAGATGATTATGCTTTTGCTAAAGAGGATAATGTTGATAGTCCTGTTAAAAAGGATGATGGCGATCCCATAGAGGAGTGTGATCCCCATTGTTGGGACAATGCTCTTTATGAGGATCCTCCCTCAATATTTTCAAACACGTTATGGCCCCAACTTTAGGCTTGTCTCTAAATATGGTTATGGGTGTAAAGGTTCTGGGCGTAACAAATAAGGAATTTAGGTCCCTATAGAATTCACACCCCGTAAGAATAATTTGGGGCTTGGTTGCTCAAATGAACTATCTAAATGGAATCCATGGTTGAATGACATGAATTCCACTCAACCTCATTCTCATTGATTGACTCATCCGCCTTTGTCTGCTATCTTCCTATCTTCCTCTTATGAGCGGTCAAGTATTTATCCACAAGAGAAAGGGTTGCTTCCTCCTCCTCATCCTCTATCTGAGCAAGAGCATATTTTGTTGTGGCTTCTAAAAGCCTACTTAATCACTCTTCCTTCTCCTACACACAAGAAATCTCATGAACATGATAAGGAAAAACATTCTTTATGTGCATACCATCAAGTGCTTGGCCATTCCACTAGTGAATGTAAGGCCTTGAAGGATAAAATACAACTTCATGATTCAGGTGCCATCAAACTCTCATTTGATTGATACACCCACCTTTTCTTCACATGACAGTTGATATTGAGGTTTACCTATATCCTCTATGTTTACATGGCTCTCCTCCCCTGTATGTTAGGGGTAGTGATATCTCATCTTGGAGATGTGTGTCCTTCTTAAGGACCCCCTCTTTTCTCTCTATATTTCAAATGAAGTGTCCCTTGAGTGGATCCCTTTTTTATTTTGAAGGGTTCCCAAGGGACCCTCCTTTGAAATCTTTTAACTCAAATGAATTCTTTGCATCTAGCTTGGGGGCAGTCTGACTAGACCTCACTTTTCAAACAACACATCCCCTGAGTGGACCCCTCTTCTTTTGAAGGGTTCCCGAGGGACCCCTTTGAAATCCTTCCAACTTGTTGATAGCCTATGTGACTATTTGCTTACTTGCTTGTGTGGCCACTTTCTGACATGTTCTATCTATGGGTAGACATGTCACTTCACGGATGCACCTGTGAAGTTGCTTTCTTACTCTGCGGAGTCCCCCTTCCTTGGGTTTCCTCCATGTGAGAGATCTTGGGGGATACCTCCCTATAGGATTGTGGGTCTGCAGGGTGCTTCTTCTGAGGTTCCTCCATGTGAGAGATCTTGGGGGTAGCTCCCATACATGTTTGTAGGTCTGTGGGCCTGTAAGGCGCTATCTTTGGGATTCCTCCATGTGAGAGATCTTAGGCGTCACTCCCTTACAGGTCTGCAAGTTTGTAAGGCACTTTCTGGGTATCCTTCATGTGAGAGATGTTGGAGGACACCTTCCTTGCAGGTCTTCGGGTCTACAAGGTGATTTTCTTGATTTCCTTCATGTGAGAGATCTTGGAGGACACCTTCCTTGCAGGTCTACAGGCCTGTGAGGTGCTTACATTCTTAAATTCTCTCTTCTCTTCTCTTTTGTATATACTGGATCAAAGATCTACACCTTCTTCATCCTGTGTATATACCTTTCCTCTCTTTATTTTAGAATTTTTCTATGTGTTATTCCTTAGTTTGGGGATGACACATAGTACTGAGACAACCTTTTACATCAAGGTCTCTTTCACTTTGCTGACTCAAATCCTTTAGCTTTTTATGTTCTAACATTGTTGTCTGGTGCAGGTTTTTCTTGTCTAATGCGTTTTTTATGTAGGTCTTCAACCTAGGGGCATGCTTTCGTGGTTTGAAGACTTATTTGTTTCCTCTACAATATCCTTTTGGAAAATTATGTTATTTATGTTTAGTAGATTCCCTTTAGCGTGCATATTAGTGTAGATTCATATGCCTGCTACAGTGGGGGAAAAATGTATAGTCATAAAATTGCACCCCTTACAATTTCACATACATTCTTGAATCCACTTTAGTGTCCACTCCCCTAGCATCTTGAGTAGGCTCATTTTAGCCTTTACATCAACCTTTTTCCCTCTCAAGATGCTCCAACACCCCTTTTTAACAATGATCCCTCATGTGTCAACTTTGCATCAGACTTTGTTCTTTTCCCTTTCGTGTTGTTTTGTAGCATGATGTGTTTGGAAACTAGCGCACTGCGCAAATTCCTGCGTGCCGTGCTAGCGTCCTACGATGTTTCAATGCTCAAACAACTATTTTCGAGCACGTTTTCCACTTGTCACCTCCTTTGGTTGGTGGTAATGGCTTGAGATGCCTCGTAACTTCTTGGGAAGCTTCTTTTTGCTTCCTTTCTCTCCTTAATTATTGTCTTTTCAATTCATTTGCACTTCTAGCTTCACTCTAACTCCTCTCAAGCTTTGGCTCTAGATTTTCACTCTCCAACTCTTGCTTGCACAACTTCATATAGCTTGCTAAACCAACATTCTTACATCTTTTCAAGCTCTTACAACACTCTTTGTAGCCCTCTTGGCTCTCACATCTATCTCCATTGCCTTATGCTTGTGAGCATCTTGAGATTCCATATCCCCTATCTATTGCATCTCTACTTCGTGATACAGATTCTGCTCCTCGAGCGAGGATTGCTTTTATCACCTCTTTGTGGTACGGGTTCTCCTCCTCAAGTGGGGTTTGCTTTTATCACTCATACTTAGTGGTTTAGGTTCTACTCCTGAAGCGGGTTTTGCTTTCACCACACACTTTTTTCCATTTTGGTTAAACTCTCTCCTTCTATTTGGGTGTCCATGGAGGTGGGAACACCAAAACAAGGGTTTGACTGAGGAAAACCCTTATACAACCCCAACACTTTCTCCAGATATCATGCATGCAGGTATTAAAGACATTAACATGCTAGAGGCTTCATCACTTGCGTGGTTGTGAGCATTTCCTTTCTTCTCCTTATCTCTATCATTTCTACTTTACTTTATTTTAGTTCTATCACTTCTTGTTACTTTCCTATATTCTAGAAGTCCTTGGCAATTAGAATAGAAGTAGTCATTTAGCCAATTTTTGTGACATTGTTGATTTTTGGTCCATATGAGATGCCAACACGCCACACTGATGTCTGTATTCCACAGTGTCATCCTTTTTCCGAGAGCTTGTCAGTTTATCCAAAAAATATTTGTGATCTACTCTTTCTAATTCTAAAGCTTTCACATTGTTCCTTGAGGTAGTTTAGGGCAGTTCGCCCCATGAGGCTCTCTGAATGAAGAGAACTCATGAGTAGTGAATCCCCCTTATCTACAAGATCAAATGAAGTCATCTCACACAAATAGATCCTTTCTAACTACCAAGATGTCCAAGTAATTAACAAAAGTGTGAAAACACAAAAAAATGAATAAAATGTACCTAGAGCAGATTATGGAAAAAGTGCATGAATTGATCTAAAGAGCTCTAAAATATATTTACAATGTTGTTGGAATCACAAAAATTGAAGATATAGGAAAAAATTTATGAGCTCAAAAGCACAAAATAAAGATCTAAGTTTGACTGAGAATAACAGGAACCAGTAACAAAATCTGATAATGATACTTGCACCACTAGAAAGTACTTAGAACCAGGTTTTTGACAATATCTTGTTTGCCTAATTTTGACATCATATACCCAAGTCATACCAAAAAAATGCTTCTTTAGTGAAAATTAGGGCTAGGAGGGTGGAAAAGAGTGGTCATTCGACTAATAACGTCACATTGACATCATGTTGATGCCATTGAATATTCACTTATATATACCCTCATCAGCTAGAAAAAAAGTAATCTACTAGAAAAATTTGCTATCATCAGAATATTCCTTATTTTGTCTATTGGATTGGGTGAGAATATTCTAAGGAATCTTTAAAGATTTTGTTTGATGCCACCGAGAGTTTTTTGTAGATTTCCAAAAAAAATTAGGGGTATGGGTTTTGTGATGTCGGTGGTGCAGAGGCCTGCCACTGATAGCCAAAGGAAACCAAAATGGGCTAAAATTCTATGTGGGGGCCTAGGTGAGGCTAATGGGCCTACTTCCTTCTACACAACCTATGGCTAAGGTACTCCATGTGTAGTACCCTACGCCTATAATATATATATTTTTTGTTTTCATTGTTTTTTAATAAAAAATACTAGAAATTCTAAAAAACTAAAAAAATAAAATTAAAAACCTATGCGCGCTTGGAAAGAAGTAATGGCGATCGAGGTTGTATAGACCATACGATCATACAAAATTCTATAGAGATTCTCAATTGCTAAAAAAATTATTTTTTTAACCTCACTAAATTTGATCAAATGACAAGTGTTCTTTAGTTTTTTGGTTGTTCTAAAATCAAAGGTGATGCCCATTTTTCCCTAGGATGAGCCAATTTTTCCCTAAATGTTGAATCTCTCAAAATTTGGATAGCAAGTCATATATTTGGTGCTTTGATACCATGATGGAGTTGATATTGAACCACATAGCTCTCAGTGATCCTCTATAACCAAAATGCATATCACAAACAAGAGATCAAAGCAATTGATTTTCTATGAAACCAAGAGAGAAAATATTGAATCCACACAAGTATCAGACAAGCATCTAATATTGAGATTAACATGGAACTGTAATTACATTGGATGAAGTTGTATATGGATTACAATGAATGTGTATGCTTATAAAAGCATGAAAAAAAAAACCCTAAATGAGGATTGCATTAGATTGTGACAAATGTCTTAATCTCATGCAATGAGACAACTGGACCTATATTTAGCCCAATCTAATTAATAAGAAAACACTCCTAAGTTTAGCTTAAGTGAATAAAGCAATAAGAGACTTAATAATTAATTAATTATCAAGTGATGTCCTAATTACTCCATCATCTCCAAGTTCTTTGTAATTATATGTTGAATTTTTGGATAACTCAATTTTTCATTATGTTTTATTTTTTCAATAAGATGCCTATATGATTTGAAAAAACTTTTCAACACACAAGAGTTAAAATATATATAAAAAATAGTTCACATTTATCAATACATAAGAAAATTGATCCTAACATATATTGCCATAAAATTTTGATTTTTAGCTTCAAAACAACAACAATACACTTTCATATGTGAATTTTCAACTCTATGACAACATAGTTATGCAAGTTAGAAAAATTTTAACTCTATAAAAACTAGATGCAAGTTATGAAATACTATTTTAATGCTAAACTAACTAAATTTGATAAAATACAAAAGATAGGGTAAGAAAGGGAAGTATTAGAAAAATAAATTAAAAATCCAAGCCTTTATCCATATTTCATCCTCAATAATGGATAAAAATTCTACAAACAAAACAAATATTTTCTTAACTAGATAAATCATAGCTTCACAAAGATAATACAATCTTCAAAAGAATCTTCATTAAAAACCCAATTATTAGAATAATGTAACATAATTATCCATAATATGAAAGAATGCTACTCAGGTTGGTCACACAACTAGTGACATTAAGCACATCAAAAACTTATCAATATCCATCAAAATAGATCTTAAAAAATACAAGAAAATACTTGATGTTTGGAAAAAATAGATAAAAATAGAAAAATCAATGCTTTATTTTCTTTCTAATTCAAAGTTTTACAAGTTTCCAACCTCTATAAATAATTTCAATTATATATATACACAAATCAACTTTACAATAATAAGACTTTACTTAGAATCAAGAACTAATATCATTTTTATCCAATGCCTCAAATTAGATGCTCTAGCATAAATTTCATCTTAGTGGTGTGCATAATTTCCAACATAAGTTGTCTTAATCTCCTTGTAGCTTCTTGAGTAAGCTTCACTTAGTATCATCTTGACATTTAATATTTGTAGCAAGTTTTCATTTCTTAACAAATAATAATTTTTCTCAAGTTAAAATAAAGAAGACGATGGCAACATTAATTTCATTGACAAATTTACTTTTTCAAAGAATGGCTTCTTCAAGAAGCCTCCTTCTCCAACACCTATATGAGATAATGCTACTTGTTAAGATGAAAAGTGATTGGACAAGGCCAATTTGGCTTTAAAAAATATCCTTTTACCTCTAAATTCCACACCTAATATTCATATTTATTTGTAAAAGATACATACATTCATGACCTAGATGACTATATAATAAGGTGTAGAGCATTCATTTTTTATTTTAATGAGGATACTACTAAGGTTGAGGGGCATGCTCCATAATCTGAGCAATATGCTCTACACATTAAAGAGTATGACACACAATGAGTCACATAATATTCTTGTGTTGGAGAGTATGGTGATGATAGATGTCTTATTGGAGGTGAAATTTGTTTTAAAAATTTATGCATTTTAATATATTTCTTATTGAATTTTATAAATATCTATATTAAAGTCTATTATGATAAAAAATAATTATTTTTTTGTGTATTTTATTATAGAATTTTAGGGTTGAACAATCCATATTGCATCCCATGACTTTATCTTATATTTCTACTACCTGAACATCTCTAAAATTATATTTTAAATTTACAAATTAATATAATGTTTCAATTTATTTATCATATAGAAAATTTAATCTTAAAATAAAAATTTGATGTTGAATAGGTTTATATTAGACCTTCAAATCCACACATGTTGGTAATAGTAGTTTTATCTCATCTTTCACTAATGTAAGTTTTAGTATTTTAATCATATGTGTATTAGTTTCATTAGATTAGTAAGATAACCTTGTTTTTATTTTTAGTTGATGAGTTCATTAGGAACTTCTCCACATATATGAGGGTTTTTGTTATAGCAATATCATCTTCTATGCATTTTACACAAGTATGAGTTGGTAACATAAATGACAATATTTGTTATAATTTAATGCAAATAAAGGGAATTCATGTTTACTTGAAACTACTTATTTGTGCTTGTCATAGGAGGAGGTGAGAATCCCAATTGATGTGCCTACCCCTTAGGTGGATGATGAGAAGTAGATAGTGATTGAGAAGAATTATTGGCTTGCAATAAGTGATTATTTATTTATGTCATTTTATGTGTCATTATTTATGTCATTTTATGTGTCATAATTTTTATACTAATGTGTATATCATTTATTTTATCAATAGATAGAGATACTATTTATTCTTGAGCATAAAAGGTTTGATGGGTAGAGGCTAGTTGTCAAGTATGCTTGATTGGTTCTTCATCTTCTAAAAAAACCAAGAGAGATTGATTGTTCAATGAGACTCCATAGACTTTATGTGTAGACATTTTGTTGTATGCCTTCGTGACATGTAGGCATAGATTTTTTATTTTTCCAATGTATATCATTATACACTTATATATCATTCTAGGAATATATTTTCATTTTGTTTAGGTATATCATTTTTTGCCTCTATGAACTTGTTTAGACATTTATCATATACCTATATGATATTTTAGGCCTTACAAAACTATATAGAATTTGTATGAAATTATGTACATATTCATGGATTCATTCCGAGACTAATGCATTAAATTATTTTAAATGTTTGAAATAGTTTTAGTGCTCACCTCAAACTTGAGATTGTTTTTGTTGTTGATAGTAATAAAAATATTTATTTGCTAGCACTTGTATATTTAATGACTTATCTACATGTCTTGATTGATGAAAAAATAAATTGTGTGTCCTTTTACTTGTTGATTTTATCAAATGTATTATTCCCCTATCTTTTAAACTGGTGTTATCATCCAATGTTAGAATTTTTGGCCTCTAGTCTAATTATTTATTTTATTAATAAAATTTATTACTAAGGCCTAAAGGGAAATAAACTAAATGAAAATAAATAGCTTCTATTTATTTATATTACAAAGTGAAAGTGTTTCAAGAATGAATTTGATCTTCACACCACTATTCATAGGTGTTGTTGGCCTCCTCTAATGGTTTAATAACTAAGCCCTTAGAGCAGTGACTTAGAGATTGAACATCTACACTAAGTAGCTATCTCACTCATCATGAATGTGCATTTCAATTGTCAATCCAAGGACATAAACTTGAAATGGGTCAGCACTGTATGTGCACTAGGACTTCATTGCAATCATCTATAAACTAGGAAAGAAACAATGCTAGAAAGAAACTTAACTTAAACATTAAGCATAAATAACCATTTGCACTAAGCATTAACAACCAGACTATAAATGAAAGATATAAATGGAAAGATCAGAAAATAGACAAGAAACTACTTTGTATGCCTTGGCTGCAGGAATAGTCACATAATGGAATTTTAGTGGCTACAGGAACAAACAGTTGCTGAAATTAAAACTAACAATTGAACAAAAAATAAATTTTAAACTAGATAGGTGTAATTCTCACCAAGTGGAGCCCCTTGGGTGAGTCTCCCTTAGACTAACTCAAATGCAACAATTCAAAATATCATATTATTTCTTGAAAGCATAAGTATAACATCTCAGCAATGGACTCTATTACGAAAACTGGAAAATGCGCATACAAAATCAGAATATCCAACCTTATCAAAAGGAGCATCTAACCATTATTTATAGAGAGAAACTACTAAATAACCCTAACTACCTAGGCAGTCGAATCCATCAAAATAGGAGGATGCCACTTATTGAAAGCATATAAAAAGATGGAGGAAGTTATGCATGCGCTAAATTGGTCAAAGAAGACTTGCTTCAATGGGAATCTAGCACAACACACTCCCTAGATTTTATCAACAACAAATATGACCATTAAAAAGGTGGTTACATTATTTTTATTTGAATTAGGAATTTCCCTCCATGAGAGTTTTCTTGCTTGACTTCTTAATGATTAGCTTCTTGACTTCTTGGTAACCAACCAACTAGCAAGAATTTCTCCCATGAAGCAAGCTTTGTTGACATCAACATTTTAGTGGAAACCTACACAATAGCATTAGCACACACAAACAAATGTATATCTACAATTACCTTATTAACATTCATTCAACCACTTGTAAATTCAACATAGATAATTCTCATAGCATGATAATGTCATTAAAGTCACAGAGATAAACTTATGCCAAGGTCTATGGTTTTATGGAAAATATCAACAACCAAGTGTCAAAGTCTATGATAGCAACATCAAATATGTAATGAACCCTATCAAAATTGATCCATTAATTGAGCTCATCATTCCCCCTAACCTAATGTTTTTCCTGGTCCTCCATTAGAAGGAGCACTATTATTTTGCCTAGTTAATGCCCTGAAGTCAACAACTGTCGATTGCCCCACATTAGTCTCTGTGGTGTATGAATTAGGATCCCAATAGAATCCTTCTTTGTTCTCCAATTTGTTTCATCTT
The DNA here is from genome assembly GCA_007258455.2 of Sequoia sempervirens. Taxonomy (NCBI): domain Eukaryota; kingdom Viridiplantae; phylum Streptophyta; class Pinopsida; order Cupressales; family Cupressaceae; genus Sequoia; species Sequoia sempervirens. The sequence continues at coordinate 457,430,792 of VDFB02058242.1, forward strand.
TCCCTTTCCATAGCTATGTCATACTAGTAAAACTTGTAATCTGGCATAGGACACAATAATGTAGGTGGCTGAAATGTTAATGGAAGCCAAAACTGTTGCTTCCTTCTACCAATCTATATGTACCTTTCAACTCTTTTGCATGCTGCAACATAGTTTTGTAAAGAGTATGGTTCAACTTGTTTCAATTCTTCAAGCAAACCATTTCACCTCTATGATAGGTATGCCATTACTAATTTCCTGTGGTTTCGACTACCTTCTCATATTCCTTGTAAGTCTCTTCTTTAACAGGCATAATCCTATCCTTGTAGCTTGGGCGGTAAATAATTCTATGCCATGTCATGAAAATGTCAATAGGGTTGCTAGATTCAACCCTAAGAGGCAGGGGAGTATGAAATTCTCTTTCCCTGTAAATTCTATACTGCTACCCCCAACTAATTTCATTCCGAATCCATGACATAAATTCCATTAAATGGAGGTCTCCAATATATAGTAAGGGATTCCAATCATGATCATCAGAAAAAACATAATTGTCCGGGTATAGTTCATATAACAAATTTTTAACATCAAGAGGGGAAAACTGATAAGCTTGGAAAAATTCATGTGGAGTGTCAAAAGTAGGACTCAAACCTGAAATAATCCTTGATAGCTTAAAGGAAAGATTTTGCTCCTTCAAGTGCAGGGCATGCACTCTAGGGGGCGTTCTACATGCCAACATTTTGGATATTAAATCTACCACATTGTCTACGCTTTCCTTCAAGGCAACAATTTTTGCATCTTTCTTTTTAATCTCATTTGTAGCTTGTGCTTTTCCTTTTTCCATTCCTCCTCTTTTCTCTGCATCTCACTCCATGGTTTCATAGCTATGTCATTCCATGAAAAATTAGGAGGTTTATGTGTTCCTACCAAAATTTTCATTTGCATCGATTCCTACTATTCAAATAAAACTAGTTGCAATGATTCAGGTTGTTCATCCTACTTTGGCTGCATGAAATTTGGATTCTCATCTTGTCCTTATTGCAGGGGTTCTTGACTTTCATCTTGTTCTTGGTTCTCAACCTATTCTACAATGGTAGCAAGCTGTGCCAATCTGATATTTTCTTGTTCCTCAAAAATATCTTTTTCCTCAACATTCACCTGCTCCATAGGGGCTTCCATCTCCTCCCTAGATGTTTTTCTAAGCCTAGGGATTCTCTTTGGAGGTACACCAATGGATGGACCAACTGGTTTTGATCTCTTAGGAGGGTTTTGGTCTTTTCCTTCGGTTGCAGGAGGAATAGTGTTATCAACCTTTCATTTCCTAGGGCTTGGTGTTGGTTTCTTTGCCACTTGCTTCTTGACCTTTCCCTTTCTCATTTATGATTCTTTCATTTGTTCCTCTTCTCTCCTAAGGGAAGCCCTAGTTTGAATTGGGATTTTGGAAGGGACATTATCATCAGAATCTGAGGATGAACTTTCCTCATTTAAATATTTTGACTCAAAAGACCCAATTTCAATAGCCTGCTCAGTTGCGGGAGGGTTTGAACTAGGGTTTGCACAAGAGGTTGATGCTCCAGGATTAATTTCAACAGCCCTCACTTCCCTACTAACCCTATGAGGTTGAGACTGACCTCTTGGATGAACATTTTATGTTCTAAATTAATCAATATTTACAAACTCCTCCCATGTCATATCAGATACTTCATGCATAGATTTTTCCACTAGTAATTTGATTAAACAATGGTGAGAGACAAAATTATCCCTACCTTTTTGTGTCTCAACCACCATGATTACAAGGAGGTGATACAATACATTATGAACATTCATTCTTCTTCCATGCCTCATGCGGTTCAGGAGCTTGAAGTGTACAAAATGGAGGCATGACTGATGGCCCTCACAAGTGATATACTTGACAATGTGGACAACTACTTGTTTCCATGGCTCTGGTAGGGAAGTTCTCTTGGTACCTTGTTTATCCACAACCAATGGAGGGTCACTGGGTTCAGTAAATTCAGTCCTGGTTGACCTTGCATCTCTGGTAGTAGGGAATGGCTCACCTTCAATAGGTAAACTCGTTACCTTATCAATTCTTTCCTCAATAAAAATCACCTCCAACCCTTTTACTATTTCCCTTGGGACCCCATAATGAGTAAAGATTTCCTCATAAAGAAATTATGCAATCTTATTATCTCTTGCATGCTTCATTGCTTTAACCTCAACCCACTTGGTCACGTAGTTAGTGTAGACCAAGATATATGATTTACCATTTGATAGAAGATCAATGGGTCCTACAAAATCTAGTCCTCATTTATCAAATGGAGTGATGACTACCTGTGGGTAAAGGGGCATCTCATCATATCTAGTTGGCCTTCCCATTCTCTGACATCTATCACAGTTCTTGGTATACCTGCCTTCATCCTTATGAAGTGTGGTCCAACAATATCCTATATTAAGGATCTTCATTACTGTCCTCTTGGCTGAAAAATGCCCTCCATAGGGTTCATTGTGACATGCATGCAATATATCATGTCTCATCTTCCCTTACACATCTTCTCATGACATGGTTTGGTCCAATGTATAATAAAAAACATGCAATCTATGAGAAAGGAAAGGTTTTCTCAATGAGTACCCTTCTCTCTTTTAGAAAGAAATGAGGAGGAACTCTCTTTGTAACCAGGTAACTGGCTATGTCAGCATACCAAGGTGTATGCACATTGATAGAAAAAAACATGTTCATCAGGGAAAGAATCATCAATAACTTGATTATCTTTTGATGTAGTCAGTCTAGAAAGAAAGTCTGCTACAAGATTTTCCTTTCCTAGTTTATCAACAATGGTGATGTCAAACTCCTACATCAACAACAACCACCTTGCTAGCCTACCTGAAATCAAGGGTTTATTCATGAGATATCTTATTGTTGCATGATTTGTATGAATAAAAATTTGATACCCTGTTATGTAGTGCTTGAATTTGTTAAGGGCATAGATGACTGCAAACATTTCTTTTTCTGTCATTGTGTAATTGAATTCAACTCCTTATAAGTTTTTGCTAACAAAATAAATAACATTCTCAATTGCTCCTTCTTTTTGTCCCAATACAACTCCTACAACATAGTCTGATGCATCTGTATGAATGTGAAAAGGAAGCTCCCAATTAGGACCTTTGAGTACATGAGCATGGGTTAAAGCCACTTTTAGATCAGAGAATGCCTTGTCACAGTCCTCTATCCACTAGAATTCAACATCTTTAGTGAGAAGATTGTATAGTGGTGCTTCCATTTTGGTGAAATCTTTGATGAAACACCTGTAGTACTATGCATGGCCCAAGAAACTTCTAACATCTTTTTGCTTTGCAAGAATAGGAAGATTGGTAATCACTTCAATCTTGGTCAGGTCTACTTGAATTCCTTTGTGAGAGATGTAGTGGCCAAGGACTACTCCTTCCCGCATCATAATCAAGCATTTCTCAATATTTAAAGACATATTATGGTCTTCACATCTTTGTAAGACTTTTCTGATGTTTTCCAATGCTTTTGTAAAATCAACACCATAGGTAGTAAAATCATCCGTATAAATCTCCATGCAATCATGTGAGATATTTGGAAATATGCTCATGACTTCCCTTTGAAAATTTGCAAGTGCATTGCATAAGCCAAATGGAAGTATTGAGTAGGCATAAGTCCCCCGTGGACAGGTAAAGGTGGTATTCTCTTGATCCTTAGGTGCAATTTGTATATGGTTATAGCCACTAAATCCATCTAGAAAAGAGAAATACAAATTTCCTGCAAGGGAATCTAGAACTTGGTCTATGAAAGGAAGGGGAAAATGATCCTTTTTGGTGGCAGAGTTGAGTTCCCTATAGTCAACACAAACTCTCCACTTCCCTCCCTTTTTAGGTACAAACACCAATGGGGACACCCACTAGCTATCTGAGATGGGATAGATAAATCATGCATCCAATAATTTCTGAAGTTCTCCTTTGACAATCTCCCTCAATGTAGGGTTGATTCTCCTTTGTGGCTGCCTTACTAGTGTGAAATAATCTCTGATATATATCTTATGGGTATAGAGATTAGAATCCAATCCCTTCATATCATGGTAGTCCCTTGCAAATCCATGCTAGTGGGTTTTCAACAGGTTTGTCAAAGATAATTGTTGCTCTTGACTTAACTTACTATTAATATTTAGATGTTTTCCTTCTAACACTTGCACTTGTGTGGTTAACTTTATCATAGATGCTTCACTAATACTTGGAATTTTTAGTTCATGTGGAAACAATGTATGGAGCATATCAGTTGTTGTAGGAAGAGCAAGCATAAGCGTCTTCACTGAATTAGTAGAACCAGATTCATGAGTAGATGACTCTTCATGCAGCTCACAACAGTTCTCAATTATGTGGGACAACACTTCATCTTCCTCCTAAAGATGCATGAAAGAAAATTTTCCTAACATCATGAGTTGTGCCACTGAATTGACTTCCTCGGTCTCCTCTACAACATGTGGCCATATGGTGTTATCCATGTCATGGGATGGTTGAGTAGGGGGTAGAGAACAAGCTTTTTAGTATTCTTCCCATTAGAAATGGTCATTTCCCCTGACCAACATCCAATGTAAGCATCTGTTGTGGCCAACCATGGCCAGCCTAAAATGATGGGATACCTACCTAGTGTAGCTTTAGGAGAAAGGATCATTAAATCTGTTGGGTACTCCCAAAAGTAAGGGTTAACACAAGGTCTTCTATTATACCATCAGGTTTAACAATGGAACTATCAGTAAGCTGTAGGATAGTACAAGTAGGCCTCATACTTTCAAAATTTAGTTGTTGCAGGATGTCCTTGGTCATTGCATTTATTGTTGATCCCCAAGTCAACTAGAGCATTCTTGATTTGGATTCCATTTATAATAACCCCTACCACAGGACTACCTGTGTCAGTGTACTTAGGAACTGTAACTTTTCCAAGCATGATGTCTGCTAACTATCCTACCAAATGAACCATGGTGGGGTCTCTCTTTTTCCTCCCTGGCTTTTTGAGGCATGCTTCTTTGATTGCTTTTCCATATATGGGAACATCTTTTATGACTTGAAATAAAGGTATCTTGACACATATGTGTTTCAATTGATCCAAGATGTCAAAGGTTGTTTCTTCCTTCTCTTCCTTTTGTTTAGCAACCTCTAACCTTTGAGGAAATGGTGGATCTTGGATAGTCCGCTGAACTGGTTCAAGATTTTTAGACACACTAGGCTGAATGGGGACATTCAAAGGATCCTCTTCTTCCACAAGAAGCTCAATGATGATAGGAGTGGAAGGAGCTGGAAAAGTAGTTCCTGAATGTAGATGGATGTCACTCACACTCACATCATATATAGGGAATTGATTAGGATCTGCAAAGTATACTGGTTGTTTTTGTGGTTTGTTATTTGGGTTAGGTGTGCGTTGAGCTGGTAATTGAGTAGGTCTAGGTGTGCTTGAACCTGAGCTAGTAGGAGGAGGCATTATATTAGGTAGTTGGGGATGAGAAGGTAGTTGCATGTAGCTAGTAGTCTAGTTTGGCCATTGTTGTCCTCCCCTCCATTGGGATTTTTGTTGCCAGCTCCCTGGAGGTGGCTGCCAAGTCCCTTGAAACTGCTACCAATTCCTTGAGGTTGTTGCCACTGGGGTGGATATTTTTGGTGGTTGGGCCAGGTATTTGGAGGGTTATTCCAAGGTTGAGGTGGATATCCTCCATAGTTGGATGGATATGGGGATTTCCATTGGTTACCAGATGCATAAGAATTGAAATATGGCCCAATAAAAGATAATGGATCTGGTGGCATACCTTGTCTTGGATCCCATGCCCTCCTTTGTGCAATGTAGTAGACTTGATCATCATCACCCTGAATTGGCTTGAACTCAAGTGGAATCTACTTATTGTCAATGTTAGCTACCATTTTTCATAAGCATTCCTTCTTCTTTTGTCTGCAATGAGGGTAATATTCTACCAACATTTCCTTTGCCTCCTCATGTTTCTTTTTTTCTTGAAGTGTATTTAACTGAGTAGCTAGATTGTTTATAATGTCTTGCTTGAAATCTACCAACAAGTGAGTAATCTCCATCCTTGATACTCCATTGGTGGATGATTTACCCATAGAGGATTGGTAACCTCTTCCATTCTTTGAAGCCACCCTGGAATAGTTCTGACATATCTTCTTAATATCATCCCAAGGAACTTGGGTGATATCTCCTCCTCCCATCAGGCCCAAAGCATTAGTGCAATTTTCATAGATTCCTCTCATGAAGAGAAACTTTTGAGACTCTTTATTGAGTATATGATGTGGATATTTCTATAGGAAAAAACATAAACCTTGAAATGTAATCCTACAAACTCTCATTGGTAGATTTTGATCCAAATTTTGACGAATGTTAGTCAAAATTTTGACAACCGTTCGTCGATATTATTTCGTCAAAATTTTAATGCTATTTGAAACATCAAAATTATGACCCAGCCTCTATCGAAATTTGGGTCAAAATCTACCAGTGTCTCATCTTCCTTTCATTCTATCCTAAAGATGTCATCTCCTCTCATGTCACTGCCCCTGCAATATTCCTTGTACTTCTTAAGGAACTTTGTCTTCATGTCATCCCAAGTCTCCACAGTATTCTTGCCTAAGTTCATAAACCATCTCAATGTAGCTTCTTTCAAAGTGGTAGGAAACAACTTAAGCCTATGAGCATCAGTGGTGTAGTCATAGCTTCTACAGAGGATATCAAACTCAAATAGGAAAGTGTCAGGATCTTTTGTGACAAGTCCATAGAACTTAGGAAGGATTGAAGCAGGGATATTTTGAGGTTGTAAACTTCATTCTGATGAGCAATGGGGAATGGAAAAGTTGGTTGGTTAGGTTTTTTTTTGTGTCTATTCTCATTATTCTCATCACCCATGCCTACTTGATGAAGTTCCAAAGCAAGGGGATTTTCAATCAAATTTTGATATTTAGAGGAAGTGTTAGAACTAGTTAGATTGGGAAATGTATCAAAAAAGGGGTGTGCCTCTTCTTCTTCTTTGTCTCTTGGAAAATTTGGAAGCTCTTCTAGCTAAAATGAATCAAGGTCATTAGGAAGGAATCTCCCATAAGCATCCCTTCTCCTTCCTCTATGCATGCGGTATCAACTCTGTATCAACCAACTCACACAAAGAATTGGTGAAAGAATAGTGGGTCATTACTTTCCTAAATGAGGGGTATACTAAGAGAAAACTTTCAAAAATACTCCAACAAGAAAGAAACTATCAATAAACCCAAAAAATTTCCTAGTTTGACACCATCCCCGATAATGGCTCCAAAAATGTTGGCCTCCTCTAATGGTTTAATAACTAATCCCTTAGAGTTGTGACTTAGAGATTGAACATCTACACTATGTAGCTATCTCACTCATCATGAAGGTGCATTTCAATTATCAACCTAGGGACGTAAAATTGAAATGGGTCAACACTATATGTGCACTAGGACTTCATTGCAATCATCTATAAACTAGGAAATAAACAATGCTAGAAATAAAATGCTGGAAGGAACTTAACTTAAACACTAAACATAAATCAACATCTGCACTAAGCATTAACAACCAGATTGGAAATGAAAGATAGAAATGGAAATCTCAACAAACATACATGAAACTACTATGTCTGCCTTGGTTGTAGGAATAGTCATAGAATGGAATTTTAGTGGCTGCAATAATAGACAGTTGCTGAAATTAAAACTAACTATTGAACAAAAAATAACTTTTAAACTAGATAGGTGGAATTCTCACCAAGTGGGCCCCATTGGGTGAGTCTCCCTTAGACTAACTCAAATGCAACAACTTAGAATATCATATTATTTCTTGAAAGCATAAGTACAATATCTCAGCAATGGATTATATTACCAAAATTGGAAAATGCAAGTACAAACTCAGAATATCCAACCTTATCAAAAGGGGCATCTGACCATTATTTATAGAGAGAAAATACTAACTAACCCTAACTACCTTGGAAATCGACTCCATCAAAATAGGAGGATGCCACTTATTGAAAGCATAGAAAAAGATGGAGGAAGTTATGCATGTGCTAAATTGGTCAAAGCATATTTGCTTCAACGAGTATCTAGCACAATGTACTCCCTAGATTTTCTCAACAACAAATATGACCATTAAAAAGGTGGTTACATTATTTTTATTTGAATTTGGAATTTCCCTCCATAAGAGTTTTCCTTCTTGACTTCTTAATGATCAGCTTCTTGACTTCTTGGTAATCGACCAACTGGCAAGAATTTCTCCCACGAAGGAAGCTTTGTTGACATCAATATTTTAGTGGAAACTTGCACAATAGCATTAGAACACACAAAAAAATGTATATCTATATTTACCTTAGTAACATTCATTCAACCACATGTAAATTCAACATAGATAATTCTCATAGCATGATAATGTCATTAAATTCACAGAGATAAACTTATGCCAAGGTCTATGGTTTTAAGGAAAATATCAACAACTAAGTGTTAAAGTCTATGATAGCAACAAAAAATATGTAATGAACCCTATCAAAATTGAGCTCATCAGGTGTCATGGTTCACAATAAAGTTCTCACTAAAGTGATTTCTTCTTCTTCTTTGGATTATTAAGAGACATCATCAAACTACAATAGCATAAGTGGATCAGAAACCTAGGAAAAAATTGATTTATCTAATGACATATACTATCCCATCTAGATATGTTAATGATATTGATTAAATTCCACGAGGTTTAGAATGTAACATAACACATTTTGTAAAATTGCTCTTGCTACCACTATAAGAAAACCATTAAGAGTTTGGGTAATTAAGGGAAAATTTTGAAAATTGACCTAATACCTAGTTGTATATTCAAACACAACATATATATGTGCCATAATTTGAGAGAATAATCATATTAAAATTTTGCACTTTTTTGGTCTTAAGGCTCTTATGATACTTTGTTGAATTGATTTAGATCAAAAGGATCAAGATGTATGAGTATAAAAATGACACTTCCAGTAGTATTAACTAGCTCACATCAATGTGTTGAAACTATCCTTTTTCCAAGAGGTATGAAATACTTAATATTTCTCTTAGCACCAACCCTTACATTAAACACAACTGATGATACCACCATAAGAAAATTAGGATTAGGAAGAAATTGAGGGAGAAATCTGAAATTTTTCCTTAATGCCCAATTATAGGTTTCGATGGATAATTTATAGTTATCTTGATTTGAGAGAACAGTATTTGAAAGTTTGGCACTTTTTTTGTCTCAATTCTCTTGAGATATTTTGTCAAACTAATGTAATTGGAAGGATCAAGATGCATGGGTAGTAAAATAACACCTCCAACATCATTAACTATCCCACCTATATTTTTTGACACTATTTGTTTAGTTTCAAAAGGTAAAAAATATGAAATTTCACTCTTAGTACCCTTACGCCAACTAAAATTCATATTTTTGTAGTACTTCATATGTTGTTAGTGGGTGAAAACCATTATGAGTTGGAGGAAAATAAGAGAGGCTTTTGTAGATTGACACAATTCCTAGCTATATGCTTATAAAAAACATACATAGATATTATGGTTTGAGAGAATAATTGCATTAAAGTGTGATAAGTTTTTCTATTCAAGCTCTTAGGAGACTTTATCGAACCAATATAGCCAAGAAGAATTAAGATGCATGGGGAAAAAAGGATTACTATAATATCATTAACCCACTCACTTTGATATGATGGTATTGTGTGTTTGATGTTGGACAAGGTGCATAACATAAAATAGTACTCTTAGCACCATTCCATTGAACAAAATTGATGCTTTTTGTAACACCATAAAAAATTACTAAGAGTTAGTGGAAACCAAGATATTTTTTTGTATATTGACCCAATATCTAGTTATAGGTTCATTAAAACATTTGTTGGTGCCAAAATCTTAGAGAATGGTGATGCCAAAGTTTGGTTTTTTTGGTTTTAGGACTCTTAGAAGACCATGTCAGACTAATATATTTTATAAGGATCATGATGCCTCTAGTAGAATAAAATTACCCACCCTAACATGTGTTAGTAAAAGGTGATATTAACATTGTATTACTATTCCATTCATATGTCTCTACATTCCTTGGAATGTGTTCTAGGGGACATGAGAAAAATAATTAAATTATGACACATTGTAATTATATTTTAAAGAGGTGATTTGATAATGGTGGAAGTTACATAGCATAATGGAAAAAATATCTGTCTTAGGTGTCCACTTATGTAAGGTGAAAGGTCATTAATTAGGTGCTCAAGTGTGGGAGATATTTGGTATTCATTTGTTTTCCATCAAGGAGTCAATGAGCACTAGGAAGTTACAATCCCAACTGGCTATGGGTTAGGCACCCATGTGAGAAGTCATGTGAGGGGAATTAAATATTTTATTATATTTTTTTACTATCTAAAGCATAGTTTTGGGATTTTCCAAGTGGCATTTGCCTCTTTTTTTTACCACTCTAGTTTTCCCTCCCACATTTTTTTATAAATTGGAGTTGTGGCATACTCTAAGAACCCTTACACTAAATAAATTTGAGGTAGAATTCCATGAGGTAGAAAATAAAAAATAATACTCTAAGAACCCTTACACTAAATAAATTTGATTTTTTTTGCAATATTATGTTTTCTTCCCCATAAGAAAACTTTTAGGAGTTGGGGGATACTAAGTAAGGATTTTGTAGAATGACCCAATGTCTAACCATATGCTTAGATGGAATGCATATAAGTGCAAAGGATTAAGAGAATAGTAGCATCAAAATTTTCCACCTTTTTAGTCTCAAAGATCTTAAGATAAATTTTTAGACCATATATCCCAATAATATCAAGATGTGTGGGCAGTGAAATGATTCCTCTAGTAGGATTAACACCCCATTGATAGATGTTGGATTATTTTCTTGGTGTCACAAGGTGGAGAATATAAAATATCCTCCTAGCACCCTTGCATTAAAGAAAACTAACACTTTTTACAACATTGGATTTGCTGCCACTTTAAAAAATCATTAGGAGTTAAGGGAATTTGATAGAATATTTTTTATATTGACCCAGTGTTCACCACAATTTGTGAGGATACTCATGTCAAAGTTTGGCATTTTTTTGGTCTCAAGACTTTTAATAGGTTTTTTCAAACCATTGTAGTTCAAAAGGATCAAGATGCATCCTTAATGAAATGATGTCTCTATTAGCATTAACCAAATTACCCTAAGATGTTAGAATTTATAGCTTATTTCTATGAGGTGTGTAATATAAAATTTCAATCATAGCACCCATACAATAAACAAAATTGATACTTTATATATTATTGATTTTGTTGGCACTAAAAATTTGGCATTTTTTTGTTTTAGGGATATTAAGAGACTTTGTCAAACCAATGTAGTTAGAAGGATTGAGATGCATGGGTAATGAAATGATGTCTCTAGTAATATTACCCAACCCTCTTAAATTTTTTGACACTGTGTTTAGTTCCATGAAGTGAAAACTATTAAATATCAGTCTTAGCACCAGGACACTAAAAATAATTGACTCTTTTTGTAGCATTGTGTTTCAATTGTAAGAAAACTATAAGAAACCAAGAGAGGATTTTGTAGATTGACCCTTGATAGCTATAAGTGTAGAAAAAAATTCATAGGAATCATTTTTAAGAGAAAAACGCATCAAATTTTGACACCTTTTTGTCTTAGGGATCTTACGATACTTTGTCGAGCCAATTTATCATATAATAATAAAGATGCATGGGTAGGAAAATTATGTCTCTAGTAGCATCAATTCGTATTCTTTGATGATATATGAAATGCGAAATATTTCTCTTAACAACTTTACATCAAGTAAAATTAAGACTTTTTTTCATATTGTGTTTGCTACCATTGCAAGAAAAATATCAAGGCTAGGAAACTAAGAGGATTCTATAGATTGATCTAATGCCCAATTCTAGTTTTAGATGAAATATTTATAGGTGTGATATTTTGAGAGAAAAATGCACCAAAGTTTGGCACTTTTTTAGTCTCAAGTCTCTTAAGAGACATTTAGATTAATATGTCACATAATGTTTTCTTTAAGATCTTTTGGAAATTCTCCTACGCCAATCAAAACCTAGGACTAGTAAACCACTATCAAAGTTGTAATATATATGGGATTTAATATATTATAAAATAAATATGGATGATAGTTTGATTTAATTTGGGTCACAAATTTGATGGAAAAATGCATATTAATACTATGAAGTTGGCATGAGTAACTAGGTTTTTAAATGTCAATTAATTTGAGGAGAGAGAGAGATAGAGAGAAAGGGAGGGATAGAAAGAGTCAATTAGAGAGAGAGACAAAGAGACAAAGAGAGTGAGCGAGAAGAGCTAGAGAGAAAGGAACAAAGATGTGGAGAGAGCAAGTGAAAATAGAGCATGAGAAAAAGAGACATAAATATACATAGAGAGGGACACACTATAGAGAGCAAAATTATGTGTGTGTTTTGTGAGAAAGAGTTGGTAAATGATTTCATGTATCTCAAAATGCAAGCTATTTGCTAAACATCAAATGCATCAAAATATTGGATATTACTCATGAATGTAGAAGTTGTACCACTTCCTTACGATCGTGGAATTACGGTATATTTTCTCGTAGTCATATGTAAATTATTTCTTTTTCATTTAACTTTGATTCCAAGTTAGTCTTGATTATGTATAACATGGAAATTGGGTATACAAGATCATTCACAATGATTAGATGAGAAATATGACTATTATGGATGTGGTCGAAGTTGGTCTAATCACAAGGTTAGTATATGGTTGAATGGATTCCCTTCTTTATTAGGGATCATAAGGAAGATGATAAGTAGAAGAGACTCTCTCAAAACATGCCAAGGGTTCTAGGAATGCATTCAAATGTGATGTTGGAAAATGTGAGGTAAGGGCTTTACAGATGAATATTTGTTTGGTCATTATTTTGATGTTGATTTTCTAAACAAACATTTTTTAATAAGATGTTTTCTAAAAGAGGCATTTTAAACACCCAAAAATAAACAATTAAATAAAAACTCATAACTTACATGATATCATATTATTTTTTCTTTCATTTCCAGCTGTATTGCTAACTAATATCACATAAGTTTGATTAGCCTAGGATACTAAAGCAAGATTATCCAAATGACTCATTTATCCAAATAAAATAGGCGGTTTTCATTCTAGGAGAGGCAAAAGTGCTTTAGTCAAAGACATGACTCATTAAGACCAAATAGAAATAAATAGAATAAAATTTGAGACATAGTGTGGTAAACGGTGAATTGCAATTTAACAAATATTATTCAAATCAGATAGTATGGCTAGCAAAAAAGAAGGGAAATATCATAATGAATATTAAAATAATTGAACAAATTTATACCAATGAGAGAAGAATTTAGATAATAAGTACAAGAAACTCTCTCAAAACATTCCAAGGGTTCTAGGAATGCATTAAAATGATCTATTGACAAATGTCAAGTGAATGTTTTGTGGATGAATATTTGTTTGGTCATTATTTTGATGTTGATTTTCCATAAAAATACATTTTTTAATTAGATGTTTTCTAAAAGTCATTGTAATGACCCAATTAAATGATTAAATAAAAACTCATAACTTACATAATATCACAATATATTTCTTTCATTTTCAATTGTATTATTTACTAATATTGCATAAGTTTGATTAACTAGATACTAAATTAAGATTAGCTAAGCAACTCTTTTATCCAAACAAAATAGGAATTTGTCCTTGTAGGAGAGGAAAAAGTCTTTGGTCAAAGACTTGACCTTATTAAGACCAAATAAAAATAAATATAATAATAATTTGAGACATGGTATAGTAAATGGAAAAGTGCAATTTAACAAATGCCAGTCAAATCAAAGGGTGTGACTAGCAAAAAGAGGAGGGAAATATCAAAACATGAATATATTTAAAGAATTGAACAAAATTTATACCAATGTGGCACAAAAGGAACATCAATAAATATTTTGCAGCTCTATCCATGATTTCTAATATAAAATAGAAGTAGTTGTGAATTTATTTCTAATATAACAATGTTTTAGTATTATAAAGGGAAAATCATTCAAAAAAACAAAGTGACAACTTACAAGATATTTTATTTTAATTGGGAATCAAAGATAATATTTTGTGAAAAGTTTAAAATATTTGATTTTTCACAAATGTTGAGAAAATTGAAATTCACAAGAAGAAAGCAAATAATATTTTATTATTTTTTGTTCTTCTTTTACCAAGGGACCCACTACAAAATTTTTTGGTTCTATTTATTTTCTATGTACGAAGATATTATTATTCCATCTTGAAAGGTCTAATACTTATAGTTGTATTTAAAATTTTACTTTTGGATAAATATTAATAGATTATTAAATTAATTCATAATATTTGGGTAAATAATTTTAATTAAATAATATTTTAAATTCTTAATTTAATTCATGTACATGAAAGAAAAATTATATAGAGGAAGCATTTATATTCTAAGCACAAAGAAATTAAAATTTTAAAATATGTATTAATATGAAACTATTAAACAATAATAATATTTACTATCAATTATGACACACACACACACATACATACATACATACATACATTCATGTATTAGCTATTATCAGTAGTAGCTTCTATTGGAAAGTGTTGTCATTCATGTCAATATTGATGGTTGTGTTGTTGTCATTGATGTCAACATTGGTGGTTGTCATTGATGTTAACTCCAAGGAGATTGTTGGCAACTGTTGTCAACACTAATTTCTAGTTGTAATTGAAGTCAACACTTGTGTAACATGTTTGTTATATTTAGTTTGGGGCTATAATTGGTGTTGTCATGCCCCATCTAAAGAAAGAAGTTCATGGTGGAATGGAATGCCTTATCAAAGAATAATTGAAGAAGTTCATGGTTAGATGTCATGCATTATCAAAGAAGAGTTGAAGAAGTTCATGGTTGGATGCCATGCCTTATCAAAGAAGAATTGAAGAATTTCATGGTTGGATGTCATGCCCTATCAAGGTAGGATTGTTGTTAATATAATACATTATTACTATCAACAAAGGTGATTTCATACTGTAGACATGTAAAATTGACTTAACACCTATCACACTTGAAATCAACCTGAAACATCTTGGAACAACATAATCAATTTGAAACAACTCCAAATCAACTTGAAACGTCTCATAATGACTCCAAATCAACTAAGAATGTCTCAGAATGACTTTGAATCAACTCAGAATGACTCCAAATCAACTCAAAAGATTTCAAAACACCTCAAAATTATCCCATAGCATCAAATAGCATATGAAACCCTAATTCTACTATTAATTGAATAATACAACATTATTTGATTAATTCACGTTTCATCATTTCGACCAATTAAATAAATTACATTTATTTAATAAATTTCTAATATAATCTTATTTCGTCCTTATTAGTCAAGCAATGCCAATTTTTTGATTACATCACTAAATCACATTATTCCCCTAAATTGATTAAATTATTAAATCATAATAATTTAATTATGACACCTTCCCTCCAAAATTTGAATAATCAAATCAAACTATTCAAATCATTTATCAAAAATCAAATCAAACTAATGCAATTCTATTTGCAAAAGTCAAAGTTGATTTGCACATTCAACTCACAAAAAGGAATTAATTAATTAAATCAATTAATTCATATTCCTCACCCACTTTCTAATTGAGAAAATCATGGGTCACTAACTAAGCAATCTAATTTTGCTAAATAATCAATATATTTCCTAACTAAAATCAATCAATTGCTAACTAATCAATCTAAAACCTTGACTAGCCAATCTATTCTTCAATCACTCTAATTGTGCAATCAACTTTGCACAATCTTATCATGTCTAAATCCTCTCAACACATGTTTCCCGTTGATCTAGATATTCTCCAACATGATCCTGATCATCAATTTGAAATCTCTTTTCCTATATAAGAAACCTCTCTCCTCACAAATATGGATTAGAGAATTAACATACCTTATGCAATGAAGTGTTGTTGAGATCATCCTTGAGAGAGCTTCATTCCTTCCTTCGATCAACCAAGAATTCATCCACACTTTGCACATGAACTTTGGAGGCTTCATTGTGATAAGATCAATCCAACATCAAGCGAATACACTTCGCTACGGGATGGTGAAACATTCTTTTTCTTTCATTTCATTTGGTAATCAGTAGGTTCCTTATTATGTTTGCAATAGTATAGCTTAATCTCGTATGTGTAGGAGTTTTAGATTTTAGATTTGTGCATTTAATTGTAGATTAGATTCCTTTGTCAAATTGCATGCTTGTTCATCTTGAATTCAAATCTAACATCCTCTCTCCACCTCACACATTTTGGCATGCCCAGTGGGACCTAGGTCCTCCTTACTAACATTTTTATAAGAAAATTTGAAGTTACAGGAATATGAGAGCCTTCTGGAGATGTTTCATGAATTGCCTAGCAAAAGCTCGCTTTTGACTATCAAGATTTATGAGATTTTGCTACAAGAAGCTCGCCTTTGCACTAAGAACAATTTTTTTCTCCAAAAATAATGCTTTTGAAGATTTCTTGGTTTGCACCTGCACGGAAGATCTAAGCTTTTGCCTAATTTTTGAGTATTTGCAAAATTTCTTCTAAGCTTTTGATTTTTTTTAGAGAATTTTCTCTAGAAGACAAGTGATTGGATCTTACACTATTGTAATGAACCTCCTTGCTAACATTTTGTTTGTTTTGCAGGAATTAATGGATTTTTATGTAGGATTTTGAACATACTAACTTATTTTGTGCAAAGAAGACGATCGGTCCAAGATATTTGGAGCCACAAATATTTTTGTTTATTAACTTAGGAATTTTCTTTTCGTGCATTAAAATGAACAACAAAAACTCTCACATTTGATATGGTGTTGCTAAAATGAACCATTTTTAAGTTTTCTAAGTTAGGAATTTCCTTTTGGTTCTCTAAAATGAACAACAACTCTCACACTTGATTTGGTGTTGTTAAAATAAACCATTTTGAAGCTTTCTAAAGTAGGAACTATCTTTTGGTGCTCATAAAAAGAACATAAAACACTTCAATTTTGGGCTCTAAAAATGAACATATTTCATGTTTTCATAATTAGGAACCTTTGAATTTGGTGCATAAAAAGAGTGCAAACGTTTTCCATTTTGTTGACACACGTTCAATTTACATTTGTTGACCAGTTAAGACCGGGCTTGATTCTCTTAGAAACACTTCAATTTTGGGGCTTAAAATGAACAAATTGTTCTTGTTATTTTCACACCATTTCTATCTTAATTGCTTGATGTCCTGAACACTTCAATTGGTGCAAAAATAAAAAGAACATTTTTTTTATGTTATTCACATATTTTTTGAGGATAAGACTACTTGAGGTGTTTAAAATTGCTATGAATTGTATGTCGTGTATTCATTGATTGGAAAAGCCAAATGTTTGTCTTGTCCCCTCATACCTTTTGGTGATCTTGGGTGAGTGAGGACATTTTGAGCTTTGCACCTTTCTTTTTAAGCAAACCTTTTTAGAGGGCCTGCCTACTTGAGGAATCTCCTGCGTCAGAGGACTCATGGGAAACCCAAGCGGTACTTTCATTTTGGAATGATATATAAATCTTTGTGAGTGTGAGGAAAGTTCATCACTCACTGGGTGCAGATGTTCTACACTAATGTATTCTTCCTCAGTATCCTCATGATGCATAAAAACCTGCAAGGGCTGGAAGGTTCTTAATTGAACAAAATTCCGCATGTGTAGGCACTCGAAAATAATATCCCCAGAACATTACTAAGAACTAATTGTTTTAGAAGCCACCCTATTATCCAAAATATTCTTTGAAAGTGGTGCATCTGAATTTCCTTTTGAGAAGTTACTTGCCAAGTCTGACTATAGGCCCGTGCCATAAGTCGCATGTAAAATCATCTCTTCGGAGCATGAGGAAAGACCACCTAAGAGGATGGTTTCTCTCCACTAGGGTAGTAATTTCTTATTAATGTTGAAATTTCCCAATTACATTCAAAAATAATTGTGACATAAAATTTTGTGTTTGATTTAAAGAAAAAAAAACACATCAAAACAAACATTGAACAAGATGGTCAAATAAAAAACCATTTGATTTAGTGTATACTTGTGAAAGAAGCCTTATGTGTTTTCACTCCTTGAAAGGATTTATCCTTAAATGTTTCTGAACATTTTCGCTTTTATTTCAGGTTACCTTGATCAAGGTAAAAATTGGGCAAACTATGGCTTGGGTGTTGTGATTTCGCAACTTGAGCTATTGACATTCAGGTCACATAAACCCCATGCTTTTGAGTCAATCCCGTGCTATTATATCATTTTCCATACTCAAGAACAAAGAGAAAACAAACACACAAAGGTTACAAACTGCCTTTCCAACTCATAGTATTTTTGCTAACACTTAGGGGAAAATAAATTGAAGTTGTTTATAAGGTCATTGTTCAAACAAAACATTTGGAAAATAAAATTGGTCACAAAGTCTCTCATCCACTATTCACATACTACTTATTTGATGTCAAAATCAAACAAAAAATTAGGATCATTCCTTCACTCAAAAATTCTATGATATCAACAGTTACTTGGAACTCATAAATAGTTCAAGTATCTTTCCTAGAACATATCCTCTAGACAAGGAAGTGGAATATCAACCCTAGTTCTTCAACATTTTGATTTCCAAAAAGTAGCCACGTTTAAAAATAACACTCAAATCCTAGGTTCTTGAGCTTCATAGAAAACCACCTCACAACACCATTTACACCTTATGACCATCTGGTGACCCACAATTCTCATTCAACAACCAGGCCTTGTAGCACCGATTATTCAACCTAGTCTCATGCACATTGAGGGTGCACAAACCGACATCATAAGCAGTTTGAGAAATTTTATTTTTGAGAAAAATGAAACACCTCATCATTTTCTTACCACATCAATCATCTTAAACGAAGAGGAATAAAAAGAAAACATAGCAGTCGGAAGACCCATATTACTACCTCCTGCATGGCAATAGGTATGATCCTCTTGGAAATATAAGCAAAGTGACCTTATGATAGGGAATTGAGAACCATAACATCCTCGAAACATGTTGATCTATTACCCAAATTACTCTTATCAAGGGTCAAAACATCAAATAGGGCAACAACAACAAGGATTTGAAAATTACCCTCAAGGAATAATTCTAGAACATAAAATTTCCCTAGATAAAATTAGGAGAGATCTTGAGGAAATTAAACCAAAATCAAAATCCAACGTATCGCCAATGCCATGCACAATGTCAAAACATTACATATCCACAAAAAAATAGACATTATTCCATAAACACCTCAATATCCACATCAACAACACTTCTGATATCTACAATATCAAGAAGTTTTGCAACACCAAGGTGTACCTCAAGTGCAGTATCAAGGAGTTCTACAAAATCAAGAGCAAAATAATCAAGAAAAGCCACAAAGGAAATATTACCAACCAGAAAGGAAATTAACCGCTTTGGGAGAAACTTAAGAGGTAATCATGCATGAACTAGCACAACAAGAATTTATCAAGATCAACGATAGTCAAATTTATGGTGAACCAAACTTTAAACTCCCTTGGTATAACAAGTACAAACAATGTGAGTTCCACAAAATCAAGGGTCACACAACAAACAAAATGTTCTACACTCAAAAATCTCATCCAAGGCCTCATTGATCAAGGAGAAATAACTATTAAAGGGCCATCGACCAATAGCAACAATGATAATGCCTCAACCTCAAAAGTTGAAAATGGCATTCAAGGCTCAAACACTAATGAGAACGTGGACAATTTATCAACCTCAAATGTTGAAAACAACGATCAAGAGCTATCTATCACTGATCATATTGACAATGTCTCTACAGCATCTAGTGAGCAAGAAGACATACATCACAAGTTTAATCCCAAGCATGATTAAAATCAATCACCCAAGTCTAGCAATGATTCATTCCAAAATGTATTTACATCATCCAACCTCATGACATTACATATTAATGATCAAGAGACTCCTAAGCCAACACTTATACCCAATGTAGAAAATCTAAGCCAAGAGCTATCACCCACATGACCACAATTTGAGGAAATCTAAGGATATTTTATAGGTAATCCTTTCTTTGAAATTGATCCATGTCAAGAATGTGAACCAAAGCATGTTGAAGATAATACCATACAAAGTCAAGATCAAAAGACCTTATCATCAAAATACTACAATGACTTGGTAGATATCTTCCAAGACATCCAAGGCTTTTCAAAAGAACACATCCATATGCCAAGCACACATACCCATGAGATGCTTACTCCTTATGGACATGTAGATGATCTTCATTCAAAACAAGAGTCTCATACTCTTGATATCATTACCATGGAACAAGAGTAACGTACTCTTCACATCTGTACACATGATCAAGATATAACAAAATCTATAGACCTGTCAGAGAATTATCAAGAAGAAGCATTAAGATCAAAAAAATCCTCCAGGATAGTTGAAGACATCAAGCATGAAAATATGGAGTAGAGTATCTTAAAATTAGCAAAGATAATTGATAATCCTAAGCAACAGATCATTAGGTATACAACAGTTAAAGGAGCACTAATATATTTTGAAGGGCCATCAAAACACAATATTTTACAAGATCAAGTTAACAATATCAATCAAGAAGTTATCCCACATATGGAGGATTCTACCAATGAAAAAGCTATCACATTTGAAGATCCACAACAAAACAGAGAAGGATTAGCATCTTGTTTCCAAGGTAAGACATATCCTATGGACAATAATTTTTTTCAATAGATACATTATCAAGACAAAGGATTAGGCCTACATGAACAAGGTATCTTAGCACTAGTGCAAAATATTGGTAGTCCTAAGCATCAAGGTCTTGGTTATTCAACAAGTAAAGGATCTAAACATATCAGTGATACCTCTATTATACCGAGGGAAACTTTATCTAATGTAAGAATCAATATAGAGAGCATGAAGAGTCCTTATGATAAAATTTCCACCAACGCTACATATCATGAATCATCACCCATGAATTTTTCCACCCTCTCATTAGGACCAACAACAAGAGAAAAAGATAAATTAAAGAAAGGAACAAGTCATTAAAGCAAATGAATCAACAAAGCAAAATGGACAAGAAATATTCAAATGGATACAAAAGAAAAAGAAAGAAAATCATCGCTATCAAACTCCATTAGTCAAAGAAACTATGGGGAAAAATAAAAAAAGGAAGTTCATCCATCAAAAAGGTCCAAAAATGCAAAAGAAAGCTTCAAGAGCAACCTACAAGGTATATCAAGATGTTGGTCCCAATCAAATCTCCATATCCACCCATCATTTCTCATCATACCAAGTTTGGAGAGTCAAAGGTTCTAAAATACCAACCAATCCATTTGAATATCATATCCCTCAATGCATTTCACCATCCATGGTATCCAAATCTCACATTGACCATGTGTTGCCAACAAATCTTTATCAGGACTCTAAGGGAACTCTATCGTGATGTGTGCATCAAGGTAAGGTTAACTCCAGTATCAACAAAGAAAACAAGTGTTAGGGGTTACATTCAAGTGCTCATATCTTAGAAAAAAAACTTCTCCAAGCATGATATCATTGGCACATCATGACAACAACAACAACCATATCAGCACCAGCGACTACATCAACACCACCAGGTGGTTCAAACATGAGCAAAATATTGTCACCATGATGGAAACTTGGTAAATAGGCATTTTGTGTGGCATCAAAAATCAATAAAAAACAAAAAAGATCAAGAAAATAGTCAAGAAAAAAATCATCCTCTAGTGAAAACCACTATGGTGGCACTTTGGACAAGTACCATGATGAAAACCTGGAAAACAAGCATCATGTGTAGAATTGAGCATCTAAGTGTGTCATTTCAGGTGGAAACATCTCGACCTATCCAGAATAAATCCCATCCATTTTTATCCCATTCCAATGTATCTTGATCTTGACAAATGTTTGGTGTACACTTTACACTTTACTTATGGAAAACATCTTGACATGGGTCACTATCATTGATCCTATTATATCCAACATTATTTGAGCCATGAGGCATTTTCCAAAGGGGCATACTCTATCGAAGCATGTTATCCTATCACAAGATAATCCATCACCGACATTGCTAGACACTGGGGGAAAGTACTTACATCTTGCTTCGGAATAAATCTTGATCTATGTCTTCTAGCTCACATTGTGATCTAGGAATTGTCCAAATAGCAAGGTGTACCACATGGTACCCTTCCCAATTCGTACCATCAACAAGGTATCCTGCCAATGCACTTTCAGGGTAGCCTTCAAAACAACTCATCCCATCAATAAGGTATCCCAACAACGCACTATTAGGGTAACCTTTCAAATAGTTCATCCCAACAACAAGGTGTACCACCAACACACTACCAATGTAACCTTCAAAAGATACCAACAACGAGGATTATTCCTTCACTTAATTTTTTTAATATATCAACAGTTGCTTGAACCCTACAGCTAGTTCAAGTAATATTTTCTGCAACATATCCTCTAGAAAAACAAAGTGAAATATCAATCCAAGTTTTCAGTATCTTACACCCCAAGCAAGAGGGTAAAAATACAAAATCCAAAAAAAAAAACATTTGAAAAACATTGAAAACAAAACATCGTTGGGTTATTCCTTCACTCAAAAATTCTAAAGATATCAATAGTTGCTTGAACCCCACGGCTAGTTCAAGTAAGCTTTCCCACAACATATCCTCTAGAAAGCAAAGTGAAATATCAATCCTAGTTTTCAATATCTTCTACCCCAAGCAAGAGGGTAAAAATCCAAAACAATAAATTTGAAAAACATCAATAACAAAACAACATAGTGGGGTTATTCCTTCAATTAAACAGTCTAAGATATCAAAATTTTCTTGAACCTCACATCTAGTTCAAGTAGATTTCCCGCAACATATCCTCTAGAAATAGAAGTGGAATATCAATCCATATTATCAATGTTGTTTACCCAAAAACAGTTTATGCTTTGAGTCAAATGGTCGAACTACGCGATCTCTGCATGTACAACATAGGAAAGGATTATTAGCCCGCAAGACCCTAGGTCAGTCCCCTTAGGTTTCCAACATGCTTTATTTCAACTTAGTCAAAAACACAAAATCCAAAAACATCCAAAAATACAAAATCCAAAAAATATTCACAAAACAGAAAAGGTCAAAAACAAACAAACCAAGTGAACTACAATTCTCTATGTGTACAACATAGGCAAGGCTTATCTTTGATGAGCCCTCGAGGCCCTAGGTAAGTCCCCAAAAAACAAAAAAAACATCATAAAACTTAGAAAAACCAAAAAGACCCATCCCACCCATCAAAATCTGCAATAAACTATTCACCCATAATAAACAAATCATCACACTCACCCTTTGAAAAAACAAACAAACAAACAAAGAAAACATCAACAACTAGAACCTTAAAGCAAACAATCATGAAGGCTTTGACTATAAACAAACAGAAACAAAGCCAAAGTATCAACTACCTATATTTTTGACAAGTCCCAACAACATTTTGAGATATGCCTTAATGGATTTGTTCCTACGATAGACATGATCAACATTAGATAATAGCCCTACCCAAAACATATATGGCAAGTGATACTGCAACATTGTTTTATATTTTTATAGTCTTATCTTTTCGATTTATTTTATTGACTCATTCCTAGGATCTCTCGAGGATGTCCATAAGGATTTAAAGAAGAAGTAATGGGTGAAATGAACATCATTTCGGTTTGTTGTTTGTAAGATATTTTTGTATAACTACCATGGGAAATACTTACTTTATTGAGTGTATAAAAGTTGTGTTGAAATAATTCGTGTAGCAGTTGCATGTTAGGTATTTCATACCTCTTTGTGTAAATGGTCCGAAATTTGTGTAGCAGTTACATGTTAGGTATTTCATACCTCTCTATGTAAATGGTCCAAAATTCATGTAGCATTTCCATGTTATGTGTCCTATATCTCTCTGTGTGACTGGTCTGAAAAGTTCTAACACAACCCAACTATATATTTTAAACAAAGTTTTTGTATGTATGATATGAACAAGAATACTCTTTATTTGTAGAGTCAAAGTCCACACAATGGATACAAAGTCACCTTGATCATTAATACCTTGGTGCATCATATCTGTTTGCTACATCAAACATGATTGTTCAAAACTATGAAGCCTCCAAGTAAAGAGAAAGCAATTTATCAATTACTAACAACATCAAATTTCTATCTATCATCATGATATTTCTTCTAACGTTCATCTTGCATCCACAATGTCATCATTACATATCATGATGATAATAAATGAATTAAAACATCATGTATCATGAATGGGGCATCCATCCATATCATATGCATACATCATCATATGTCATCATTAGTGAAACAAGTGTGATAGGATAGTACAAAATGATACATATATATGAGGCCTCGACTGGGCCAATGAATATATATACAAAAAATCATGTCTGCAACATGTCTCTGAACAACAACATAATAAAGATCAAGTACACTGCCCAACAAAAAGGGAAACACTCTATAGACCAGGCTGCAGACCACCATCTGGATATGGTTGTCTAATAGGATGACCACCTACAATCATTTTAACTCATGATATTATGGTTGAACCATAGAATTTTTTGGCACCACAATACTCTCTAACTCTTCTAGGGTTTTGCACCTAAAAGGAGAGAGGTAGGCCAAAGATGCTAGCTAGGTTCACTCGAATTATGCGATGTAGGATGTTATTATGCCTAGATGAAATGATTTAAATACAATTAAATGATCTATATGACTGATTATGTACACAAAATCTAAGATTTATGCTATGTTGGAAAACACAGTGTTGTTTGCAAAAAGCTTGAAAGAATGAACAGAATGCAAATTAATCCAAACAAAAGACTATTTTTTAGAATGTGTGCACCTGGGAAACTGAAGAAGACTAGAGAAAAATTTGGAAAATTGATGAAATTTGATTTTGAGCCGACTAGGACTCATTTGCCACCCTAGGAAAATTAGTCCCAGTTCTAGGTTTTTCTGCACATAAGCTATTTTTTGTCAACCGAGAACCAGGATTTGCATCTAACTCAAAATTGCATCTCAGGAGGGAATCATTTTCTATGCATGGCGAATCAGTCCACTTTCAAATTTCTACAACTTCAAATCTTTGTTTTGCACCTTGACACCTGCACAACAATTTCTGATGGAAACTCGACTTGAGATCTTAGAAAATTCTTTCAAAAAAAATTAAAATTGTTTTTCTAATGGGGGGTTTTCTTGGTCAAACCCCTAGTTCGGAATTAAACCTTGAATGAAGAAAAATATGCATAAAACCCTAGTCTTAGATGTGTTAAAGACTAGGAAAGTCTAAAATATGACAAAAGCCTTATTCTATTGTGCTAGAATAAGAAATGCAAATATGATTTGTGTGATGCAAGATATCAACACTAGAAACATTACAACACATCAAAAATGGAGATAAAATGACATGCAAATTAAAAGTAAACAAAATGCAAACCTTAATATGAAGATAGAGTGAAAATGGAAGATGGAATCACTTTGAAACCAAGTCTTTAGGTGTGATTTGATGGCTAGTTTCATCTCCTCAACCTATATTTATCCATTATTCACCATAGGCATCCATAATCAACCCTTTGCAATGTTGAATCTTGACCTAAAGAGTGAGCTTCAAGACTTGTAAAACCCCTAGTTTTTTGCCCTAAAACTTTAACTTTTACTAGTGAGACTTGTTGTAGAAGACTTGTCTTTAGAAATTGCTTTTGTGAAATGACTAAAAGATGTGTAAAATGACTTAAAATGAGTATTTATAAGCAACAACACCTAATTTTCTTGTTATTTAGACCTAAGAGGCCAACATTTACTGGAAATTCAAGTTGAATTAATTAAATTATCGCTTCAAATTGAATTTTCCCTCAAAAGGGACTCATTTTCCACCCTTGGCGAATGGGTCCCACCAGAGGAGACTCATTTGCCCAAGATGGTGAATGGATCCCACTACTAATTTTTGAAGGTGGGTTTTCGGGGTATGAAAGAATTAAATGTTGTTTGTTGGGTTTTAGGTGATTTCTTAGGTGAAACATGCCTCTAGATAAAAAATAATGGGTCTCAAGGGCCTATAAATGTTGTTTTGAAGGATAAATGATGTGGGGGGACTCAAAAGTGGGTCTAATTATGCGTGGAATTGTATCTTTTCTCAAGAGGGTCCAATTTTCTATTGGACAAGGGTTTCACTCTAAACATGTACAACAACACAAAATGACACAAAACATGATGACAAACGACATTTAGGATGACAAACAAACACATGCTAGGGGTCCGAGCAAATGCTAAAGTCAAATGCAACATGAAAAGTCAAATGGAATGGTTTTAGGAAAATTCTCACTAATCACCAAGCAAAGGTGCAGATTTCAGTCAAATGCAAGGAAACAAGGGTGAGGATCTTGGTCAAATGCATGGATTTAAGTCAAAGGCGAGGATTAAGAACCTAGAGCAATCAAAAACAAGCTTTTTGATCAAAGGCGAGCTTTCAGGCCAAATGCTTAAAACAAAGGCATGGATTTTAGTCAAAGGTGAGGGTTTTCAACTAGCAAAGGTGAGAAAAATGATGCAAATGCTCAAAAATCATCAAAACTTCACTATTGACTAGTAATCAGGACTTTTTTTTACCCTATCTTCAAATGACCATATCTTGGTCATACAAAAGTACTTTTTAGTGCCTTTTTTTTTAAATGGGGTAGAATTTCATGATCTTTGCAATGATGTAGGTGGCTTTTAGTTTTTCTATAGTTAAATTTTCCATTGGGGTCATGAGCTTGACCTAAAATAGATTTTTTTTCAGCCAACCTCTGGAGGGGGCAGTACAGAGTCCTACCATTGTTCCACAAAACATCAAGGCATAATGGGGCATAATTTTTTTCCAAAAACTTGATCTTAGAAATAGAATCTTTGAAACAAAGCAACCAATACTTTGTATCAAAGAGGGGAAAAATGTAGACATGTAAAATTGACTTAACACCTATCACACTTGAAATCAATCTAAAATATCTCAAAATGACTCGAAATCAATTCAAAATGTCTCAAAACGACTCCAAATCAACTCAAAACGTCTCAGAATGACTCTGAATCAACTCAAAATGTCTCAGAATGACTCTGAATCAACTTAGAATGTCTTGGAATGATTTTGAATAAACTCAGAACATCTCAAAATCAACTTAGAATATCTCAAAATACCTTGGAATCATCCAACAACATCAAATAGCATTGAAAACCCTAATTATACTATTAATTGAATAATAAAGCATTATTTGATTAATTCATGTTTCATCATTTCAACCAATTAAATAAATTACATTTATTTAATAAAGTTATAATCTAATCTTATTTCGTCCTAATTAGTCAAACAATTCCAATTATTTGATTATGTCACTAAATCACATTATTCCCCTAAATTGATTAAATTATTAAATCGTAATAATTTAATTATGACACTTTCCCTCCAAAATT
The DNA here is from genome assembly GCA_007258455.2 of Sequoia sempervirens. Lineage (NCBI taxonomy): Eukaryota > Viridiplantae > Streptophyta > Pinopsida > Cupressales > Cupressaceae > Sequoia > Sequoia sempervirens. The sequence continues at coordinate 457,458,389 of VDFB02058242.1, forward strand.
TGAATAATCAAATCAAACTATTCAAATCATTTATCAAAAATTAAATCAAACTAATGCAACTCTATTTGCAAAAGTCAAAGTTGATTTGCACGTTCAGCTTACAAAAATGAATGAATTAATTAAATCAATTAATTCATATTCCTCACCCACTTTTTGATTGAGAAAATCATGGGTTGCTAACTAAGCAATCTAATTTTTCTAACTAATCAATTGATCTACTTCCTAACTAAAATCAATCAATTGCTAACTGGTCAATCTAAAACCCTAAGTAGCCAATCTATTCTTCAATCACCTAATTGTGCAATCAACTTTGCACAATCTTATCATGTCTAAATCCTCTCAACACATGTTGATCATTGATTTGGATATTCTCCAACACAATCCTGATCGTCGATTTGAAATCTCTTTTCCTATATAAGAAACCTCTCTCCTCACAAATACGGATCGGAGAATCAACACACCTTATGAAATGAAGTGTTGTCGAGATCATCCTTGAGAGAGCTTCATTCCTTCCTTTGATCAACCAAGCATTCATCCACACTTTGCACATGAACTTTGGAGGCTTCGCTATGATAAGAGCAATCCAACATCAAGCGAATACACTCTGCTATGGGATGGTGAAACTATCTTTTGCTTTCATTTCATTTGGTAATCAGTAGGTTCCTTATTATGTTTGCAATAGTATAGCTTAATCTTGTATGTGTAGGAGTTTTAGATTTTAGAAATGTGCATTTGACTATAGATTAGATTCCTTTGTCAAATTTCATTCTTGTTCATCTTGAATTCAAATCTAACGTCTTCTTTCCCCCTCACACACATACTGATACATTCAGATGAGGATTTGAAGCATGACTAATGTTGGAGACATGTTGTAGAAGGTCTATACTAGGTCTCTTGCTCTCTCCTAATGTCCTTGATAAGATATGTGTTGTTGAAAGGAAATTTTGGTCTCCACAAGTTTCTCAAATGATTCTAGTTTGAGAAGCTGCATTGAAGTCTATTTGGGAGAATGCTCCACATTCCTCCACTGTTACAGTTTTGGTCTTATGGTTTGGTATTTAATGTCAGTGCTTTGTGTACATTGCACTCATATCTTTTTTAGGTCACTTGTGTTGTTGAGGAGATTTCTATGAATTGCAGAAGGTTGACAGTGTTGCTAGTTGTCTAGATTGGTTAAATAAATAATCTAAATTTCTTTGTATTGATTCCTCTACTCCTGTAACTTGGTATATGTGCTCACAAAATCTATAAAATGTATCAGTTCCAATCTTATATGCTGAAGTGGTCTGCAAGTTTTCTACAAATGTTACATCATCTGGTTATGTTTTTTGTGTTTCATGAATAGAGTTATCTATGCCTTTTTGATCTGTAGTTATTGATGGCATGACATTATGGGAGAAGTGTACAAAAGTGATGTTGGATGTTCCTTGAACATCCCTATGTGATCCACACGTTGCTAATTAGCAACTTTGGTGTCGTATTATGTCTTTAGTTGTCTTTCTAGGTTATTAGTGGATATTTGGCTGGTAGGTCCTGTTCCTTTGCTTGTGCCACATGCTTGGCGGTTTGCACCAATAATGGAATATGTGTCATGATAGATTTAGTCACCTATCTTTTTTGGGACTGCTTCAAGTAAATTCAATTGAAAGAGTGATTATGGGTCGACTGGGTGTGTGCTTCAATATTTAATCCACACGTTTCTTTGATGCCAACTTAAGTTGATGTGCACCTATGTGTAATTAATTTTGGATCACAATTAAATAAGTGCTAATATTGTTTTGGTCCTCTCTATCTTCAGGATAGGACTGCATTATGCTTTAATGGTCGACTAGTTATATCAATTATGTGTTCTCTTCCTAGCTAACCTAATTGAAGAATTGAAGTGTTGTGATGGATATAAATGGAAGATCATTCCAATTGCACCAAGATGCAAAAGTGTACATGTCCAAAGAAACGTGTATATGAATCATATTGAATATTCAACAAAGATAGTGCTAAATATTATGGAAGGAAAGATCAATTATGCTTAAATTCCTCAGTCAATAGAGAGTTGTGTTGGAATTCTTTGTAATTCTCTTTAAATCATATTGAATACTTCTTTGAGATAGTGAATCTCATCAGGTCCCTATATCTTGGTCCTAGAGTTGGTTGGTACTTTAGTGTTGCAAGTCCTTTTGTATATTGCTCTAAGGTAGTGAGCCTTCCGACAAGTCTTTTTTGCAATGAGCCTTATATTTTCTATCTTTATTTTTTAAAGGAGTTTGAGTTATGCTTAAAGTTTCAAGTTCTGGAAGGGGATAAGTTTTTGTGTAGACTGATTCACCCCCCTCTCAGTCCCTAAAAGTGTTCAATAATTGGCATAAGAGCCAAGTTCCTCTAAAGAAGCTTAAATACTTGAGGCAAAGATTTGGGATGGAACATGATGGTTCATACAAGGGTCATAGGTTTGATGGGACTAATTACTCCTACTAGAATATGAGAATGGAAGGACACCTAAACTCTCTTGGTTTTGGTGTTTAGCAATTAGTCAAAAGTGGTTATGTTGCTCCTACCACTCCTATTATAGATCCTACTGAAATCATATTGTATGAATGTAATGCTAGAGCCAAGAATGCTATTTTGTGTGGATTAGATAAAATTCAAAATTGTTGAAGGTGATGAATTGAAATTCTTCCAGAGATGCTTGGGAGAAGCTTAGCAATATTTATGAAGCAAATTCTAAAGTGAAGCAAGCCAAGATGCAAATTTTCAAGAGTAGATTCAAGACTTTGTGGATGATAGATGATGAAGAAATTGCAAGCTATATGCTCTAGATCCAATAAGTTGTTACTAAAATTATTGATCTTGGTGGAGAAGTGAAGGAAAGTGAAATTGTGAAGAAGGTTTTGATATCTCTCCCTAAATATTACAATCATAAAGTGTCTACCATTGAAGAATCCAAAGAATTATATCAGTATTCAGTTGAGGAAATATTTGGTACTCTTACTACCTTTGAGATGAGAGAATTTGATAAGGATGTTCCAAAAAGAGAAGTTCCTTTCAAAGTCAACAAAAAGATTGAAGATGAGGCTTCTGATCAGAATGAAAAATTTGATGATGTTGAAGCTAACTTTGTGAGAAGATTGAAGAAGGGAACTGAAAAGTACAATGGTAAGTTACCTTTTAAATGTTTCAATTATGGAAGAATAGGTCACTTTGCATCTAAATGGCCTTATAAAGATACGATGATAGCAATAAAAGAGACAAGATCGAGAAGGGTCTCTTCTCTAAGGAAAGCATTGGTTCCTCTAAGGATGAGGATAATGATTCAAATGATGATCTTTATAGATTTCAATAATACTGATAAAAAGTATAATATTGACAAGCATAAGGGGTCTAACTCCTTGAGTGATGAAGATATATTTTCCTTTGATCCAGATCTGAAATATATGTAACTTGAAGGTTGGGACTTCAATTTAGATGCACGAGGAATTGAATTTGAAGGAAAACTTAGGTCTACATTGGAAGACCTAAATGAAGCAAGAAGTCTAAATCAAAAATATGAAAGCTTTCTTGTAGAATCTAATAATCTAAGAACTCAAGTAGAAGAAGGAAAAAGATATGAAATCAAACTAAAAGAGGTAGAAGTTTTGATCTCTGATTTGAAAATAAAGGTTGAAGAAGGGAATATGACTGAAGTTTACTTGAATGTCAAGCTCAATGACAAAACTACTAAATTTTTAAATCTTAAAGAAGAAAATGTCGCTTTGAGGAATGCCCTAAAAAGAGAGAACGAACAAATTTACAAAGGAGAGAAGCTTGGTCTTGAAAGTTCAAAATCAAATGAAAAGAATGAAACAAAAGAAGAGAGATTTTGCACTAAAGACTCTAAGAAGAATGCCTCCGGAGATATAAATAATATTCATATTGGAAAGAAAGAAGGTGGAGCCAATCCTAACTAGAAGCAAAAAAGTTTCAAAAGTCCTTCATTGGAAAAAAAACATGCTCCTAACAGGTTCAATCAATCCTTTCAAGGTTGTTTCTCTTGCAATATTTTTGGGCATAAGGCTACTAACTGTAGATTTAGGCAAAGAATGAATAATAACGTAAGAAGTAGATCATATGTACCTCAAAAAAATAAAGTTGTTTTATTTCATGGATATTTCTATGCCTACAACAACTATGATCACAAAGTTGATGAGTGTAGATCTAAGGTAAAGAGGAACAACTCTATTCCAAAGCACAATATTGTGTGCTACAAGTGTAATAAGATGGAACACAAGGGAAACAATTATAGAAATAGTTTTGTGATGAGGACTACACCACTCGAAACCTACAAAAAACACAACAATAGATACCAACATAGAAGATGCGAGACAAAAAGTAACCCACTTTCAATTATTTTCAAACAATGAAAATGTAGTTTTAGAACTTACAATGTTACAACCCCATGGGCTTGATTCATTACAAAAAAATCAACTCTAAGAGAAAATCTATTATTCAGAGCCACAATCTCCATTAATGGAGCCACCTTCTACAAACCACCACTTATCCCTTTTTATTTTACCCAATAACCACCCTAGAATGTTCTGGAAAGGGTAACTTTCCCTTTTTTTTGGTGTCAAAAGTCTCGCTATTTGATTTCTTGCCTAGGAAGTGGTGCAGGGGCACCCACAAGTTTCATGCCTCTGAGAGGCAAAAGTGTCATTTTGTTTTGTTTTTTTGGCTTTCTCATGTAATAAGGTCATCATGGGTCATTTTATGCTTGTAATAATCTAGATTGAGTCTTAGGATATAAGGTGTTGTCAAATTGTTAAAGGTGTGAAAGTTGTTGAATGTTGTCAAAGCAACTTTTGTCTTTTCGATGTAAAGAATGGAATTAACGTTGTTTTGTTAGTCCATAATTCAAAAATTGGTTGAGGACCATTGAGACAGGTTGAGGGATGTTTAAAATACCTAGTTCCATCGACCAAAGAGGTTAGATGTTGAATTGTTGAAGTTAGAAGCAATAAAACACCTTAATTTCTACATTTCTAGCATGTTCTTTCATGTTCTATTGTGTGGTACGAGACTATAAGAACGTATGGTGATCTAAAACCAATTGGGAATGAATTTTTTTTTAATCTACTTCCTAACACAATTGATTACATTTATTTACATTAAAAAATAAAGGAGTTATAGCTATTTCTTTGCAAACTGGTTTGAAACCCTAGGTAGGGTAGGCAATGAGCAAGAAAAATGTGTTTCTCCCCATTCCACCAGTAAAAATCCCTATAAATTGGTGGAATTTCTTGTAATATGATGTTCTTTGATAATAAATACTTGCAGATTCTAGGGTGTATGACTGCACGTGCAAGGATGCAATAGAGACCCAATATCTCTATGTATTAGGCCTAAAGACTAGTAAACAGTTTGAATTAGCATTGGAGGAATCTAAGCAATGTTGATTTGACTACTGGGAGATGTTGAAGAGTGTGTGGGGACCTTATTAGAGCAATGGAATTGTTGGATCATTCATTGAGAGGCCTTTGGGATCAAGCCCTAGTACTTAACATGCCTAGTTGCTTAATTAGGCCTAATCTTAAAGTGGGGCAGTCAATTTTTGAACTTTGCATTTCAAAGTAACCCTATCTAGTTTTTTGATATGTTGAAGAGTGGAAAAAAGGGTATCTAAATTTTTTTTCACAATCTAGGTATTAGGTCTTCCCTAAAATTTGTTGACAAAAATCTCATTTTGAAAGGCTACTAGGTTAAAGGGATAGTTTGTGAAGGAAGGCCCATTTGTTGGTGTGTGAGGTCTTTTGTGAGTGGTTACTAAATGAGTTTGATATATTAAGTACCAAAGGGTCCTTTTGGGTGATTTTGGGTTGTGTTTACCCTTCAATGGCTTGTTGCTTTCAAGGTCAAATATCTACCCTTGTTAAGGAAGTCTTCCCTATTATGATTGTCTTTGAACTTTGAGAGATGAATGAACCCATTGTTGTGAAATATGGTATCAATCATGTAACTTTTTCCCCTGCTCTACATCAAATTGGTATCAAAGTGTAGGTTTGATCTAAAGAGGGAAAATTTGAAGAGAAGAAGGAATAAGATGCTTCCAAAAGGGAATCCACTAGCTAGACAGATGAATGAATTGAAGGAGAAACATGCAAGGGAGATGAGATAAATGAAGGAGAGACTTGTTTCCTTGGAAATAAGTCAGAAAAGAGGAATGGTCACAGGAGACTTTAGTGAACAAGAAGAAGAAGAAGAAATGGAAGAGGAAATTTCCCAAGAGTCTGAGGAAGAGATGGATCCTAATGAATTGAGGGTGGAAAATCTCTTGAAGGCAGTGAAGGGAGAAGGCCCTAAGATCAAGATGGATTTACCCATGTATGGAGGAAATTTTGATAGTGAAGAACTCCTAGATTGGATAGGAGCATTGGATAACTACTTTGACTATGAAGATGTGCCAGAAGATCAAAGGGTGAAGTTTTCCAAGACAAAGTTGAAGGTCTATGCCTTGCTTTGGTGGGATTATGTACAGGATGAAAGGAGAAAGAAGGGGAAGTCTAAAATAAACTATTGGGATATTGATCCAGGTGGATCTTGAAGGCCTCAAAAATCTAGTACCTTTAGAATCTCCCGAAACTGGCATCAATGCATAGAGCACAGTGATACGATCCTGACACAACTTGAAGCGTGTCAAAAGGAGTTCATTTGCTTGAGATATGCTCGGTCAAAGTTCAACAAGGGTCGAGGATGCTAGATGGTTGACTGGAAAATTGACTATCCTCAAATCAGGTGAAATTAGTCTCAGATCGAAGAGCTCGCCGAAAGGATTCTGACGCAACTTGAATCACATCAAAAGGAGGTCGTATGTGCAAGTTATGCTTGGTCAAACCTTCGGTCAAACTGAGTACCAGAGCCATCAGAAAGGCAAAAAAATTGATCATCTCAGAATTCATCAAAATTGGCATCAAATCAAAGTGCTCGTCAAGAGGATTTCGGTGATGTTCATTTCGTCGAAAACGGAGCTCGTATGACGGAGAAACAATTGGTCAAAGTTTCAAGTTGACTTGGTGGACTTGGAGGTACAGGTGATGATGTCAGCATCCGTACGTGATGACGTTAGTAATCCGTAAAAATCTGAAGTGGACCAATCGGGTGCTAACATGTGTCCATCCGTACAGGAGATGTGGCATGTCGTACACCCAGGTGGCATCCGAGTCAGTGGTCCAGTCAGTAGTGATATGTCTTCAGCAACGAATGAAGTGTTGACACATGGCATTTCTTGGCATTGAAACGTACCCCTATCCTCCGTCGGCATCAGTGAGTTTGGTTGGCTATTTGTTCAACAAAATTTTTTTTCAAGTTTGTTTGTTTCAACAAAAAGGTTGTTGGGGCTCGACCCCGTGATCTCCGCGAAAATAGCTAAGCCATTAGTTGTTACACCGCGCATTGTTTCCTCACCACATATGGAACCCACTTTTGTTTTGTTGTGTTTGACAGCAAAGTTGAAAACAAAATAGTGGTCTGCAGGGTTGGAACCCCCGACCACGCGTATGTGTAAAAGGTATGCCACCAATACACCACTGAATGGTGACTAAATATGTGTGGTGTTAGTTTAGATTTGTTACATATTTCAGCCCGAGGCCATAACAATATGGCCTATTTTTTTATTATAACCCCCTAACCACTAAAACAAAAGTGGTTTGAAATGCCAAAAGGGGTTGGAAAAAAGGTTGTTCGAGATGTGAAAGGGTGTTATTCATTTAATATTTTGTTAATCCTTTTTAGGCAAATTGTATGTATATAAAGGGAGATGGTGAGAGTGCTTTTCATTCGGAGATTCAGGTGTGAGAGTGTTCTCATTCCGGGATTAAGGATATTTGAGGAGTCTTGTGAGAATTTTCTCTTGGGAGAATTGGGGAAATTCTTGTAAAGTGTGTTCTCATTTCTTAGCTCTTGGAGAGTTTTGTTGCTCTTAGTAAAGGGTTTATCGGAAAGTGAGAATTTTCTTGTAATGGGCTAAGTGGTCTCTAGCGAGAAGAGATAATAACTTAGTGAGTCCATTGAGAGATTTTGTACGACTTTTGAGTCTTTTGTAAAGGCTTGATGCCTATGTACTCTTGTGTGAGAGAGAGTTGCAGCTTTATTGTTTGAAAGCATTGTAAAGGTGACGAAGGAGTTAGGCACGAACATGTTGCTAGAAAAATCATGTCATTGCAGTGTGGAAGTAGGAAGAGCCTGAATTGCAAGAATATTCCTAGGAAGCAGATTGTAACTCAGTGAAGAACTATGGTGATGTAAAAGAATTTGCATCATAGTAATGGCATCGATCACACTTATTTGCGGATCCAGAGATGTAGCCAAAAACTGGTGAACTCTGTAATCAAATCTTTGTCTCTCTTTTCTTGGTGTATGATTTTTGTTAGCTTCTCTATTTTTCCTATGTTTTATGTGGTTATTTGCTCAATTCACAAGCATCATCAGTTACGATCTTAATTTTAAATCTATATCTTGGTGAATCTAACAAGTTGTTTAGTGATTCATAGTAAGGAGTTTACAGATCAAGTTGGTATCAGAGCTAGTCTGACAAGTTGCAGGTTGTGGAATACTTGGAGCAAATTCAAGTAGTGAGGTGAGATGTCATCACATAAGGAAAATCATTTTCCTTTTGTATTCGATGCATAATTTTATAAGACCTTCATGGCGATGAAAGCCAAGGTTGATGAAATGGACGAGGAATGGAAGTTTGAAAAAGAAGGCTTGTTGAAGAAAGTCAAAGATGCAGACTCGGTGAAAGCTCCTCATTCTTTTCATTCTCTTCCTTGTTCTCTTGGTGATTCTGAGAAACAGTCTCAAGGTGTTGGATTGAGGTTGTCCACCAAGATGGACTATGACGGAAAGGGTCTTGGTAGTCATGGACAAGGCATGGTTGAATCTATGAAGATGGAAGTTGGACCTCGCTATGCAAGATTGGGGTATGGTGAAGGAGAATGCTCCAAGGCAATGGACGCAAAGAATTCTCTGAAAGAAGAACCATTCCAAGAATGATCTAAGAGAGGTGATGGCACATCACTTTTAGGCAGTGGTGACACATGCAAGATGTCCAAGAGAAGAACGAACACAGATTCTTCTCGGCATGCATGCACCAAGGGTGACCATCAAAGGTATAATAAAGCTAATTGTTCCAATGTTTCTTTTGATTTTAAGAAAATTGGCAATGTAAAAATTTTATGGTATAGAAGACCGTGTACATTTTGTGGGTTGAATAACCATAGTGTTTCCAAGTGTTGGAAAAGAATGGCTTAGTACAGGAAAGTAGAGTCAACCAGGAAAGGGACACCATGTAAAGAATCATCTCCAATGCAGAAGAAAGATAAGGGAAAGAAATTTTGGATGTTGAAAACACCTTGCTCTTATTGCAACAAAGGTGGTCATCAGGAAGCTAATTGTTGGAAGCTTCATCCAGAGCTTCATCCAAAGAAGGATAAGAAGAAGATTGCAGTTGATTCTCCATTGGTGAACACAGGGCAAATGAAGAAGCTCATGTATGTGACGAAATTTTCTTCACTCATGTCTGTAAAGGTGGAAAAAGCAGATGATTTGAAGCATGAAAATGAAGTAGTTGCTTGTAAGCCTAACTATCATGTGTTTCAGGGACCATCAACACTATAACATGAAGATTTGTCGTGGAAACCTATCAAGAGGATTAAAAGTATTGTTAGCTCATTGTCATTAATATCCTTGTATTTGTTAATGCTCCTAATGTTTTGTACATGTATAGTAGCTGGGATAATGAATGCGAAAGGATGTGAGAAAATGCAAATGGGTAGCAATGTGATTGCAGTTTTCATAATTGTTGTACAAATTTTTGATGAAACAGGTGCATAGAAAGGGTGGACAGATACTGGACAAGTGGGAAGGTGTTTTCTCTCATGTCGTGTCTGATTAAGAACCTTTTGGAGGTCCAAAAGTTCCTCAGTGGGGAGGAATGATCCAGGTGGATCTTGAAGGCCTCAAAAATCCAGCAACTTTAGAATCTCACGGAACTAGCATCAATGCATAGAGCACAACGATACGATCCTGACGCAACTTGAAGTGTGTCAAAAGGAGTTTGTTTGCTCAAGATATGCTCGGTCAAAGTTCAACAAGGGTCGAGGATGCTAGATGGTTGATTGGAAAATTGACTATCCTCAAATCAGGTGAAAGTAGTCTCAGATCGAAGAGCTCGCCGATAGGATTCCGACGCAACTTGAATCACGTCAAAAGGAGGTCGTATGTGCAAGTTATGCTTGGTCAAACCTTCGGTCAAACTGAGTACCAGAGCCATCAGAAAGGCAAAAAAATTGATCATCTTAGAATTTTTCAAAATCAGCATCAAATCGAAGTGCTTGTCGAGACAATTTCGGTGACGTTCATTTCATCAAAAATAGAGCTCGTATGACGGAGAAATGTCTGGTCAAAGTTTCAGGTTGACTTGGTGGACTTGGAGGTACAGGTGATGATGTCAACATCCGTACGTGATGACATTAGCAATCCGTAAACATCTGAAGTGGACCAATCGGGTGTTGACACGTGTCCATCCGTACAGGAGACGTGGCATGCCGTACACCCAGGTGGCATCCGAGTCAGCAGTCCAGTCGGCAGTGACGTGTCTTCAGCAACGAATGAAGTGTTGACACGTGGCATTTCTTGGCATTGACACATACCCCTATCCTCCGTCGGCATCGGTGAGTTTGGTTGGCTGTTTGTTCAACAAAGTTCATTTTCGTGTTTGTTTGTTTCAACAAAAAGGTTGTTGGGGCTCGACCCCATGGTCTCTGCGGAAACAGCCGAGCCGTTAGCCATTACACCGCTCATTGTTTCCTCACCACATATGGAACCCGCTTTTGTTTTGTTGTGTTTGACGGCGGAGTTGAAAACAAAATGGTGGTCGGCAGGGTTGGAACCCCCGACCACGCGTATGTGTAAAAGGTATGCCACCAATACACCACCGAATGGTGACTAAATATGTGTGGTGTTAGTTTAGATTTGTTACATATTTTGGCCTGAGGCCATAACAATATGGCCTATTTTTTTATTATAACCCCCTAACCACTACAACAAAAGTGGTTCGAAATGCCAAAAGGGGTTGGAAAAAAGGTTGTTCGAGATGTGAAAGGGTGTTATTCATTTAATATTTTGTTAAGACTTTTTAGACAAATTGTATGTATATAAAGGGAGATGGTGAGAGTGCTTTTCATTCAGAGATTCAGGTGTGAGAGTGTTCTCATTCCAGGATTAAGGAGATTTGAGGAGTCTTGTGAGAATTTTCTCTTGGGAGAATTGGGGAAATTCTTGTAAAGTGTGTTCTCATTTCTTAGCTCTTGGAGAGTTTTTTGCTCTTAGTAAAGGGTTTATGGGAAAGTGAGAATTTTCTTGTAATGGGCTAAGTGGTCTCTAGGGAGAAGAGATAATAACTTAGTGAGTCCATTGAGATATTTTGTATGAATTTTGAGTCTTTTGTAAAGGCTTGATGCCTATGTACTCTTGTGTGAGAGAGAGTTGCAGCTTTATTGTTTGAAAGCATTGTAAACGAAGGAGTTAGGCACAAACATGTTGCTAGAAAAATCATGTCATTGCAGTGTGGAAGCAGGAAGAGCCTGAATTGCAAGAATCTTCTTGGGAAGTAGATTGTAACTCAGTGAAAGACCATGGTGATGTAAAAGAAGTTGCATCATAGTAATGGCATCGATCATGCTTATTTGCGGATCCGGAGACGTAGCCAAAAACTAGTGAGCTTCGTAATCAAATCTTTGTCTCTCTTTTCTTGGTGCATGATTTTTGTTAGCTTCTCTATTTTTCCTATGTTTTATGTGGTTATTTGCTCAATTCACAAGCATCGTCAGTTACGATCTTAATTTTAAATATGTATCCTGGTGAATCTAACAAGTTGTTTAGTGATTCATAGTAAGGAGTTTATAGATCAGATATGATGGTTGCTAAGCTCAAGGGAAAATTTGTACCCGATGATTACACTATTTAGTTGTTCAAAAGTCTTCAAAACCTCAAGCAAAAAGAGATGAGGAGTTCTACAAATTGAGCATAAGGGCAAGTCATGTAGAAGATGATGTGGAAAAACTAGAAAGATATCTCAATGGGTTGAGATACAACCTTCAAGATGAGTTGAGCCTCACCAATCCAAGAATAGTGGAGGATTGTTATCAATTGGCTATCAAGGTTGAAGATAAGTTGAGAAGGAAAGAAAAGAAAAGAAGGGGTAAAGGAAAGAATTCTAGAGGAAGAGGTACATTTTCTGATTCATGACAGTCATATGAGAGACAAGGAGAGGCAAGAAATACCCGAGAACAAGTTGTAGATTCAAGAGGTGGCTTTAGGGGAAGGAGATTATATTCTAGGGGAAGATTTGGAAGCCAAAGAGGAGGTTCAAGTGGATTTATAGGGAAATGTTATAAGTGCAATAAGTTTGTAGGCTATCAAGCATGGAAATGTACTGAAAATTATTCCACTACTTCATTTAGAGGAGAAAGAAGAAATAAAATTGCACAAGGTGGAGATGATGTTGAGAGTGTACATTCCTCACCACATGTTGAAAAACCAAATCTTGGAGAGTTTTTGCTGATGAGAACGACTCTACTCAAAGGGCCAATGGAGAAGGAACCACCATAGAGAAAGTCTCTTTTCAAAACTACATGTAAAAGCCAAGTGTTGCAAGGTTGTAATTAATTCTGGTAGTACAAACAATTTGGTTTCTCTTGAAATGGTTGAGAATTTTAAATTACAAAGGATTCCTCATGCTACTCCCTACAATGTATCTTGGTTAAATAAAGGGCAACAAGTAGTGGTAAATGAACAAAGTTGGGTGGATTTTCACATAGGGGGTTATAAGGATTGAGTCTTATGTGATATGATTCCAATGGATGTTTTCCATTTTCTCTTGGTGAGACCTTGGCAATATGATAGGAATTCCAAGCATGATGGCAGGAAAAATATATATTTTATAGAGAAAGATGGAGTTTCCTACACCCTTACACCATTAAAAGAGGAAGGTCGTGAATCACAAATGGGTTCTAGTGCTATGTTAGTCAGTGAAAAGGATTTTTTACAAGCCATAGAAAAGGAAGACAAGGGACTTGCAAGTATAAATATACCTAGGACTGTTATGAAAACAACTAGGATTGATCAATTGCCATTAGAGGTTCAAGACTTGTTACAAGAGCATGTTAATTTGATAATAGATGACACTCCAAGGCAAGGTACTAGTCCTCATGCAAGGTTTCTAGGATGGGAAGACAAACCCTTCAATGTGATTGCATACATTCAACATTGACAAATGAGATATGAGGATGCAACCCAATGTATATTTGCATTAATGCTCAGGCAGTTTGGGGAAGGTAACCCTATACAAGATGAAGTTGAGAGGTTGAATTTAAAGTAAGAGGTTCCATTTTCTATTTTGCAAACTAAAATAAACAAAGAAAAGGAAAGGTCTATTGATTGTGTAGAACTCAAGGAGAAAGCAACATTGGATATTGTAGGTTTGGGTGATAAGAGTTGTATTGTTGAGTTTCAGTCCAAGCCCCTTCCAAACTTGAGAATTGATGGCGTTGAAAAGGTAAGTAAAACTCAATATTTTCTCTCGCCCATTGAAGGTGAAAGATATACACTTCATTGCAAGCATTTCACAAGGGCATATTGGAGGTTAGATATGATTTGCTTCTTGTAGTAGAGGGCGGTGAAACTGATCATGGAACCATGTTTGGTGTCTGAATGGTGAGATATAAATAAATAAGACACAATGTTGTTGTTTAGATTGCAAACTTGATGGATAAGCAGCCTAAGGAAAAAATGAAGCAAGCTATGGAAGGGGAGCAAGGTGATATGACACTAGTATTCCATTTATCAAGAAGAAAGGAAGCAATTGCAGGTTAGAGATGACAGATGCAAGCAAGGGGCAGATGTGAACAAAGGAGCACTTGATTTAAAGGTTACAAATTTAGTTTTTTATTTGCACTCTCTACAAGTGATTGTTGTTGCAGGTCATGATGCAGGTTCCCAGGTATTTGCAAATGATGAGTGGGTCCAAGACTTCCCACCAAGGTTGGAGTGCATCTTAGACACTAAGGCCCTCAAAACATCGAGGAACAAAGCCTATTTTTTGCATTTGAATAAGGAAGGGTCCACCTTATCAAGAGACTACTTGGATGATTGAGGATCATGTCATTATGCAAGGATACATTGTTGTAGATCTGTACTCAAGTGGAACTTGAGTATTCTTTTCCTTGGGAGTATGGTGCAGGGCCACCCACAAGTTTACGGCCTCCAAGAGGCAAAAGTATCATTTTGTTTTATTTTTATGGTTTTCTCATGTAATAAAGAACTCATGGGTCATTTAATTCTTGTAAGATTCTAGATTGAGTCTTAGGATATAAGGTGTTGTCAAATTGTTAAAAGTGTCAAAGTTGTTGAATGTTGTCAAAGCAACTTTTGTCTTTTTGATGTAAAGAATGAACTTAACATTGTTTTGTTACTCCATAATTCAAAAATTGGTTGAGGACCATTGGGATAGGTTGAGGGATATTTAAAAGACCTGGTTCCATCAATCAAAGAGGTTGGATTTTGAATTGTTGAAGTTAGAAGCAATAAAACACCTTAATTTATGCATTTCTAGTGTGTTTTTTCTTGTTCTATTGTTTGGTACAAGCCTGTATGGATGTATGGTGATTTGAAACCAATTGTGAATGAAAGCTATCTGAATCTACTTCCTAACACAATTGATTGCATTCATTTCTATTAAGAAATAAAGGAGTTATAGCCATTTCTTTGCAAATTGGTTTGAAACCTTAGGTAGGGTAGGCAATGAGCAAGAAAAATGTGTTTCTCCCCATTCCACTAGTGAAAATCCCTATAAATTGGTGGAATATCTTGTATTATGATGTTATTTGACAATCCAAACTTGTAGATTCTGGGGTGTATGGCTACATGTGCAAGGATGCAATAGAGGCCTAATATCTCTATGTATCAGGCCTAGAGACTAGTGAACAATTTGAATTGGTATTGGAGGAATCTAAGCAAGGTTGATTTGACTATTGGGAAATTTTGAATAGTGTGTGGGGACCCTATCAAATCAAGGGAATTGTTGGAGCATTCATTGAGATGCCTTTGGGATCAAGCCCTAGTACTTCACATGCCTAGTTGCCTAATTAGGCCTAATCTTCAAGTGGGACAATCAGTTTTTGACCTTTGCATTTCAAAGTAACCCTATCTATTTTTTTGATATGTTGAAGAGTGGAAAAAAGGGTATCTAAATTTGTTTTCATAGTCTAGGTATTAGGTCTACCCCGAAAGTTATTGACAAAAATGACATTTTGAAAGGCTGTTAGGTTAAAGGGGCAGTTTGTGAAGGAAGGCCCATTTGTTGGTGTGTGAGGCCTCTTGTGAGTGGTTACTGGAGTGAGTTTGATAGATTCCAGACCAAGGGGTCCATGTGGGTGATTGTAGGTTGTGGTTACCCTTGAATGACTTGTTGCTTTGAAGGTCAAATGTTTACCCTTGTTAAGGAAGTCTGCACTATTATGATTTCCTTTGAACTTTGAGAGATGAATGAACCCATTGTTTTGAAACACAATATCAAGGATGTAACTTCTGCCTCTACTCTGCATTAGGAAGATATTTTGATGAAATTCACTTTTTAGTGTGGTAGCTTCGCGGGGTCATAACTTTTGATCCAAGTGTTTGTTTTGCTATTATAACATATCATTGGAAAGCTCTCAAAGATATCTACAATTCCAAATCCATCAAAGATCAGTTTGTCCACTTTTTGAGCTATTTCAGGACCTCTAAAGTTTTATATTTGAATTTGAAGCTACATTAGAGAAATTTCTCAAGATGGAAACTTTAATATCTCCCAAACCGTGCAAGGTTTTGAGACAATTCTTTCGTGACCAAAAACATTTTTCAATTATACTCCTTGGGATAAATTTTTAGGTCCATACAAGCTTGTTTAGGCTAACTTACTAAAAATAGTAAGTGACCATTTTCTGCCTTTTCTGACTTCTAGCTATCTTACACCCCTTAAGTGTCAACAGGGGACTCACGACAACTAAATAAAATAAGGAAAAAACATTTTTTTGGGTGGTGCAAGATTTCCCTACACCACTGGATGCTCCTGCATCAAACACCTAGGGTAATTTGAAAAGTGACCCTATCATTTCTCAAGAGTTAGAGGGAAACCAAGATGGTTAACCTCATCCTCAGAAAACCATGATGAATCTTCAACAGGCTTCACTCTCCACTTTACCAAGTACTCTGCATACTATTATTTCTTGTGCTTCTATCCACAAGACTATCCAATTTTTTTTCTATCTCCTCATTTTCTGAAGTAGGTATTGGAATATTCCATTGTGCTTCCATTATTTCTTCATCAATTCCTCCTTCATGATATTTTGTTAAATCTAAGATGTTAAACATAGGTGAAATATGAATTCCATCAAGCAACTCTACCTCATATGCATATCATGAATCATGCTTCTTCAGGATCTTACATGGTCCAAAATTCTTCATCTTTAACTTGTATGCACCAATTGTAAACCTCTCCTTTTGTAAATGAACCATGACTTCATCTCCTACCTATAATTCCATTTACCTCATTTTCTGATTTTCCTTAGCCTTATATTGTGAGTTCATCTTATTGATATGTTTTTCACCTTTTCATGCAAATTCTTCAGGTGCTCAACAAAATATTCAACCTCAACACTACACTTCTCTCCCTTATCCATTTTTCTCATTTTAGAAGTAGTTCTTGGACTACTCTCATACATGATTTGGAATGCTGATTTACCAGTGCTCTTGTTGAGAAAATTATTGTAAGCAAATTATGCCTATGGTATAATCAAATCCCATACCTTGGGTTTATCTCCTACTAAACATCGTAGCAGGTTACCAAAACTCCTATTCACCACCTCCGTCTTTCCATCAATTTGTGGATGGTGTGCAGAACTAAACTTCAAATCTGTCTTAAACTTCTTCCATAATGTCCCCCAGAATAACTGACAAATTTGGCATCTCTGTATGAAACTATACTCTTCGGTAGACCATGCAGTCTTACCATCTCTTTGAAAAATAACTCCACAATATGAAGAGTATCACTAGTCTTATGGCACATAATGAAATGTATCATCTTTGAAAATCCATCCACCACCAAAAATATGGAATCATGCCCTGTATGTGTCCTTGGCAAGCCAAGAACAAAATCCATGCTAATATCCTCCCATGGCCTCTCAAGTACAGGTAATTGTTGATACAATCTTGTAGTCTGACTTATTCCTTTCACCATCTAACATACTCTATAACTTTGTACAAACTTCTTCACATCTTTTTGTAATTGTGGCCAGAAATAATTCTCACTAACAAGAGCAATGGTCTTATCTCGACCAAAATGTATAGGCAATCCTCCACTAGGAAATCCTCCACTTTTGAATACCCTTTTTAGCCTTTTTCAACATATACATAATTTGGATGGGGTTGTTTTGGAACACTAGGGTCAAATTTTGATTGTCCTACTTCTTTAAGCCTTGAATGTGGGGCAACAAATTGAGTTTTTTGGCCATAATTTTTTGTGCAGAACTGATATCCAAAATGTAAACATAGTTATAGATACCCATTTGGGCTTTATATAACATATAATTCAAAACCAAGGTGGGTTACTTTGTACGGAACCCTTCAAAAAATGTCTTTTCTTCTACCAATTAGATCTAAAACATATAGAAATCCAACATAGGACATCACCAAAATACATGCAAACCTTCTTCCCTGATCCTGAAACTTTATAAAAACCAAAATCAACCTATTTATAGCTATTCCACCAAGTTTCATGAGGTTTCACCAATGGAATGGTGAGATATTCATTTTTTCTTCTTTTAAGGCACTAAACCTAGGGTTTTCAACCAATCTAGGGTAAATTGACTCTAAAACACTCAAATATTAATAAAATTCAATGAGACAAAGTGCAACAGAAATTAGACTCAATTATCTATCGACTCCAATTGGATTTAAATCATGAAGCAACCATACAAGGCCATACCAAGCTCTAAAACAACAATTTAACTTTCAAAAATGCAAAAATAAGGATGCCTTTTATTGATTTCACTTTAAAAAATGTCACAACCAACCTTGGGCTCAACCTCCCCAAGGATATTTAAACACGTACCAACCCTTTACAATTTATTTTCAAACTACAACCATTCTAATTCCTTCATTTACACCATGTGACTCTTCAAATTTCACAATTTGCAACATTTTAGACAATATTGACAACTTTTAAAACCTATAGCAACTTTTACATTTTTGTCAATTTGATCACACCTATCCTCCTAAGACCTCATCTAGAACCTTAAAAACATAAAGATGATCCAAAAGGACCTTATTACATAAGAGAGACACAAAACCAAAATCTCATGGGTGCTCCTGCACCACTTCCTCTAAACAACATCCTATCTTGGATTAAGAAATCTAGCCATCTTGTGCTATCCAATGTAACAAGTTCTGAATAAACCTTCCAAGCTTCTACAAAATTTTGATCTTCAAGATACAAAATCTTGAGTTCATTCAACCCAACAACCTCTATATTCATCTCTATCAACAAATTTTTCCTTCTACTCAAGGCATTTGCAACTCTATTTGACCTTCCACTCCTATGCTTAAAAAAAAAGTATAACTCTACAAAAAATCAACCCATTTTAAGTGCCTTTAATTTAACTTTCCTTGATTGTTGAGATACTGCAAAGCCTAGTGATCAATATATAAAACAAATTCTTTTGGAAACAAATAGTGTCTCCATTTCTTCAAAGCCCAAACTATAGCATAAAAATCCTGATCATAGACACAATATTTCTTCTTAGCATCATTCAAATTCTCATTAAAATAGACATCATGCTTACCTTCTTGAATCAAAACAACTCCTACGACAGTGCCACTAGCATCACAATCTACCTGATCAACCTTATTGAAATATGGAAGTTCCAAAACAGGTTGCTCTATGACTTTCTTCTTCAACATATCAAAAATCTTTGTTGCTCCTACAGTCCATTTAAAATCATTTCTATCCACTATCATTGCTTCAGTTAGAGTTGCACAAATACTACTGAAATTCTTAATAAGCTTTATGTAAAAAGTTGCTAGACATGAAATGATTTTACCTCTGTAATAGTCCTCAGGGTAGGCCATTCAATGATAGCTCTCTCCTTCTCTAGATCCATTTTAAGACCCTCTGTTGAGACAAAAAATCCTAGATGCAACAACTCCATCTTCACAAAACTACATTTCTTCAAATTAATCAACAACTTCTCCTCCCTTAGCTTCTCAAAAAATCTTCGGATATGCATCAAGTGCTCCTCCAATGTCTTATTGAAAAAAAAATATCATCCAAATAAACAATAACAAATTTTCCTAAAAATTCTTTCAATACCTCATTCATAAGCCGCATAAATGCATTCGGTGCATTAATTAGCCCAAAAGGCATGACTAACCACTTGTACAAGGCCTCCTTGGCTTTGAAGGTTGTCTTCTATTCATCTCCTTCTCTAATCTAGATCTAGTGATATCCACTCTTCAAATCTATCTTTGTGAAGTACTCAACTCCACTCAAACAATACATAATGTCATTCATTCTCGACAAGGGAAATCTATACTTGATGGTGATCTTGTTGATGGCTCTAGAATTTGTACACATTTGACATTCCCCATCCTTCTTTGGTACTAGTACTGCAAGTACTACACATGGACTCAAACTCTCTTTGATCAATCACTTATGCAACAACTCTTGCACTTATTTGTTTAACTCTTCACTCTCTACTAGAGTCATACAATAAGCTACCTTATTTAGCAAACTGGCTCTAGGAATTAGGTCTATCTAGTGACTAATCTTTCTTACTAGAGGCAAACCTTTAGGTACATTATCAAAAACAATATCTTGAAGCTCGTTCAACATATCTGAAACCTCTATAGGTACCTCCTTAGTGTCTTCTTTATCAACTGTAGGGATCAATGTAAAATACATATTCCCATGCCTCATACGTTTTAGGAACTTTCTTCCATCAACCCAAAAAATTCTTGCATTACTACATACCTTTTCCTCTGCCTCTTTCAATGGCTTCAACTTATGATGAACTCCATCCTTTGTCAAAGAATAGGTGTTGGCATGTCCATCATGTACTATTCGCTGATCAAACTACCATGGTCTATCTAACAACAATGTTAAACTTCGATAGGCATAATACCACACAATACCTCATCATGGTAATTTCCAATCTTGGAATTTACCAGAAATTGTTCATTTACCAAAGATTTATTGTCCTTCTACAACCAAGCAATCTAGTATGGATTTAGATGTCTTCTTCTCTCCAACCATAACTTACTAACCATCTCTTCTGAAACAAGGTTATTAGTATTACCTCCATCAATAATAACATTGCAAACTTTACCTTCACACTTACATATAGTGCGAAACAAATTCTTCCTTTGAGTTGGTTCCTTCTCCTCATTCAACAAGGCTCTTCTAGTAACAAGAACCTCTCCTCTTTTTGCATCCTCAGAATGTGAAGACTCAACATCTTTATCTACATGTGCAACTTGTGCATTACCCTTAGGTCTTCAATTTGTCCTTCTTTGATATTGAGGGCACTCATAGGCTCTATGTCCTTCTCAGCATTGGAAATAGGTTCCACGAAAGCCTCCTCTTGCTGGTCCTCATCCAGATCTTCATCTTCCTCTTTAGTTTCCACTATTCTGATCACACAGATGGTAGGTGTTATCTCCTTTCTGCTTTTGGCTTCTACTAGATCCTTCACCCTTCTTCTAATCTTCATTTCAACCTCCATATGACCATCCACTATTCTTTCCACCACGACCCCCACCTCTTTGCTTACTTTCAAATCTTCTATTCAAATTTTCTTCTACCTTCAAAGCAAATTGATATGCATCTTGAATGGTATAAATTCTTACTAGACCCAAATCTTCTTGAATACTTGGATTCAATCCATTTATGTAATGAGAAACTTTCTCCTTATTGGCCTCAACTATTCTAATCAAGACACGATAGAATTATTTTTTGTGCTCCTTGATGGATTTTTCCACTTGTTTCAACCCTTGCATCTTCTTCAACAAATATAGCTCATAATCCACATGAATGAACTGTCTTTTTAATTTGTCCACCATACGATCCCATATTGTTATTTTCTCTTTCTCTCTTCGATTACTTTCTAGTTGTACCTCTTTCCACCAAATATTTGCATGACCCTTTAGCTTGGTCTTTACAAATCTGACCCTCTCAAGATCTTCCACCTCCTCATACTCAAAGTACTCCTCCATATCGTTGATCCAATCAATCAACTCTTGTGGGTTAAGATTTATAGAAAATGTAGAAACTTCAATCTTTGGCCTTTTCCCAATCTTAGAGATGGCCTTAAATAATTTGACTTGCTATGAATCTACTGCATCTTGTTCTTCTTTGAACTATTCCTCATTTTCAGCTTCATCTTCACCTTCATCTCTTCTTGGCTCAAACCCTCAACGCAACTCCTCTTGTAGTTCTTGAACTTGTCTTTGCAGGGCTCTAAAACCCTCTTTTGGTACAATAACATTCCTTCCACCACCATGGTTTCTTTGTAGAGGTATTCTAATCACCTTTCTTAGAAACACATGACCACAAGTCCTGGTGCAAACTGCCTCACATTTGGTGATCTATTTACACACTCAGGAAAACCTACTTTGATACAACTTGATGAGGGATACATCACCTAAAAATCACACAAAACAAAACAATAGATACCAACACAGAAGATGCGAGTCAAAAAGTAACCCACTTTCAATTATTTTCAAAAAATAAAATTAAGATTTAGAACTTACAATGCTACAACCTCATGGGCTTGATTCATTACAACAAAATCAACTCTGAAAGAAAATATATTATTTAGAACCACAATCTGCACTAGTGGATCCACCTTCTACAACCTCCCCATTTATCCTTTTTTATTTTACACAATAACCACCCTAGAATGTTCTAGAAAGTGTAACTTTCCCTTTTGTTTTGGTGCCAAAAGTCCAGCCGTTTGATTTCTTTCCTAGGAAAATATTTTGTTGAAATTCACTTTTTAGTGGGGTTGCTTCATGGGGCCATAACTTTTGATCCAAGTGTCTAATTTTCTATTATAACATATTGTCGGAAAGCTCTCGAAGACATCTACAACATTGAACCATTAGAGATTGGTTTGTCCACTTTTCGAGTTGTTTCAGGGCCTCTAAAGGTTTCATATTTGAATTTGAAGTTGCATTGGAGAAATTTCTCAGGAAAAAAACTTTAATATCTCCCAAACCATACAGGGTATTGATACAATTCTTTCATGACCGGAAATTTTTTCAGTTTTTCTCCTTGGGGTAAATTTTTAGGTCCATACGAGCTCGTTTAGGCCAGCTTACTAAAAATAGTAAGTGATCATTTTTCTCCTTTTTTGACTTTTAACTGTCTTACACCCCTTAAATGCCAACATGGGACTCAAAACAACTAAAGAAAATAAGAAAAAACATTTTTTTGGGTGATGCAAGATTTCCCTACACCACTGGATGCTCTTGCATCATTTTGTGAAGCCATCTACCTAGTATCAAAAAAAGGATGAATCCCTTAATCAACAAAAAGGGGGAAATGAAAATATCTAGAATGATGACCACAAGAAGAAGGATGATCCTACCCTTGTGCACTTTATACAAGATTCTAAGACAAACTGAGATAGAGCCTTATTTCCCCCTAAAATGGAAAAGGTGTTGAAGGATTCAACATGAAGGAAGATTTGAATCAAATCAATTAGTATGCAAATTTACCACACATAAAGATAAAAGTTTCAGAAAATTAATTTTCACAAGTTTTTCCAAGGCATTCACTATGCATCCTTTCTAGAAAAATCAAAATGTTTTGGTCCACATCTCTCCACAAAAATAATTTTGGCCATGTGGTCCAAAATTCAAGATGATAATAATGTGAATATATCATATCCAATTTTTCAATTGTTATACCTTTTGATGTGGAAGATATTAGTGGTAGTGTTCTAGTCTAGCTAAGTGAAGCAATGTTGAAGGATTGTTGGGATGTTTTACATTCCTCTAGAAGAAAAGTTTTGCACATACAGATCTATGGACATATCCAGTGCATGCTATATTAATTTATGAGATGATTTGGTGTGCCACAATGCTCCATTTCTCAAATAATAGTGTGCTACAATGCCTATATTTACTATAGAACATATGATGCTTGAAAAAATCCTTCACATAAGGTCTATCCTACTTGTGGTATTTTTGGTTGCCATATTTCAAGACAATCCTAAGAAATCTCATGAAAAAGTTGTGAATAGGTTTTTTAGATACCTAAAGCGTACTTCAAACTATTATCTATGGTATAAAAAGGATGAAAACTTCTCTCTAAGCACCCATACTGATGTTGAATGGGAAAGTTGTGTGGATGACGGGAGAAGTGCAAGTGGAAGTACATTCTTTTTGGGAGATTGATTGGTATCTTGGTTCCATAAAAAGTAGGATTTAGTGTCTTTGTCCACTACAAAAGTATAATACATTGTTGCAACATCTTGATGCACTCAGGTGGTTTGGATGAAGTAGAATTTGAAGGATGTGAATGTGAATTATGATAAACATATTCCTATACTATGCGATAATACGAGTGCTATCAACATTTCCAAGAATCTGATAATGCATTCAAGAATAAAACACATATCAATCTAGTACCATTTTATGAGAGATAAAGTTGTAGAACATGGGGTCATAATGGAGTATGTGCCTAAAAAGGATCAAATTGTAAATATTGTTACAAGGAACTTTCAAAGGATACTTTTGAGTATTTGTGGAAGAAGCTAGGGGTTATTTCCCCTCCTTGTTCTCACTAGATGCATAGATGGTGCATCATTATAGGGGAGAAATTCATGTCATATCCTTTTCTCCTGGATTGATGGGCACTACCCTCATGGGGAGCTGGTAGTAAGGGGAGTCCTGAAGGAATTGTACAGTTATTGTGCATGTATAGCTACAGGTGAAGAAGTGTTGTTGGTCAAAGGGGGAGCGTGTGTTGTTGCTTCAATAGAAGATCTTTTTCTCCTTTGTTCCTAAATTCAGAGAATGTCTTACTACTTTGTGTAAGAATGTATGACTCTTTGTCCTTGATGTCAAAGGGGGAGAGCGAAGTTGTGCATGTTGTCATCAATTCCAAATGGGGATATTGTTGGCAGGTGTTTTCACTAATGTCAACACTGATGGTTGTCATTGATGTTAACACCTGTAAGGAAAGAATACAGACGTGAAACACTTTCCTAATGTCAAAAATCAGAAAAGAATGCAAATATGACTTTAAATTTTACAATTACATACCATTAAGATGCACATGAAGGAAATAACAGAATAGAGAAATTAACTCAAACACAATTGATACCAGATTTATGTGGGAAAACCCTTATGGGAGAAAAACCCGCCACACCAAAGAAAATCACTTGTATTACAGTAACCAAATTACATACAAGTTACAGACTCTCTTACAGACATCAATATAACAACAATATATTCCCTGATCAACCTCATACATAATGGATTCTAATCAATCTACACCATTGTCTCACTATTACAATGCTCTCTTACAACAAACAATGAAACTCACATATAGATCAATCATCTAATGAACAAACTCTCAAACCTTCCAACCCTTCATAGTTCCTGTACAATGCAATGTATAGCAATAGCCACAAATTTTTCATTCAACTTCCTTCACCAAGCAACTGTCGAACTTCTCAGGAATGCAAATGACTTCCTCCCAATTCAACTAACTCCTCCACGTAACGGCTCACAACTCAACAAACCAACAAGCCCGTGCTTTTCTCCTTTACATTGTGCTACCATTGTGAATTCCACAGGCTACTGTGGGGTGGCAGTTTACCTCACTACCTCCAGATATGTTGATAGCTCCTGAGGTATAGTAGTAACTGCATTACCATTAGATAATTTGCAAGCATCTGCGGTATGGCGGTTCACACCACACTACTTTTGCATAGATGAGAGACTTTCATAGTATGGTGGTAACCACTCTACCACTAGACATCCAGCAAGCTCCTATGGTATGGTGGTAACCTCGCCACTAGAACCCAAAGAATGGTTACCCACGGTATAGCGGTATCCATCGCACTACCACTGCACATCCGAGAGGTTCCCACGACATGATGATAACCGCACTACCGCTCCTCTCTCCCAAACACCTGGCGGTATAGAGGTAAAAGGATAAACATAGCACTTATGAATTATTTGTTGCTTGGTGACAGAACCAGGGTCATACCAGTGAGTTTGAGACACACATTCTCAACAACACCAAGTAGATTATTGGCAGTTGTTGTCAACACTGATTTCTAGTTGTAATTGAAGTCAATACTTGTGTAACTTGTTTGTTATATTTAGTTTGGGGCTAACATTGGTGTTGTCATGGCTTATTTGAAGAAAGGAGTTCATGGTTGGATGTCATGCCTTATCAAAGAAGAATTGAAGAAGTTCATGGTTGGATGTCATGCCTTATCAAAGAAGAATTGAAGAAGTTCATGGTTGGATGTCATGCCTTATCAAAGAAGAATTGAAGAAGTTCATGGTTGGATGTCAAGAATTATCAAAGAAGAATTAAAGAAATTCATGGTTAAATGTCATGTCTTGTCAAAGAATAATTGAAGTTCATAGTTGGATGTCATACCTTATCAAAGAATAATTGAAGAATTTCACAGTTGGATGTCATTCCTTATCAAGGAAGGATTGTTTTTGTTCATATAATGCATTAATACTATCAACAAAAATGATTTCATAACGATAAATTTAGATGGGGATTAGAATTATTAAGATGAGGATTAGAAGCATGACTAATGTTGGAGAGATGTTTTTGAAGGTCTAAAATATGTCTCTTGATCTCTCCTAATATTCTTGATAATATATGTGTTGCTGAAAGGAAGTTTTGTTCTCCATAATTTTCTCAAATGGTTCTAGTTCAAGAAGTTGCATTGAAGTATGTTTGAGAGAATGCTTCACATTCCTCTATTGTTGTAGTTTTTATCTTGTAGTTTGGTATTCAATGTTAGTGCTTTGTGTACATTGCACTCCTATCTTTTTAGGTCACTTGTTTTTCCAAGGAGAGTTCTATGAATTTCAAAAGGTTGGTAGTGTTGATAGTTGTCTGGACTGGTCCAAGAAATGATATGTATTTCTCTGCATTGATGTCTCTACTCTTGTAGCTTGGTGAATATGCTCAGGACATCTATGCAATGTCTTGAAGTTCAAATCTCATATGCTGAAGTGGTTCAAAAGTTCTACAAATGTTACATCTGGTTATGTATTCTATGTTTCCTAAATAGAGTTTTATGTACCTGTTTGATTTGTGGTGGCTTTTTATGGAATGGTAGTATGAGAGAAGTGTATGAAAGTGAGGTTGGATGTTCAAGGAACATCCCCATGTGATCTACATGTTTTTAATTGGCTACTTCAGTGCCACATTTTTTCTTGAATTGGCTTTCTAGGTTATTAGTGGATATTTGGCTAATAGGGCTTGTTCCTTTGCCTGTGCCTCGTGCTTGGGGGTCTGCACCACCAATGGAAGATGTGTCATGATATATTTCTAGGTCCTAACCTATTTTTTTTGGTACTGCATCAAGCAAATTCAATTGAAAGAGTGATTATGGGACGACTAGGTGTGTGCTTCAATGTTTCATCCACACATTTCCTTGATGTTAGCTTAGGTTGATGTGCACATGCATGTAATTTATTTTGGATCACATTGAAAGAAATGATAGGACTATTTTGGTCCTCTCTATCTTCAAGATAGGACCGCATTATACTTTGGTGGCTGACCAGTTATATTCATTACTTATTCTCTTCTTGGTCGACCTAATTAAAGAATTAAAGTGTTGTGGTGGATATAAATGCAAGGTCTTTTTGGTTGCAACAAGATGTAGAGGTGTATAAGTCTGAAGAAGCGTGTATGTGAATCATATTGAATATCCAATAGAGATAGTGCTAAAGATTGTTAAAGGAAAGATCAGTTGTGCTTAAATGCCTTAGTCAATAAAGAGTTGTGTTGGAATTCTTTGTAATTCTCTTTAAATCATATTGTATCTTGCTTTGAGATAGTGAATCTCATTAGGTCCCTATACCTTGCTCCTGGAGTTGGTTGGTACTTTAGTGTTGCAAATCCTTTTGTATCTTGCTCTAAGGAAGTGAGCCTTCTAACAAGTCTTTTTGGAAGTGAGTGTTATATTTCTATATTTATCTGCTAAAGGAGTTTGAGTTATACTGAAAGTTTCAAGTTTCAAAAGGGGATAAGCTTTTGTGTAGACTAATTCACCCCCCCTCTCAGTCTCTAAGATTTTTCAACAACTTCATCATGCTTAATTGCTTGGATTTCTAAAGCTAGACTCATGAAATTATAATAATATTCCAAGTCCTAGGGAATAATAATAATTAAATAAATATCTTCCATCTCTTCCATGAGCATGCAGATACCCATTCTAAGAAAATTGTACACATAAATAAGATTACAAGGTTAACATCACACTTACCCTTAAATCATTCCTCCAACTGATATTATACATTACAATGACATAAAAATAAATTGAAAATGAATCAATTATAGTAGAGAAAAGGATCATACCCTCCCTACACCAACAATACTTGTGTGTGCTCATTAGTTTGTAAGGGAATTTGAAATCCAACTTTCAAATCATGACTTTATAACTCTCACACATGTCATGAACAAAGTGGTAATTTACATCCATATGATTAGTATGATCAAGGTACAAGGAATTATTTGATGGTATTGGTTGGATGGAGGGACCCGATTTCCAACACAATGAGGAATTAATTTCATATCCTACCACCAAGTATTATGAAGTTGAATGTTAAATTTACAATTACTAAAAAATCATTTCTTTCAAACTTAATTAATAATACATATAAACATATGTATACCAATAATGGACAACAAATATCTAAATCTCATACTCCCAAATTAATCACTAAAAATGACAAAACCAATATATCATTTTTTCAAGAAACTAATCAAAGTTCTAAAGAAACTTGCCTTGACTATTTAAAAAAGTGCATAAATATTTTTATTGTGATGCATTCCCAAATCCCAATATAAGAAGGAAAATTACATTTTCACATAAAAAAATGATGTAAGATGTTTAAACACCCGAAAAATAAAATTGATGTAAGATATGTCGCTACAATGTTTTCTTTAAGACTTTTAGCAATTCTCTTGCTACGATGATTCAAGCTCAGGACTAGTATACAACTATCAAAGTTGTAATAAATAATTTGCTTTCATATATTATAAAATAAATATGGATGATATTTTGATTGAAATTGGGTCACAAATTTGATAAACAAATGTATATTAATTATGTGAAGTTGACATGAGTAACTAGGTTTACAAATTCTAATTAATTTATGGAGAGAGGTAGAGAAATAGGGAGAGATAGAAGGATTCA
Organism: Sequoia sempervirens; assembly: GCA_007258455.2. Classification (NCBI taxonomy): domain Eukaryota; kingdom Viridiplantae; phylum Streptophyta; class Pinopsida; order Cupressales; family Cupressaceae; genus Sequoia; species Sequoia sempervirens. The sequence continues at coordinate 457,486,918 of VDFB02058242.1, forward strand.
ATGATAGAGAGAGCAAGAGACAAAGAGAGTGAGGGATAAAGAGCTAGAGAGAGAGGAACAAAGATGTGGAGAGAGAAAGGGAAAATAGAGCATGAGAAAAAGAGACATAAATATATAAAGGGACACACTATAGAGAGACATATTATGCATGTGTTTAATGTGTGTGTGAGAGAGAGTTGTTCAACAATTTTGTGCCAACAATCCAAAGATGGAATGTGTTAATAGGAGCTACATTTGTATATGACGTAGGTATCTCAAAATGGAAGCTATTTGTTAAAAATGAAATGCATTAGAAGATTGGGTATTACCCATAAATGTAGAAGTTGTACTACTTCTTTAAGATCATGGCATTAGGGTGCATTTTATTTTAGTCTTGTGTCAGTTGTTTCTTTTTTGTTTAACTTGGAGTCCAAGTTAGTCTTGATTATGTATACATTGAAATTGGGTATACAAGATTGTTAACAATGATTAGATGAAAAATATGACTATTGCGGATGTTGTTAGATTTGGTCTAATCACAAGCTTATTATATGGTTGAATGCATTATCTTATTTATTACGGATCAAAAGGTAGATGATAAGTAGAAGAGACTCTCTCAAAACATGCCAAGGGTTCTAGGAATGCATTCAAATATGATGTTGGAAAATGTGAGGTGAGTGTTTTATGGATGAATATTTGTTTGGTAATTATTTTGATGTTGATTTTCCAATTAGATGTTTTATAAACAGTTCATTGTAATGACCCAAAATAAATCATTAAATCAAAACTCATAACTTACATAATGTCACAATAGTTTGTCTTCCATTTCCAATTGTATTGTTTACTAATATCACATAAGTTTAATTACCTAGATACTAAAGCAAGATTAGCCAAACAACTCTTTTACCCAAACAAATTGGGTATTTTCCCTTGTAAGAGAGGTAAAAGTGCTTTGGTCAAAGACTTGACTCATTAAGACCAAATGAAATTAATCTAATAATAATTTGAGATATGGTGTAGTAAAATATGGAAAATTGCAATTTAACAAATCTTAGTCAAATCAGATGGTGTGGCTGGAAAAGAGCACAAAAATATTAGAATGAACATTAAAAGAATTGAACAAAATTTATACCAATATGGTGCAAGAAGTATAGCAGTACAAATTTTGTAGCTCTATCCATGATTTTAAGGATATTTAGTTAGGTAACATTTGAAACAAATACAAACAAGGTCAACATGCCATTAAATGTTTGTAGATACCTATCAAATATTGAGGTTGTTCTAAAAGGAATTTAATAGGGAGATATATACCTAATGGAGGGCATATAATTAGATAATGGAGCCCAAGTCCAAAGGTTGGTGTGACAACTCCATCATAACAATGCCATTCAATACAGTGGCATGTCATATCAAATATCTAGTGCCTTGCAACAAGATTGTATACTTCAAGAAGAATTGAGCCTACAACAAAGAAACAAAATAGAAGTAGTTTTACTTATTTTTAATATAATGGTATTTTAGCATTATGAAGGGAAAATCATTATAGAAGGTAAAGTGACAACTTATAGATATTTCCTTGGGAATTAAAGAAATATTTTTTCAAAAGTTTAAAATATTTGATTTCTCACAAATAGTGAGAAATCGGAAATCCACAAGAGGAAAGCAAATACAATTTCACTATTTCTGGTTTTGCTTCCTCCAAGTTGCCTATTTAGGAACCTACTACCAGATTTTGTTTCCATTTATTTTCCACATACAAAGATATTATTATTCCATCTCAGAAGGTCCAATATTTACAGTTGTATTTAACATTTTTCTTTTGGGTAAATATAAATAGAATATAATTAACTTAATTCAAAATATTTGGATAAATATTTTTCATTTAATAATATTTCAAATTATTAATCCAATTCATGTATATGAAAGAAAAATTATATAGAGGTGACATTTATAAGTTATAAATATAAAGAAATTCAAATTTTAAAATATATTAATATGAAACTATTAAACAATAACAATATTTACTATAAATATATTAACTATTATCAACAATAGCTTCACCATGCTTAATTTGTTGGATTTCTAAATCTAGACTCATGATATTATAACAATATTTCATGTCCTAGTTAATAATAATAATTAAATAAATATCTCTCATCTCTCCTATGAGCATGCAAATACCCATTCCAAGAAAGCGACACACATAAATAAGATTACAAGTTTAACATCACACTTATTCTCATCATTCCCCCACTTGATGTTATGCGTTATTATAGCATAAAAATAAACTCAAAATGAATCAATTATAGTTGAGGAAAGGCTCATAGCCTCCTACACCAACAATACTTATTTGTGCTCGCTAGTTTGTAAGGGAATTTGAAATCCACCTTTGAAATCATGACTTTATTACTCTCAAGCGTGTCATGAACAAAGTGATATTGTGCACCCATATGCTTAATATGAGAATGGTACAAGGAATTCTTATCCAAAAACAAATCTAATTGGATGGTATTGGTTGGATGGAGGGAACCAATTTCCAACACAATGCAAAGAATTAACTTCCTATCCTACTACCAATTGTTATGAAATTGAATGTTAAATTTACAATTACGAATAAATAATGTCTTTCAAACTTAATTAATACTATATATATAAACATATGTATGTACCAATAATGAACAACAAATATTTAAAGCTCATACTCTCAAATTAATCACTAAAATTGGAAGTCCCCGATTAATCAATTTTTCCAAGAAACTAATCTAAACTCTAAAGAAACTTTCCTAGACTATTTAAATAACTGTATAAATATTTGTATTGTGATGCATTCTCAAATCACAATATAAAAAGGTCAATTGCATTAGTTTCACCAAAAAAAATAATGTAAGATGTTTTTAAACACCTAAAATATAAAATTGATGTAGATATGTCCCTACAATGTTTTCTTTAAGATCTTTTGGTAATTATCCTCCTACATTGATTCAAACTCAACACTATCAAAGTTGTAATACATAATGGGCTTTCATATGTTGTAAAATAAATATGGATGATAGTATGATTGAATTTGGGTCACATATTTTATGGACAAATGTATATTAATAATATAAAGTTGACATGTGTAACTAGGTTTGCAAATTCCAATTAGTTTGTGGAGAGAGAGGTAGAGAGATAGGGAGGGATAGAAAGTTGATATTGCTATTAGGATTCAACCGTGTAGTTTTATGAGTCAAACTCATTGACCCATGTTTCATGAGTAGTGGTTCACAGGTACCCGTCTGTCATGACAATGAATGGTCCACTTAACACTCATTGCATCTAGGTGATGCTCATAGAGGTGAAGCATTGGGCCTTCCCAGGAGGTCACCTATCCCAATACTACTCCAACTCAAGTGAGCTTAACCATAGAGTTTTCCCGAAGGTTAAGCCCGTTTAAATTGCAACACCATTTGCAAAACCTTGAGTAAGTGTTATGCCTTATGAACCATTGATTATAGAGCCCCTGTAGCTCATCAATTGATAAGTAGGAGGTACTTTCCACATTGTATCAAATTATGATATTGTTATTAGGATTCGACCGTATTGTTATGAGTCAAACTGATTGACCAATGTTCCATCATTAGTAGTTCACAAGAATCCATCTCTTATGATAATAAATTGTCCACTTAACACTAATTGCATCTATGTGATGCTCAGTGAAGCCTTGGGCCTTCTTCAAAGGTCACCTATCTCAGTATCCAGATCAAACCCGCTTAACCATAGAGTTTTCCCAAGATTAAGTCCACTTAACTTGCAACCCCCTTTCCAAAAGCTTCAACAAACGAGACTGTACGGCAGGCCACAGAAGCCCGTCCTTCCATTGCACGCGAGGGTAGAGACGATTGCAATTTACACGGAGAGAGTAGAGGCAGGTTGGGCTGGTATTGAAAAATATATTAAGGTTATAGATAACGTGAATTACGGCTCCTGTTCCCCCATTGCCTTCTGAGTTACAAAGATTCGACTAATAAACAAGGAAACGATGTAAAGCTGCCTTCACGCAGGATCGAACTGCGGACCTTCAGTTTACAAGACTGACGCTCTACCACTGAGCTATAAAGGCAAGATGGCCTTCCATTATAAATGGTTTACTCACAGTACAATAAACTAGTGACATTTGCAAAACCTTTTCTCTCATGGCTCTAATACCGATTATTTCCTGTCTAAACCGTGTGTTTTCTTCCTTTCATGGTATTTACTCGTTTCATTTAATTTGTTGTTATAAAGTACACGACAGTGGGTTTTTTGGTCTTGCAATCTCAAGTTTTGCTCTTTATAAAGCGAGTCTCTACATAACTGGCTATTAAAAAAACCCTAAGGGGAGAGGGGTCGATATGTGTGCACCCTAAGTTCAAAGGTTCAAATGGAGTTTCACAGGGACCTCTAATTTATTTTTTTTAAATCAAGTATTTGGGAAAATTCTTTTAGAAAAAAAAAAAAAAAACATAATTTTTATTTTATATGACACATGTAAATAGCCTATTTGGCCAAGGTGTAAAAAAAAAAGTCTATTTGGCCATGTGACTGATACGTGCATGGGCCTACCCCCACAAGCTACGTGGTATGACATCCGAAGTGGACGTTGTTGTCATGTCGCACAATTACACTTTGTCACTCTTTCAATCTAGTTGCTCGCATTAATCGCTCGCTGCCCTTGCCAATTCTTCTATATAGTCATGTTTAATGTACATCCCTTCCCATTACTTCCACAACATGCCACACAAATTCCAAGCACTTATGCATTGAATGCTACTACTACCTTGCACAACTCACCAAATGTTTCCCCTTTCTTTCTACCATCTTCTCGACTATTCTTCATAAATGGGCTAGAAGGTGTTTGCTTAAGGTCTCTACAACTTCAATCCCACCACCACTAAATGTTACGCTCAGATACCAATCTCACTTCAACCAATCACCAGTTAATGTTACACTTTGATAGTGGTATCCTTTCCAGCTCAACCATACATACTCCCACATTCTTTGGTGCCAGTGCAAGGAAGACACTCATACATGTAAACACTGCTTTTTTGGTGTGCATTCAATTAACTTGGCTTACAGTCTTCATTTGCTCAAAACTTGGTTTGCATTCTTCAATTTTTGCAAGTGTTGACTGGCAGGCTTCAAACATGTCCACTACCAACAACTGCAATCCCTTGGCACCATCCATTTGACCCAGGTGAGGTTCTAACCTCACAAAGGCTTTGCCAATTTTCTTTTTTCATTTTTATCTTTGCTTGCAAATTTTTTTCTAGTGTCTGTTGATATTTTTCAAATTGTGAGGGTGCTTTGTAAAATCTTACAAGTGTTTATGAACACTATAAAATCCGTGTTCATAAAAACACACCAATGACTGTCGTGTGCATGTGTTAGTGGATGCAGGTATGTGTTCCATTCCTCCAAGTAGAGGGGAAGTATCACTTGGGAGAAGATTTTGGTCGGGTAACCGGTAAAAGTAAACTATTTGAGCATATACACACACCACATTAGAATGATTGAGATGAGTCAGTTTGTGGGTAATAGGTAAGTCATCCTTAGCCGATATGTTTGCATTTAGAGTCTTGTTTTCTACTACATGCATTATTGAGAGATGTTTATCTAATTGATCTTTTGAGATCTTTCTTGTACTATTATGATTATATTGACAAGTGGGATGTACATGGAAGTATGTTTATATATATGCACATGCATGTCAATGGGATCTAACAACATGTATATGCACATGTATAGATATACCACACATACACACTTATCAATATGATGGTAATTGTGAATAGCTAGATGTGAAACATATATATATATATCGATACATGCGTACGTTGGTGAATGGACACGTTCATATGGATGCATCGATGTAGATATACCTACACATACGTGTACATAGAGGTATATACATTTATACATGTATATATGCATACGTTCATTATAATGTGTATATTATATATTCTCTTTCTTGTACTCATATATATATATAAATATATAATAATGGTTATATATATATATATACATATATATATATATAAATACAAGATAGTATTTAAAAATATATATGTATATAATATATATTATATATTTAACATAACATAAATGCTATTAAAATTTGACTATCTCTTATTCTATTGAAGCCGATATATTAAAGGCTATAATAGTCAATAGAGACTATGTTGGAGGGGGTTGTTAATAGTCATCAATGACTATGAGTTTGAAATTCGATTTGGAAATGCTTACAACTATGGTGAATCCGAGTTCCACTCACCCTGTCACATATGTGGAAACATATGAATGAATTTTTAACTATTGTCTATCATCGATGCAAGCTTAGACTTGGTTGACGTTGTGATAAAGAGCAACGTTTACTTTTTCCAAGCACCTTTAATTGTTTAATCGACTCATTTCTTAAATTCAAGCGATATATGCTAAGTATTACAAATTTATTGTTGACTATTTCTCACCATCAGAAACCGTGCCAACTTGATAAAAGAATAGAGGCTTTGGCACCACCTCTTGAAACGTTTTTCTATTGATGTCTTTGTTGGAGTATAATTCAAATTCTCCATGTGAATTTTGAATTACTCTTTGGATTGTTGTAAAGGAAACAATTTGATCTGTAGGAGGTTTTGTTGAGTCTAAGATTATTTGATCGCCACCTTATTGTTGAGTTTCATGTGTTGCTTTGTATGGATCTTGATGTCCTTTTTCATGCCTAAATTGTAGGCTTTGAGGTTGCTTGGGTGCTCTATAAATAGATGAACCATTTCATTAGTGAGGATGCTTTCTTTCCCAAGAGATTTTATATCTTTTGTAGATCATTATATTTTTGAGTTATTACCAATCATACTTGTCTTATTTTATGAGTGAGATATAGAGAGTTTTCTATTGTGAGAAGAGATAACATTGTTGTTTGAGAGAAGTAATCCATTAAAAAGTGAGATAGAGTTGTTTGTGAGAAGTTGATTATTAAGCTAATTGTTGTTGGAGAGGGCTACATTGTTGTCTTTAGTTGGATAAGCGATAACAGGGATGAGGATTTCTTCTTCTTTGTTGTTTTACTTTGAATGATGTGTCTTGCATGCATGGTTGAGATGTCTTTTTTCAGTATATGCTTAGAGGGTTTAGATTATTTTGAAAAGGAAAGTTGAAACTATTATGTTGTTTTAATATTGTGTTTTTAAGTACTCCATAGTAAGAGATTATTGGTGTTTATCATAAGTATTATTTACTAGGTATGATTGAACATGGAAAGCACATATGGTGTATTTAGCTAAGTTATTGATTTAACTAGTAAAGCTTGTGTTTACTCCTAGGGGAGATAATCCAGTATAGGAGGGAGTTTTATATACTTACGAGTAAGTAGGGAAATCCAAGTATATAGGTTGTCTTTGGAATGATGGACTATATCCATAGAAGGAAATACCTAACTTGTGTACTTACTAGTTAAGTAGGTTTATTCCTAGTAGATTAATATGGTTGTAGGTTATCTAGGATGATGGACTATCCATTGAAGGAAATACCTATGTGTAGCTTAAGATAGCCTTCAGTCAAATTGGCCCTAAGTAGTGTATGTGATAGATGAACCTCGGTAGAATATACTAAATGAAACACTTTGGCCAAAGTAGTGTGATGACCTTTGGCTCCATTGTCATTTCACTGTGATCTAGTATGATATGCTAGACATATTTTGTTAGATTACAAGTTCTAGTTATGTAGGACACAACACTATGATTAGTTGGTTGTCATTATCGGTTACTCTACCAATCTCTTTGTCGAAGGGAAAGGCCATTTGTCGAATGATAGATGTGCGGGGGATCACATTATGAGTCTGTGGTTGGTGAAGAAGTGTCTGAGTGACTCAGATGCACTCAGATGCTTCTTCGCCACAACAGGAAACAAAAGAACCAAGATTTGAAAGGAAGGATCATGAACCATCTTACAGCTATTTGTTCTAAAGCTCTTTGAGATATGTATGTAAATTTATGTTTTCTTCCTTTGATGTATTATATGAAATGAAAAGGAATTCATGTTGTAATATTTTATGCATCTTGTTTGGAAATTATTAATAAAGATTTTTTTTATTGCAATGGCTTGTTACTTGTTTATTTACTTGTATGGTGAAAATTTAGAAATTTTTACTTCATTGAAGGGTTAGTACGTTACATGTGGTATCAGAGCTACCAAGTTTAGCCATGTAACCTATGAGCTCATCATTTTTCCCATCCAACATTATCTAATGTTGTGAATTATTGTGCCAGGATGGTGCATCTCAGATTAACAGCTCAAAAGTCAGTAATCGGAAATGAGCACTACCTCAAGGTCAAAAAGGAAAAAGAATCCATTGTTAGAACCATATAAGGAACTAACTACAATAATTCTATCTAGTTGAGTGACACTAGAAACCTTTAGTCACACACTGTCTCAGATTAGTGATGTGAAGAGGAAGATGAAGATGGAGGCTATGTACAATTATTTTCCAACCATCTCACTAGAAAAGTATGATTCATTACCATTTTCCAAGGATATGCCTTCAGAAGGAAGTGTTAGTCTGGAATTCATCTTTAGGGATCCTAGAGTTCTACCACTGGCTAAAGTAATAGTAATTTCTTCAAGTAATGAGTTTGAGGGATATGTACCATGGACACTGCTAGATGAGAAATGGTCTCATGAACAAATGTTTGTGAAAAGTGTAGACTACATTGTTGATGAAAACCATATTGATATTGCCTCTCGAAACTATGCATCAAATGATAAATCTGAAGGTTATTATCCTTTTTCATATAGGTATGAACAAATGAGAGATGAATATAAAGATATGGAACAACAACTATCTCAATCTATAGGTTATACTCCTTTAAGTTATGTGTCTGAGAGTGAATCCGAAGGATACTCTCCACTCGATTATCTAAATAGTCACTCCATGCAACCAAAAGGATATTGAATTCCTCAAAGAATGAATGAAATTATGAGTTTATCAAGAAAAGCACGTGCTTGATCTTTTGTGGAATTCTTGTTTACATATGAATGCTTATTTTTATGTTTTCCATAAGATAATTGATAACATAATTTAGTCTAACATGGATAAAAAATTTAGGTAAAACCAATCATATAAGCATGGTGAGGACACAAAATAATCCCGGTGGAAGTCAAGAGGGCATAATGAAACCTATGATCATGAGAAGGAAAAATCACCTACGCCATCTGTGGAAAGGAATAAGAAGCTTGTAGCTTATGAAGTTTCTAGGGACATGAAAAAGGTTATTCCATCTAAGTTTGATGGAAGTGTTGGAGGTGATGAGGCTGAGGGGTGGCTTGTTCAAATGGAAAATTATTTTGAAATACAAAACTATGATGGGGTTACTAAAGCCGCATGGGGTGTGTATCAGTTAGCAGGGGAATCCTCTAACTAGTGGATGAACAAGAATTTGGAACTTTATAGCAACTCATGGAAGCTGACATGGGGGGAATTTGTGGAGATTTTCTGCAAAATATGGTTACCACAACTTTACTATGACCAAAAGATTTTGTATTTCCAAGGGTTGAAACAAGGTAACATGACAGTCAATGAATACTAGGAGAAGTTCACTCAAATTTTGCGCTATGTTCCCATATATCACAAGGATGAGCACTTTTATATTAGGAAATTTATAATGGGAATCAATAGTTAGATTAGAGGAGAAGTGGATATGCATGGTCCAACAACAATGGATCTTGAATATGAGAAAGCAATTAAGCAGGAGCAAAAGCTTAGGGATAATTCCACTTGTCAAGAAAGAAGAGAGCAAAAGAAAACTCTACAAGTGCAACAAGACGTTAGTCTATTGCCTTTGCAAAAGAGCTCCATTTGAAGGCATCTTGACTACATATTATGCACAAGAAAACTCTACAAGTGCAACAAGATGTTTGCATGACAAAATATGAATTCACTGAAACATTACTATCTAAGAAACATAATATCTTCAAATGAAGGAGCACTATAACTATGATTGAGAAAAAACTGTGTAGGCATTGTTAGAACTAAGAAATGAAAAAGATAACACACTGAATTAGGTGACTGAGATCACTGAAAGGAATATCATTGTTAGAGAGTTGCAAACTATGAATTGTCCTCTGTCCTATAAGACTAGGAAATGAAGAACATTGTGAAATAGTCCAGAAACAATGAAAGTTATTGTCAAATGGTGACAAAGATTTTTCCTCTAAGTCATTTGCACATGGTGATTAAGAACACAGTGAGTAAGAAGTAAAAGAGCACTGAATCATAGCACTATAAAATGGTCATGAGTTATGTAATGAACTTCACTGTTCATTTGATCGCAAAGGAGATCAAGATAATAACCAACATACTGATGTGCATAGAGAATGTTCATGGAGGAGTGCAAACTTCCTTACAAAGTAATTACCACAACAGATTTTGAGGTGAATTGCGCCTGCTATTTTATGTTGATATGAATATTGCTAACCTGTAGTTACTTATTGTAGCATAACTAAGCGGCTAAATAGTTGTTCATTACCATTGTTTCTAATTCAAAATTACCATACCTTATTCTAGGAGAAAATCACAAGGGGAGTCTATACATAAGACACCATTGTTCCAAATTCAAAATTGATGTCTCTTTCACAATTGCTTACTTCATTTATTTGATCTAAGACTGCCTGATGTATATAAGATGCTCTCAAAATCATAGTAAAATCCTTTATTCTGAGAAGACTATTCAAAATCTTCCCATCATAACAATGAACGAAAGCATCATTCATTAACTTGAATTTTGCAAGAGTTTCATCAAATTCTACTTTTCCACTCTTTTTTCCATTTTGAATTCCATTCATAGTTTCATCCATGAAGAACTTCCTTAGCTTATAGATCATGTTGTTAGCCATAACTTTACCAGGTGTCAAGGATAGCTTTGAGTTTTTACCCAAGCAACAATTGACAAAATTTGACCTTACCAGGTACAATGTGTTGAAAAGCTCTTTGAAGTTATTCTAGAAAAGAGTTCCTAAGAGTATAATGTGTAGTTTTGAATTAACCTTTTTGCATGAATTTCATATCTTTGATTGGCTATTTCGAGCCAAGTGAACTTTATCAAGGGGTGATCCCACAAAGTTGGTTTACAATTTCTGGGAGGAACTATTTTTTGCTGAAATCACATATTTTTAGAAAATATAATGATTTAAGCCTTAAAAGGTTCCATTTAAATAATTCCAATTGAAGAGGGTTTTATCAAACTACCTTAGATCAAACCCCCTTGGATAGAACCCCGCTAGTTTTAAACCATACCTATAACAGAGTCTCATTTACACCTATCAAAATGCTGATAAAAAACCATTTTTGATTTACCTTTTGGAGGATCAAATGAATTCATTTTTTTTTTTAAATTCAAGTATTCCTTATTATAAGCTTCCCAAAAATTATAATTTTAAATAAATTTAATTTAATTATTATATTTATTTTTTATTTCTCATGAATGTAGGTTTTTCACCGAAAATCAAGCTCTCTGTTCTACACGTGGAAAAATAGCACATTATTTAAAAAAAAAATTAAGAATATTAGTGCACCAGATATTGAAGTCCTTAATCCAACAAAGAAAAAAAATTGAATTTCAATAGATATAAAAAAAAGTTACGTGTTATACGGTCGTGCTATTTCTGAATTATAATTGGTTATTAATCAAAAATAATACTCACAACAATAAATCTAATAAATCACAAATAATACTCACAACACTAAAATTAAATCTAATACCTAAACACAACCTCTACACCTATAGTACCTATTTTTATGCATGTTTAGCAATCATCAACTCCGCTTTTATCAGAGAGAGAGAGAGAGAGTCTTTTGACCAACAATTTCATGTCAACATTCTAAAGATGTTGTGTTAACAGGAGCTACATTTGGGAGAATTGCACATAACCATTTCATGTCAACATTCTAAAGATGTCGTGTCAATGGGAGCTACATTTGGGGGAAAACATTTGTTTAAGGATCTGATAATTCATCTTTAAAACTTTTTGATTGATAGCTTGTACATAAAACATTACTTGCTTAATAACCTCGCAATTGAATTATACATTATCCTACTTTATGTTAAAAGGATGAACTCTATGAATACAATTATTATTGACATACCTACGACACAACAAAATATTCAAATTAATCAACAAAAGTGATAAAACCAAATATAGAAACTAATTTAGTCCAAAAAGAACACTTGATGTAATATGTTTATATAAATGGGAAATGAAAGGTTATTAAAAAATTTGGACCATTTATACGTGTCATCATTATTCAGGGGTCACGATAATCTTTTCTGTATCGTTCCAATTTTATCGGATGCCTCTCAAGAGATACCATCATTTTCCTTAACATATCGTATATAAAGTGTTTAAAAAACAAAATAAACCTCATGTGGGAGTAAATGGACTGCTGAAGGCGACACCAGTCCGTCGTTTCATCGCAGGGCTCGCCTGGCGAGGAGAGAGACGGTTGCAATTTACACGTGAGAGTAAAGGCAGGTTGAGCTGCTATTAAAAAATATAAAGGTTAAGATTAACTTGCGCTCCTGCTTCACCATCGCCTTCTAAAAGAGATTCATCGGATAAACGAACAAAAAGGTAAAACTGCCTTCACGCAGGATCGAACTGCGGACCTTCAGTTTACAAGACTGACGATCTACCACTGAGCTATAAAGGCCTTGACGACTTCGAAATTGAAATAAACATTAAAAAATTATTTTTATTATAAACAATAATAAACCAGTCCGTCTGGGAAAGTTCTCTCTTCTTTTCTGATTAAGCTAATATATTCCAGAATGATATATAATTCTTTTTCTGTCACTTGGGGATGTAGCTCAAACGGTAGAGCGCTCGCTTTGCATGCGAGAGGCACGGGGTTCGATACCCCGCATCTCCAGTTATTTTTATTCAAGTTTTTTCATCTTTTTGCCATAAAACAATGTTACTGTCATATAATAAAATAGATCTAATGTGAAAATCGTTTACTAAGATACAAAATGGTGCAATGGAAGGCCATAACCCTAATCACATTACATGACAAAATATGATTAGGACACATAATAACATGATGGAACTTTCCTAACAAACTATGAAGAGAACCAATTCAAACAATCATAAAATCATAACCATGGGTCATGTCTTCCTTATTTACTAGGTCCGCCCTCTATTATAGAAATGTGATAGCTTTGGTTATCTTGGCCAAGTTAAACCACTCCTAGAGTGGGGGATGACTTCTCAAGTACACAAAACTCAATCACATCAAGAGAAGGTTTTTTAAGACCAACCATGCCTTTGAGATAAACTTGATTTTAACAACCATGTCTTTGATCGATGCCACCAACCTTGACTTAATACTAGATATTGTGCCTATAGATGCTAGCCCTCAAAATTATGAGCTAGCAAGAGAGAGAAGTGAGGCTCACATAGACTGTTTTGTTGATACCTCATTTAGATTGCCCTTGAACTTGTCCCAGATGTAAAATTTACCCAAAGCCTTGATGAGCTCTTTGTCACTTGTAATTATCAATATGTTGGTGATAAAAGTAGATGAAATACTAATATTCACTCTATGTCTTGTTGTACCTTCAACGACATCCATGTTGAGAGCACCTCTTGAATGACTTCTAGTATGTCATCACCTTTCAAGGAAAACTATTTGTGTCCTTATGATTAGGAATGTGATCTTGGGATAGCTACCTCCATAGTTAATCCTAACAAAAGGAAAGTATGAATAACAAGGTAGAAACAAAAGCTTTACTATGAGATTCATTAAGGATGTTGTTTATTCTCTAGTTTTTTGAGTGTATTTTTTCATAAAAAATATTATTATCATTTACTCACCCTCTATCAAGATCTTGTCAATGTTGTATGGTTTCACCAATTGTAGGCCTAGTAGTAAAGATTTTTCTTATGCCTTATTATTCATGCTTTCCTTTTGTTAAGATTAGCTATGGAGGTAATTCAAGATAAATATTACTAAGCTTTAATCACAAGAATCAAAGAAGATCAACATGCTTTAATCACAAGAATCAAAGAAGATCAACATGATAAAATAACAATAATCTATACAAAGGATGCAAATATAAGTGTTATACAGTGTACAATGAGAAACATTGGTTATATAGGCCACAGTGAGACATATGACAACATAGGATTGATAAGTTACCCATGTACAATCTCTCACAAATTGGGGAAAAAGAGAAAAATCAAAGGAAAAACTTCTCAAAAATAGAGAGAAAACATGTACAAGTGAAAGAAGGAAGGAGGACTCAATTTAACCCCCATGAACTACTTCGATCACCAAGATATAATAGATGTCTCCTCCATTGGAGCATAAATATCATAAGGACTATGAAGTCTCCAAAATTTATCTTAGAAAGATTAGGAACATGAAAGTGAACATGAAAAACTCCACTAAAGCATGGTGAAGCTACAAACATGTGTCAAAAAATAATAATTCTAATGTTGAAACAAAAGGACCTCTTCTAGAATAATGATGAGGATTAAAATAAAAAGATATATTCTGGCATGAGTGACCATAATGACACTACTGAAGTAATGCATAAATGGAAAATAAGGCAATGATCTAACAATAAAAGATACAAGTGACACATCAATCTACACAAGTGACCCTAACAACTCTACTCAACCAATTCATAGGTCATGAATTCACATCAATAGATTGCAACAAGGTAAACATCTAGTAGTTAAAAATATAGGTTCTAGTAGTGTCAAAAATACAAATCCAACAAAGATATGTCACGTCCATAAACAGGAATGGAAGAGTGTATATATGGTATTAGTTTCATCTCACTAAAATGCATGGGTAACCAGTTGTTGTATTTTTGTAATATATAAGAACAAGTAGATACATAGCTTACTCCAAACTAAAACTAAGGAAGCAATAACATAAATAATATGATACCCCCATATGTTGAAAAGGAGGAGGTATAGAAACTCCTCTAAAATTAGGTGTCATTATATAGTGCAAGAAGGTGAAGACGCAACATCAAAGGATGCATAAGATAGTACTTGTAATTAGAATAGGGCCACCCTCATGGACATTGTTATAAAGTGTGTGAAAAAATAAGGCACACTAATATGAAGGTAAAGGTGGATAAAGTTGTGATTAAAAATAACAAGGCACACACAACAAACCTCCCATGGAACTTTGTAAATTAGTGCAATTACAATAATGACACAATACGATTTCTAAGATCCTAAAAATATAAGTGTAATATTTGGCACTTTATTTCACTATGTTGACATACTAAAAAGTGTATCCAATAGATGCTTAAAATGTCTAAAAACTACCACATGTTAAGCATATAATTCTACTAGAAGATGGGAGCAAATAGAAAGAACTATTGCAAACTATATGAAAAATATGCATTATAAAAAGAATTGGACCCAAAAAGAAGTCCATATGCAAAATTTATGACCATTGCACAACAAAATCCTTAAAGAAATAAAATTATGAAAAAAAGCATAAATCCAAACTAAAATATCCTCCACCACTATGAAGAGCACAAAATTTTACCCCATTTCAAAAAAAAAAATCTCTAATAAAGGATCTCATATGACTAAGACCAAAGCATTCAAAGTTGAAGTGCAAAAACTAAAGTTTCAACAGTGAGGGGAGCATAAAATTAAACGTTTTTGCTAATGCCATTATATGGAGGAACCTTCAAAATTCAAAGTCTTTGCTAAATTTGACATGAAAATAGTGAATCTTAAGAATTAGGGGAGCCACCAAAAGGACCCAAAACATAGTTATCTTGCTAAAAATGTCAATGAAATTACTAAGTTTTATGCACATAGTTAGCAAAAACTATTATTAAAAATATTTGGGAGGGTGTTTGAAACCCCCTACCTTCCGTTTGTAAGGGGTGGGGCTCAATAGGCAGCTACCCTTTCCATGACATTGGTTACAAATAGAGGTAGTACCATTAGTCCTCAACCTAGGTATAAGGGGCGAGGCTTAAGGAGCCTATTATCCTTGTCATGGTAGGGTCGTGGAAAAGGTTAGGTACTCTTTATGGTACCCCACATTTAGAGTGGGGAGAGGATGTGGTATAAACCCCTACCATCCATATTAAATTTTCAATAAAGTAAAAAAATACTTGCACCTACCTACCAAAATTCTAATATTTTGTATGGCCACAAAAAAAAAATTTAAAAATATTTTCTACCAATTAATCCAAAATAGACACATTTTATGTTGATCTATAGGATTTTGGGCCTTTTAATGGAAAGACTAATTTTGACCCAAGATGCTTCAATTGATAGATAATCTCCAAATGTCCACTAGGGAAACCCTTCAAACTTTTATAGAGTTAACACCATTTATCTAATTTGAATGAAATAAAAGATAAATGTAACTTTCTCAAATGCTTTGAATCTATTTATGAGCCCAAATGAAACTGCAAAGAAAAATTCAAAATAGGAACCCCAAAGAATTTATTAGTTCATCCAACCTTTTAGATTCTCCAAGTCATCCAAGGATGTAAGATAAGAACATACTCAATTTCAAGAAAGAAAAATAAAATATAATTCTATCTTCTAAAAATGAACTAACAGTGGAAAATATCCTAGTTTGATACAATGTTAGGATTGTCTAGGGAGGTAGCTATCCCAAGGTCAAGATACCTAAGAGCTAATAACAATGATCAAATAAGTTCAACATGAGATAATAACAATAATACATGCATCCTATATGCAAATATAATTATTGTACATGTATACAATGAGAATCCTCAAATATATCGGCCAAGATGAGAAGTATCATAATCACATGACATGAGACACAAAAAGATAACTATCATAAGTGTGACTTAAAATTTACCTAAGTAAGCTTAATAAACTAGGTGGGAATAGGACCCAAGAGGGAAATAGGTTAGGGAATAACCATTTTCACACCATCTTTAGCTTCCTAGAGGTAAATTTAACCAAATCACCTTGGGAATTTTTTATTTCACACCCAATACATGAAGGGATATGTTATATCTTGAGGTATCATTGAAATTTATTTTCCATGTATGTCATTGGATGATATATTCCATTTGAATTGAGTTTGGTTCATAATTAGGAAATTTAACCTAAAAATCCCTTAAACAAGATAAACCTAGGCTAACTTTCCCTATATTTTCATCATGCATCTATCCCATGTAGTAAACAAACCCTTCTTTAGTTATTTGGAAGTGGCTCGGCTCATGACTATTTCTTAAATGGCTACTTTATTTTAAGATAAAAAGGTGTCCTAGTTGAGCTATTTATATTTAAAAATTCTTTAATTTATTTCTTTCCATAATGCTAGATCAATAATTGAGGGCTAGAAATTAATATAATATAGAATATTGTTTTATATTTAGTGATTGGCCAAACTTTGAAGAGATATAACAATATTTTAGGAGGATTGCAGATCCACTTCAAGCAATTGCATAACAATCTCTAAAATTTGTAGAAGAAGGGGAAGCTAATGAATGTAAGTGATTATTTGTTTCTTTTCCTTGCTTGTAGATAGCACATATAAATGGGCCCAATAATCCCTTTATTAGAGTCTATCACCTTTCTCTTAATAGCCACCCATCCAAAAGTACCTACTTTTGGTAGGTTTGAGTTTTACAAACATTTTAGCAATGACCATTCTTAGTCCCCAAGTGGCTCTATTAGGATGTGTAACCAATTTTGATGGTATAAATAGGTTC
Source organism: Sequoia sempervirens (assembly GCA_007258455.2). Lineage (NCBI taxonomy): Eukaryota > Viridiplantae > Streptophyta > Pinopsida > Cupressales > Cupressaceae > Sequoia > Sequoia sempervirens. The sequence goes on from VDFB02058242.1 coordinate 457,504,644, forward strand.
ATGTATGGACCTATCAAGAGTTTTTTTTATAGAAAGTGAAATTATGATAATTATATCATGATTCAACCATGTAGGTTTTTATTCAAACTCATTGAGCCATATTTCATGATTAATGGTTCACATGAACCCATCTCTCATGAGAATCATCGAGACTTCTTGGGAGGTCACCCATCCCAATAAGTACTAATGATTCACCCCTATGAGTATCACTTATACTCAATGAGTGCTAATTTTACCATTAATTCTCATGAGAGATAGGTTCATGTCAGTCACTCCTCATGAAATATGGGTCAATGATTTTGACTCAAAAACTAAAAAAATTGAATCTTAATATAAATATCATTAAAGTAAATTTACTTAATCAAGTCTAACAAGAATATTTTCCTTTCTATCCATAAAGTTGTAGTCTTCTCATTTCATTGTAGTAGGCTTCATATCAAATATTGCAAACCATATATGTTTGACTATGAGCATATCCTCTATTTTGAGTTTTCAAAGCTCAAAATTTATGTTTGTGAACTTCTCCATTTCTATTCTTGGATTTCTTATTGTTAGGACTAGAAATCACACCTTGGTGTGCAATAGGTATGTTGAAGAAGTTTGGAAGGTCAATTAGGAAAAAAATGGTCTATTTTTGCATAAATTTTGCAATACATGAGGACAATTGGTAGGCTATTTAGCAAATTATATTGTTTTGTGCAACCAAGGTCTCAATGGAGAAGTGATAGATCCAAATTAACTATGCAACCTCTTATAGGGATCCAAACACAATTGAAACAAAACCTCTCAATGAGGAAGATAATCATGCTTCATTACATATAGGTTCATGTTATGTTTACAGTAGAGAGAGGGAGAGATACAGAGGGAAGAGTGAGATAGAGAGAGGAGTAACAAGATAAATAAAAAATAGAGTGGGATATAAAGAAGAAAGAGAGAGGACCTAAGAAAGAGAGGGATATACAAAGAGGGAAGAGGAAGATGGAGAGACACAAACATAGAGAGAGAGAGAGAAAGATATATAGAGAGATGTAGATAGAGAGACCAAGAGGTAGAGGGGGAGACATATAAGAGAGATAAAAGGGAAATAGATATTGAGAGAAGAGAGATTAATAGTTAAAATTACAGCTATAACATCTAAAAAAATCCCCTTCCATTATGGTGTGATAGATGCCATATCCTACTATAGAGATCCTAATTTTGTACAATTAAGAAGGTATGCAAAGTTCTTTGAGACTGTATTTGTACATGTTGATTGCATTTTCTTAAAATTTTCCAAAGACTTTTCAAAAAATCCTTTTTGTGCATATTCTATGATCGTAGAAAGCCATGACAAAACATCTTCAGGTAATTCTACTATACATGTTTTTCCCATATAATTTGATCACTTTGAGTTTAGGCTCCAGGTGCCACTTATTAGATTTAGGTTGACAATGTGGACTATGTGGTTTTTTTCCAAGTAGTGTAGGTTGCATGTTATATAGCTTCATTACTTCTTACCCAAAAATGATGGGTGAAATTTTTTCTAGATGATGCATTAATAAAGACCTCAATGTAGGGTGATATGTAGATATAATGGATACCGTAGAGCATAAAATTAATTTTCCCAAATATTTTTAGTGGTAAGCTATGTTGCATTGTACATTTGAACTTGATACCAATATAATTTTTTGATGGTATAAATGGGCCCTTCTTTTGTAATGAGATGAAATGTTCATAGTTTTTAGTATAATAAATTCTAGTTCATTGGTGTCTCGATATGTATGTACTAGAACTTATATGAAATAAACACTTAGGAAGGAAATGGCATGAAAGTAGATCCAAATTATTCTTGTAAAGGAAATATTCCTCTTTACTACAATTTTTACATTTTATTTTTCTTTGGTGTGTTAAATTAGTAAAATATATGCAACATAGAGAGGGCAATATAGAAATAGAGATAGAACATGAAGAAGAGAGAGAATAGATATAGAGGGAAGGATAGAAAAGTAGGAGAGAGGGGGGAAGAGAGAAAGAGAAAAAGAGTGGTGGAAGAGACAAAGAGATATATAAAGAAAAGTAAATATATGTACATAAGGAGAGGGAAATAAATAGGGAGAAAAAAAAGAGATAAAATTGAGGGAGAGAGACATGTATAAAATAGAGAGAGAGAGAGAGGAGGGAGCAGAGAGGGAGAGAGATAGGTAGAACATGGAGAAAGAGAGAGAAGAGGGGAGAGAGGGAGAGAGATAGGTATAGAGGGGGAGAGAGAGAGAGAATAAGAGGGGGAAGAGAGGGAGAGGGAGGGATAAAGATAAAGCGTGATATAGAGAGATATAAAGGGATAGGAAAAGTGATAGAGATAGGGAGAGATAGAGAGATAGAGGTAGAGAAAGATATGGATAGAAAGAGATACAAAGAGGAGTGGGAGGGAAGGATTGATATAGATAGAGAGAGGTATAGATAGATGTAAAGTGATAGGGAGAGAGATAGAGAGACCGAGAGATAGAGGTAGAGAGATATAGATAGAAAAATATAGAGAAACAAGAGGGAGATAGAGAGAGAGAAAGAGAGTTAGAGATACAAATCATGAGAGATGTATTGAATGAGAGAGAGCGAGAGAGAGAGAGGGGGGGAGATAGAGAGATAGAGATAGGGTTAGAGACAGAGATAGGGAGGGAGAAACAAATAGTATTTTTATATAAGTGAGAGAGGGAGATATATAGAGAGATAGAAAACAAGTAGAGCGGAGGAAAAACAAACAGAGAAAATGACAAAAAAATGAATCAAAATGAAATGTTCTATTTAGCTCTCTCCTAACCATCTTTGAACTTGGGTGTCATCAATATCAATTTATAAATATCATCATACATAATTTTGTAATACCATGAATATGCACAACTATAATGTAATATAAATTATGATTTTATTTTTAAATATAAAAATGTTATATTGTTCTCTCTAACAACAATCAATAACCTCATTATGTGATTTTCTCAAATGACATGCATATGTACAATGCACAACATAAACACACTTGTAATTTGTTTTACTTTTTTATATACAAATTATAAGATAAAACTAGAAAGATTGAAATCAAATGAGTTTTAAAAATATTTGTGAATTCACAAATCTATTAGCTATCTTACCAGACAAAGGGATGTGAAGCAACATTAGAAATATCTAACATATATATATATATATATATATATATAAAATATGTTGAGAGATATCCTTCTTGAGGCACCTATTGCACTTTTATGTGAGAAATGATAAAAAAATAGGTGCCTTGCGAAGGATATCTCTCAATGTATTTTATATACATATTATTAAATATACATATGTTTGTAGCATTCCTAACATAACATGTAAAATATTAAATGAGTTAGGGTTAGGGTTAGGGTTTTGGTTACATTTAGAGATATAATTAGGGATAGGGTTAACATTATGGATATAGTTAGGGTTAGGTTTAGGGTTAAGGTTTCAGTTAGGGCTACAATTTTATATATAAAATTAGAGCTAGGTTTAAGGTTATGATTAAGGTTAGGGTTAAAGTAAGGGTTAGCATTAGGGTTAGAGATAAAATTAAGGTTAGGTTTATGGTTATGATTAGAGATTAAATTGTGGTTAAGGTTAGGGTTAGGATGATGATTAGGGTAAAGTCTAGGGTTAATGTTTGAGTTAGGATTAGGGTTTGGATTGTAGTTAGAGATGAAAATAGGGTTTGAGTTAGGGTTAGGGACACAGTTAAGGTTAAGTTTAGGGTTAAGGTGATAGTAAGGGTTATAGTTAGATATAAAAATACGGTTAGGTTTAAGGTTGGGATTATAGTTAGGGGTAAGGTTAGGGTGAGGGTTAGGATTATGATTAGTTTTTAGGTTACGGTTATGGTTATTATTAGGTTTAGAGTTAGGATTACGGCTTAGGTTACAGTTAGAAATAGAATTAGGGTTAGGATTATGGTTGGAGTAACGAAAAAAGTTGCATTTTCCTTGCTTGCTTGGATAATTGACATTAAAACTAGACTAATGGTGTCTTGGAGTGGTGTTGTCTTGTCTTGTACACATTCACATTATTCTATGACCTTTATTTAACTAAATCATGCTTTAATTTTTCCTTTGCAAAAGTGTTGTAAAATGTTGTAATACACATCCACACTTTTCTATGACTTATTTGCTTAATTAAGCCTTATGTACCCTTCCTAAATAAAATATGCATAATGTGTAGCTTGTTTAAGTGTTGTAAAGTGTTTTAAAGCACTTTCACATTTATCTAAGTGGTCCTAATTCATTGTGGTTAAGTGGAGTTATTAACCCCCCTTTTAGGCATTAATTTTGACACTTCTGGAGGATCTCCCTTAACAATCATAAATTAAATATCAAATTATTTCATTGGGAAAAAATTAGTCCTAGTAATTTGAGCCAGGACACATTCACCCTTGATGGCGAATGGGTCCTCCCTTAACAAAGACCCCCCTTTCTCAGTTGATCTAGAATGGGTTTTTGGCCTTCTTTCAACTCTCAGAAGCTTGGTCCTGCAAACTTAGCCAGGCCCCATTCGCCTTTGGTGGTGAATGGGTTCTCCCTTAATGAGACCCCTATTTTTGAATTTTATTCTAGTGGGAATTTAATTGTCTTTCTTTCTAGATTTGGTGTCGGCCTTAGTTCTTTGAATTTCGAGGTTAATCTCCTAATTTAGTATAAATAAGGGGTTAATTCACATTGTTTCTCCTAGCAATTTTGTGTGACTTCAAGACATCAAAAGCAAGAGCATTAGAGAATTTCAAGAGCATTCATAAGGCATTTCAAGGCAGATTTCAAATATTTATTGCGGCAATTCAAGGTCTTATCATCATGTCAAGGGTTTAATGCATTCATGTGTGTTGAGGTAAGAAGTGAATGTTGCATTGAGGATTCATTTACGAGCATCATCCTACATCCAAGATCTTCATTATTCATGGTCACTCCATGATTGCATATTTGATTCACAAGACAAAATCTAAGGTGATATAAATTACATTATTGCACTTTCATGCATCATTTCGTCATTTGGTTTAATTACCTACAAGGGGTTTGATTGAGGAAAACCCCCATTCACTAGAAAATCAACAAGTTTTTTGTCTTTGAGTGCGTGATTGTAGATTTATAGGTTGAAGAACAAGATTATCAAAGTTGCTAAAGTTGTCATTCAAGGTGCAAGATCATAGAAAGAGCTCTATAGAACCGAATACTGCCTTCCATAACTCAATAACAAGGATTTCAAGAGTGAAAACATCAAGGTAAAAGCTCCTAAAATCAAATTTCTGAAACCCTAAAAGGACCCATTCGCCTTTGAACGCCAATGTGTCCTTCATAGCTCAAAATAACAACGTTTTGGACATGTACACAATTTTTTATACTCTAAAAAAAATCCTCATAGTTGCTATAACAGTTAGGGTTGATTTTTGGTTGTTATTAGCATCTTATTTTACATAATTTGAAGTGATATGTGCCTAGAAAATAAGTGATCCATCTCATTTTTGGGATAGATCCTATTTTCCTACATATCATTTTTGGTGAACCTGACTTATTCAACATTGTACTTTTCTAATTTTTGGAGTCTTTCATTGCATTTCAAATTAAAATCTTGCATTCATTGCATTTATATTTGCATTGAATTAGTGTTTCTTCTTTTGCATTTAAATATTGCATATCATATAAGGTTTAGATTTACATTGTTTTACACTTCTTAAATCTAAAAATTAGAAAAACAAAACAATCATTTTGCATCTCATTTAGATTTCGTTCAATTGCATTTAAAAATCAAAACAAAATTTAATTTCAAAATAGGTCTTACATTTCATCTTTCTATTGCATTTTTGCATTTAATTTCTAGAAAATCTGAAGTTGCATTTCATTGTTTACAACCTGGAACTGAAAGATATATCTGAAAGCTTGCAAACCATTAAAAAATAGTTTAAAAAGACCTTACCACGACCCATTCACCCTTACTGGTGAATAGGTCCCTATTCATATTTGACCTAAAGCTTCTAGCAACTGAAAGGACATTAAAATTTAGTCTAAGATCCACAAAAACTCCTAGAAAGACCTAATGAGGACCCATTCGCCCTTACTAGCGAATGAGTCCCTGTTAGCTACAGATCTGTAATTTTAGGAGATTAAAATCTTAGTTTCTAGGTTCTGTTTGGTGCATTCATCTTGTTGTTTCATTTTAGTACATTGTAAAAATTCAAAATTGCATCAAAACATTTCATTTTCAGCTTATTGCATTGTTTAATCAGTAAATTGCAATTCTTAGAATCTAAAAATTGCATTTCATTCTAGGTTGTTGCATTGTCCCTTTTCCATTTTAGGGTTTTCACATTGGGGTTGTAAAACTTGCATGAGATTTACAACTTGGTGTCTTATTCACAATACTATAATAAGACGTAGTTCGAGGGTCACATCATTCGAAGATCTCTCACCTTTTGTAGATCTTGGGTGCTCTAACTCTCTTTCTGATAGTGTTCAGAATCAACTCTCCATGGCTCATATTTTGCATACTTCATTTCTCATTACTTCACCTCCCACAACCAATTTCCTTAACATTCCCAACACTATCCCTACCATTGCCACTTCCACTCAAGCTTTGGGGTCTACTCAAAGTCAAGGTGGAATTCCAATTCCGTCATCCACAATAGCAATGCCCATTCCTACATACACTAGTACACAACCTACAACAACATTCCAACCCACAACAAAATTTGAACCTACAAAAATATTCCAACCTACAACAAATTTCAACCCACAACTACCATCAACCAACCACAACCGTCATACCTACTGGCACTGTATACACTTCCATAGGTATTCTCATAGGAAATGTTTCAAACACAATAATACCTTAATAATACACCTTCAATAACCTACAATTCACTAGCCCTCCACATACATACACTACACTAGGTGCCTTATTCCCCTAAACCTTATAACCAAAATGACCCTCTCATTAATTCACTTTTGCAAACCATGACATACCTTCGACAACAAGTGGCAACATTGCAACAGAACAATAACAGTCAACCTTTGCAATACATCAAGTCCACCATGTTTTCCCTCGACATATTAAGAATGCAAATGCCACAAGGTATAGAGGTACCTCACTTTGCGAAATATGGTGGGAAAGGAGATCCTGTAAGCCATGTTTCTGCCTTCACAACCTTGTGTAGTGATTTCATCTTTGAAGATAAATTGTTGGCTAAGTTATTCCCTAGATCCATGAAGGATACTACTTTAGAGTGGTTTCCATATTTACCAAACAATTCAATTGGTTCATTCAATGAACTCATTGATTCCTTTTACAACCACTTCCATGTTCACATGGGTCCCACAATGCCCCTTGCAGATCTAATGACATGCAAGCAAAAGGAAGATGAAAAAGTGACTAATTTCATAGGAAGATATCAAACACTTTATTCACAAGTAAACATTAAGATTCACGATGCTAACCTTCAAAGAATGTTCATTTCTAACTTACAAGATAAAATCAAAAATAAACTTTAAATTTTAAGGTTTCCATCCTTCACACAACTACGTACAACCCTTTGTGACCATCAAAACTCAACTAGTGGCCATGATGTGAAAAATCCCCCTAGTCATCCTAAAAGGATTGAATCCACAACTCAAAGCAACTATCAATCATTCAAGAAACAAAATAAGGGATTTTAACAATTAAACCCTCCTCAAACAATTCAACAAAACAATAATCAAGTGGCTACTATAAAAATGGCAAATCCTTTCAGTGATAAGGAGAGAGAGTTTACTCCTTTACCCGACACCCTTCACAATATCATGTTGCAACTCATTAACAATAACATGCTTACATTACCTCATGTTAGAGAATGTGAACCTACTATACAATTGCCTAAATGATTTTGAAAAAATGCTTATTGTCATTACCATCAAACAAATGGACATAGTACATAATACTGTAAGTGTCTCAAACATTTTGTGCAAGACCTTATTGATTCTAATCATTTACTAATTTAAGGTGTGAATGATCAAGGAAATAAGTCTATAGCTCCTCCTAATCAAAATTTGCAAATATTTACAAATCCTATTCCTAAGCATAGTATTTCATTTGTCAAAGCTAGTGAAACGAAGACTGATGTGATGAATGTTGATACAAATGATGACAATATGAAAAACATTGAACAACATCCTACGAAGGTGATAGCATTTATCAAAGCTAAATCTCGTAAGGGCTTGACCAGATATCCTCTTGACATTTCTTTCTCACAATATAACATACCTAAGTGTGCACTTGATGGTCCTCTTTACATAGTTGGCTGAATCAATAGTAAGTCCACTAATGGGATATTGAATATTGATCACGTCTTTGGAGAGAATGTGATCACAAAAGAATTCTTATATGTGCATGAGCTATATCAAGATACATATTGATGAGTCTAGAATATGGTCTTGTTTTGGGTAGAATTTGCAATCTACTTGTTGAATTTATCATGGACTTTGACATTAAGTGTTGATACTTTTATGATATTTCCTTCAAACTATAGACATTGGGTTTAATCTTATTCCTGCAAACCTTTAATGATAATGGCATGTTAAATGGACTGTCTATATTAATTTTGCATGTGGTTAATGAATGTTCCTTAAGGTGGTTATAGATATGTAGTTATTGTGCATACTGACATTGCCATGCAGATTTAATTTGAGGATTCTAAGTTGAGGAAGACACCGCTAGCTGGGCATGCACCGTAATGCCCAACAAAGGAATCAATCAAAGGTCAAAGGAGGTTGACGACAAAAGATTCCTCATGAAAACCGAATGTAACCACCTTGTAGTGGAATTTAATGCTATTTGAGAAAATGCAGGCATTACTATTGTGCTAAATATGTGTTTAGACCTACATGTTTGACTAGATTCCATGCACGCATAATTGTTGCCACTCCACTTTCACTGTTTTCCCTAAATGGCGTGCTCCCAATCGTGGAGTTGACTACCTTGTTTAGTTGATAGTAAAAACAAAAATATGATGTTCCTTCTTTGGGAGGTTGCATGATTTGATATTGTAATTGCATTCTTGAGTTTTCAGTAATCCAAACATATTACTCTTTTGTATTCATGATTTACAATGAATAAAATAAAGTTATGAGTTTGAGCATCTAAGTTCTCAGTAGTTTTAGAGGATACTTATCCAAGGGCACCCACTTGGTGAGTAATTTGTCATTTAGTTTAGTATTAGTTTAGTATTACTTGCTATTTAGTAATTATTTAGAAATCTAGCACCGACTATTCCTGCAGCCACTAGAATTCCATTATGTGATTTTTTCTACAACCAAAGCAGACAGAGTAGTGCCCTGTTTGTTTTCTCAAGCTTTAATTCCTGTTATGCATTTTATCTTGATGTAGTTGTTGATTGATGATTGTAATTTATGGTATTCCCTTCTAAGCAATTTATTTTCAGTATTGTGAGTTCTTAAGTTGTAGAATGAAAATGGGTACTTTGGGTTCCCAGTGCACATATTGTGCTAACCCATTTCAAGTTCACATCCCTGGGTTGACAAGTTAAATGCACCTTCATTATGATCAAAATAGCTATTCAAGTTAGATGTCCAATCTATGAATCATGGTTGTAAAGGCTTAGCTATTAACTCATTGTAGGAGGCCAACATTTTTGGCGTCTTTGTCGGGGATGGTGTCAAACTAAGGATTTCTTTGGAGTCATTGGTAGTTTTTCTTGTTGTAGTGTTTCTGGAAGTTTTTCTTAGTATACCCTCATGTAGGAAGTAATGACCCCCCTTATTCTTTGCCAATTCTTTGTGTGAGCTGGCTGATAGTGAGTGATACTGCATGAATAGAGGAAGGAGAAGGGAAGGTTATGGGAGATTCCTTCCTAAAAATCCTAATCCATTCTAGCTAGTTGAATATCATAACCTTCCAAGAGAAGAATAAGAAGATGCACACCCCTTTGCTGATGCATTTCCTGATCTGACTAACTCTGAAGTCTCCTTCGAAGACCATCAGCTTGAGAACCCCTTCTCTTTGGAACTACATCAAGTAGGCATGAGTGATGCAAATAGGAATAGAACTAACCAACCAACTTTTCCTTTCCCCATTGCCCATCAGAATAAAGTTGACAACATCAAAAACATCCCTGCTTCAGCACTCCCCAAGTTTTATGGACTTGTCACAAAAGATTTTGATACCTTTTTTTTGAGTTTGAAATACTTTGCAGGAGTTATGATTATACCACCAATGCCCATAGGCTTAAGCTATTTCTTACCACTCTGAAAGAAGTTGCATTAAGATGGTTCATGAGCCTAGGTAGAGATACTATGGAAACTTGGGAAGACATGAACACAAAATTCCTTGAGAAATACAAGGAATATTGGAGGGGCACCGACATGAGAGGAGGCGACATTTTTAGGATGCAACAAAAGGAAGATGAGAGTCTAGAAGATTATATTGCAAGGTTTTTGTTTTTCCTACAAAAATCTCCACACCATACACTCAATGAAGACTCGCAAAAGTTTCTTTTCTTGAGAGGAATCAATGACAACTGCACTGATACCTTGGACCTCATGGGAGGAGGAGATATGTGTCAAGTTCCTTGGGAAGATATCAAGAAAATATGCTAGAACTATTCTAGGGAAGCTTCAAAGAAAGGGGGAGCTTACCAATCTTCCATGGGTAAGTCAACTACCGGTGGAGTCTCAAGAATGGAGATTACTCATTTACTGGTAGACTTCAAGCAAGACATTATAAACAATATAGCTACTCAGCTAGATGCACTTCAGGCCAAGAAGAAGCAAGAGGAGGCATAGGCAATGTTGACAAAGTATTGCTCCCACTACAGAAAAAAGAAGAGGGACTACAAATAAAAGATGGTAGCTAATCTTGAAAGCAAGCAGATTCCACCTGAGTTAAACCATTCCAGATTGAAGAAGACCAAGTCTATTGTGTTGGACAAAGGAAGCCTTGGGCTCCAAGACGAGGTATGCCACTGGATCCAATATCTTATGTTGGGCCATATTTTAACTCCTATTCATTTGGTAACCAATGGCAACCCCCATATGTCATTTCAATATGTATAATGTATGTTGCAATATGTATAATTTGTTGCTAAAAGATGGGTAGAGCTCTGGTACAACAATGACCATAGGGAGGATTATTCTTTTTGTGTTGCTTAAGGAATATTAGAAGAATGGGAAAAAAAATTTAAAGCATTGAGTTCTTTTCTATTTCCATTTAACCTAAGGATTCAAAGTAGATAACAGTTAGAGACTTAAGGGATGTAATGAATGGGTTATGTTTAAATCCACCATAATTTTATCAAGCATGGTAGGATTGTGGGATCCAGAACAAGAGAGTGGCTAAACCAAATATGGGAATGCGTTATAGTGAAAACTGAAAGGTATGTGAGGAATCAAACTTGAAATGTCATTCCATCCTAAGGTGGTATCCAACTATGGAGGATATCCACCATAGCCTTGGAGTATCCCTCCAAATGCTTGGCCCAATCATCACAACTCCCCACCCTAGTGGCAACAACCTTAGGGGAATTGGAAGCAATTTCAAGGGCATTGGCAACCACCTTCAGGAAATTAGCAACAAACAAACCAATGGAGGGGAGGACAACAATGGCCTACCCAGACAACTAGTTACATGTAGCAACCTTCTCAGCCCCAACAACCTGTTATAATGCCTCCACCTGCTAATCCAAGCTCAAATGCACCTAAACCTACTCAGCTGCCAACTCAGCCCACACCCAATCCAAATAACAAACCACAATAGTAGCCTGCATACTCTATTGATTCAAATTAATTCCTTGCATATACTGTGAGTGTAAGTGACATCCATTTGCATTCAGGAACTACTCTACCAGCCCCTTCCAAGACATTATCACTGAGATTCTATGGAAGAGGAGGAGGAACCTCTAAATGATCCCATTCAACCAAGTGCACCTAAAAATCTTGAACCAGTCCAAGTCAAGCAAACTAAACAAGAACGACCATTTCCTCAGAGATTGGAAGTTTCCAAGAAGAAGGAAGAAAAGGAGGATACAAATTTTGACATCTCGGATCAGCTGAAGCATATATGTGTTTAGATACCTCTATTTCAGGCCATAAAGGATGTCCCAATTTATGGCAAGGCAATCAAGGAAGCATGCCTCAAGAAGCTAGGTAGGAAGAAGAAAGACCCAGCTATAGTTCATGTGGTGGGACAACTAGCTGGCATCATGCTTGGAAAAGTGATTATCCCCAAGTACAATGACCTAGGTAGTCCTATGGTAGTAGTTATAAACGTGATCCAAATTAAGAATGCTCTTATTGATTTAGGGGAAACAATTAATGTAATGACCAAGGACATCCTACAACAACTAAAGTTGCAATCATGATATCTACTCCTACTATCCTGCAACTTACTGATAGTTCTATTATTAAGCATGATGGTGTAGTGGAGGATCTTGTGGTAGTTTTAGACTCTTGGGAGTACCCATCAGACTTCATGATTCTTTCTCCTAAAGCTACACAAGGTGGGTATCCCATCATTCTTGGAAGGCCATGGTTAGCAACTACATATGCATATATTGGATGTCGGTCAGGTGACATGACCATTCCAGATGGGAAGAGCACTAAAATTTTTATTTTTATCCCCTTGTACAACCATCTCATGATGAAGATAATCCCGTATGGCCACATGTTGGTGAAGAGGACGAGGAATTTAATTATGTGGCACAACTTATGATGTTAGGAAGAAGCTCTTTCATGAAAATTCAAGATGAGGATGAAGTATTGGCTAACATCATTCAAAAATATTGTGAAGTGGAGGAAACATCATCTTCTTTTTCTACTACTCCAATCAAGACACTTTTGCCTGCTCTTTCTACAACCACTATTCATGCAGACATTTTTCCTGCAGCCACTGTTCCTGCAGACAGACTTCCTACAGCAATAGGTATGTCCCATACATTGCTGCCATATGAACTAAAGGTACCATGTGTTAATGAAGCAACCATGATAGATTTAACTACACAAGTACAGGTGTCAAAAGGAAAGTATTTGAATGTTAACAGTAAATTAAGTGAAGAACAACAATTGTTATTGGAAAAATATTAAGGATCCATCAACATGCATTTGCATGGGGTTATCATGATATGAAGGGATTGGACCCTAAACTTTGTACACACAAAATTTACATCAGAGATGATTTCTCCCCAGTAAGACAGCCATAAAGAAGAATTAACCTTGCACTAAGAGAAATTGTAAAATGAGAACTGCAGAAATTGCTAGATGCAGGATTTATCTACCCTATTTTAGATAGCCAGTGGGTGTCTCCATTACTAATTGTTCCCAATAAAGGAGGAAAATGGTGAGTTTGTGTTGATTACATGGAACTTAGTACTACCACCAAGAAGGACCATTTTCCCTTGCCCTTCATTGATCAAGTTTTGGACACACTTGCAAGAAAGCGATACTTTTCTTTTCTAGATGGATTCAATGGCTACAACCAGATCCAAATTGCACCAGAGGAATAGAAGAAGACCACATTTACCTGTCCATGGGGGACCTATTCCTACTCGGTACTCCCATTTGTCTTATGCAATGCACCTGCAACCTTTTAGAGGGAAATCATTAGCATATTTTCAGACATTTCTCATGATTGCATGGAAATTTATATGGATGAATTTACCACTTATGGTGCTAATTTTAATCAAGCATTGGAAAATATCAGGAGAGTCCTACAGAGATGTGAAGACCAAAAATTTTTATTAAACAATGAAAAGTGCTTCATGATGATGCGAGAAGGTGTAGTCCTTGGCCACTACATCTCCCACAAGGGAATTCAAGTAGATCCTGCAAAGATTGAGGTAATCACAAATTTACCCACACCTGCAAAATAGAAGGATGTTAGGAGTTTCTTGGGCCATGCAGGATACTATAGGTGTTTCATCAAGGATTTTAGCAAGATAGTAGCACCATTGTATACTCTTCTCACTAAATATAATGAATTCTAGTGGACTGAAGCTTGTGACAAGGCATTTTCTGATTTGAAGGAAACATTGACTCATGCTCCTATACTCAAAGGAACTAATTGGGAGCTTCCTTTCCACATCCATATTGATGCATCAGATTATGCCATAGGAGTAGTCCTAGGACATAAAGAGCTATTGAAAATGACAATTTACTTTGTCAGCAAAAATTTATAGGGAGCTAAACTGAAGCTTGTGACAAGGAATTTTCTGATTTGAAGGAAACATTGACTCATGCTCCTATACTCAAAGGAACTAATTGGGAGCTTCCTTTCCACATCCATATTGATGCATCAGATTATGCCATAGGAGTAGTCTTAGGACAAAAAGGAGGTATTGAAAATGACAATTTACTTTGTCAACAAAAATTTACAGGGAGTTGAATTCAATTATATAGTGACATAGAAAGAAATGCTAGCAGTGGTCTATGCACTAAACAAATTCAGACATTACATAAAAAGTTACCAAATCTTTGTGCACACTAATCATGTAGCCATTAGATATCTCATGAATAAACTATTGATCATAGGCAGACTGGCCAAATGGTTATTGTTGATACAAGAGTTTGATATAGCCATTGTGGATAAGCCAGGGAACACCAATGTTGTTGCAGATTTTCTTTCAAGGCTGACTACATCAGAAGCTAATTAGCCCATAGATGACTCTTTTCCTAATGAGCATCTATTCTCCCTTAATATACAAACATCCTGGTATGTTTACATAGCCAATTATTTGGTCATAGGTAGATTTCCTCCTCACTTCTCTCCAAAAGAGAGGACACTCATTGAAGAATATTTTCCTTTCTCCTAGATTGTTGGATTTTTTTTATACTGGACCAGACCATGTCATGAGCAGATGTGTGATAGAAGATGAGACATATGGGATTTTGTATACATGCCACAATGAACCATGTGGAGGAAATTTTTCAGCCAAAAGGACATCAATGAATATTTTGAAGCTATTCTAACCAAAGATAGTAGATATCTGTTGTGCGGTTTTTCATACACACGCCCCGTTGAAAGCAGGGACCCTCTTTCGCTTTGGTTTTGGTGTTTTTCCCCCTTTCTTTTGAAGTTTTTTCTCACCTAGGCATGTGCTTTAAATGTTTATTTTGGTTGCCTAAGTGTTTCCCCAGGTTATTCATTGAAAATCTTAAGTTCTGGATGAATTTCGGGCTTTGTCCTGATTCGGGATTTTCCACCCTGGTTGGATTTTCCCGAATCCAGCTTGGATTCTGGACGGATCTTGTTGCTCGAGAATTTTTGATCTTTGCGGATTTCTATGTGGGTTGGACTTTTTTGGATTCTTCCCTGTCGTCGGCTCCTCAGGTTTCATGACTGTCTTGTCGATTGCATTAATGGCTTCGTACACGCCTTGAAGGCTTGATTTTACTTGATTTCTGAGATCTTTTGCGCCATTATGTTCACTATTTTCTATTGCCTGAGTTGCGAGTTACGTCCTTGGAGTTTGTTCATTGAACTATTGGCTTCACTTTGGGCTATTCGAGCAAATTGTGACAGTTTCTTGTGCCTTCTTACGTTTGTTCGTTGTGGACACCCTTCAGCTTCGCGTTTGTTGCTTCTGAGATCAATTCCCGCTTTGTGATGGTATGTGTCAGATTGCTCTGCTTTGAATTAAATTATGAATGGCATATTGGTATTGTGAGGGCTTGTGGGATTTGAATTCCTATGTATTTGTTCATTTCGCGCTAGGGTTCTTCAGTATTGCATCCTTTGTCATCTCCCAGGCGAGTTTTGAGTTCATGTCTCTATCTACATTTTAATGAATCTTACCTGAGAGTAATTAGTAAACCCTAGTAGTGACTCAACAGTGGAAATAACTAAATTCTGAGCTTTCCTGTGTGCTAATGGCGGATGAATAGGGTACAGACCTAGGGCAGTGCCATATCAAGTGACTTCGTCTTAAGATTGACCTAGAATGCAAAGAAAATTCATGAAAGGTCCATTCCTGACTTTCCCTAAGTCAAAATTTTTGAAATCCTCAGTTGGTTCAATATCTGGATGAAATCGAGACTCTCCATCCCTTCCAGATTCCCTTTGCTATGACCATTGGAGATCACTAAGATATCATATCGACCACCCTGAGGTTTGTCGAAGTACTCTTCGTAGGTTCATGTTGGATCGTCGTGACACTATCATTTTTACACCGATGAAATCTTGTATGTATATCAGTCGGTGAGACCCTCATCCTTTGCCGAGACCTCCCCACCGAGCACCTTTGGCTTTTATCGAGCTCTGTTCTTTTAGTCATTGTAACCCTTTGAGGTCGACAAGATGTCATGTAGATCTTTCTGTGTCACGCCGAAGCCCTTCGTGGGTTTGCATTTGATCGCCCAGACACCATCATTCTCACACCAATAGCTTTCCCCTTTGGCAAGACAAACCTCATTGACAAGAGCTCATAGTGGGCTCCTTTTGTCTTGTCGATCTTCCGTAAGTTCGCTGAGACCGCCCCCTTTCAGCAAGATCTTTCGTTGAGCGTATACTGCTCTTATCGGGTGACCTTCTATTGGGGAGACACTCATGCTTTGTTGAGACCTTACCGTGAGCTCCCCACTCTTGCTGAAATCTTCGCTTTCGGTGAGACTCCTAACGATCACCAAGACTTCGTAGCAAAACTTTTCTCTTGGCGAACCCTGATCTTCTGTCGGGGTGACTTCTTTCTATCGGCAAGAGGTTATGCTGATGGGACTTTCCTTCGGCGAGACATAACGTAGTCATTGGGACCTCTGGCTGAACTTAAACGCTTCACTGAAAGCTCCCCTAAATCCATGCATTCGTTGTGACAGTGTCTTTCTCACGCCGAATGCCTCTCGTGTGCCATCGCTAGTCAGCGAGACCAAGAGTAGTCGCTAAGACCTTACCTCGACTACCTGTTGGTCACATCAAGATGCTCCTCATTGACGCTCGGCAAGAGTCTGTAAGTTCGCTAAGACATCATATAGATAAAATTTGGTCTAGCCAAAGGGATTACTTAAAATCTGATAGTCGGTGAGACAAGAGCAATTCGTTGTGACTTTATACCAAAAAAATCTCTCATCGACGTGACTTTCATTTTCACTTTCGGCAAGACGTGCCCCATTCGGCGTGACCTCTTTCCGAATGAAATTTTTTAGGCCGAAATACACTCGTTTGTTTCACTGAGACTTCCTCCTAGCCGCCAGGACATTACACCAAGACCCCTAAGTCTTAGCGAAACCTACTCTAGTGACTTCCTTTGGCGAGACTCCCAGGAGTCGCCAAGACTTCTCGGTAAAATGATTAACTCTTGTCGAAACCTGCGTTTGGGGGATCTCCATTGGTCCAGAATTTTTCCTATACCGCGGACGTCCGTCAGGTCCGGATTTCTCCAAAATTCACTGTCTCCCTAATTCTCTGAAAATCCTCTTTGGCCCGTTCTTCGTGAGAATCCGTCTCTGGCAGATTTTCCTAAAAGTTGATGAAACATAAGGAATGATTAGATCTGTTTACAATTGATGATGCATTTGATGATTATTTCATATCATACTTGGACCTTCCATGAGAATTTATTGATGAAAATGATCAAGTTTAACGATTAAGTAGGCATATCTAGGTTATTCCACTGGAATCCGATCGGTCTAGAATTTCTTGAAATTCCTCTCTGGCTCACATTCCACAGATGGTCTCAAAACCCGAAATTTGTTGTGGCCATGTTATATAGATTTTAATGACACCTTGACTATGTGGGATGCATTCTAATGATGTTCTAGTGGATCAACCTCTCTCTCCTGTGGTTTTTACTATGTTTTCATGTTGAGTGCAGGCTAAAACAAGCAAAGCAATGACTGGTTCCTCATTATCTAATGCAGAGAGGATTAAGCTGGACATTAAGAGCAAGGTCCCGGAGAGTAAGATCACTTCTACCTAGTCACTGATACAAATGTTGGCCTCTGGGACTACGAGGAATTTAAAGCAAGGATGGCAGCTAAGGATCCTCCTTTGGTGACTAGAAGGATGATGGAATCAGGCTTGTCGCATGTAGTCGGTTTCCCTTCTACAATACAATGTTATGAGCCGGTCCTCGAGTGCACCAAGCACTATGATTAGGATATACAGAGGATTATTGGGCCTCAAGGGAGAGTTTTTTCCAATCTCAACCCGATCTCCATTTCCCAAACATTTGATATTCCTGAAAGATCTCATGTGGTGGGATTCACCATTGAGGCAGCTCAGGAATTCTACGATGACCAAACTATGAAGTCACAACAGCTGATCAATTCCTGGCTGGAAAATCCAAAGTCTCACTATTCCAAGTTGCCTAAGCAGTTGTATAGAGAAAAATTCAAGGAGTACTATGATGCCATCACCTTTCTTAGAAGGGTGGTTGGTTTGAAGAGTGCTGGTACATTTGAGAACTTGATGTGCCATGCAATTGTGAGGATGGAACAAGAAAATGTTAACTACCATTGGGCAGGGGTCATTAGCCAAGTAATTCACAAGTAGTTGTCCAATGTGTTGCAGACAAAGACCTTCACAATGACCTCATATTTGGTCTACGCACTGGTTAGATTCCACCCCTACAGAGGATTGAATACAAAAGGAATTTTTAGACTGGATATCATTTATGGAGTTTTCCCTCAGTTGCACTGGGGAGGTTCAAACTATAGGAGGGAAAATGATGCATTTACCATGCATATTACCAGAATGCTTCAAGAGGTGGAGCATGTTAGGATTTCAGATCTGGAAAAAGAGCTTATCAAGAAATATGGAGCATGGTTTATCCAGTTCCCAACCTTCTCCTACATTCGGATCGATGGCTGCCGAAGGGCCCCATATAGGCTTCCAAGGTATCCCACTAACCACATCATATTGTTGGAAGTCACTAGGAAAATTTGTGATTTTGATGCCACCGTCAAGAAGGACAAACATAAGACTAGATTTGGTGGAGACTTCCCCTTGAGGATTGGCACTGGAGAGCTTTGTCCTTCCATTGGTTCTATGGATGCTAAAATCTGCAAATGGTTAGTTTAAAACAAAACAACATTTTAACATCCCTATGAAATAATGAAACATGTCAATCATGCAATAAAATGGAACAATAGAAACTAAAGAAAGCATATAAAGACATGATCCAACTCTATCTCATAGTGGATTGGTGTCACATGTGCTAGTGACCCTTTCCCAATCCTTGATTGATAAGCTTAGATGATAAAATTTCTATGAAGATGGTGGAGTGATGATGAACAAGATCAAATCTCAAATGAAGAGAGTGACCTTGCATGAAATTGTGGAGGATTTTCTCAAAGATGAAGCACCTATTTAAAGATTTTCAAAATGCCAAGTGTTGAAGAGGGACCAATATGGGACTAAAGATTATGCCAATGAGAGGAAGACACTTGTCATCATGTGATTGGTTGATGGTTGTGCAAAATTCGGGAAGAGTTCCCAAGAGGGGGAAATTTTGAATTCAAATTTGCAATAAATTTTGAGAGGGGGACAAGAAAAAAGAGCAATAAATGCCATGTTTGACTTGTCATGTTGAGGGAAAATGAGGTTTTAATAAATCAATAAAATTGATTTATTGTGCAAGTGGCTAGATCTAGATAATGCAAGTGGGATGGGTTTAGCATTAGATCAGGATTAGATGATGGTTATGCGGATTTAATGCTGATTAGGTGAGTTGACATTTTGGACTTTGATAATTGATTTATTTAAATCAGAAAATGATGGAATATGATTTAGGATTTGATTTAAATGAAGTCCCGATTTATTTAATTAAATGGATGATGCAAGATGAAGGTTGAATGATAATGTTTATTTGATAAATGATATTATTTAATGAATGGTTTAAAGTGATGAATTTGCCTAATGTGAGACCTAGTTTGACTGAATCCGATCGAATGCATAATGTGAATTTTGCATGTCTACATTTTGCCCCTCTTTGAAGCAATGTACTTGTTGCATTGGTTCAAAGAATAAACTTGCCGTGATCAAAATCAAAAAATTTCTGATTTTTCGGATGCCCCAGCGAAAAGAAGTACACTGGTACATTGCCCCCTCGAGAGATCGAGCGAAAAGATTCGATTTGAGGGTCGATCTCGCGATAAAGAGGTTCAAAATGGGTGGTTATGGACGACGATGCAAATGAGATGACTTCAAGATGCTTAGAATAAAAAATCTATATTATTCTAAATAACTTAAATGATGATATGATGTGAGACGGATGAGATGGATGATGTGATATGCTATGATTATGCAATGGATGATTTATGATATGCTTAGACTAACAGATCTATATTATGATGATGATATGCAATGCATGTGAAATGATCGATGTTTCCTATGATGTATGATATGAATGATATGTGGTATGCAGTTTATTGATGGTTTGCAGATGCAGGATGGATGCATGATGCATGACGGATGCATGATGTTAGTGCGGGAATGAGATGATGACAAGAGGATCCAACAAGTCCATGATTGGTCGAGACTTTATTAGAGATGATGATGATGATAGATGATGATGATAAAATGATGATGATAGATGGATGATTTGCTTATCAAGGATTGGGATTTTCAAAGGATCACTTACTTTATGTTTGATAACACACATAGGTATGATGCATCAAGGTATCAAGAACTAGGATGGCGTTGTACTTAGTGTGATGGACTTTGACTCGACAAGCAGATAGGAGTATTCTTGTTCACACTTGACATACGGAAACCTTGCTAGGGGCATACCTAACAAAGCAAGTATTCGCCAAGTTATTTACAAGAGCGTCCAACAAGCACAGCAGACAAAAGAATAATTATCGTTGCCCATTCCTATCTCTCTAAATCTTTCGTTCAGGATATCGAGAGGTCCTTGGACTGAGCGCAATAAGATACGTCAAAAGAAAAAGACCAAGTATACAAACAAGTTGATGTTCTTCAATACCGCTAACCAAAAGGGAATATGCTTTTAAGGATAAGAACCGAAACTTATTGCCAAAAGATAATGCCCATTGTAGGAAGGATACATCCTAGGACATGTTAGTGGATGGCGGCACGTCATTTCGTTTATCCAAAATGTTCTTTCTGATAAATAATGCCCCTTGTAGGAAGGATTCATCCTACGACATGATGTTATCAGATGATTGATATGGGACTGTTTGGATGATGGACTATCGACACAAAGACTTAACCAACTTATTTACGTACTGACTTAGACTTGAGACTTGACACTTTTGAGTTTTTCTTTTAACCTGCTAGACTTGTTTCTAACTGTTTCACCAAAGGTTGAGGATGACGATTAGTTTATTATGAATGGTGCTTATTGCGGGTGCAAGCGAGATGAGGCGGATGGATTTTTCAAATATTTGGATGTTTTTGGAATTTTTCAATGTTTTGAGGCTGTTTTGGTATTTCAAGGTTTTCAAATGTTTTGATTTTCAATTTTTCAATGTTTTTGGATTTTGATGTTTTAACGTTTTTGGATTTTGATGTTTTTTAATGTTTTTGGATTTTGATGTCTCGGTGATCAAAGATGAGCCTTTTACAGCCTCTGAGACTAATTTAGTTCGGATTTCAATGTTTTTGATGTTTTCCGCTTTTGAGTGTTTTTTGGATTTTTGATATGTTTTGGATGTTTTTGGATTTTTGATGATTTTTGACGATTTGGATATGGATGTGTGTGATGATATCAGTGCTCTATTTTTGGATTTTGCTGAAGACCAAGCTAAGGTGGATTGATTAGATTGATGGATTGATGATGATGATAACATTGTTGAGGATACACAACAATGCAAGGACTGGGTTGATCAAGATTGATAATGATAACATTGTCGAAGATACACGACAATGCAAGGATAGTGTTAAGCAACACAAGGATATCCCGAGATGATGATTTTTTGATTGGATTTGATTGATCATGTTTGATGAAGCTTGATTTGAAACAAAAGATGTTTTAGATGATGTGATGTTGACGTTGAAGGATGTGTTAGATGCAAATGATATCGATTGTTTGGATTGATGTTTGATGAAAGACGAAGACTGATAAGGAATGTCTTTTCGTCAAAATATGCCATGGGCTAGTGATTTGGATTTTTGCTCACAAGAGGTTTGACCAATTTTATTTCATGTTTTCCAATGTTCAGATCGCCACATAAGTTGGAGGACATACACCAAGATTTACTCCTGAAGCAAGATGTATATATCTGCCCCCAATGTCTAGCAATGTATGGAGTGTCATGGGTGGATGTTCGGATAAGTGTACGGATGGATGGATACGCAAAGGATGCCAAGGATTATCTTACAATAAGATGAGGTGTTCAGATAAAGAATGCTTATTGGATAATGCTTCATGGCTCAGATAATGCTGCATAGGATAGGATCGATGAAAATGACCCATGCCAAGATTTTTACCATAAGCAAGCGTAAAGCGTGCCCCAAAATTTTGTCAAGATCAAGATGACTCAGACTATGGATGCAGATATATGCAAATGGATTGGATAAATGGTTTATGGATGCGTGGATTTATTATGGATAAGATGGATGGAATGCTCGATTTATTACAGATGGGATGAGATGCTTTCACCTGAAGTGGCGCACGTAGATGCTCAATTCCACACATGACGCCTGTTTGCCAGGTTTTCATCATGGTCTTGCCCAAAGCGCCGCCCATGCGGTTTTCACTAGAGGACGATTTTTTTCTTTATTGTTTTCAATCATTTTTCTAATTTTTTTGGATTTTTGATATATTTTTTTTTGTATTTTTATGAAAGATTCATGCTAAACCACCGGTGGTGTTGACGTAGATGCCCCTGGCCATAATGTGCCATCGATATCCTGCTTGAAGAAGCTTTTTCCAAGATACGTGCACTTGAATACAATTTTGGGATTCGTGGATCTGCTTCATTGATACCGGGTTAACTCTGTCTCTGTGCGCACATCGCGATAGATTGCCTTCTGAATCCTTATGATGAAGGGTTGTTGCCAATACACGGTCAATGTAAGAATTGGATATTATGCGTGGAGGCGTGGATGGAGTGTGTTTAGGGATAAGAGATGGATTGGTTGACAGTTTTGAACCTTTGACTCTCCAAACTTGGGAAGATGAGCAATGATGGGTGGATACGGAAGTGTGCGTGGAATTAGGACCAACTGCTTGATACAATTTGTATGTTGCTTGAAAAGCTTGCTTTTGATTTTGCGGACATCTTTGATGGATACCTTTCCCTCTTTTAGTTTTCCCCACAGTTTCTTTGACTGATGGAGTTTGATAGGGATGATCTTTCTTTGTATTTTTTGATATCCATGCATATTTGATTTGTCCATTATGCTTCTCAGCTTCTTTTGATTTGATAACGTTCTTCGTACTTTGATTTAAATCTTTCTTTCGAAGTTGGTCCCAATTCATGGATGGGGTGATGGGTGGATGAAGATTCATGGTGTGACTGGTTGTAGTATTGACAATGGTTTCACCATAAGGATTCTTCATGCTCCCTATGTTGACGTTTGCTCGAGACGAAGTTGCCCCCAATATGCTGGTAGTAGTACCTTCATGCTTTGATTTTGCTTGTTCCAAGAGCTCTTGTTTAAAATGCATTCTCTGATAAATGATCATCATAGGTGACGTTTCAATTTGCTACTCTGCTAACTCTGGATGTTCTATCTGACTTGTTTCCTTGAGCGGATAATCATGGATATCTTTATTCATGATGCCCTCAATCTGAGTTTGGGACATATTTGATCCTGATGTTGATAACTCCATTTGATTGTAGGAGTTAAGAATCTGCTCTTTTTGTGTAACACAATCTTGTTCTAGCTGAAGATCATCTATGTGTCCATCCATAGAAAGCATCTCATTGGTAGATGGAGGAGTATGTGTTACATGGATATGATCATCTTGCATGGATAAGAGAGTGTTCATTAGATTATTTTAGTATCTTGAAGATACAAATTCTTGATCTTGATTAATTTCGGAGTTGCTTTCAACATGCTTTAGATCAAGTTCCTGACATGGATCAGTTCCAAAGGATGAATTTCTTATAAATGGTTCTTGGATGTCGACATTAGGCATGGTCAAGTTCAAGGTTCCTTCAACATCTGTAACCATGAGGTCAAAGGGGATCAACATGTTTTGAAAATGACCATTGCTAGACCTTAGTGAAAGATTTTGATCTTGCTTTGGAATAACTTCTTGAGATATGTCCTCTAACTCATAAGGCGATGTAGAGACATTTTCAATATGATCATTGGTCAACGGATCATGCATTATGTCAATTGGATCAAATAGTCCTAACACTCCTTGAAATAGATCACTAAAGAGTGGCTCTTGATGTATCGTGAGTTGATCATTGGATTGTGTACATACATCGTCAATGTGCTCCTCGATGGAGAGGTTTTGATCATTGTTTTCGACAATTGCGGTGGAGAGATTGTGAATGTCTTCGACCATAGAGTCAAGTGATGTTGATATTTCTTGAATTGGCTCATTGTCGATTTTTGTTGGTGGATTTTGATCGTGATTCAAAAGTGACTCTTGACATATGTCGATTTGATCATTAGATGAAGTAAACGTGTGCTCAGTGATGGATTGATCTTGATCCTTGTTTTCAATAGTTGTCATCTTTTGTGTTTGTGCTTGTGTTGGTTGGGTAGCTTGAGAGGCTTGGGCAACTTGAGAGGATTGTTTCACTTGTTGAGCTTGTGTTGCTTGTTGCATGGCTAGATATTGTTGGAATCCCTTTTGAAAAGCAGCTTGTAATGTCGCGTTGTATTGGATTGATGTAGTGGAAATTGGTGGTGGTGGATTTAGAATCATGTTGGATGTAGTGACAAGTGTTTGAGATATGCTCGGAGCGATCATGGTAGTGAGAGGTTGAGATGTGATGGGTGTGATAGTGGCATTTGGAATGATTGAAGGGATAGTGATGGTTGAAATGACCGAGGTGATAGGTCCTTGAGAGACCAAATTTTGATTTGGGATCAATGTTGTTTGATTAGATACCATCCATTGGTGTGATGTCGATGGTATACTCGAAGGATTTGATGTGATGGTTTGATTGAAATTAAGTGGATTGATTTGGGTGGATTGATTGGTGTTAGGTAAAGGGGGAAGCCCTAAACCAAGGAATGATGTGGGTAATGGTGGTGGAAATTTCCCTTGGCGCAATGCCTCAACTATTTTGGAAAGTTCCGCAATTTGATCTCACCAAATTTGTTCTTGATTTTGATCTTGACTCACTTGAGATCGTTGATTTGGCTCTTGTTTAAGCGGATTTAGGATGCCTACTTGCGGTTTTTGAATGGGATTATGGGAAAATTGACTTTGGATAATGTTCTGATTTGGGATGATGTTCAGATTTGGCATGATAGGATGAACATTGTTGGTATTGGGAATCATTTTTCCAAAGTTTTTTGAGTTAGGATTCATGTTTCGAAAACTTCCACTTGGTACATCCACATTTGGTTTGTAGGGATTTGGTGGAATGACGTTGCTCGTTTGAAGACTCATGTTTTGATTGTTTGGAGGATAGACTTGTAAGTTTGGACTTTCATTTAAATCTATCATGGGGAGATGTGTTCCAAAATTTAGATTGGGCATACTCACATTCGTTGTGCTATTGCTATTCGTAGGAGATAGTGATCCTATGTATGGATGTGAGTTTCCATAATTCCATGATTTCGTGAGGCTTGGATAGTTTGGTTGGTTTGGACCGCTCATGATGTATGAATCTAGTTTATATTCCATGTTCTTCTTGTGTTTTGATCTTGTAGCAAAAGTGACCTCTAAGGTTCTTAGGACCAATGACGAGATGGAGGATGAAAGGTGTAAATGATGTGAGTGTTGAACGTTTAGGAACTTTGAATCAATGCTAGACTTAGGGCTTGATTTTTTGATTGGTTTGATTTGGATGATGAACTTGTAAACCCTAAGATATTGGATGTGATCTTAGGATGAACTTGTTCAAAGGATGGTTGATAATTTAACTAAGTGTGCGTGGAAGGATTCATCCAAACACACCTAACTAAACAAATGATTTTGATTTGGTCTAGAAATGTACCCAAGTCTAGGTAATGATGTTTTCAAAGCTCTTAAAGTTGTTTGTGGGATGATGTTGATAAATGTTTGAGGTGGATGAAGTGTTTGATTTTGATCCTAAGAGACTTAGAGAGACTTTGTTTACTAGGCCAAGGTATTGAAGAACACACTTTTCTCTAAGAGCAATCAAAAGACCAATATGACCAAGAGATATCAAGCACATGTGTGGGGTCCAATTTGTTATCTTTTGCTTAATGAGTTCTTTTTACCAAAAACAACCACTTGATTATGTTTCAAACTAAAATGTCCAATGTCTTAATTTCCTTAAACCCCACAAGATATTTTATGTGGAAATTCAATGAACTTAAGGCAAGGGTTTTCCTGTTGTTTACTCAAGAAGACAAATTGAGGTATAATCCAATGCTTAGGAACCTCTACAGACGTGAATCCGCAGGGAAAGCAGTAACATATGGATTGAGTCAATGATATTTGTCTTCAAGAGGGTTTGAAATTTTGAGAATCATGTTGAATGTTTGTTTGCAAAATGATTTCGAATACACACTGTGTTTTCAAACAAAGAATAATTACAAGCCCTATGGATGTGTAAGACTATATTTGTTGGATTCCCAATTGGACAAGTCTAGCTACGCTTATCCCTAGCGGATGGTTAGATGCTTGACCCCACTGGCTCCCCTCCACGGCTCATTAACGTCAATCGGGGCAGCCAAGCATCAACACCCATGAAACTCCCATGGCATGCTTTCCATCTCTACTAGAAGACCGTAAGAGTGTGGGGTGGCTTGAATGACCGTTCTTGCACCAACAAATAGATTAAGGATTTTGGAAAATTCTAGCACATAGGTTCTAGTAAGGACTTTCCGTTCGTGGAGATTGACCCATACGGCAAGAGTCCCCTTTCGGATCCATCTTGTCGGAGCCAACCGCGTGATTATGGTGTTTAACCAAAACCCTCATTTATATCCCGGCTGGAAATACTCTTGGCTTTAGAGTGTTACCGGTTGAGTCGTCGCTTGGGTGAGTACTTTTTCCCCAAGGCAGGCCCTCTAAGATAAACAAAAGCAAGCAAAGACACAATCCGAACTGATGGATGAAAGAAGAGATACGCTAAAATGCCCTACTCACACTCGCACAAGATGTTCAATTTTTAATCCCAAATTGAAGTGTTTCAAAGCAATAAAATGTATTTTGAGTGTTTCTCTTGCACCCTAGATCGCACGAAGTGCAAGGGGAGAGGATACGCACTCAAAAGACAAAATCACACAAATCAAGCACTTGTTCGTTTTATACCCTTCAAAGTAATTGTGAGTTCGTTTTAAGCACCAAAATGAAGTCTGGGTTTTGCTTTGTTCAATTTTAGCCCAAAAGTAAAGTTTAGTCATTTTCTAATGTTCATTTTAAGCCTTGATAGCAAAAATCGAAACATTCTTTTTAGAGCCCAAAAGTATGTGAGTTGACTTAAAACAGAAACTTAAAGCATATAATGTAAGCCTCAAGCATTAAAAAATGCTTTTGAATTTCAAGCTCCAATGTCTGATTTTTCTTCAACTTGATTTGACTTGTGATCTATCCAACTTGATGCGAAGTACCTGAAAAATAAAAATGGTTATAACATTAAAAATCAGATTTTGAAGGAACCCCCTATGATCAAATAAAGCAAGATAAGAATGCATTGATTAGTAAAATTCCCCTCAATAATGATATCATGCCCACAAAGAATATCTGCAATCTTGAATTCTTCAAGTCAAAAAAGCAAAACACTGACTTTGCACCAATCAATATTCAATGTATAAGGCACAAAATAAGTAAAGCGTGGACTCCAATGCATTAACTATGTATTTTCTGATTTAATAATCCTCCGACCGCTGCGTTCAATATTTAAACAATAAATGATCATAAAGCCATCAGAAAAATCAAATCAAATTTAGTGATGCTCCTTCTTTCCATACATACGCTGCTTTCCTGTCAAAAATGTCAAAAGGTTTGATTTTTTACACAGTGCATTTAATATTCAATGTCAGTTCACATCATCATTTTGAATCCACAAATCTGATTGAACCCCAAAAGTCGATGTATGCAGCTCAAAGCATAGGGAATCTGAATGTTTAGAACCTAAAGTTTAAGTTTCCATAAAAACAACAATAAAGATCCCGTCCCTATCAAAGCACAATAGTCATAAACAACAAAGTACATGCTACAGTGCACACAGCTATGAGCTTAGCAGGAATTTAAAATGATATGGAACAACACTAAAACAAGCAAAGAGCGGGAATTTGAAATGATATGGAACAATACTATATTTAATGTTTTCAAATGATATCCCTTCTCCAAGTTGGCGCACAGCTGCAGTATTGGGTATTCAATTCTCACCAGATTCGCACGAGCTAATCACTGTTTAATGTCAGGTTGATTGAATTTTCCAGACAATGATACGATAGGAACAGATCTTTACGTGTAAAGTGAAGTTAGAATGGCCCCCTCTATAGTGAAAACGCCTTCACTATGTTAAAGCACATTAAAGTCGAAATGCTGCCTCATAATCCAGCGAATTCCTTGAACCTACACAGCCGATGACAATCAAATTAGAATGCATAAAACATCCTCATCAAATTCAATCAAAGAACTACAAAGGCAACGATATAGGAGAGTAAGTAAAATCTCTTCAGGGAGACTACACGCCAATCAATGAACTAGTAGGTGAAATGTGATGCCTCACACTCAACGTACTCAATAGATAATAAAAAAAAAGGCATTAATGTGTGAGCACAGGCAAGATGTGTGAATTATTTTGATAGATTTCCTCAAAGATCTCTAGCAGCAATAGGCGCGCATACTCCATTATAGTTAAAGATAACTGGACATTTTTGAAAACAATACCGATGCTTAGCAGCTCAAACATCGATGACTGGAGAAAAATAAGAACAAACTCATGGCGTGGTAGATTTCAAGCTGTTGCAGTTGGCAGGTGTAAAGACGAATTCCATGACCTTTACCAGCGTCCCTTCCATCTGCGTACAAATGGATCAGTAGTAATGATGCGGGCCTGATGGAGTTGAAGAGTGGCATTTACTTCACTTTACATTTCCGATGTTTCCTTGCTCTCCTCCTGCCATCAGCGCCATTGCCATTTCATCCTATAAAAGGCCACTTGATAAATTAAAAAAAATCAATTGAAATAGGCAAATACAGAATACACACACAGACACAATCTACTTCAACTTCTCACGTAAGACCCCGAAAGTCAACATAAAGTTAAAACAATGCGTAGGCAATAGCTGGTACTACCCCACATCTCCACCATTTCTTTTTAAAAAAACTCTCAAGGCGATGTAATTGGTAGGTGCAAAGCCTGTGCCCAATGACTGCAGCAGCACACTCCTAACCCCGCGCCGTGACTATACATCAACTCAAGCATTCATGACAGACACAATAAAGTATTTTAAAATGACATTAGATGTTTATTCTCTGCGCCAAGACCAAAGAAAGTTAAAACACTCTTTAAAAGCAGCTGGATAAAGAAAAAGATACGCAATCACAGGGAGATTGATCCAAAGGGTACTGTTAGTTGGGGCAGCACTGGCCAGTCACCTCCTGCTAGCAGCAATGCTTGGGGAGCTGCTACATTTTCTTCATCACCTCCTACTAATGTTGGACTGGGGAGCAACCGTTCAGATGTTAGTACAGCCCGGGCTTCATCTGGAGGAAGTGGTACTCGTCCGTCAACTACGGGAAGTGACCATTCTCATGAACCTGCTACTCCAAATGCATGGAGTTATGCATCAAGCCATCCCTCATCTCTCCTATTTTTTAGATACATCAGTTGAATCAAATGGTCCATGGGGAGGATCTGGAACTTCACAGAAGCTGTGAGAAAATCATCCTCAGCCTACTCAGTTTACTCTAACATCTGTTGATTTTCCAACTCTTGGTTCTGACAAGAACCCAGATTTGCGTCCACAGCAAGGAAATGCTTCTACTACATGACCAATGTTAAGCCTTCTCTGGCTGATTGAAATGATGAAACACCTATAGGTAAGGACAAACGACCCAGGGATATGTTAGCTCCAGGTGAGGGACATGCACGGAAGGAAGGATTTCATAGGAAAACATTTGTACACACAGTTGATTCCTAGCATTATGATGATGGGGTTAGTAACCACACAGCTTCAAATCTAACAGAAGAAGAATGGCATAGAGACTAGTTTCCTCTTTAATGGTGCAGGGCCGAATTTCTGATGATAGGATTTTATGTTTCAAAATGCAGTCAAAATGTAGAAGCGTAAACAAGGCATGCTAGAAAAGAAGCGAACATTCAAAGCACAAATCTGAAGTGTAGATAGAGTATGTTAGGAAGGTTGCAAACTTTCAAAGTAGCAATCATTCAATACTCAGTCTACTTCCTTGCTAGGTATAAGTTCTGTACTTTTGATTGAGCTTATGACAAAAAATGACAGATAAATAACATTAATCGACACATAACACAGAGATGATTTAATGTTGTTTTATCTATTATCTATATGGCATAACATAGATCAATAGATTAAAATTATTCAAATGAAGTCATATCAATGCATTCGATAATACAATCATCTATTATTGCGTTAAAAACATAAAGCCCTCCTTCTAGCGCCATTTTGTGGATGCTAAAATCTGCAAATGGTTAGTTTAAAACAAAACAACATTTTAACATCCCTATGAAATAATGAAACATGTCAATCATGCAATAAAATGGAACAATAGAAACTAAAGAAAGCATATAAAGACATGATCCAACTCTATCTCATAGTGGATTGGTGTCACATGTGCTAGTGACCCTTTCCCAATCCTTGATTGATAAGCTTAGATGATGAAATTGCTATGAAGATGGTGGAGTGATGATGAACAAGATCAAATCTCAAATGAAGAGAGTGACCTTGCATGAAATTGTGGAGGATTTGCTCAAAGATGAAGCACCTATTTAAAGATTTTCAAAATGCCAAGTGTTGAAGAGGGACCAATATGGGACTAAAGATTATGCCAATGAGAGGAAGACACTTGTCATCATGTGATTGGTTGATGGTTGTGCAAAATTTGGGAAGAGTGCCCAAGAGGGGGAAATTTTGAATTCAAATTTGCAATAAATTTTGAGAGGGGGACAAGAAAAAGAGCAATAAATGCCATGTTTGACTTGTCATGTTGAGGGAAAATGAGGTTTTAATAAATCAATAAAATTGATTTATTGTGCAAGTGGCTAGATCTAGATAATGCAAGTGGGATGGGATTAGCATTAGATCAGGATTAGATGATGGTTATGCTGATTTAATGCTGATTAGGTGAGTTGACATTTTGACTTTGATAATTGATTTATTTAAATCAGAAAATGATGGAATATGATTTAGGATTTGATTTAAATGAAGTCCTGATTTATTTAATTAAATGGATGATGCAAGATGAAGGTTGAATGATAATGTTTATTTGATAAATGATATTATTTAATGAATGGTTTAAAGTGATGAATTTGCCTAATGTGAGACCTAATTTGACTGAATCCGATCGAATGCATAATGTGAATTTTGCATGTCTACAAGTTCCACCCAAGCCTCAGAGGAAGAATTTAGTGCTTTTGGTTTGCCTCTCCACTCCAAGAGGTCTAGGTTTGATATCACAGGTGAGGCTCAAAAGAAGGCTAGTAGGGAATTCAGCCATAAGGTAAACTTAGAAGACTACTGGGCTAACTGCAGTGATGAATATGAGGTCCAAAAGAAGAAATTATCCCAGCTTTCAGTGGAAGCAGTCCGATTATACAATGTGAGGGTAGTCCCTGATCAATTGGAGTATGATGGGAACCTAATCCAGGATCATGCCTATGAAGCGGTGAAAGATAGGTCAATTGGTGATATAGACTGGTTAGAGGAAGAGCAGACAAAATTGAAACAATTGATGGATCCAGTACTCAAATTCACTAAGATGTGGCTCAAACATATAGTATGGGAGTTGGAAAATAAAGGAGCGAAGTGCACTTATAACCTGATGGGAGATTTGGATCCCCACTCCACCTCTGAAGAATCCACCGAGCAAGATCCTAAGGGTAAGGGTAAGTTGGATTCCCCATCCAAGATCAAGACTAAAGGTGTTCAACAAGAGGAGGCCAAGGAAACAGTGAAACGGAGAAGGACAAGGACTGAAAAGTCTGAACAAAAGGAAGTCGAAGAAAAGAATCCTAAGACTGATGCTCCTATGCTAAAGAGAAGGAGAATTGTAAAATTATCGGAGAAGGCAAGCTCCAAGGTTGGGGAGGAAGAAGTTACCCCACTGGTGGTAAATGTGGAAAGTTGAGAGGAGAAGGCCAAGGTGTATACAAGGAGGTCTAGGACTCCTTCTCCTTGGGAAATAATGCCTAGGACAAATCCCCCTCCGGTGATTTCCCATGAAGAGTGACACGATGATGTGCCTTCCCCTCAGGAGGCTCAAAGTAAACTAGTTGGACCCAAAGATGTCGAGAATCAACTGGACACTGAAGAGGAGGAATTCCATGAGGGTGATCTCCATAATGCAGAAGCTGAAATTGAAAAGATAATGCAGTCCCCTATGGTTGCACATGTGGACTCTCCTTTCAAAACTAAAGAAGTTGAATCTCCTCCAAGGGAAGAAGAGGCATAAAAGATCCCATCACTTGAACATGGGAAGGAACATGTCAAAGAGGAGGGTAAAATGGATGAAACTCCAGATAAACAAAATTTGAATAAGGAGGCACCTAAGGATCAGCAAGAGGAGAAGCAGGTTAAGGAACAATTGGAGTCCAGTGTCCCTGAATGGCTTGACAGAGAAATAAAGAGAAAACAGATGGTTGTGGAAGATAGTCCACTGAATTGGGATGCACTACTAGCTAAGATAGGAAAGGACAAGGGTAAAAAGAAAGGTAGAGTGATCTTGAGAGTTGAAAGAGATGAGGCGCA
Organism: Sequoia sempervirens; assembly: GCA_007258455.2. Taxonomy (NCBI): domain Eukaryota; kingdom Viridiplantae; phylum Streptophyta; class Pinopsida; order Cupressales; family Cupressaceae; genus Sequoia; species Sequoia sempervirens. The sequence continues at coordinate 457,537,614 of VDFB02058242.1, forward strand.
TAACAAGGTCATCCATATTGCTACCCCTATTCCAGATAAAAATAGAGATGATGTGGTTGGAAATGATTATAATGTGCAGAATTTTAATCTTAGGCCTACATCAGTTGAGCAGGATATTGAGGACTATGAGGTCTCCAGTGCAGTCATTGTGGATAGATTGAGAAGGGAAATGAAGACCAAGCAAGAGTTGAAGAGAGAAAATGAAAATCTCAGGAGATGCTTGGAAGAATTAATGAAGCCACTGCAGTCCATTAATCCTTCTTCCTTTGCTACCAATCCTCTACCTCAGGAAACCATCACCGAGCTGGAAAGGATGAAAGCATCCGCTATTGCCACTGCGAGTTGGTTGAAAGGGGTGCAAATTAAGGGTGATGAAAGTATTAAGGAGATCCTGTCGACAAGGAAGGATGTTGTCATGGAAACTGAACGGTTGAAGCAGGTAATGGAACAGGATAAAGAGGACACCGACCTCCTTCTGCAAAAAACTAGAACTATTATAGAGTACACCTAGGACAGGCTGGTGGGTGATGGAATTCTTCCCTCCTCTAGAGCTTCCAGACCATGGGAATGGTTTGAGGCATTGTAAATCAGGAAAAAGGTGTTAAGGAAGATTTACAAATAAAGAAAACACATTGATGACACCCTAGCTAGTGTCTATAATGGTTGCATTGCCTTCTTTGAAACCATGATGGGACGAAGGAAGATCACGCCCAAGTATCTAAATTTAAAGTAGTTGAGAGAATGGTGGCATGATGTATATGCACCACTTGATGATGGGTCCATCTTTGAGCACCAGTTGGATGATGCAGCCACCTACCTCACAGTTATTGACAAGTACCTAACATACAAGGTAGGCTGGGATGAGTCGGTCAAGCATTCAAGGGACGAGATTGCATCCATCGAAAGGCAACTTAGGGTTTTGCCTCTGCCACCTATGGCTGACCTGGATGAGGTGTTCTCGAAGGTACATGAAGAGCCAAATCAGAGCGGAGATAGTAGGGAGGGGAGCTAATGATAGGCTGTGGCGCGATTTGTGCTGCCCTATTATCTTCCCGCGCATCAGTTCAAACTGCATTACGAATCCAGGGCCGACCTCGACGGGATGTGCATTTAATGCCTGTTTGACCCATTTCGAAGACTCTCTTGGCCGGGGTTGTTGTGTCGGGTTATTGTTACGAAACCCTTTGCCTGGCTGACAGTTTTCTGGGGATTTCTATAAATTGGGCATGTGGCCTCTTTGTAAAGAGTTAGAAATTAGGAAGAAAATAGTTAGAAGGTCAGAATTTGTAGCCAAAAAATAGAGCAGAGCTAGTTAGAGGTAGAGTAAGTTAGCAAGTAGTTTGATCTCAAGAAAATATTGTAACAGAAAGCTAGGATTGTTGCTACAGTGAACAATTTGAGTACAGGAAATGACATTGTGATTTGGTGCCATACTTGTTTCTTTTGTTTTGCATGGTTCTTGTTATTTTATCTTAAAAATTGCTTTGAGGAGATTAATATTTAGATTAGATTTGATTCAATAATGTTTGTGATTTAAATACTTGAATGTTGTAGCAATCCTCCAGTCCATACTTTTTGCAACCAACTGATTGTTAGTTGCTTTGCAAAGTTAGCCTGGACTTCATATTTCAGTATGCTTAGTTCGATTGTGAGGATTTGTTCATTTCAACTGCAATAGGGTTGTTGGAAAAATGTTCATGATTTGAAAATCTGAACACCTCAGAAGATTGCACTATTTTCTGTGAGATTGCAGATTTATCTTGGTCAAGCAGAAATTGGTTTTGAGGGATTGGTCCATTTGAGTATTGGTTACTTTCATTATTGATCTTAGGAGTAGTATTAGATTTAGAAATCTCTTTAAAACCCTTACTCTTTTCTATTTCTTTGATTATTGGGTTAAATCTAGGACTGATGTATCAATATAATGTTAAATCTGATAAAGAAATCAATCCAGTAGTTTGCTTGTAGTAAGGTCCCATTGTGATTACCAGCATTTTCACATTTCGTTATTGAGTTGTTTATGCACTGTCAAGACCTGACATTAGAGACCTTGGGGTTATCTCTTGAGGCTTTTCGGTAGAGATTTACCTTTCAAGAGAGATAGGATATCATATTCTGTCTTGTTGTTATTGTGCAAAAAACACCATCAACAATATCCATAGAAAGGATTGGGAAAATAGATTACCAGAAGTTGTTTGGGCCTACAAAACTACCTAGAAAAAAACTACAAGCTTCACTCCATTTGAAAAGTTGTATGGAAAGACAACCATGATGCCCATTGAATTTGAACATAAGACTCTTAGGACTCTAGTAGATTTGGAAATGGATATTTCTGAGGCACAAAGAGATAGAATCATGTAGCTAAATGCTTTGGATGATATGAGAAGAGAAACCATGCATCATACAGAGGTAGTGCAAAATTAGAGAAGCAAGTGGCATGATAGATTTATCAAGAACAAGAAATTCCAACCAGGAGATTGGGCCCTACTCTATGACTCAAGATATTAGGACAATGCAAGCAAATTGTAGACAAGGAGGCTAGGACCATATGAGGTTGTTGAGGTATTTCCTAATGGTGTTGTACATCTCATTACTATTGACCCGATCAGATTTAAGTTCCTTTTCAATGGTCATCGCCTCAAACTATATCACAGGCCAATTTCCAAGGAGTTCCTGTAGCAATACACTCACCATGCAGCATCCGAGCTTCCTATAGCCAAAGGAAGTGGACCTAGTGTCCCTCCTTCTGGCTAATTAATGTACATACTTGTCATAATAAATACTTCCACTTCTATGGGAGTCCATTTCCACTTTTATCTCTCTTCCATCACTTCACTCCACCTCATTCCACCTCATCTTCATTAATTTCTCAACTTATTCCTTTAAAATGTGAGCAATATTTTCTCAATAATATTTTCAATGAATCCTCCACACATTCAGGTATGTGCACATTAATTCCTATATCTTAATTATAAGTGCATTCATTTAATTGTTGTACGTTAGTATGGACGTTCATTATAACATGCCAATATTCTCTACCTTGTCGAATCATCATTTCACATGTGTGGACACATGCCCAAATTTAGGTTGGGGGGAGAAAAAGATGTGAATATTTTTCCCACACGTCAGTCCATGCTGGTCTATGTCAGCGAAACTTAAATTGAGCCGATTTGAAATCTGAGTGAGAGGACGACTCACATGTGGAAGTGACACCAACTATCGCTGCCATTTCTCTTCATTATAGCTTTCCTTTATTACTCTTTCCTTTCCATTATTGACCTTGTCATATCTCAAACTGTGCTACAAACAAAAGGTATGTTAGAAAAGGGAAAATTCAGTCGACATTGGCATTAAAGTTAGCAAGTGTTGCAAGAAGGTGAATTTTATTTTTAGATGAAATTGTAGGAAAGAAATCAAATCACAAAGTATTTGTTTGATTGCAAACAATGGGAGGTGGGTTAATTCAGAATGAACCCACGGTGCATGATGTATTACTGTAGGATGCACCCTGCCTGTCCGAATTCAGAAACTGTGGATGGATTGACTACTTCCAGAAGCTAGATGATTTTGATGAAGACATTGCACGAGAATTCACCGAGACATTTTCTAAAGGAAAGGTCATGGTAAAAGGGTTGGAGGTCATAGCAAAAAAATAAAGAATTGTAGAGGTTACAGGGTTACCTGCTGATGGTGAAAATTACCCTTCTTCTAGAGATGCCATATTGGCTAGGGCTGAATTTATAGAGTCAAACGACCCTCCATTAAACATAGATAAACAAGGTGTGAAGAGAATGTCTTTGCCTAAGCCATGGAAGAAAATAGTTGGTTATGTCATAAAATATATCACTTGTGAAGGTTTCCAGTCAACTTTGCATTCCATGCACTTCAAGCTTTTGAATTATATGAAGCACAGAAGGAGGATGAATGTATCGAATGTGTTATATAACCTTCTCTCAATCATGGTGGCTGAGATCCAAAAAGGTACTGACAATTCTATTTCCCACCATTCTCTTATTAAACTGCTAGTTGAGAATTCTCTACATGACGTACCCGAAATGGCATTGGAAGAATTCATAAAAAATGATCAAATTAGACTTGAGCACTTGCAACCTATGGTTTTACCTCAACCCCGTAGGTCTAGCAGGAGATTGAGCATAACTGAACATAGGATATTACTGGCCAACACTCCACAAGGATGTAGTAAGGTATACCAAAAAATGTGATAGATGTCAAAGAATGGGCAGACCAACCAAATCTGATGAGCTGCCACTTTATCCTCGGGTGGTAATCACTCCCTTTGACAATTGGCAATTGGATTTTTTAGGACCCATTGACCCTCCATCAAATGGTAAGTCTTATATCTTGGTATGCACTAATTATGTGACAAAGTGGGTAGAAGTTAAGCCATGAAGCATGTAAGAGATAACAAGGTTGCAAAATTTCTTTATGAGGAGATTTTCATGAGATATGGAGTTCCAATAGAGATAGTGACTGATTAAGGGGCTCAATTTACATCAACCCTTGTTGTAAAACTAATTAATGAGTACAACATAAGGCACATAAATTATACTCCTTATCATCCCCACACTAATGGCCAAGTTGAGGTGACCAATAGAGAAATTGAAGCTATTCTAACCAACACAATAGATATCCACAGAAAGGATTGGGAAAACAGATTACCAGAAGTTGTTTGGGCCTATAGAACTACTTGGAAAACAACTACAGGCTTCACTCCATTTGAGATGTTGTATGGAAAGACAACCATGATGCCCATTGAATTTGAACATAAGACTCTTAGGACTGTAGTAGATTTGGGGATGGATATTTATGAGGCACATAAAGAAAGTATCATGCAACTAAATGCTTTATGAGATGAGAAGAGCAACCGTGCATCATACAGAGGTAGTGCGGAATTAGAGAGTCAAGTGGCATGATAAATTTATCGAGAACAAGAAATTCCAAGCAGGAGATTGGGCCCTACTCTATGACTCAAGATATTAGGACAATGCAGGAAAATTGTAGACAAGGTGGATAGGACCATATGAGGTTGTTGAGGTATTTCCTAATGGTGTTGTATAGTTCATTACTATTGACCCGGTCAGATTTAAGTTGCTTGTCAATGGTCATCACCTCAAACTGTATCACGAGCCAATTTCCAAGGAGGAGTTCTTGCAGTAATACACTCAACATGCACCATCTGAGCTTCCTGCAGCCAAAGGAAGTGGACCTAGTGTCCCTCCTCGCTAATTAAGCTACATACTTGTCATAATAAAGACTTTCACTTCCATGGGAGTCCATTTCTTCACCCATCTGCCCATCCACCCATCCATTTGCACTTTTCTCTCTCTTCCATCACTTCACTCCACCTAATTCCACTTCATCTTCATTAATTGCTCAACTTATTCCTTTAAAAGGTGAGCAGTAATTTCTCCACAATATTTGCAATGAATCATCCACACATTCAAGTATGTGCACATTAATTGCTATATCTTAATTATAAGTGCATTCATTTAATTGTTGTACGTTAGTATGGACGCTCACTATAACATGCCAATATTCTCTACCTTGTTGAATCATCATTTCACATGTGTGGATGCATGCCCAAATTTAGGTTAGGGGGAGAAAAATATGTGAATATTTTTCCCATGTGTCAATCCATGTTGGTCTACATCAGCAAAATTTAAATTGAGCCGATTTGAAATCTGAGTGAGAGGATGACTCGCATGTGTGAAGTGATACCAACTGCTTCTTCCATTTCTCTTCATTATAGCTTTCCTTTATTAATTTTTCCTTTCCATTATTGACCTTGTCATATCTCAAACTACGCTACAAAAAAAAGGTAAGTTAGAAAAGGGAAAATTCAGTCGACATTGGCATTGAAGTTAGCAAGTGTTGCAAGAAGGTGAATTTGATTTTCAAATGAAATTGCAGGAAAGAAACCATAGAATATTTGTTTGATTGTAGACAATGGGAGGTGGGTTAATTCAGAATGAACCCATGGTGCATGATGTATTATTGCAGGATGCACCCTTCTCGGCCAAATTCAAAAACTGTGGATGGATTGACTACTTCCAGAAGCTAGATGATTTTGATGAAAACATTGCACTAGAATTCACCCAGACATTGTCTGAAGGCAAGGTCATGGTAAAAGGGCTAGAGGTCATAGCAACTGAAGAAAGAATTGCAGAGGTTATAGGGTTACCTACTGATGGTGAAAATTACCCTTCTTCTAGAGATGCCAGATTGGCTAGGGCCAAATTTATAGAGCCGAACGAACCTCCATTGAGCATAGATAAATAGGGTACGAAGAGAATGTCTTTGCCTGAGCCATGGAAGCAAATAGTTGTTTATGTCATAAAATATATCACCTGTGAAGGTCGCCAGTCAAATTTGCATTCCATGCACTTCAATATTTTGAATCATATGAGGCGCGAAAGGAGGATGAATGAGTCGAACGTGTTATATAACCTTCTCTCAATCATGGCAGTCGAGACCCAAAAAGGTAGGGACAATTATGTTTCCCACCATTGTCTGATCAAACTACTAGTTGAGAAGTCTCTGCATGATGTACCCGGAATGGCATGGGAATAATTCATAAAAATTGATCAAATTAGACCTGAGCACTTGCAACCTAAGGTTTTACCTCAACCCCGTAGGTCTAGCAAGGGATTGAGCACGACTGAAATCACTCTTGGTGCTTCAACCTCTGGCACAGGTCCTAGTGTAAACCCTCTTGCAAGAGAAGAAACCATAGAAATTAGCTCTTCTGGAATAGAGCACTCAAAAAAAGAAAGTTCCTCCTTAGATTCTGATGATGATGTTCCACTTGACACCGTGATGAAAAATAGGGCACAAAAGAGAGAAGTAAAAATGAGAAAAGGAAAGGCCAACAGGTAGCCAGTAGAAAAAGAGGTGTTGAGTTCTAAGAAGACAAAGGTTGAAACTGTTCATTCTGCAGCAATAAAAAACACAAGATCCCTCCTAGGAAAGCAAGACCAGTCGGGCTAGCCTTTGTTATGCCTCTATAGGAAAACACTAAGTCTAGAGAAGTATCACAAGGGGACATAGAAGCTCCAATGGGGTAGGAGAATGTTGAGGAAGATATATTCAAGGCAACAATAAACATAACATTGGCTGATCTTGCCAATATTGCAGAACAAGTTGAAAATTAGGAGTATGAGGAATTTCAGGACTTCCTACAGCAAGAGGTCCTGCAACAAGAGATCTTACAACAAAAGGTAGAATAGGAGCAGAAGTCCTTGCAACAACAACTCGAATTGGGAGAACAATCAGTACTCCTGCAACTAGAATTGACGGGACAACCTAAATCCTTGCAGTTAACATTAGTTCCAAAGAAAACGCCGGTAGGAGTACATAACCCCCCTGATTTTTCAATGCACAAGGTTGCCATACATTTATGGAAAGAGATGCAAAGAAGAGAAGAGGAATGGAAGGAGGAAAAATGTAGATTGAAGAGGGAAATTCAAAAGAGAAATGAGGAAATTGAAGATAAAGATGCAAAAATTGCCACCCTAAAGAAGAAGGTGGATGATATGGCAGCCATGGTACCACATATTTTGGAATGTAGGACCCCTCCAAGGGTCTATGCTCTAAATTTTAAGCATTAATATCTCTCTTTTAGACTAGCAAGAATTGTCTCAGGTTTGAACCCTTCTATTGAGACCCCTGTTGAATTTTTCAATGCTTATTGGATTGCTTCCCCCAAAATGAAGAATTTGTTGTATGAGTTTTATTTGTATAATTATGTTGTAACTAAAGACAATGATTGGAATCCACTGTTGTATGTTGGAGATTTCCAATTAAGGGAATTTATGTCTTGGGTGCAAAATGAGATTAGTTGGGGACAATAATATGGGGCTTACAAGCAATTGGAGTCTAACATCCCTCTGCCCATTAGGGTTGAATCAAGGAATCCAAGGGATATTTTTAGGGAATGGCATAGAATTTTTTTCAGACCAAGCTATGGTAATAGGATTATTCCTTGGATAGAAGCAATTTATAGTGAATATGAGGCAAAGACAAAAGAAAAAGAGGAAACCATGAATAGATACCTCTAACAAATATGGAACAACCTAACAGATGATCTCAAACAGGTTAATCCTCATTCCATCCAAAACTATGCAACAACTCTTAAAAGAATTGACAGAGATATTCACATTGGAAGGACAAAAGGGCGATTTTGGCTTCCCCTGACTTTTTAGCCACCCATCCTAATGTGGCCTGTACTTAATTTCAGGTTCTACCAATATGATATTGCTAAAGAGAGATAAAGATGGGTAGATTGGACAAGTTGGGAGGATTCTATTGGGACCCTGATTCACGCACAACACACTCTAATGTGGGACAATTATCAGTTGCAGACTTCAAAGCATTGACCAAGCAAAAGAATAGCCCTTCCCTTACTGGAGGACCAACAAGATCTTAGGTTGGGGGGAGTGATGAGTCTAGAATATGGTCTAGTTTTGGGTAGAATTTGTGATCTATTTATTAAAGTTATCATGGACTTTGACATTAAGTGTTGATACTTTTATGATATTTCCCTCAAACTATAGACATTGGGCTTAGTCTTATTCTTGCAAACCTTTAATGATAATGGCATGCTAAATGGACTTATATTAATTTTTCATGTGGTTAATGAATGTTCCTTAAGGTGGCTATAGATATGCAGTTATTGTGCGTACTAACATTGCCATGCATATTAAATTTGAGGATGCTAAGTTGAGGAAGACATCGCCAGTTGGGCATGCAGCGTAACGTCCAACAAAGGAATCCCTCAAAGGTCAAAGGAGGTCGACGGTAAAAGATTCCTCATGTAAATCGAATGTAACCACCTTGTAGTGGACTTTAATGTTTGTTGAGCAGATGTGGGCATTACTGTTGTGCTAAATCTACATTTGGACTTGCATGTCTGACCAGATTCCATGAACGTGTAACTGCTGCCACTCCACTTTCTTTTTTTTCCCTAAATGGCGTCCTCCCAATCATGGAGTTGACTTCCTTATTTAGTTGATAGTATAAATAAAGATCTGATGCTCCTCCCTTGGGAGGTTGCATGATTTGATATTGTACTTGCATTCTTTAGTTTTCAGTAATCCAAACATATTACTCTTTTGTATTCATGATTTACAGTGAATAAAATAAAGTTATGAGTTCGAGCATTTCAGTTCTCAGTAGTTTTAGAGGATACTTATCCAAGGGGGCCCACTTGGTGAGTAATATGTCCTTTAGTTTAGTATTACTTTAGTATTACTTGTTGTTTAGTAATTAGTCAGAAATCTGGCACTAACTATTCTTGCAACCACTAGAATTTCATTTTGTGACTATTCCTATAGCCAAAGCAGACAAAGTAGTGCCCTATTTGTTTGCTAAAATTTTCATTCCTATTATGCATTTTAGCTTGATGTAGTTGTTGATTGATGATTGGAATTTACGGTATTCCATTCTAAGCAATTTACTTTCAGTATTGTGAGTTCCTTAGCTGTAGAATGAACATGTCTACTTTGGGTTCCTAGTGCACATACTGTGCTGACCCATTCCAAGTTCACGTCCCTGGGTTGACAAGTTAAATGCACCTTCATGATGATCAAAATAGCTATTCAGGTTAGATGTCCAATATTTGAATCATTGTTGTAAAGGCTTAGTTGTTAAATCATTGTAGGAGGCCAGCACATATGACAATCCAAAAGCATGGATCAAGACACATAATGGATTTCTTGCTCCATGATATGCTCGATAGATATCCCTTTAAAGGTGGGACCAAAAACATTAACAGTCTCATTCTCCATCATTCCATAATCAGACCAATTTTGTGTGAAGCTAGGATATTCGTGGCTTCACTCCATGAGTTTCCATTTGGCAATGACATCTTCACTGTGAATCATAGCGGATTCCATCCTGCCTCAATAAAAGGGAATTTTTGACTAGATTACTTTTGGCTTAAGCTTATAGAACCTATCAAGCCTCGTGAAGATTTCTTTATCAAATCATATCAAACATTCAAGGAAAAGAAAATAGCAAAACTATCCCTTTGAAACATGCCTCAACCTATGGTCGAACCGACCATCCTTGATGAGACAATGGTTGAACCAAAAGCACTTCCGACCATACAAGAACAATCTATACACTAACCTCCTGTAATATCCCACAAGAGACCACGAGATAGTACAAACAATCTCGTTGTCCCTCCAAGAGTCAAACAAGTTTACAAAGTCAAAAGAGAAAGTGGTTGAGCAACCTCTTGTCATTTATTCTAGTCCTCCCAAGGAAGAGAAAGAACCTATGATTGACAAACCTGCTCTTATACAAAAGAAATTTGACAATAGACTAAAAATAAATCAAAGTTCTAGGGAGCATAGATGTAGACATTGTGCTATTTCTCATAGATTGCAAACTCAAGAAAACAACAATAACATAGAAAATAAAAATCCAAACCTACCTGAAGCAATGCATGATGACTCTCAACCCTCGCTGCAACATAAACAATAACATTGTATGGACATTGTTATTCGACCTCCTATTGTGATTAACTTAGATGATGACATTGATTTTGTAAAGATTGATGAACAAGTGCATGATGAGTTGAATACATTGTTTTCTTCTTCCATGAGCTTAAATGTCAAATCTCTTAATAAGAGTATTTAACTTGGTGCACATGTCCTAGTCTAACACTTGATGTTGTCCCTTCAGCTAGTTGCCCACCTTCCATTTATATCAACTGAGATTGGGAGGCAGATGACCTGCTTTAGGTTGACTTGTTTGTGCCTTACTAGTCTTTTTCCTTTTCCTTTTCCTTTTTCTTTTTCTTTTTCTTTGATTGCATGTGTGTAATGTGATCCCTCGTGACATTTTGTTTGATGTTCCTCTCTCTTTTTGTGCATTCTTATATATGTACCTTCATTCTTCTCTATGTCATAATCATTTTTCATTTGTCTTGTGTTTTCCTTTTGGGGATGATGCAAGGCATTGAGACATTCATGCCTCTTCCATGTTGACCCAAAAGCTTTTTCTTTATCTTTTTCATTTGTCTTGTGTTTTTATTTGGGGATGATGCAAGGTGCTGAGACATTCATGTCTCTTCCATGTTGACCCTAAAGCTTTGTCTTTATCTTTTTCATTTCTCTTGTGTTTTCCTTTTGGGGATGACGCAATGCATTGAAACATTCATGTTTCTTGCATGTTGACCTAAAAGGATTTTTCTTTTTTTTCACTCTCATTATGTCATTCTTCCAGTTCTATAAGTATTTGGGGAATGATGACAATTCCATGCTCTATGACAACATTGTAGCACAAAAATATTGACCCGGAATCCATAGATCCCTTGTGTGTTTATGTGGGCAACCCTTCCTATTTCATTACACATCTTGCTTTAGAAACATATGACTTGGCATAGGGTTTTCTAAGGAAATCTCTCACATGCCTTATGATCAAATCATTTGGCTACTTTAAAGCAATTTCTCATAGTGATGGTGTAGTAACCGCTTTAAAGTGGGGGCATACATCGATGACATCTTTTGGAAAATTTCATGGTGTGATTTTTCTTTTTTCTTGTGGCGTGTCCTCTTCTTGGTTGTGTCATTTGGTTTGATGTCATCCAAGAGTGTACGATCTTCTGTCATTGTATGATGTGAATGAGGCATCCCATGGGTAGTAATCTAACACTTTGCCTTGTCCTCTCTTGGAGAAATTAGGCACAATGATCCCTAAGAGGAAGAACATTACACAAGGACGACTTCAGTATGGTATGAGAGGCTAATTCGATTCTCTCATTTGCCACCTCATTGGGATAACTCACCTAGTGGATAGACTGAGGTTCCAATACCCCTGACTGAGCATACATATTTTGGAACCAAATCACCCTGCGGATGACCTGAAGTTCCATGGCCCCAGAGTGAGCAACGCATGTTATGGACAAACAACCTCTGCCTCACATTGCATTGAATCAATTGTGCTTGATCCTTTGTTTTTGTTTATTTTTCTTGGCCTTTGACAAGGTATGATCATGTATCTTTATTATTGCTGCATATTTAGGTGTCTTGGTTGTCTACTTTAGTGTGAGTTTGACATGGGATCATCCTTTCACTAAAGTGGGGGAAAAATTGGTGCAGGGGCACCATGTCAAGTCTTGTAAATAAGGTCTTATGTTAGGTTTTGGGGTGTTTAGAGTCTTTGGTCATGTAATAAGTTCATAATAGACCAGTTATAATGTATTGAGTCTATGTTGGGTCGGTTGAGTTGATGTTCTCATATTTTACTAATACTATAAAAATTGCATTGCAACATTTGCACTTTTTGGTCACATTTGGAAGTTGAAGAGTCACAAGTTCAAAAGTCAGTTATGGACCATTTTTTTTTGGTTATACAAGTTTAAATTGGCCTAAAAACATTTGAGGTAGGTTTTTGGATGTAATTTTTGAGATCAAGCAACATCAAAAACTCTGTTTCCTTGTGAAATTTCTATGTATTTTTTGGTAATTTGTTGCTCCCAATATCCGTATGGCTATGTACGCTCTCCATTTGATATGAATTGAAATAGAATTGGTAGAGTAAAGTTTATTCTTCAATTTGGTTGTGGTTGGCTAGAGTTTCATTGGGAATTGAGGTAGTTTGAAGGGTTTTATAGAAAATGAATTGAAAACCCTATTTGAGGGTTTGAGGGTGATCAAAATGCATTAATGACCCATTCTACTGGTGGAATTGTTTGAAACTTGGTGGAATGGGTGCAATTAGGTAGGGTTCAATGTTAGAATAGGTTACAGGAGCAGAGAGTAGAGTTTGAAGGCTTTTTGATGCTCCCCTAGTTGTAAATTCATGAGTTTTGGCTTGAAAATGATGGCCAAGAGTTGATGCTTGGTGAGAAGACATTGGGAAAGAGTGGAAGATGGTTTGGAAGGCATGGGTAGACCTTAAAAGATGTGTCTAAGGTTTTGGAAATGTGAACTAAGGCATGGGGTTGATAGAACCAATAAACCATTGTTGAACAAGCTTAGAATGACCTAAACAAGGGTTTTGTGTTTTGATAACATTGTGGTCGTTTCATTGACTAAAATTTATGGATTCAATCCATTTGTAGCCTGTTAAGAGGATTGGAATAGAGTTTGTAGGTTTGGGAGAAGGATTTTACAAAGTTGCTTTGTAAAAGTGACCTAATTGGCTGAAGGGGCAGTGTAGCAACAATTTTTAGAAGGTATTGTTCTGAAACAACCCCATCTCCTTTTTGGATATGTTAAAGTAGAGCTTAATAGGTTTATGAAATGGTGAATTTTTTGTGGTTTTACAATTTCATTTGAATATTGTGGTCAGAAAACACCATTTGCAAGGCTACAAGAAGAATATGAAAGAATTGAGAAACAATGTCAAGTTAGGGTTTTGAAGATTGGAAAAATGTTTGAAATTGCTTGAATAGTGATTGTTAGAAAAACTCCTCCCTGCTCTGCATAAAAAATGTAGTAATGAAAAAAGTTTCCTTTTCCTTGCTTTCTTGGATAACTGACATTAAAATTGGACTAATGGTGTCTTGGAGTGGTGTTGTAATGTATTGTACACATTCACATCATTTTAGGACCTTTATTTAACTAAATCATGCTTTAATTTGTCCTTTGCAAAAGTGTTGCAAACTATTGTAACATACTTTCACACTTTTCTAGGACTTATTTGCTTAATGAAGCCTTATGGGCCCCTTCCTAAATAAAATATGCATAATGTATACCTTGTTTAAGTGTTGTAAAGTGTTTTAAAGCACTTTCACATTTATCTAGGTGGTCCTAATTCATTGTGGTTAAGTGGAGTTATTAACCCATTTTAGGCCTTACTTTTGAGACCTTCTGAAGATCTCTCCCGACAATCATAAATTAAATATCAAATTATTTCATTGGGAAAAAATTGGTCCTAGTAAGTTGAGCCAGGACCCATTCACCCTTGATGGCGAATGGGTCCTCCCTTAACAGGACCCCCCTTTCTTAGTTGATCTGAAATGGGTTTTTGGCCTTCTTTCAACTCCCTGAAGCGTGGTCCTAGAAACTTAGCCAGGACCCATTTGCCTTTGGTGGCAAGTGGGTCCTCCCTTAATGAGACCCCTATTTTTGAATTTCATTATGGTAGGAATTTAATTATCTTTCTTTCCAAATCTAGTGTCAGCCTTAGTTCTTTGAATTTTGAGGTTAATCTCCTGATTTAGTATAAATGATGGGTTAATTCACATTGTTTCTCCTAGCAATTTTGTGTGACTTCAAGAGATCAAAAGCAAGAGCATTAGAGCATTTCAAGATTATTCATAAGGTATTTCAAGGAAAATATCAAAGATTTATTATAGCAATTCAAGGTCTTATCATCACGTCAAGGGTTTAATTCATTCATGTGTGTTGAGCTAAGAAATGAATGTTGCATTAAGGATCCATTTACAAGCATCATCCTACATCTAAGATCTTCATTTCTCATGGTCACTCTGTGATTGTTTGCAAATTTGATTCACAAAAAAAAAACCAAGGTGATATCAATTACATTATTACACTTTCATGCTTCATTTCCTTCATTTCTTCACTTGGTTTAATTACCTACAAGGGGTTTGACTAAGGAAAACCCCATTCACTAACAAATCAACAAGTTTTTTGTCCTTAAGTGTGTGATTGTAGATTTACAGGTTGAAGAGCAAGATTATCAAAGTTGCTAAAGTTTTCATTCAAGGTGCAAGATCATGGAAAGAGCTCTACAAAATTGAATGTCGCATTCTAGAACTTGATAACAGGGATTTCAAGAGTGTAGATATTAAGGTATAGGATCCTAAAATTAGTTTTCTGAAACCCTAAAATGACCTATTCGCCCCTAAAGGTGAATGAGTCCTCCATAGCTCAAAAACAACTTTTTGGATAGGTACACAACTTTTTATACTCTAAAAACATTCCTCATAGTTGCTATAACATTTAGGGTTTATTTTTGGCTGTTATTAGCATCTTATTTTGCATAATTTGAATTGATATGTGCCTAGAAAATAAGTGATCTATCTCATTTTTGGGATAAATCCTATTTTCCTACATATCAATGGTTATGGTTAGGTTTACATTTAGATTTAAGGTTATAATTAGGTTTAATATTATAGTTATAGTTAGATATAGAAATAGAGTTAGTTTTAGGGTTAATATTACAATTAAGGTTAGGGTTAGGTTTAGGGTTAAGATTAGGGTTAGGTTTAGGATTAAGGTTACAATTAGGGTTAAGGTTAAGGTTGCAGTTAGAGATAAAATTAAGGTTAGGTTTAGGGTTAATGTTAGGATCATGGTTAAAGTTAGGGTTAGGGTTATTGTTATAGTTATCACTAGGGTTAGGTTAGGGTTAGGGTTAAGATTAGGGTTACACTTAGATATAGAATTAGGGTTATTTTTAGGGTTAGGATTAGAGTTAGGGTTAAGGTTAAAAATAGAAATATGGTTAGGGGTAGGATTAGGGTTAGGGTAAGAATTAGAGATAGAATTAGGGTTTGGGGAAAGGTTAGGGTTATAACTAAGACTAGGATTAGGATAAGGGTTACAATTAGCAATAGGGTTAGGTTTAGGGTTTTCGTTACATTTAGAGATATAATTAGGGTTAGATTTAGGGTTAGAATTACGGTTAGGGTTAAGGTTAAAGATAAAAATATGGTTAGGGGTAGGGTTAGGGTAAGAATTAGAGATAGAATTATAGTTAGGGGCAAGGTTGGGGTTACAACTAGGGTTATGATTCTAGGGTAAGGGTTAACTTAGTGATAGGGTTAGGGTTAGGGTTAAGGTGAATATTAGAGTTAGGTTTAGGGTTAGAGATAGAATATGGGTTAGAGTTATGGTTAAAGTTAAATTTAGGCTAAATGATTTTTACCTTTTTCAATGTAGTTATCTAGCTATGTCATGTAAATCTCTCCCTCCAATCACCATGGAATATTTTTATCTTCACATCCATCTACTCAAACTTGAGGTCATATGCTAAAATAAGAGATAATAGAAATTGAATGGATGTAAGCTTTGCTACTAGAGATAAAATATCACCATAATCTATCCACTCAACCCAAGAATAACCCTTCACAACCAATCCCACCTTGTACTTATCAACACTATCATTAGACCCTTTTTTAACACCCATTTACATCCAACAAGCTTACATCCATTAAAAAAAGGTATTAGGTCCCATATGTTATTTTCTTCAAAGTATCTATATTCTCATACATTACTACCTTCTAAGACTCTACATCATCCATACACATAGCCTCCGTTACAATTCTAGGCTTGAGCATCAATATTAGTAATTCAAAGAAAAAATACATCTCTAATTAGAGGGATTATGCCTTTCTAGTTGTTATATTTGTTGAGTGGACTTCCTTAATGAATGAGGTGGAGGTTTTATCTAGTCTTTAGAACTAACCGAGTTCTCTTCCTCTTCAAGTCCTTCATGGGCTTCTGGTTTAGCCTTCTTAGTATTTGGAGTTGGCTAAGCCAATATTTCTTTCATCCTTCTTTGATTAAAATATTATGGAGAAGACTTAACTTCTATAAATATTTAACACTTTATCTATACAAAAACTCTCTCAGCCACAAAGTCCCAAAGTTTGTATCCTTTCACACTAGTACTAGAGAAAATGAAGATACATTTTACAACCTTGTTCTCTATCTTTGACCACTTATCCCTAGGCACGTGTGCATATGCCTCACAACCAAAGACACAAATATGTTTGAATGAGGGATTTTTTCTTGATCACACCTTCATAGGTGTCTTATCAACAAGTGTTTATGTAAGAGACTTATTAACTAGGTAGCAAGCTATGGTAATTGCTTCTAGCCAAAAAATTGTTCCAACCTAGCCTCACTCAACATACTCCTAGCCCTCTCTATCAATATCCTATTCTTTGTCTATGCAAACTCATTTTGTTGATGGGTGTACAAAGTTGGCATGTCTTTCCATCCCATTGTCCTTACATAATCTTTGAAAATATGCTAAGAAAACTCACTCCCATTATTACTCCTCAAAATATTAATCTTCCTTTTAATTTATTTTTTTACAAAAGCCTTAAAATCTTTAAAATGATTAAAGAATTTATATTTACTTCTAAGAAAATACACCCATGTCCTACTATAATAATCACTGAAAGATTCATAATATACAAATTTAGAAATCAAAGGAACATTAATATGAACAAATACATTAGAATGGATTAAACCCAACACCTCAAATTTTTTTTGAGAACTATCTAGTAAAATTGAATGTAGTTTTTTTTTCATATATGCAATGCTCACAAAAATTGAATTCAAGATTACAATCATTTAACCCCTCAACAAAGTTTTTTTTCATGGTCCTTAAACCATTCCCACCTATATGACTCATCCTTTGGTACCATAAAAGTGTTTTCTTTGCTATAAACTTAGTATCTAAAGCATGTTGGTAAATGGAGTCTAATCAAACTCAGAGGTTAAATTTTCCAGTCTTATCGATGCAGTCTCCCCCCAAATTATTTAATGGGGGTTTGGGGGTAGCGCCCCCAAGACGGGGTCAAGGGGAAGCACCCCTTGCAGGGTCCAAGGGCAACACCCCTGGTGCGCTCCCTGTCGTGTGCAGGGTAGGCTCAAGGGGCAACACCCCTGAAACCTGTCATGATTTTTTATTATTTTATAAAGGCATCAAGAGTTAATTTTTTTCTATTGGCCGACATAAAAAACCCTATTTTTTAACCGACATAAGTCTTGATAAAAGGCTAAGGGTTAGGGTTTTCATTGAAATTGTATTGTAGCATTTGCAACAGTATTGAGTTGCAAGGATTATTTTTTGTAATCGGTTCGATTTACTAGATAATAATATTGGACTCTGTTGGTGGATGTAGCTCGAGTTTGGAAGAACCACGTTAAATATTGTCTCTCGATGTTATTATTTATATGTTTTTCATTCCTCAATTTAATCTTTATTTGCATTTAATTGATATTTTCTGCATGCAGTTCCTAACAAAGCATGGGCAACCATAGTTGCCCAAAAATTATGACCACCAAAAGTAGACAAAATACATCTCTTTATTGTTGGTTCCAATGGCGAAGGTGAAGATTTCATAGATCTCTTCATTGAAAGAATTAAAAAACTATTACACTAAATTGTGAATGCATCTAATTGAAATAGAGTGCCAATTTGAACACCCTTAGTAAGAACCACAACTCCTTTGACCATATTGCACCTTCTAGTTGAGAAAATAACTTGCAGACCTACATCATTCATTTTACTTATATAAATTATGTTTCATGCTAAACCAAGGATATATGGTACACCATTGATCCTCTTCATTCCTCCATTAGGGAATCTAATTAGGAATCTACCATGGACAACAATCTTCATATGAGAATTATCTCATAGGTACACCTTCACACCATCATATTCTTCACATTTTTTAAACCAACCTCGATGTGAGGTCATGTGGAAAGAGGCACTAAATTTTATCAACCATGCACCTTTTGATGCATGAGTATTCAAAACAATAACAAAAGAATCACCTTCATCCTAGGATAATCTCTTAGACTCATCATTAGAATATTCTTTCTTCTTCTCCTTCTTATAATATCTTCTTAGATGTCTAGTTTTGCAACTAATTTCACCTTGAACTTACCATAAGATTTGAATCTACCATAAGATTTGAATCTACCACAAGATTTGAATCTAGATTTATCTTATTTTTTGTCTTTTTCTTTTGGATCTTTCATGAACTACTAGCTCCTCTTTAGTCAGCTCAAGAACTGTCCTTCTCATTTCTTTTGAAATCAAAGATGCAACCGCTTAATCCATCTTGAACTCAAGGTGATAGTGCTCCCAATGGTCATAACAACGTAGTCTTGTGAATCTAGCAAAGAACACATCAAATTCATACACATATCCTCCTCCTCCATTTTCACCCCCATGAATTGCAACTAGGTAACCATCATATTGAAGCCATTTTGATGTATGGCCATAACCCACCATCGTCTATCCTAGGGGTATACAAATTTCTTAGGAAAAGTTTATTCACCTAGTACTTAGTAAATAATAAATTTCTCCAAGCTTCATCTAAAGATTTGTTACATGGTAGAATCTTCATGCACATCTAACAACACTGAATCGGCCAAATTGAGTCTAATAAGACTCTTTTCCTTTCTATCCGTCTTGTCCTAGTCTTCTTGTGATGTAGTTGTAGGTTTGGATCCACATACTACAACCCATAGATCTTAGTCTACAAACACATCCTCCATCTTAAGCTTCCACAACTCAAAGTTTGTGCTTGAGAAATTTTCCATCTTCATCGTTATGTTCTTGTCATCTATTCTTGCAATAAGATCAAAACCCTCTCTATGCAAGTTCCCACTCGAATGAAGATTAGTACAAAAATCCCTTTGCCCAACACCTAGAATTTGAGGTGTTCGTGCTTTGATATAAAATTAAAGGAATCAAGATACACAAATTTTTATGTATCTTGAAGAGAAAAAAATGATTTATTGATAAAAACCTTGGATACACCTTGTTCCCTCCTCAGTATTGCCTTCTGGTTTTGAATTCTATTAAACAATGATGATGGCATTTTACACCATTCATTATTGATGGGGAATTGGGTTCCTGTCAAATTGATTTTCTTGAGTTTTGTCTTTCCTGCTAGTCATGTACCCTTCATACTTTGCCTCTTTGTGAATGACATTATTGTAAAAAATGGGGCTGATTATGATACCCTGTGTCTCAAGTCTTTGCTTGATTTTCTTTTTAAATAATGCAAAATAATATATACAAGGAGGGCAGTTAACAGATTGTCAAGGAAAGAACAAAGAGCAGTATACTATAAGCTGTCATAACAAAACATGAAGCTCCCATAGAACTAATCTTTAACAAAACTGAAACAGGTATACAACCAACCATTAACTCACTGAAATGTCCTAAAAATACATTAAGCCTACGCTGTTTTTTAATTTTCAATAGTAAAATATTGTTCTGTTAAAATGTTTTAAAAAAATGATGAATGTAGGCACCATTGGTCTAGTGGTAGAATAGTACCCTGCCACGGTACAGACCCGGGTTCGATTCCCGGCTGGTGCAGAATTCGAATTTTGTTGCAGTTTTTCGAAACTGTTACATGTCAAGAAAATTTTCAAAAATAATATTGGTATATATAAACTTTATAAATAGGAGAACTTTTCAGAGAATATTATATAGGGATGTCAACTTTGTACAAGTAGGGTATCATGTAGTAGATATATAGTTATATGATTAGATATATAGTTATATGATTAGCTTAAAAATAATCTAATTACATTTATTTATTTCATTATTTTATATAAATAAATACATTAAAAAAAAAATTATATATATATATATTTATATATTTTTTGAATAATCAAATTACATTTATTTATTTCGTTATTTTATATAAATAAATACATAAAAAAAATTATATTAAAATGATATATATATACTTTTTGTTTTATCTAAATATTTTTCTAATTTTTAATACATATAATGTATGTGCAACAAAAGTATTAAATCTTGATAACAATTGAAAAATCATAAGCAAGATAACCATGGTGTTGTTAAATGTCAAACAAATAATCATGTAAAACACATAATTTTATGAAGAAATGTATACTTTTATCAAACATAGAGCTTCACAAATATATAATAAAATATGTTCAGCCTTTAATTTTTTCTTATGAATATTTTAAGGTAGAAAAATAATCTCTTTTAAAATTTCATAAGAATAATAATTATTTTGTAATAAAATATATATGTTCTATAATAACAAGAATCAAATCAAATAAATTTACCAATGTTATGTTGAGTGCAAGTGAGTTATATCTAACAATCTACCATATTAATATTTTAAAGTTGTATTAACATGCAATGCATAGAGTTTAACGTGCTAATTTCTTCGGAGGAAATTATATAAAAGTTGTATTGATATCCAATGAATAGAGTTTAGCATATTAATTTCTAAGAGTATTAAATAAAAATATTGAACAAGTTAAAAAAATACATATCATTGTAATTTCTTTCATAATCTTACAACAAGGAATGGAAAATGGTGTTTAAGTAAATTATTTTTCATCCAATTTATGGATGCATACTACAAAAAGACACCTTTAACATTGTAATCTTTAGCCCTTGTCACATATAAGAAATTTTTATAGTCATACCTTTTGCACTCATAATATATACACTATAATATTTTATGATTAATGCAATACAATTGATGATTATGATTATGTAGTCTCTTGTGTTGTCTAAATATTTAAGATTCATTTATTCTAGCTTTTTTTAACAACTCATTAACATGGTACACATTTAAAATACAAATCGAATAATAGTAAAATGGACACCTCCTTTAGAAGTTGGGTTAAAGTAAATTTTGATAGTGCCTCCAAAGAAATCCAAGAAAGGATGGTTAGTGACTTCAACAGTGCAAAGTACCCACATAAAGGATGGTTAAAACATAAAACATTAAAAATTGACAACTTGTAGCTACAACTTTCCTTGAAGTTCTAAAGATGGAGTCATCCAATCCAACATTTGAGATAAAATTTCATCTACACATAAATCAATCCAGAAAACCCTAATTTTACATACTAACCTAATTCTTTTTGGTAGATCATCGAATAATGCCTGGAAGTTGGCGAATAGCAATATAGATCAAGTGATGATGGCAATGGAATTCTGCCACACCAAAAAGTTCAAAGAACCCACTGTCTACAAGAGAAAATTTTCAAGTTCCAATGGCCATGAGGATTCTCATAAATATTATTTTCCCTTTCTGGTAATGAAAACCATGCATGATCTACCCATTCCCGAAAGAACATACTTGACAGTAGAAAATGCTCGTCATTTACTTTAGCTCTGCATTATGCTTGAATTCCCTCCTTATGTTGTCTCTTGCCTTTTTATTTGAAGGTTGTAACTATTCATATTCTAGTGTGACTGACAACTGTGATATGGGATTTCTGATAGCACAAACCACTCTTTCCATAACGTAACTTCCATTTCTTTTTTATGTACTCAGGTCTTTTGATCCCCTAATGTGACTGATAGAACGCCTCTCAGTGTAACAAACCGCTCTTTCCATAACATAACTGTAATTTTTTTTATGTACTCAAGTCTTTTGATCCCCTGTTGTGACTGATAGAACACCTCTGGCGTATATACCTAAGATCTAACTAAATGAAAAATAATATAATAATCAAATAAAAGTTTGTTATAGTACCTTATGCCATTGTAGAATGTCTTTCTATATTAATTATATGGCTGATTGAAAAAGAAAAAAGATAAGCAAATTTATTTTTAGGTATTCCAAACATTAGTAAACTATTTAATTATCCCTCGTATCAAAGATCAAACTTATCCAAATTTTGAAGCAAAATAAGAAAACATCTTTTTAGATAAAACTCTTCTAATTAAAAATAGAATTTGATGTAATATTGAGTGCCATACAAATCTTGTTATAACATTTGCATTTTTATATATTCTTCACACAAAATAAATAAATAAACTTTTATTTGGATTATTAAGACTTAATTTATTTTCTAAATTTATTGTTTAATGAGTCATTCTTTCTTTGATTTTTCCTTTCAAAACTTACTCTTTTGTTTCATGTCCTCTTTCTAAATTTAGAAACTTACTATTTACAGCAGCCCTAATTTCCCAATATAGTAAGTTTGAAAGTTGCAATTCAATCAAGAAAGTTGGCTTCTCAATATGATTTATTTAAGATATTTTGGAGGTAAAATATCAAATGATTGTGAATTATTTAATTAATTCAAAATGGGTGTAGCTTTTTGGAAAAGGCAAAAAAGATGTTTATTGGCTTGTGAAGTGGTGGAGGAAATGAGATTTATTTTATTATTTCTCTCGGGTGCATTGGAATTTTGTTTCAACATTTAGTGGTGGGAGTTACAAGGTTTTCATGCAAACCTCTCTACCTGGGGCATTGAAATTTTGCTGCCCAAGTTTGTTGCTAAGTGGTTTTGGTATTTTAATTACCTTGTTTGTTGATTTGGGTTCACTCTATGCTTGCTTCTTTGCACAGGTTTTGGCTCTCCTACAAAGGTTGATAAATCATTGTGGGAATAATCTCTAAGGCTAGAAAAAAAAAAGGAGATTTGGACTTAGGGATAGTGGCTTTGAGGGTCTACAAGCGCAATTTCACTCAAAAATTGCATTGGTGGTGAAGGTTGTTTCACTGTGGTGTTTTTTTGTCAAGAGTTGGCAAAGATAGTAGTTTGGAGAGCTTAGTTTTTGGGTGTTGATTTATATTGCTATTGTTATCAGTATTTGTAGCAAATTATAGAAATTTATTTATGTATTTTTCTACCCCAAACTTTGTATGAAGTGTTGGAGATTTTTGTATTGGAAGCTACAATTGATTTTATTGAAAGTTGAGTATTTATTTTCTTTGCAAAATAGTGTAATTTACTACATGGTTATGGTTGATGTTTGTTGCTATTAATAACATAAAAGCATTTTTAAAATCATGTTTTTTTTTGTAGCAAGGCGTGTTTATTTCATTGAAACACTATTTAACGAGAAATTTGGAGTTTATTGCTAAAGTTTCATTGCACCCTATAGTGTCAAAAAATATCGTCGTGTACATTTTCACACTTGATATGGGAATAATTATTGATAAATTTGACTTCATATCACATTGATCTAGTGTTGTGAGGTGCTTTACACATCCACATTATGTCTTGGGCCCTTTTTAAGCTAAATTAACTTAACTTTGCCTTAATTTAATGTTGTAAAGTATATTTATTTACACCTTCACATTAAATTTAAGAGGCTTGTAAACTAAGGTGATGTATAAAATAAAAGTTAACAATCAATCAAATCAATCATGCATGTTAGATTATTCTTTATAAATTATTTGAGAACAATCAAGAAAGTTGTACATTCAATCCATTAAAAATTTCACATAGGGACAAGAATTTAAGTTTTAGATCAAAATGACCAAATTCTATGCAATATTAACATCAATTCTTCATAATTCTCTTCTCTTTTTCTCTCCTAATGATGGATCATGAAGTTTTTGATCCGGAATGTTGAAGATTAAAAACTCACACAATCAAATCTACAAATTCTTGCTCTAGCACATTTATGAATTTTAAACTCTAATTTTAAATTTAAATTAATTGTATAATTATTATTTTATTTATTTAACTAATAAAATAAATTTTATTCCCTTTCACAAATACATATAAGAACATATAATATAAGTTGGCTTATACCACACTTAACTAGAGGCACCCCATCCAACTAAATTCACATAATATACACTAATGTTAATTAAAGTTAATGATTTCAATTTGAAGGGATTTACAACAATGATGTTCTAGATGTGAAGAAAATAATATTGGTATATATAAACTTTATAAATAGGAGAACTTTTCAGGAATATTATATAGGGATGTTAATTTTGTACAAGTAGAATATCATGTCATAGATATATAGTTATATGATTAGAACTACAATTATCAATTAGATTACATTTATTTATTTCATTATTTTATAAAAATCAATATATAAATTTTATTTATATATTAAAATGATATATTTCTTTTTTTTGTTTTATCTAAATATTTTTCTAATTTTTTCTACATATAATGTATGTGCAACAAAAGTATTAAATCTTGATAACAATTGAAAAATCATAACCAATATAACCATAGTGTTGTTAAATGTCAAACAAATAATCATGTAAAATACATAATTTTATGAAGAAATGTATACTTTTATCAAACATAGAGCTTCACAAATATATAATGAAATATGTTTAGCCTTTGAACGATTTTTTCTTATGAATATTTTTAAGGTAGAAAAATGATCTCCTTTAAAACTTCATAAGAATGAAAATTTTATTTTGTAATAAAATGTATATGTTCTATAATAACAAGAATCAAATCAAATAAATTTGCCAATGTTATCTTGAGTGCAAGTAAGTTATATCTAACAATCTACTATATTAATATTTTAAAGTTGTATTAACATGCAATGCATAGAGTTTAACATATTAATTTCTTTGGAGGAAATTATATAAAAGTTGTATTGTATCCAATGAATAGAATTTAGCATACTAATTTCCAAGAGTATTAAATAAAAATATTGAACAAGTTAAATACATATCACTCTAATTTCTTTCATAATCTTACAACATAGAATTGAAAATGGTGTTTAAGTAAAATATTTTTCACCCAATTTATGGATACACACTAAAAAAAGACACATTTAACATTGTAATCTTTATCCCTTGTCACATATAAGAAATTTTTATAGTCATACCTTTTGCACTCATAATATATACGATATAATATTTTATGATTAATGCAATACAATTGATGATTATGATTATGTAGTCTCTTGTGTTGTGTTTAAATATTTAAGATTCATTTATTCTAGCTTTTTGTACAAAACATTAACAAGGTACACATTTAAAGTACAAATCGAATAATAGTAAAATAGACACCTCCTTTAGAAGTTGGGTTAAAGTAAATTTTGATAGTGCCTCCAAAGAAATCCAAGAAAGGATGGTCTAGGATCCCTAATTTTGAATCACAAAGAAGAATTGATAGCAACCTCATCATCTTTTGTCTCTCATGATAGAAATAATGAGATATAATTCTTAGCCTTGATGTAAGTCTCATGTTTAACTAAGTATCCTATGTCAACAATCTCATTATCAAAAGAGATTCCTTTGAATAGTCATTAATGTCCTCACCAAAGAGGAAAATTCAAATTAGAAACTCTAACAGTTTATCTAACTAACCTTAGAACTACACCATCACTTTTCAAACATAGTTATCTCATTATATTTTTAGAGGAAAACCACTTTGATAATTACTTAAAAAAATGTAAGAGCTAACCTAAGGATTTTGATAAAATTGAGAGTAACTCTCATTTGACTAGGAGGTGTTCTCTTAAATTCTAATTTTGGACTCCACTAGTGCTCCTATGTCTACATAACACTACATTTCCATTTTTTAATTTTCTTGTCCTTTAGATAGCATTACACCCCATCCTATTGAAAAACAGCATTCAACACCTTCTTACATGAGCAAATAATTGATTTTTTTGACCTTGAACATATTCACTAAATACTTGCTCATCGTGAACATAGTCCTCTTTCCTATAGCCCTCCCACTAGTTGATGAACTCAATATGTCCTACAATAATCATCATCAAGGTCATATCCTCTTAGAATTAAATGAAGATCTTAGCTTCCTCAATCCTAAGGATTTTAAAATTTTACAATCCTAAAGTGGTACATATTCAAGGAGGAGAGTGGTAAAGGTGTTGAACCAAGTATGTATCTATACATTAATAAAGTAAAATGGAATTAAGTCCTATGAAGAAATATTTATGTCCTTCCAAAATATAATTTCTCTTCAAAAATGGGTTTGCAATAGAAAAAATAAATCTTTAATGGACTCTTCCTACTCTCCATCACCTTCTTCAAAACTAAACTCAAGGCATGGAAAAGATAGAAAAGTTAAAAATAAGCTTACAAAAAAGCAATGGATCTTGCAGAAGAGATGTATACCCAATATCAAAGAGATTATATGGCCCCTACAAACTACTTCCAACTCATAAAAATGGTATGTGTTGTTAGGGCTAGGTGTTTTATTTCACCTTGAAAATCCATTAGATAGTGTGATAAAGTAATGAAAGGTTGTTAATTATTTGTACATCTCTAAGAATCATGAAGAGGGGAAAATGGGAATCCCACACGAGGAAGGATAGATTATATTTAAATAGTTATGATCATTGTGTTTTTGTACCATTTTTGTCCCCATTGTAATTTCTTATGGTGGTTTTTTGTAGGGATTCGTTAAGTCTATATATTGAAGGCTTGATTTAGAGGTTGTATCTTGTAATTTAAGGTATTTTTATGGTGTTAGAATGCTACTGAAATAAATGGAGAAGTGTTATTATATTGTTTTATCTTTTTTTTTAAGGATAAGATAAGTTTGTACTCTATTTGGTGGTGGATTTTTCAACTTGAAATGGTTTTCCCCATGTATAAGTTTTTTCATTTTTCTAATTTTACATTGATGTGCTTTCATTTATATATCCATTCATATTTGATGACTATCAAAAGGTGTAAGAAATTAATATATTAGGTTACTTATAATCAAAGATAAAGTATAAGATAAACAAAATGATAATTAAAATATGCACACATTCAACACATTACACACTATATACATGGGGAGAATTTTCTAAGTAAAAAAAAACCTAGAAAATATCATTCTATTATAAAACACTTACATAATTGTCCATAAAACTATAGATATAACTTAGGGATGTCACTTCTCTTCACTTCCACATGGCCAATAAAACACCATTATGTTATAAAACACTTATAGATCTATCCATTAAAATATAGACATAACCTAGGGATATCACCTCTCTTCACTTCCATATGGCCAAAAATACATAATTTATTATAAAACATTTATAAATTGTCTATAAAATTATCAAGACATAACTAAGGGGTATCACTTCTCCCCACTTCCACATGGCTAATATTATCTCTTGTGCATAGTGATATAATTCACTATAAGTCTCCAAATTATATATCTTTATCAATGAGAAAGTTCAACTCCTTAAATATAGAAGGGGTGGAAAAATACTTGAAGGGATATTCTAGTCTCACCTATTCAAGACTACCATTTATAAATAATTATTAGATTAATTAATAATAAATGGTTGTTTTTGAATAGGTGAGGCTAATATCCCTTGGGGTATTTTGTCACCCCTTCTCCTATATTTAAGGAGCTTCTTTGAGTTCTCTCTTATTGGTAAAGATATATAAATTGAAGATTTATAGTGAATGCTTTATAAAGAATATAATAATAATTAGGTTTTATAACCTTATAAAGGAAAATATCTGAATGTTATAAAGGTATAAGCCTAATAACATTATTTTCTAACAAAATAAGTTTCATTTATTTCTTTTATTGTATTGTTTTACTCAATTATCCAAGTATAAACTTTATAATTAACTTCTATTTTCTTGTTGAATGCACGAGAAAACTAAGAGGGGGGGTTGAATCAATTGTACCTTAAAACTTCAAAACCCTCATACACATTCAAATCCACATTCATTCATTAAACCCTTAAATTTTTTATGATGAATTAGCATGAAAAGCAAATAACAAAAACTGAAATAACTTAACACCATACACAAGAGAACACCAGATTTACGTGGAAAACCCAAGAAGGTAAAAATAACAGTAATGATTAGCTCACAATATAAGTAATATCAACATCGAATAGAATAGTGCTTACTGCCCAAAGAAAGAAGGGATCACTGCTAGAAAAGAAAAGAAGATAGAGAATAAATTTTACACAGAGAAAACCATCTCAATGCAACAAAGAATCCACCAAAATGTCACCAAAACCTTCATAGCTTGATTGGAGAATTGTAGCCACCTTTTTGTCATTACATCCAGTAGACTAACACATGAAAGCTCTCACTACACCTTGATTTTTCATTGTAACACTCTACACTTCGCATCATTTGCAGCTATCTTGCCTATGTCAACATCCTTCAACAACTCAACTCATACTTATACCATCTTCAACCTTGAAACCCTTCTCCAAGGTTGGTTATGCACCTCAACCATGCAAATTCAAATTAGGTTAGTGCCAAAACACTTTCATGGCGGATAGAAGTGAAAGCAAACAACATCACACCCTAGCTAGGACCCAAATAAACAATGCCATTCAATGACACACTTCTATAAACAATATTTATTCACCATAATTAGTGCAAACACCAAGTCGGTCATTACTTGTGAAAGACCATTAAAATTTTAAGTACATGCTTCCTTAAGTCCAAGGATGACTTGCAAGCCACACACTATGCTTGAACATGATCTAGAATATCCCTCAAACACTTTGAAATCTAACTAACTCCTTTGCAACAACTTCCACCTAAAGAATGTACACACCCAATACACGCAGACAACTCTTACATACATTGTTACTTGAGAAACTAACTTTTAAAGCACCAAATCTCGAACCAACTAGACTAAACAAAGATACCAAAAAATAAACAACCTTCAAATCTGCAAGACCTAAAACATAACTTCAAAGAAATGCAAAGAAAACATTTCTCCTAGACACCTCTGTAATGCACAGTTCACACACTGGTGAACACAACTTCTTCTACACAACGATCCAACACACAAAATTTTGGATATAACACCTCTAAACATCTCTCACCAACATATCCAAAACACATAGGCAAATCTTCAACCTAGAAGAAATGTGGAGCAAAACCAAAACACACCTCTACAACCTAGAACAACACTACAACACACAATTTCCTCTTTTTATGATTTTTTTTCTAAAGTACTTGGAAACCAAGCACTAGAGACACATCCTTATAATCTTCATCATTTCCTCATCACCACCAGGCCAACTGCAACATAGTAACTCAATCACATATCCATAAACAAAATCTTATCAAAGCAACACCATAATCTCACCTAACAATAGATATCAATGACAACATAGGCTTGTTGACATCAATGATAACACCAACTGCTCATACTTACAACAATTAGAGTTCTCTAATTGGTCTAAGTTATCACTCACAATGGGCTTTTAGTCTCATGCATGTATTGATGTTGTCAAAAAAGCATATGTTGCTGAGAAACAAATAATTTCTTCGCCCAAAATTCAATTGGGCTCCTTCTCCTTGAAGTTCTTGCATAATCACTTTTACATGCTTGAGGAGTTAGATAGTAATGATATTCTTGACTCCCATTCATGATTTTTTTCTCTTGGAATATCTACGGTCTCACTGACCTCACTAGGAATTATTTCATGTAAGATACTCATCAAAAACATTTTGGTTTATATTTTTTGTGTTTACAAGAATTTGATATTTCTAGCTTCATGCTTTCTACAACATGTGTTATTTGGAAAATAGGTACAATTTTTTGTACCAATCATGATGTTGGTAGTCTAGGGGTTGTCACCTTTCTCTCTCCATGGTGGAATTCTTGTGTTGTCGGCCATGTGTCTGATCCAACTCATCATATGATCTAGATCCTGATGAATGTTGATAATCATTCCTTTGGGATCATTAATGCTTATGCTTCTAATGATGTTGTTGAGAAATTGAATTTATGGTGGTGGATTGTTGAATCAATGCCAACTGCTACTTGGGTTTTGTGAAAATACTTTAATATTGTGGAGATGGCTTATGACAAGGATGTGACTTTGCATTTTCATTAGATAGTTGGTGAGTGAGAGGCATGGTTTTCATACATAATAAATTGGATCTTCATGATCCCAGTTTGGGTTGTCATCATGACCAACCAATTTTGAATACATGGAGCAATTTTTTGGGCTAGTTCTAATGGCATATTTAAATTTCTAGATCGTGCAATGATCTCTACATCATATTTTTTCTTTTCCAATTGCTTATCTCTTCTAATGATGATGGTATCAAATGTGACCTTATCTAACCAATTTATGATCAATTTTTACATTGAATGACATGTGGGGTCCAGCCCAACCTTACAAGTCTCAATTTTTTAAAACACTTCCTTAATGAGTCATCAACCCACACTAGCCTATATTAGGAATATCTGGAATCTTGGATGTTGTCCTACTCTACCAACTATATGGATTGCATAGTGGAATAGATCTGTTCAATGCATGCTTTATTTCCTTTGCATCTATG
The DNA here is from genome assembly GCA_007258455.2 of Sequoia sempervirens. Lineage (NCBI taxonomy): Eukaryota > Viridiplantae > Streptophyta > Pinopsida > Cupressales > Cupressaceae > Sequoia > Sequoia sempervirens. The sequence goes on from VDFB02058242.1 coordinate 457,568,326, forward strand.
ATCACTAGCTGGCCATCTTTAGGGGGAATTCATACGAGGCTACCACCTCAGATCTTGTTGGTGTAAATAGGTGTTTTACCTATCTCGGTCCTATTTACATGTTAAGTCCACTTAAGTCCTAGGAGAGAATCTTTCTAGTTAGTGTTAGTTGTCACTAAATACTATCTTATCTTTTGGAATTTAATGTTCGTGGTGCTAGGTCATTTATTTTTTGTTGAGGTAGTTGTCTCATTGTATAAGATTAAGATACATGTCAAGATATTGTCTAATCCTATCTCACAACTTTCCTTTATAAGAAAGACATCATATATACATTGTCATATATTCAATTTGGCAATCTTGCATCCATAATCATAGCATGATATTTGTACCATTTCTCTCTTTTGGAAGTTATTTTTGTCTTACAGGTGATCCTGAGGTGTTAAGGAGTTCACCATAAACTCCTGCATGGTATTAGAGCTTTAGTGTTGTAGTCTTCTTCCCAAATCTGAGGGACCAATCTTGGCATGAAATTTTTGCTAAGTATGAGTTGGGGTTTCAAGGACCTCACCATTGAATATAGGGCATTAGAGAAAGTTAGGTTTGACTTTCATTGTTGATTTTCATCATGTTTTGAATAAATTACAAGGGTTTCAAAGAGGGTTTCAATTTCTAGATCTTGGAGGTACCTATTTTCTTAGAGCACTTTGGGCCAAATTTGACCCTACCATTACATTCAGAAGGCTCAAGAACATAAGGATCTACTATCAATTTTTCATTTTTTGACACTTTTGTCCAAAGGCATCAAACAAAAAATTGCATCCTCACTAATTTCATACAATCATACGGATCCAGATTCTCATGACAACCTATATAGTGGGAATAGAAAATCTATAGAGGGAATACAACCTCTATGGTGGGAATATAAGTTCAACAACTGCCATGGGCAACCTACCAATCCTCATAGCAAGTTCACTCCAGAATAGTAACCTTCATTAACTAGAGACCCCTATCTATATATGGGCTACCTACCTCTCCCAATCCTTCACTCCCAAAACAAATCTTTCACTCCCATGCCCATAGGTAAATAGATAAAAGTGTGAATCGAGGTTCCTACTATAGATGTAACATGACTGACCCAATCCCCATTTATATATAGGGAAACCACTTCATCCCCATCTATATATATGTAGGGAATCCACTGACTCCTTCACTGACGACCGAATCCTTCACATGAAATCTTCTTTAGATAGAGATGGGGGGGGACACTCTGAAGCCTTCCTCCTTCACTTCATCCTTCCTACTAGTATTCAAGCACCAATAGTTCAAATGAGTTTTAAGTGCTCGGATATAGATATTTGCATGAATCAAAGTGTTCATCCCCATCGCCAACTCCAGTAGCTCATACCCCAACTATATAGATATGGCTAGTAGCCCATAACCAAGTCTTCATGCCCCCCTTTGATGGGAAAGTCTTGATTCCCCCTATATATATGGAAAGTGTTGATGGGCCCCTATATAATTGATATGGCTAGTAGCCCATCCCCAAGTGCCTAACTATAAATATTTGCTTGAATCTTCATCCATCTACTACACATCATCCATCCATATGAAAAAGATGAAATCCATAGGGGTGGGTGGGTGCGTGGGGTGGAGGGGAATTCTAGGTGTTTCCAGGGATCATTGAATCCCAACCAATGTTGTGGGTAGTCCCTACTATGATGCAAGAGAATCTACCAAAACAACCAATAATCTAGGGTACTTCAGACCCAAACTCAAACATAGAAGATCACTTTGCAAATTCATCAGAAATTCACTTTTCCATTCACCAAAATCCATGAATTTCACTTGAAATTATAAGGCTACCAATAAGCCAAATCACTTCATCAATATTCTAGACCTTTATTAGACTCAAATATACTTTAACCATCCTCAAATTGACTGAACCAAAACAATAACATCACTGACAAACACTGAACCAACCAAGCCATTCACTATTCACCAAATTACCCTTCATTTCAACTTGTTTCAATGAGGCAAAAAGACAACCATTCACTCAATCTTACTTCTAACTCTTATCAGACCTTTAAACACCTTTAACCATCATCATTTTGACAGAAACAAACCACATACACTGCCTTATAACTTTGTTTTATTAGATTCTCAAATTCTTGGACTCAAGGACCAAACTTGCTTGTAGGTGCCAAAACACTAAATCGGGTGTATCTTGCAAACCACATTGAATATCCATAGAAAAAATACATTTTTAGGAACTCATTTCAGCCTTATTAAACATAATTTAACAGCAGGTATACTTGTTTTGAAAAATATATCAGAAAAAATTGACTGTTCTGCAGCAAATGAGCCTCAAATAGGCCTAATTTTCAAAGAAAGTACTCTCTAACTTACTCACCAACCTCAAATAACTGAAAAAAATCCTTTATCAAGTCTCAAACACAAAATTCAACAAATCTTAGAAGTAGAAAGTCACAAATAATCATTGTTCTATAAAACCCTTGATTCTAGGCTTTTTGTAACACCAAAGAGTGAGGGTTTATTGGAATTACATGCTAAAAACCTCAAACCCATCTGAAAATTGTTAAAACATGTTCAAATATACCTGAAAAAATTGTATAAACCTTCTCACACCCTTCTTGCATGCCTTTACATCATTTAGCATCTTGGAGCCATTCATTTTGTGAGGAAAAACATTGTTTTTCTGTCATGATAGTAGCTTTCACATTGTAATCTCGCCTTCCCCTAAAAAAATAAACACAAAAACAACCTAAAGCATCCTATACAAACCTACTCCACTGAACTACATAGCCCTAATCGATGGAGTAGTCATTTAAGATCTGTTTAGACTCTCAAAACCTTATTTAAGGTTGCAGACCAAGTTCACGAAATTCTACTTAAACAAGAAATATACTTAATATATTCCTCACAAAATGGATGGAAATGAGAACTAATTCCTTATCCAACTTAAAACAATAAGATTCAAGACCCCAAACTAAAATTTGATAAACAAGGTACTTTTATTGATATGAACTCTTCAAGAATACAAAGATAATCACTTGCCTGCATTACAACTGCTTTTATAGATGTTTCCCCAACCAATGACTACATTTTCAACTTCTTTCATTGACCTATCCCTTCAAATTTCCCAAAAAGACTCTTCAACTTCTAATTTTTTGCATTTTTTTGCAATTTACATAATTGGCAACTTTTACAAATTTTTCAAATTTTGCTTTCTCCATCTTTTTCCCACCTAGTGACCTATTTGTGACTTCAAATACATCATTTATGACCTCATATGATCTTTTATAATGCTTTACAATGGAAAATTGAAATTTTGCAATTTTTTTCCTTTTGAATGTATTTTGAGGACAAGGTGCTCCTACACCATACTATTCTAAGGAGACTCTTCTAGGTTGGTACTCAACTTGATCGATCCAATAATTCCAAGATCCCACTGCCTAGGGAACCAACCCCACTAACCAAGGCATTTTCCACCACCCATATAATTTTCCTTAGAGGGCGATGGGCGAAGCCTTGGTTGGTCGGGTCCACCTTGGGTGGGGATTTAGCCATACTATATGATAGGTCATATATTTTTGCTCAAATATATTGTATAGTTGTTGAAAAAATCAACATATTCCATTTACAGATAATATTCTTCTTATGTGTTAGCCTTGTTTTGGCTTTGTACTTCGGTAGATGTACTTGGTATGTCACATCAATCATTGTTTGGTTCGGTACAGAAAAGTTTTTAATAATAAAAACTATTTTGAGTTTACCATCAATTGGTTTGTATTGACATTTGGCACTTGGATGCAATATTTTACAACCCTCGGTCCCACTACACCAAAACTCAATGCAAGGGGCTATGCCTTGGGGTGGCGTGGCTTAAGGTCTTTCGCCCCCCCTACAACATCACCCCGGTAGCATCGTTGTCAGTGGCAGTGCATTTTTTTAAACCAATTTTGTAGTGCAGGTCACATGGAGGACCAACACCCAACCCCCTAAGGACCTAATTTTGTCCTCTAGGCCCGAATCAAGTGTTCTTTTCAAAATACCATAACTTGCAATCCAAGAGGTCATTTTTTGGAGATATTGTCAAAAAGACAGCTTCACAAATTTTATAGTGGTGCAAGTTATTTTCAAAAAATTCATTGTTTGGAGGAATTTATTGCTGATTAAAGTTAGATATTCATTTTTGGCTCCTAAGCTCATAACTTCTTGCCATGATCTTTGATTTTCATGATTCTTGTGGCATTGGAAAGGTATTAAGGAGCCCTATCATGCCATCCATGCACTTTTTCCTATTTATGTCCCAAGTATATTATGATTTTATTTCTTTCTCAATGGGTATCCTAGATATTACTTGAATATTTTAATGTTTGGGAGGGTGTTGTTTTGACCATTACACTTCATTTTAGTCCTAGAATGATGTTCTATCTCTTGTTGCTTCATTCAAATTCTATGGTTGCTCCATATCAAGAGTTTCCCAGTGTTCCTTGGCATTGAGACTATTGTTGCTTTATCATGATTCCAAGATTGAGTCCTTGAGTGACTCTAATATGGTGTCTAGCATTAGAATTATATTTCCTTTTCTTTCCTTGATTAAGTTTCTAATCTTACTCCACCAATGTGCTTCTAGTTCACAGCAATTTTATCTCATTGGGGGGGTTGAATGTTCTTTCTTTGTCTCTCTTATGGAGGGTATTTTTCCTCGAATGGTATTTTTTCCTCTCATTTTTATGGAGAGTATTATTGTATATTTTCTTTCTTTTGGGGAGGAGTTTTATCCCACTAGGTTTTCTCCTTTTCTTCATTTGTGAGAGATTGCATTATATTTGAATATGGGTACCTAACATGGCCTCATAGTTGGGACCCATCTTTGTGTCATTTGCATAATAGTATTCCCTAATGTACTTAAGGGGGGTGTTGGTGTAAATAGGTGTTTTACCTATCTAAGTCCTATTTACATGTTAATTCCACTTAGGTTCTAGGAGGAAATATTTCTAGTTAGTGTTAGTTGTCACTAGATCTTAACTTATCTTTTGGAATTTAATGCTTGTGTCCTAGGTCATTTAATATTTATTGAGGTAGTTGTCTCATTATACATGATTAAGACACATGTCAAGATCTTTTCCAATCTTATCTCACAAATAATCATACCTTAGAACAACCTTTAGTGGATCTCTTTCCTTCATTCCATCCTTGGATTGAGATCTCTAGGGTTTCCTTGAGTGAAACTTGAGTGAAATAGGACCCTACTCCTTGTCTTCCATTCCCTAAAAGATTTGGAACCTCCTCCTATTTCTGAGGATTCAGTGGTATGCATGATATTTATGTTTTTCTATTTAAGTTTCTGTAATTGTCAAATATCTGAAATTTTTTGCATTATCCTCCTCTCAAGATTAGCATAGGAAGTTGTTCCACTACCTTAACTTCCTTACAACAAGGATTAGGAATTATTGTGTGTTATTTTAATATTACAAGCATTTGGTTGAAGCAACCAAAGCAAAGCAGTATAGTGATGTTTCTATAAGAAGTATCATTAAATAATTGAAAAATAATCCTAATAATTTAGATATTTTTGTGGAAGGGAGACTTAGTGTGCTTTAAAGAGATTGTACCTATGCAATAATTTCAGCATCACAAGATTCTTGAAGAGTTCCATGGTTCTCTATTTGGGGGTCTTCAATACTTTTGAAGATATATTATAGAATCAAGTAGGATTTATTTTGGGAAGGGCTTAAATTGATGTTCAAAATTAATGGAAAAATTTTTGGTATGTCAAAAAAATAAAGGAGATACTAGTCTTTTGTGTCTCTTAGTTATTCATGGCTAGCGATGGAAAGATATCTCCATAGATTTCATCATAGGCCTTCAAGATCTAAGGGTAAGAGTGTCATCATGGAAGTGGTCAATCAACTCACCAAATGTCAATTTTATTGTATTATCCCATCCTTTTATGACAAGTATAATGGCAAAAAAATTATGGAGTACATCCAAAAGTTACATGGTACCCCTAGGGTTATTTTCATCGATTGTGATCTTATCTTTACTAGTAATTTTTTCGTAGATTTTTTTTATTTGGGTACTCAAATGACTCAAATCTTTTATCTCATCCTTAGTCACATGGACAAACAAATCATCAATTCCATAGTTCTTAAAAAATGTTCCATTTTATGGAATTATATGGATACCATTCCCCATCCATCATATGATCATTAATGGTAACACTAATATTTTAGGTTGTGGAGGACTACATGACTTATCAACACTAGGTATTTATAGGACTCAAGCAGTATTTATCCATATGACAAAATAGAACGAAACAAGTTGACCAACACCATAGTGAAAGGAGTTTTGAAGTAGGTGATTGTGCTTTTATGAGATTGCAACCTTATAAGCAATAAAATAATAATAACAATTTGTCACCAAAATATTATGGTTCATACTAGATTATGTAGAAGATAGCTAGTGTAGCCTACAAGCTTTTACCTCAAACAACAAAGATACTTCCAATTTTCCATGTTTCTTATGTAAAGAGGGTTATTGGTTGATAGATCCCTTCACACAATATTATTAGAGCTAGATGAAGAAGGAAGAATCATCTTTGATCTAGAGTTAATTCTCTAGTCATGTACAAATAAATTAAGGACTAGGACAATCATCAAGTATCTCATCCAATGGAAGAATTTTTCGGTTGAGTATGTCATGTGGGAAGATGAGTATTTCACAAAGAAGCATCAATAGTTGATTAGCATTGAGAACATTTTTTCTCTATAAAGTGAGGCATGATATACCCTTCATCATATAATGTGTGTAGGCTTATGAGTAGTTAGCTTGTGTATACCTTGACTCTTAATTAAACTATACAATCATTAATGTATTCTTATTTAGAGATTTAAGCTATGCTAGGTGTTATATTTAGGTATCTAAGTTGGTTTGTGTATCATCCAATGCATAAGGTATATATGAGCTAATGGTGAGTTTATTATCACCATATATTGCAATTTTTGTTCTTCTTGGAGACTTTTGGAGGTTTGTTTTGTCGAAGTGGCTTATTATTTTTAATCTTAATCATGTTTTTGAAACATATTTCTTCTTTTATGCAATGTGTTTCATTATAAGGCAAGTATATATTGGATAATTGACTTTCTCCTTATATATATGAACTGATTAGTGGGTTTTGTGTCCACCTTGCACCTTGCAAAGAGCATACCATAATTTGGCATGTAAAAGATGAGTGTGGACTAAATAGTCCACCTTACCAAGGCATGGTGTAAGAGAAAGTGAGGGGGAGATGAATTCTAGGAAATATTAATTTCATGTTTTTAACAATTCTAATACATTGTGTTTTTATGAAAGATAGGTCTCTCTTGAAGGAGGAAATTTTTTTGAATGGAGAAGCAAATAACTTAGAAGATGGTAGATTCTTCATCTGGGTGTGTTTGTGTCTTCCTTGATTCTCCTAGCTCAAAGGTGAATTGCTTATACAATTCCTATGATTAGTAGGTGAGAACTCTCTTAATTGGCATCATTTCAAAATAACTTGAAATGCTTCTTGATCTACAAAATTATCCTTTAAAGAATGTTGCAACTGATTTTATGTTACTTATTATTTTAGACTTTTAAATACCTTTAGAACTCCTTATATTTCATTAAACATGTACATAATATACTTTATTTGAAAATTATAAAATTTTAAAAACTAAATGTATATGAGTAATTAATAAACCATTATCAATAGAATGTAACCAATGTATTTGGATTTCTTTTTCTATTTGTAAAATTTGTGTAAGTGAAAATAATTTTTTTTTTTCCTCATGCACACAACCCACTATTGTTCATATCCACTAATGAAGTTCAAGTGTATTATGATTTCGTGGAAATTTCAAAAGAATATACAAGAAAAAGTGGGGGGAATTTTTTGCCGGTTTATTCATAAGTTCCTCCTCATAAAAGAGTAAGAATATTTTTAACATATAAAAATAAAATCATATATGTATGTGTGTGTGCATGCGTGCACAAAAGATGAACAAATATGTGCAATTCCTGAAATGATGATATTTATGTATTAAGAAAAAGTGTGTTAAATCTAAAAAAGTTAGATATAAAATCAAATAATTTATAGATAAAAAAAAAAATTCTTAAGAAAAATTGTAGGTTGGTAAATAAAGTAGTTTTAAAAACTTATATTAATAAATAAAGTCATTCAAAATAAAGTAAAATAATGTTAAAGTCAATAAAATAATTGAAATTTTGATTTAAAATATATATTTAATTAATAAGATGAATTACATGTACATATGTTATTAATAAAATATTAATAATAAATTTAATGATGAGATTTCCACAATCAATATTGAATGTGTTTGTGCAGCTTTTGGATTCAATTGTGTGCAAAACAAATCATCAACGTTTCAGATCACATTCCATGATAAAAGGATGAGATGCAAACCCAAACTAGTCTAAGAAGAGAGTGATGGGGAAGGCACACTACACGAGAAGACAAAAGAAAAAAATGGTTAAGTAAATGAAAAGGAAGAAAAGATATATTTAAAATGACAGTAAATAAATGGTTAACCTAAAAAAGAAATTATTTTTTGTTATTAATTATGGTTAACCTCAAAAAGAAACTATTTTATAAATTAATCCCCTCAAATTAGAAAATGAAAAACCTAAAAATGAAAATGAGATATAAAGAGCAAAGAAGATAATTAAGACAAGAAACTAATATACATAAAAACAAGAAATATAATTATTTATGTCAATAACTATATCTACATACCATTATATTAATGACAAATGAATAAAATGAAACTAAATTTAAATGGTAAAAGAGAGCAAGGGAAAATTTGAGATAAGATTAATTAATAAACTACTAGATGCGTATGAATAGGACCTTGTGTATCAACAATAACTTATGTAATTACAAGGTTGAGACACATTTTCCCAACACTTAGTCACCCTTCTTGGACAGTGCATTAACCAAAATATTCTTCTTCCTTATAGACAATCTCAAATTCATACTCAACATCTTAGTGACCAATTTGTGTTGCTCTTCAAAATATTATTTCTCTACAAAATATTGAGGTTGTCATAATTTGACTTAACTTTCAATTTCCTACCCATTAAATATGAAATTCATCATTTCACTGCATGAAGAATAGTTAGCATTTCCTTCTCATAAATGGATTTGATTTGATTCTTACCCTTCAATTGATGACTTTCAAAAGTAATGGGCCTATCTTCTTGCATAAGAATTTATCTCATATCATTTTTGAACCATCACTCCATTACAAAATCCTTAATGAAATTTGGAATGAATGGAGCTAGAGTGGTACACATAGAATCCTTCAATATTTAAAATGTTGCATTTACTAACTCATTTCATTGAAAAAATACTTCTTTAATAGAGTTGTTACCCAGAAAAGTGGATATCATAGATCAAAATTCTGAGCCCTAAGAATTCTCTATTTGTTGTGTTTATATCCTAGAAGCAATAATAGTATAAGGATCAAAATTAGGATTTGAATGCGGTGTTTATAGTTAATATCTTAATATGAATCATGAATAATATCCATCATACAATATACATATTATACAAGACATTCCCAAACTTCTATGTATGATATATTCAATCTTTCATTATATTCATCTATATATGTATATATGTTTGCTATATTACATCATATTTCCTATAGATATACATATATCTTGGTGTCGAGATGTTTCCCTTACAAAATGTATCCTCTCTAGTTGTCCTTGAGCTCTAAATCCTCTCTGTAGTGGTTTGTGGTTGGATCTACTTCTGCTTTGGACCCCTGCTCTACCACTTACCTTGCCAACATAATCCCCCCTTTGAAATCTCTCTCTTTTTCTCAAGACATGTAGACCGAATTACTTGGTGGTAATGATGTTCTTGTATATTTCTTTGAGATGGGAGAAGGTGATTCTATGTATTGATTTGTGTAAGGATATTCTCTGCTTTTGGCAAGGTGGTGGGAATTTGAATTCGGTGGGCCAGTTCCTGAGCATCATGAATGAGGCTTGTAACCTGGACAAACCAAAAGCTTACTACTTCCCTTAACTATTTAAATTGACTTTTGATTTTCTCTTGTTGGTCTTGCGCCTATTGTAGCTTGACATGAAGTGTTTCCAATTGGGCCCTTATCTTTCAATCCATGTCATATAGAGCATCATTAGTATTCTCCACTTGGAGAATCTATATTTTATAGATGCTCAATTTGGCCCTTGAAACTTTCATCGGGTTGGGCCATTCTAGACAAAATTGATATAATATATTGATGTCACTTTCCATGTTATTCAAGGTGCTAATGTTAGATTCCAATGTAGTGTGAGAAGTTGCATATTTCTTCCTTTATTCATCCATTTTTTTCTTGGTGAATTCTGTAGTGATTGTTTGGTGGAGGGTGGACATTTGTTTTTGCGTGTCCTTTATCAAGCTATCTACTAGAACTTTGATCTATAGCCCCAGTGGTTGAGATGAATCTCCCTAGAAATGTTGAAACTTATTCTGATTATCTCTTATAACTCCCTCAAGTTGATCTGTGTTATCCACATATTTTTTGAGGATATCTTCCCTAATAATCTAATGAAAAATGTCTCCAAGTTGGAACTTTTGCAAGGGAGAGATGATAGAAATATTAACCTGGGATCCAACCAGCAAAAGTTGTAGTAGCTGTCAAGTGGAGGATGGCTAGATTTTCTTTTGTTGTGCCAAATCATCTTTAATGGATTGCATTGGGAAAGTTGTGATAGATGAAGATGGATTCTCTAGGGATGGTGGGATTGAAAAGGAATATTTTGCTCTATTAGAGGTTTTATTCCATTGTAAGGTGAAGATGAAGCTTTGTGAGTCTTTGCCTCTTCTTTTTGGACCCCTGCATAGGCCTTTTTAGTAGCTTGTATTATTTTCTGCTAAATTTTCTTTATAATTTTTGCATTCTTCATCATAAGCTTGTCTACCCTTTTCTTTAAGCGAAGCTATCTAGGTTCATCAACATATTTGGGTTAAATTTTCCCTTTTTTTATGGTAGTGGCTGAAAGAGCGATCTCTACTAAAGCTTGTTTTTTCAATTTCTCTTCTTACTATGTAGCTTGCTCTCTTCTCTATTCAAGGTTGGTGTCCAACTATTGCGGAAATAGGTTGATCATTCCCTCCAATGTCTTTGCGGAGGCCACCATATATATGATAATTGCTTCTTCTGTGAATCACCTTATAGGAGCCCCCATCTCCTCATATACTGCCATTGTTTGTTCCAGGACCCCTTTTGTGAATAGGACACTAAATAAGGCTTTCACATCTAAGAGAGTCTTTGATTGTTTTAGGTGGGATTTTCCCTTCCTTGTGCCTCCTCTTCAGATGACGGGGCCCCATGTTTTGATTTCTACTTCTGTCTTTTATTTCTCTTTTTTGTACTCATTTGCAGGAGTGCTTTAGTAGCCTCTTCTATTGATTGTTCACTTTGTGTAGGTGCGGTGAGAAGTTTTCTCTTAACCTTGCTCTTCCTCTCTATTCATTGTGTAGATGCAGTAGGTGGTGTGCAGTATTCTTAAGAAACAGAGTGTGCAGTTTCTGTCATATTAGTTTTCTCGTGTTACTTGTGTGGAAATCAGTGCTTTTGGGCTTTATTCAGTTTCTTGTTTGATTATGAATACGCAGGATCTCTCCAGATATGCCCAACTATGAACTATGATAAAAATACTGAACAAGCTGTAATAGAAATATAAAGCATTCTCTATACAAGAGTTGTACTCATTTAACTATCCCTAATATACTTCATAATATATAAAGGTATGAAAAGATTTAATCTTATTTAGAAGTGCTGTGTTAAAATTAGATGTCAGTGCAACCATTGAATAAAATGAAATCTTTTGGCACAGAAAATAACTGTCCACTAAATAACATTGTCCACCTTTCCAGTCTTTGAACAGAAGTAAGTTTCTACGAATAAGTAACACACCAATCATAAAAACACCCTCAAATTGATGAGACAACTTCATACATTGAGAAAGAAATATACAAGAGTGACTTCAACAATCTGTCACTATCAAGGTATGAGAACTATGATCGCTTAGAAATAATAAAAGCATTGTTATTTGCAAAGTCTTTTAATTTTTCTATTTCTCCAACATCAATCAGCCAGCAGAGTATCTTAACAGTCCTATCACTTGGAGCACAGCCTTGCTTTTGCATTTGATCCATCAAAAATAAGGTTTTTTCCAAGTCACGTCTTTTGCGGACACCACAAAATAATGTGTTGTATGTGACATCATTTGGAACCAAATCTTTTGTTCTCATTTCATCTAACATTGACAAAGCAATATCAAGTTTGTCTTCTTTACATAATGTGTCAATTAGCATGGTATAGGTTACAACATCTGGAGTAATGTCAGTCATTTTCATGCTTTTAAAAAGCTTTAAAGCCCCATCCATTTCACCAGTTTTACAATGACCATTAATTAGCATGTTATAAGTTACAACATTTGGAGTAATGTCAATCATTTCCATGCTTTTAAAAAGCTTCAGAGCCTCATCCATTTGACCAGTATTGCAATGACCATTAATTAGCATGTTATAGGTTACAACATTTGGAACAATGCCAACCATTTCCATGCTTTTAAAAAGCTTTAAAGCCTCATCCATTTCTCCAGCTTTACAATGACAAGTTATTAGCATGTTATAAGTTACAACATCCGGAATAATGCCAACCATTTCCATGCTTTTAAAAAGCTTTAAAGCCTCATTGATTTCACCAGTTTTGCAATGACCATTAATCAAAGAGCTATAAGCTATTAGCTTAGGAGACATGCCTTCATCAAGTATATTATTTATCAGTAGATGTGCGCTAGCAAGATCACCTGCCTTACACAGACCGTCAATGATTGTGTTGCATGTCACTTCATCAGGTTTCAAACCCTTTACTCTCATTTTCTCTAACATTTGAAATGCTATTCTCATGTCTCCTGTCCTACAGAATGCACATATCAGAATATTATATGTTACCACATTAGGAACACATCCCCTGACTTCCATTTGAGAAAAAAGTGTGAAAGCCTCCCTTGCCCTGTTACTTTGACACAAACCAGCAATTACATAGTTGTACGTAACAACGTTAGGAGAGCAACCTTTTCTTATCATCTCTTTAAATAACTTTTGAGCTTTATCTTTCCTATCCACCTTGGAAAGGCCATGAATTAGGGAACTGTATGAAATAGTATCTGGAAAGATGCCATCTTGTATCACTTGAGCTACCAATACTAAAGCTTCATCCATCCTACCTTTTCTTGCAGAGAGCATTAATTAGGGTGTTGTAGGTAAAAATGTCTGGAAAACAATGGCTATTCCTCATTCTGTGCAAGAGCTCGTGTGCTTCCTCAAATAGATCCCGTGTACACAAAGTCTTTATGAGGGTAGTGTAAGTGATGACATCTGGATGGATGCCCATCTCTTCCATTTCAGCAAGGAGAAAGTAAATTCTACTGAGATTGCCGTCATTCCCAAGACCATCCAAAAGCATATTGAAAGTTACAACAGTGAGAGGAAGGCGTTTAGTAATGGCTGAATGGAAGAGGTCCCACGCCTTGTTTGTGTTGCCCGATTTACAGAGGGCATTAATGGATTTATTGAATTGAAAAATGTTAGAGGTAGGAGATATGTTTTGTAAAAACTTGTCAGTGTGTGGGGTTTTGTGGTTCTTTGCAGAGAAAGAAAGAGGGCGTAGGAAGAGTGAAGAGAAATGAAAAAAGTGGGTAGTAGAGGTTACCTGTTTCAAGATTGGGAGTCGCCATTTCATGGTGATGTTAGTAGCAGAGGGTGATCTACGCCTTCAAATTTCTTCATTCTACTGAGATTGCCGTCATTCCCAAGACCATCCAAAAGCATATTGAAAGTTACAACAGTGAGAGGAAGGCGTTTAGTAATGGCTGAATGGAAGAGGTCCCACGCCTTGTTTGTGTTGCCCGATTTACAGAGGGCATTAATGGATTTATTGAATTGAAAAATGTTAGAGGTAGGAGATATGTTTTGTAAAAACTTGTCAGTGTGTGGGGTTTTGTGGTTCTTTGCAGAGAAAGAAAGAGGGCGTAGGAAGAGTGAAGAGAAATGAAAAAAGTGGGTAGTAGAGGTTACCTGTTTCAAGATTGGGAGTCGCCATTTCATGGTGATGTTAGTAGCAGAGGGTGATCTACGCCTTCAAATTTCTTCTCAACTGAACTGAACCCTAATTTCTCTTTTCTTCACTTTTCACGACGGAAATAGCCCACAATTTCCAGATGCCAATGTTTTCTGGGTATTGTATTTTTTTTTATCTTGAAGTTACATTAAAAAGAGAACATGAACATGAGCTATTTAATCTCATGTGACATAATTATATTTGTTATATTATAATTTTTATAGAATCTTAAAATTTATATTTATTTTGGGATAAATACAATTTTTAAATGTGTCTTTTTGATCTATTGTAAAAAGAGTGAACCTTGAAATTTCCTTGGCTCTAAATCAAATTCCTCATACTAATTTACAAGATTAAAAGGAAAAAGATACACTAATGCATAATGCCTAGTTAATGTAATGTCAATGCAAATGCTAAAATATAATTAAATGATAAATAATATAATAATCAAATAAAAGTTTGTTATAGTATCTTATGTCATTGTAGAATGCATTTCTATATTAATTATATTGTTGATTGAAAAGGAAAAAACATATAGCAAATTTATTTTTAGGTATTCTAAACATTAGTAAACTATTTAATTATCCCTGTATCAAGATCAAACTTATCCAAATTTTGAAGTAAAATAAGAAAATATCTTTTTAGGTAAAACCCTTCTAATTAAAAATAGAATTTAATATAATATTGAGTACCATACAAATCTTGAAAATATCTTTTTAGGTAAAACCCTTCTAATTAAAAATAGAATTTAATGTAATATTGAGTACCATACAAATCTTGTTATAACATTTGCATTTTTATATATTCTTCACACAATAAATAAATAAATAAATATTTGGATTATTAAGACAATTTATTTTCTAAATTTATTGTTTAATGAGAGTCATTCTTTCTTTGATTTTTCTTTTCAAAACTTACTCTTTTGTGTCATGTCCTCTTTCTAAATTTAGAAACTTACTATTTATAGCAGCCTTAATTTGCCAATATAGTAAATTTCAAAGTTGCAATTCAATTGGGAAAGTTGGTTTCTCAAGGTGATTTATTTAAGATATTTTGGAGGTAAAATATCAAATGATTGTGAATTACTTAATTAATCCAAAATGGGTGTAGGTTTTTGAAAAAGGCAAAAAATGTTTATTGGCTTGAGAAGTGGTGAAGGAAATGGAATTTATTTTACTATTTCTCTCGGGTGCATTGGAATTTTGTTTCAACATTTGGCGATGGGAGCTACAGGCTTTTCATGCAAACCTCTCGACCTGGGGCGTTGCAATTTTGGTGCCCAAGTTTGTTGCTAAGTGGTTTTGGTATTTTAATTACCTTGTTTGTTGATTTGGGTTTCACTTTATGCTTGCTTCTTTGCACAAGTTTTGGCTCTCCTACAAAGGTTGATAAATCATTGTGGGAATAATCTCTGAGGCTAGATAAACAAGGGGATTTCGATTCAAGGATAGTGGCTTTGAGGGTCTACAAGCGCAATTTCACTCAAAAATTGCATTAGTGCTCAAGGTTGTTTCACTATGGTGTTTTTTTGTCAAGTAGTTGGCAGAGATAGTAGTTTGGAGTGCTTAGTTTTTGGTTGTTGATTTTTATTGCTATTGTTATTAGTTTTTGGTTGTTGATTTATATTGCTATTGTTATCAATATTTGTAGCAGATTATAGAAGTTTATTTATGTATTTCTCTGCCTCAAACTTTGTATGAAGTGATAAAGATTTTTGTATTGGAAGCTACAATTGATTTTATTGAAAGTTGAGTATTTGTTTTCTTTGCAAAATAATGGAATTTGCTACATGGTTATGGTTGATGTTTGTTGTAGAAAAAATAAATTAAAATCATGTTTTTTTTGTAGCAAGGTGTGTTTATTTCATTGACACTATTTAATGATAAATTTGGAGTTTATTGCTAAAGTTTCATTGCACCCGATTTCCCCATTTTGGTGTTTTGGTTAAAATCTTTACAACAAATTATAAATTACTTATTGGGGATAATACAGTGGTATCAAAGCAATGAT
Source organism: Sequoia sempervirens (assembly GCA_007258455.2). Lineage (NCBI taxonomy): Eukaryota > Viridiplantae > Streptophyta > Pinopsida > Cupressales > Cupressaceae > Sequoia > Sequoia sempervirens. The sequence goes on from VDFB02058242.1 coordinate 457,584,531, forward strand.
CTTTCCAACCTAAGGGTTTAATCATTTCTATGCAACCAAGTCACAGGGAAAAGAGGTATTTGTAGTGTGAAAAGCATAAAGAAATTGCCTCAAACCCACTACTGGAAGGTAGTGAAGTTGTGTCTTCAAAGAGTAGAGTGATGGCTGATGTTGATGAAATTCATAAGAAATTTCTCCAAGATCTTTAGAGGAGTCAAAAGTTAACCGCTAACAGTCTTGTTGAGACAAGAGAATTATGAGATTATTGGCAGAGAAGATACAAAATCTAGCAGCACATAATGAAAAGGGTAGCACTTATGAGTCACAACATAGCATTTCAAAACCCTCCAAATCAACTTTCCTACCTAGAGGTGATCCTCCTATAGCTAACCCAACTCCAAATCCCATGGAAGAGTTGGCAAAAGAGCCTACAACCATTAGAGCTTCCTATAAAAATTAGGATGAAGGGTTTAAAAGTGTAGTCCCTTACAATGAATATGTCACTCAGATGTAAAGTATGATGATAGTAAAGGGGTACAAGTGTCACCATGACTCCAATGGAGGGGAACTTAAGAGGAAAAATAATAAACTCTTAGCTCTTGCCTTTGATGGAATTGATAAAATCTCAGGTAGAGCATGGTTACAAAAGTTGTTGACCTATTTCACACTTAGTCCAATTAAAGAACAAGATGCCATACAATATACAACTTTTCACCTTGAAGGAGCTTCTTTTGACTGGTGGTACCATGGAATGACCACTCAAGGTCATGATAAGGTAAATTCATTTAATGATTTCAGTCAAAGATTAATAGATATATTTGAGCTTAAGGATGAAGAAAAATATTTTAAAGAGTTGTCTATCTTAAGACAAAAAAATTCCATAGATGATTATGTTGAGAAATTTTAAAATGTTGATGTTATGGTGTTGTACATGTATGAAAAGAGGATCATATACCTTTTCTTGGAAGGCCTTGAAGAACCTATTAAGGGTCTAGTTAAGGCATTCTCACCCACATCCTTGCAGGGGGCAATTAAGTGAAGTTTGCAGCTTGAAGTCTCCATGCCCAAGAAAGTGACTTTCCATCAATCCAAACCTCCAAATACATGGCAAAATAAGGTAAATTTTCAAAAAAAGACTCCTACAATTCCCCTACCAAAGAATGTTTTGAACGCAACTGGTAAGAAGGTGGATGGTGTGACAAAATTTGAACTTCGAAGGAAGAAGCCTTTTTTTACTTGTAGAGAACCATGGGTTCTAGAGCATAGATGCTTGGGGAAAGGACACGTGCATTTTATTGAGGTGGTTTTAGATTTGGACACATATGATAATAAGGAATTCCATGATTCCAAAGAGGAAGTAGAATCAAATGAAGAAAGAGAAACGAGTAAGGGAGTCACCATAGAAGCCCTATTTGGAGCACCTAGATTCACCCCTTCAGAGTTCAGGGAGTTATAGATGGAAAAAGGACAACCGTTCTCATAGACGTTGGTGCAACACATAACTTTATAGATGAATATTATGTGTCAAAGACGGGATTGAAGATAGAAGACTTTGGAGGTTTCAGTGTTACTGTTGTTGATGGTTTACTATACATTACACTCGACTGGTTCAACAACTCAAAATTACTTTGGGTGACTATGAGGTATGTGATGATTTTTATGTGGTTGGAATAGGGGAAACCGATGTTGTATTGGGTGTTCAATGACTTCATTCTATTAGAGGATACTATACAAACCACCAAACCATGGAGTTCAAGTTTCAAGCCAATGGGAAATAAATTGTGTTAAGAGGCCTATCAAATGGAACACCTAGAGTGGTTTTAGCTCAAAGGATGGAAAGGAATCTTAGGAGGGAATAAGTAGCTTGGGAAGAAACAATCTTGATCCATACAACAAGCTCTTCCAAAAAGAAAGGTAAATATCATTTTGAAATTCAATAAAAAAATTTATAAGCATAGTCTCATTTTCAATGATTTGCCTCCAAGGTTACCACCAGATAGAGGGTTTGAACATGTCATTGAGTTAGAACAGGGTGCCAAACCAATAATTACCACTCCCTACCATCACCCAAGGAGTTATAAGGAGGAGATAGATAAAACCATCTAGGAGCTTCTTGATTTGGGTTTCATAAGGCCTAGTTCTAGTCCATTTGCCTCTTCTATGGTCTTGGTAAAAAAGAAGGATGGTACAATGAGAATGTGTATAGACTACAGAGCTCTAAAAAATAAAACCATTAAGAATAGGTAGACCATCCCAAGGATAGATGAAATTATTGATGAGTTGCATGGGGCGGTTTATTTCTCTAAAATTTCAATCTAAGATAGAGTTACCATCAAATCCACATGAGGAAAGAAGATGTAGAGAAGACTACTTTCCATTGCCACTATGGAAATTTTGAGTTTTTTGTCAATCCATTTGGTCTCACAAATCCACCAGAAACTTTCCAATCTTGCATGAATAAAGTTTTAAGTAGGCATCTCAGGAAGTTTGATTTAGTGTTCTTCAATGATATTTTCATTTACTATAAAACTTGGAAAGAGTTGCATTTAGAACACATGGATATAGTTGTGGGAACTTTGGAGCAGCAATATTTTTATGCTAATTAAATTATCTAAATGTGAATTTGGGCTGACTAAAATTATGTATTTGGGACATATCATAACCTTATAGGGTGCAAGTTGACCCATAGAAGATTCAAGCTATCATATATTGGCCCCCACCCACCAATCTCACTCAGTTGAGAGGGTTCTTTGATTTCTGTAGTTACTATAGAAGGTTTTTCAATGGTTTTTCTCAGCTTTCTACCCCTTTGATTGATTCAACTAAGAAGAGCTTTTATTGGGACTGAAGAAGCTCAAGGTACATTTGAGAGGCTCAAGAAGGTAATGAGTTCCTACCTAGTGCTTGCAATTCTTGATTTTTATCTTCCATTTGTTGTTGAATGTGATGCTTTTGGGGAAAGTATTGAGACTGTCCTAACCCAAAGGGGACAACCCATAGCATTTGAAAGTAGAAAATTGAATCCATTAGAAAGAGGATATTCAATTTATGACAAAGAGATGTTGGCAATTATGCCTGCACTAGATAGGTTCAAGCAATATTTAGTTTGTGGGAAGTTTATGGTTAAGACAAATCATAATAGTCTGAAATTCTTTTTGAATAAAAAAGATTTGATTGATCGTCAACAAAAATGGGTAAGTTGCGGGCTTATGATTTTGAGATTGAGTATATTAAAGGGAAGAAAATGTAGTAGTTGATGCTCTTTCTAGGAAGCCTTATTTGTGCACTATTTCTACTATCATTGTTGATTGGAAGGTGAATATAATTTTAGAATAAGCAAAGGATCCATTTGCCACTAAAATTTTGGATAGGAAGGTGGAAGATGACAAGTACACCATTGTTGATGGGTTAATTTACTATAAGAATAGGGTATACTTGGTACCTAGGTCCAAGATTAAGGAGAAGATATTGAGGGTCTTTCATGATACTCCTTTGGCTAGCCACCAATGGTATTATATGACATATAAGGAAGATCGTGAGAGGTTTTATTGGAAGGAGATGAAAGAAGATATACTCACACATCAAGGAATGTATGGCTTGTCAACAAAACAAGGGTGAGCATATTTTTTCAGCAAGTTTACTTCAGCCACTCCCAATCCTGGAGCATAAGTGGGAAAGCATTTCTATGGACTTCAACATAGGTTTTCCTAAAGCTCAAGGTAAGGATTGCATATTTGCAACATGGTGGTTGATAGATTGACGAAGCATGCACATTTATTTCCTATCACATATGAATTTAAGGCACCTCGAGTAGCAGACCTATTTTTTACAGAGATTTTTAGATTACATGGGTTGCCCAAGAGCATTGTTAGTGATAGGGACAATAGGTTTCTTAGTTCCTTTTGGAAGGAATTATTCCATTTGATAGGTACAAAACTTACTCCTAGCACAAGATTTCACCCCCAAATGGATGCACAAACATAAATTATCAATAAATGGATAGAAGGATACTTGAGAAATTATGTCTCAAATCAACAAGGTGCTTGGGTGAAATGGTTACACATAGGAGAGTATTGTTATAGCACATTCCACCATATATCCATTGGAATGTCTTCTTTTCATGCTCTATATGGTTATGATACTCTTTCGTTTGTTAATTTATTTATTTTAGATAGTAGACTCCCTAAAACAAGTGACTTTATCCAACATAGTCAAGAGATTCTAAGGTCTCTTAAGGATAATTTGAACCATGTTCAAAATTAGCAAAAGTTATATGCAGATAAGAAGAGGACAGAGAGTTTTTGAAGTGGTTGAATTGGTTTTTGTGGGGTTGTAGCCATATAATAAAATTTCTTTGAAGAGGAGTGGAGCAGAGAAGCTTAAGCCAAAATTCTATGGACATTAGAAAGTCAAAGGGAAGGTTGGGGAGGTTGCATATGAGTTGGAGTTGCCACTGGATTGCAAGATACACAGTTTTTTCCATGTTTCATGCTTGAGAGAAGGTTGTGGGACAACAATTTGTGACTTATCCTATGATGTCACCTCTATATGATGAAGGAAAACTATTTTTAATACTGAGAGTATTTTGGAAACAAGAGAGAAGAAGTCATGAAATAGAAGCATAACCGAGCATTTGGTCAAGTGGAAGGATTTTCCAATTGAAGATGTAACATGGGAAGGATCAAAGGTTCTTAATCATCCAAATATGCATTGCTTTAGGACAAGAAATTTTTGGGAGGGGAGGCTTGTCATGTCCCCTTTTTAAGTTTATCAACTTACTATTTATAGCAGGATCGATTTCCCAATATAGTAAGTTTGAAAGTTGCAATTTAACCGGGAAAGTTATTTTCTCAAGGTGATTTATTTAAGGTATTTTGGAGTTAAAATATAAATTTTTTGTGAATTATTTAATTAAGACAAGATGGGAGTAGCTTTTTGGAAAAGAAAAAAAAGATGTTTATTGGCTTGTGAAGTGGTGCAAGAAATGGGATTTATTTTACTATTTCTCTCGGGTGCATTGGAATTTTGTTTCAACACTTGCGGTGAAAGTTACAAGATTTTCATGCAAACCTCTCTACCTGAGGCATTGGGATTTGGGTGCCCAAGTTGGTTGTTGAGTGGTTTTGGTATTTTAATTACATTGTTTGTTGATTTGAGTTTCACTCTATGCTTGCTTCTTTGCACAGGTTTTGGTTCTCCTAGAAAAGTAGATAAACCATTGTGGGAATAATCTCTAAGGCCAGAAAATGAAGGGGATTTGGACTCAATGATAGTGGCTTTGAGGGTCTACATGCACAATTTCACTCAAAAATTGCATTGATGTTGAAGGTTGTTTCATTGTGGTGTTTTTTGTCAAGCAGTTGCCAGAGATAGTAATTTTGAGTGCTTAGTTTTTGGGTTTTGATTTATATTGTTATTGTTATCAATATTTTTAGAGATTATAGAAGCTTATTTATGTATTTTTCTACCCTAGACTTTGTATGAAGTGCTGGAGATTTTTGTATTGGAAGCTACAGTTGATTTTTTTGAAAGTTGAGTATTTGTTTTCTTTGCAAAACAATGTAATTTGCAGCATGGTTATGGTTGATGTTTGTTGCTGTTAATAACAGAAAAAAATTGTTAAAATCATGCTTTTTTTGTAGCAAGGCATGCTTATTCCATTGGCACACTATTTAATGATAAATTTGGAGTTTATTACTGAAGTTTCATTGCACCCGATTTCTCCATTTTGGTGTTTTGGTTAAAATATTTTATGGCAGATTGGAAATTGTTTATTGGGGATATTACATTTGAGTCATTAATGACCTTGATACAAGCTAAAAAAATCATGGTGTCTTCAATACCCCTTATATATCTTACATATTTTTTTTGAAAAGAAATATAATGGATCTCTCCGTGACATGAGTTGAAAGAGGGATAGTAATGATGTCATAAATGTAGTTGGCACTTTTGTGTTGCCTTCATTGATCTCTCCTAGTGATGTTGAATGAGCACTCCTATTAGACCAGATACCAATATTCTAGTATTGGTATTTACCTTTGTAAGCTATCAATTCTTTTGCTTAATTTCTTGAGTCATTTCTACTGATTTTTAAGGCTTTTAGTCTTTCTATCTCTTGATTTTATGTTGCTTCTTCTAATGCTTTAGTTAATGCAACCCAATCATTGCAATTGTGACCAAAAGCTTAAATTAATTGTTTCAAATCCCTACTTGTGCTATGCCAACTTGCATTAGTGTTGTAATGGTGCTTGCCTCTAGTGATTGTTAAGTCAACACAATCCCATTATTGTAAATATTTTGTTAAAAAATTTCCCCAATTTACAAAGGACTGTGTAGCGACTTTAGAAATATGACAACCCTATCCCTCAAAGTTGGGATCATAGTTTGCAATCTTGACAAGAACTTGTGATTTTTTTGCATGGCAAGTAACTTCAACATACTTGTGCGCCAAGTCCTATAAGGGAACTTTCAAGTTTCTCAATGACACTTGCTTGCAACTTGTGAGCTTTTCACAATTTTTTTTGCAAACTCCACCACCAAAAATATTTGCAAACCCATGATAAAACACTAACATTTTATGTTTTTGGTTGTATTCATCTTCACCAACAAGTTCTTAGCACACATGAATTGTTTGTTAAGAGATTGAAAGAATTTATTGACATTTGTTAAAAACAAAATTATGAAGAATGATATTTATGCCATGAAGATCCTTGTGACTTCAAAGGATCCTTGTGAATTTATTGCCACCCCTAGAGGCCTATATTGATTTTCAAAAATTAAACATAGGCCTATAATGATTTTCAAAAATTAAACATACTTTTTTTTTCAGATATAGACCAAATTGAATATAAGAATTTTACTTTTAATTTGACTTGAAATTGAAACATAGAAAAATAGGTTCACCAAAATGAAAACTATGATGCACCTACTTCTCTAATTTCATTCAATATGCAAGCTATAATGTGTAAACAAGTATCAAAAATTAAACCTAACTGATATACCAATCAAAAGGCAAGTTTTAAGAGGGTTAAATGTTGTGTACCTATTAGAAAAAGTGCTTTTTCGAGCCTCACTAAGGACTCATTCGCCTAGTGGCGAATGGGTCCTTGCTATGGTTCTGGAAAATTGATTTATGGGTTATGTTCTTCAATGTATGCACTTCTAGATTCCAAGTGTTCAACTCCCAAAAGTCGAAAATAAATTCTAGAAAATAATTTTATATTTTTTTAACAATTCTTATACATTGTGTTTTTTAAGAAAGAGAGCTCTCCGTTGAAGGAGGAGGAAAAATTCTTGAATGGAGAAATGGAGAAGCAAATAACTTAGATTATGTTAGATTTTTCATCTAGGTGTACTTGTGTCTTCCTTGATTCTCCTAGCTCAAAGGTGAATTTCTTATATAAATCCTATGGTTGATAAGTGAGAACTCTCCCAATTGACATCATTTCAAAATTACTTGAAATGCTTCTTGACCTACAAAATCGTAGATTCTTCATTCAGGTGTTCTTGTGTCTTCCTTGATTCTCTTAACTCAAAGGTGGATTGCTTGTACAAATCCTGTGAATTGATAAGTGAGAACTCTCCTAATTGACATCATTTCAAAATTACTTAAAATACTCGTTGACTTACAAAATTATCCTTTAAAAAATGTTGCAACTAATTTTATATAACATATTATTAATTATTTTGGACTCTTAAATACCCTTAAAACTCATTTGTATTTTCTTAGACATTTACATAATATACTTTATTTAAAAATTATAAAATTTAAAACTAAATGCATGTGAATAAGTAAAAAATCATTATTAATAGAATGCAATCGATATATTTGGATTTATTTTTCTATTTGTAAAATTTGTCTAAATAATTAAAAAAAAAAATCTCATGCACACAACCTACTATTGTTTGTATCCACTAATAAAGTTCAATTTTATTACGAGAGTGGATATTTGAGAAGAATATATAGTAATAATAAGAGAGGGAGGAATGTTATGTTGGTTTATACATACATCCTTCCTTATGAAAGTCCTAAACTAAAAATTGTAAACATGTAAAAATAAAATCTTGTGTGTGTGTGCATGAACATGTACATAAATTTGTGTAATTCCTAAAACCGTGGCATTTCAAGAAGATAAAATATTTGGGTCATTTTGTCAAATAGTTCATATGCCCTATCTAATTAAAGAAATCCCACATATTTTATTTATTTAAATTATAAATTAATTTCAATTTTTATTTATGTTTTTTTTATATATTTTTATTTAATTATGATTATATTAAATAATTAAATCTATTGACATCAAAAAAAAATATAAACTCATAATTAAATTTTGCTCTTCTTTGAATGTTCCCTCTCTGCAAAACCCTTGATCGCCAAATCAAGGGCATATGCATGGCACTGAAAGTGCAGGGGGTAGGGCAAGGGGTTAGTTGTTACAAAGGAGCGGTGTAAGAACCCAAAATCTCTTTCTAATGCTCACAGATCTGTCCCTAATGGAGGCTCCTGTGGCGGCATTGGTCCTGATGGGTTTGGTTCAGTGCAACCCTCTTTCCAACAGTCATCGCATATACCAGAGATCTGCTTTGAGGGATCGATCCACAATAGAGAGAATTTTTACAATCACGCTTTCATTTGTAGATTCATTAAAAACCCCATCACTATGTCATTCCACAAGATGCTTAGATGAGTGAATCCTTCTTAGTCCCTCCACTGGATAGCACAAATTTGATCACTCCTCTCTTGTTGGAAGATCTTATTTATGGAATCACATAATAAAGTGATTATACAGAGGTTTCAACAAATTCTCAAAACAAAAATCAGATTCCAAGGTAGTAGATATTGTAGTGGCCCCTCCTCTGTTCGCAGAGTCCCCAACGATGGGTGGCCAAAGAGATGACAATTCAAAATGAAAAATTTGAAAAAAAAAAAAGTGATACATTCCCAAATCGATCAAGACTAGATAGAAGAGAGGAAGAAGTCCTCCCCTGTAAATCTTAGTTCCAATGGTGCTAAGATCTTCTAATAAAGAGGGAAAATCTTATATAATGTTTGAAGTTCTACTGAATCTACTTCTGAACTCCTGAAATATATTAAATCACTTAATTAACTCCCAATTTATGAAAATTGCCGTTAAAAAATCAATAAGATGTTTAAAAAAAACACATTTTTAGAAATTTCAAATGATGCAAACAAACTGCTAACCACAAACACACAATTGCCAACAGAACCAACAAACCACTTATTACAATATAATTGCCAGCAAAACCAGTGGGTGCAATACAATCAGTCCATTCATTCATTCCAGAAGTGAATCGGTCTTGAGCACCGATCGACTGAACACCAAAATTTCATCAGGCCGTTGGGCTTTCTTCACCCCTCCATCCTCTTTCTCTTCATGTGCTTTTACCTCTGGTTTTCCTTCTTCACATGAACTAAGAACAACCGGCGCAGTCTTTATTTTATCAGCACTCTTCTCATCAGGAAAATGTTCAGCGCCTGATCTTCTCCCTGCCTCCATTACTAATCCAGAAACCAATTCCAAATCCCTCCCAGATTGACCAAAAGCTTTGAAATGCAAGCCTATTGAAATTTGCAAATTTTCCCGAGTTATAAGCAGATTGATTGTTCGTGGATAAAATACAAATGAGTTTAGCTTTTAATCTTATCCATTCACTTTCCCTCTGTAACACGTATTGCATGGTTTTGCTACGTGCAGGCTGCATGTCATACGGCATTGGATGACATTCGATCGTTTACGTGTGGCAGGCGATTAACTGGACTCGAAATTTGGAGGCTTGTTCAGATTTAAATGGCTTCATTGGGGAAGAGAAAAGAAGTATTTGTTGGAGTTTCAGCCTTGTTGATTGATCAACAATGTAATGAAACTTTTCGGTCTTAACTAATTTTCCAAGTATAACATAATTTTAGTATTCATTTACATTTAATACAATAGAATTTTTTTTATTCCTTTTTATATTAAAATTACATAAATACTAATCAATTTGTGTGAACATTATTAAGAATTTACAATCAATTAGTGTGAACATTATTAAGAATTTAATTGTAAAGATAAGAGTACAAGTTAGTAGATTTCTTATTAGTTTTATTTTTCTCTTAATAATTTATTAGTAAGAAGTTTGTTGTCTCGAATTTGGATCATCATTTGTCTTTCATGAGAGGAGGTTGAATATAATTAAGAAAGGAGGAGGGGGGACGTATTATAGGGGTAGCCCAAAATGGTAGCTTTTCTCAATAAAAATAAAGAAAAGGGTTCACAATTCTTTTCTAAACCTTCCCTGTCCCTCCAAAAAAGATAAAAAAATTAATAATTAAAGTGCATACTTTTTTCTTTTATTCTCATTTTACACTTACATTTTTGTTTTATATAATATAGATAAAATACAAGCTTGTTATTTACTTTTAATACAATAGAACTATTTTTTATTACTTTTAATATTAAAATTACATCAATATTAATCAATAAATTTAAGTGCTAATGTGAAAATTATTAAGAATTTAAAATTGTAAAAGATAAAGTACAAGTTCACTTAGTAGATGGATTGGTTTTACTTTTCACTAAATAATTTATTAGTAAGAGATTAGTTGTTTAAAACTTGGTCATCATTTGTCTTCTTTGACAAGTTCCAATTTTATTAAGGAAGGAGGGGGGGAGGTGTTATAGTGGTATCCCTGAAAATCAAACCCTTTTACCATTAAAGTAAGATAAGGAAAAGGGTTTCCAATTCTTCTCTAAATCTCCCCTCTCTCCAAAAAATAATGAAGAATTAAAGTGGATATTTTTCTCGTTTAACCTTCATTTTACTCCTACTCTTTGGTCTTGATGTAAATGCGATATCCTAATGTTCACTTTTTTATTTTTTGGTTTTATATCACACTTGTATTGCCTACTCATATAGCAACTTCCTTTAATTCTCTTTTTATCTACCTTTAAATTACTTATTAATCCTTTAAATCCTTTGCCTACCTTGCTTTGTTTTCAACTATCCCAAATTTAAAATAGTTGTAGAGGATAGTATATATGCACTTCATCTAAAATGAATTGGCAACTTATATTTCTATTCATATGTCTCCAACACTCTTAGACTGTGTCCTTGGATGCATAGGGTGTATTTAAAAATTATTTTGTAACTTATATTTCTGAAGAATCTTGACATTGATTGTCTTATATATTTATCAAGGAGTTAGAGTTGACAATGGTGGTTATGAAGCCATTTTTATCATTTTTTTAAACTTGGACATGAGAATCAAGTAGTGGAACATCTTGAATATTGTTGATGGGTCCCATATGAGTTAGATGATGAGTTTGAACACTTGCCTTCAAATATGGACTATTATGGAGTAGTTACAAGTCAAAGATGTCATTTATTATTAGTATGAAGGTTTTTTATTATTCATGGCTCATTAGGACTTATATTTACTATTAACAAAAAAAATCTTTTCATTTTGGATATATGAGTTTTTGCATTTTACCATGGTTTGAGAATATATTAGTGTGGAAAATTATTTTTGGCATTCCTCCTCCATTTCTTTATCAATTGGAGACATGAGATAGTAGTTTTATGATGAGATTATCTTATAAGTACATAGGTGTTGTTAGAGTGAAGAGAGAGTTAGTGTGTGGATATATGTCATATTTGAATATTAATACATACTTATCTTTTTTCTCATGTGGAAGTTTCTCCATATAAATCTTGTCTTGACGTGGTTTGCTAATTTAAATCTCATTGTTGACTTATGCAGTAACATATTAAATAAATAACTTAATCCTATGGTAATCCTTGTTTAAGAAATAAAATTTATATTTGCATACATTTTTAGAAGTTATTCTCATATTATTTTTACCTTATTTCTCAAAATCTAGTATTAAAGCTAATGTTTGTGCATTGAGAGGGATGCCTTTCTATTAAGTGTTGAAGGTTTTTTTATTGTAGTAGGAACTCTTACATTATGTGATTTTGTAAATTTGAGAAAATGATTGTATAACATGGATTCTATTTCATGTATAGCTACTAAGAAAGTAAATAGTACCAAACATATGTGGAAGTTGAAGATGAAAGATCTCCTTGAAAAAAGAGATGAGTGATTGCTTATTTTAAAAGAAAAGAATCCATCAATGTGTTTGGTGAAGATTGGTCAAAAAGGCATGAGGAACCACATGGTTGTGTCTTGCAAATTATTTTCTTTTGAATATTTTGGAGGAGACTACTACATAAAAGTAGTGGAAGAGGATAGGTGATATCTATCAAACCAAAAAAAATACTAATAAGTTATATTTCAAAAGATGGTTATCTTCATTGAAAATAAAATACGATGATTATATTGCAAACAATTTGAATATTTTTAGTTTTATTTCAAGTCAACTTGTATCTGTATATGTTATGTTGGAGAAGGAAGATAAATGTATCTTATTACTTTACTCTTTACTTGATACTTGGAAAAATCTAACTATTATCATTAATGGTTGGTGTAGAGCCAAAAATGAAAATCTTATTGCTAACCTTTTTAGAGAAAGTGAGAAATAAATCCATGAACAAAGGATCGAAAGATACTTTGCATGTATGGAGAAAGCCCAAAGAGAAACAAGAGCCTAAAGGGGTTAAGAAAAATGATATATCTAAGTCTCAAGGATATTCTAAAATATTAGGAAAGAGATTTAAGTGAAGTGTTGGAATTGTGGAAAAAAAGGACATGTGAAGAAAGAATGTAGAAATAAGAAAAAGGGTTTAGATTCCTAGATATAAAAAAATCGTCTAATGATCCAATGACAATGACATGTTTTGTTTATTTCTACTAACACTATAATGATTGATGTTTAGCTTATTGCTTCAAGTTTCTCCTACCATATTAATCCTCACAAGGAGTGATTTTCTACATTTATTGCTTAATATGGAGGAGATTTTTTTTTGGATACAATGGTTAATATCAAGCAAATCATGTTGGTAAGGGAAAGGTTCAATTGTGTTTCAATGATAGAAGGGTTAAAACCCTTGATCATATTTGCATATTCTAGGTCTTGTGATAAATTTACTTTATGAATCCAAGTTAAATGATTCTAGTGTACATGTGGAATTTGACAGGTCTAGTTACAAGTTGGTAAGAGGAAACTTGGTGGTCGCTAAAGAATGTCAAATTGGGACTCTATTTAGGTTGAATGCCTCAACTTTTTTTATTTCTTCCAATGTAACTCAAATTAAAAATACATGTATATGTTGTGGCACCAATGTTTGGGTCACATAAGTGAAATAGGTCTGAAGACCATTATTAATAAAAATTTGGTTAATGGTTTTTCTTATTATTTTGTTGATAAAAATATTTTTTATGAATATTTATCTTTGAAAAATAGAATAGATCAAAGAAATAGAGCTAAGAGATTATTAGAAATTATTTATTCAAATGTGTTTGGTCAAGTGGATCTTAGTTCTATGGGTAAATGTCATTATTATGTTACATTCATTGATGATGTCTCTAGATACATGCCTAGATTTAGTTTATGCATTTTAAATCTATTTTTTCCCTAAATTTAAGAAATTTAAAGCCTTTGTAAAAAAAACAAGCATATTATAAGATAAGGGTGTTGAGATCTGAAAATGGTGGAGAATTTTATTCTAAAAAATTGATACATTATGTAAGCATACATGTATTATTTAACAAAAGACTACACCTTATACTTCCCAAAAAAGGTGGTAACAAAAAGAATAAAATAAACCTTAATGGAAAGAGCTAGAATTAAGCTAAGTCGTACACAACTAGATCAATACTTTTGGGCGGAAGCTATAAGTATTGCTTGCAATTTTCCTAAACAATCTCCTTGCTCATATCTTATTGATAATACTCCTTATGAAGTGTGGAAAATGGTAAGAGGGAACATAATTTTTTTGAGAGATGTAATTTTTAGGGATTTTAAAGCTTATTTAGGTAAATGAAAAACAAAATAATTTAAAAAATAAAAAATAGTGCACATTGAAATAAAAATAGAAAAGCGAGAAGATGCACATGTGGAAGAACAATTAGATAGATTAGAGAATGGATAAGAAGTAGAGGATTTAAATGAGGGTTTAGATGATGATGTGAAAGATTAGAACACAAAAGAATAGGTAGCTCGCCCATTACTCCTACCTTAATAAGGTCCAAAAGATAATGAAATCCAGTCGAAAGTTATAGCCCACTAAATTTTTGGTGTGTATTTTCTTTGTTGAGTATTGGCAATTAACCTAGACTTTGAAGGAGGTTATCTATAGATTATAGTGAGTCTTGGATATAGGTCATGTTAGAGGAGATGATGGCCTTGGATAGTTGTGATACTTTGGATCTTGTTGGTTTTCTTGAGGCAAAAAATCTCATTGGTTACAATGGGTGTACAAAATAAAATTTGGTCTAGATGGTTAGTTAGAGTGGTTTTAAGAATAGAGTGGTGGCCAAGGCTTTCTCCCAAAGAAAGGGAGTTGATTTTGATATAAAAAAAATCTCTCATATTGCTAAGTAATCTTATGATCTTATATTAGATTATTTTTATCCATTATTATAACTAGCATTTTTGAGATTGAGCAAATGGATATTAAAAATATTTTCTTGTAAAGTATCTTAAGGAGGTATTTTACCTATTAGCCTAATATTTTTATTGTGAAAGAGAAGGAACAATTGGTTTATAGGTTGAAATGATCATTGTATGGTCTAAAATTATCACCTAGGATTTGGTACCTGTTTTTACATTTAAATTGGGTTTTGTTAGGAGTAAGGAAGATCACTTTGTTTATGTTAAAATTATTGATGACTAGATACTAATCATTATCTTCTATGTGGATGGTATATTATTTATTGGTAACAATAAGGAAATTCTCAAGGAGCTCAAATTTTAGTTTTCTAACCTATTTGAGATTAAGGACTTTGTCGCCAGAGTAAGTGCATAAAGATGGGGGACCAAAAAGGGGTCTTGAGTGGCCAATTTTTTTCTGAAATTGGGAAAGATTGACCTTGCATGAGAAATTGAAGATAGTTACACTCAAAATTTGAAGATGCAACAAAAACAAGAGTCCTAGTGCTCTTAATCTACTTTCTAAACTACTATTTTTTTAAATGATAGAGATTAAGGGGTTCAAAAAGGGGGGCCACACAAAGTGTTCCTTTTTCTTTTAAAGAAATATAATAGTGTCTAGTGTGGCCCTACCAAAACGTTAGCATTTTCTTAGTATTTCAAAAATCATTTTAGTGAGAAATTAGCTAACACCATGTAGTTTATGCTTTATTTTTTTGCTATTTTTTTAATAAATATATGATTTTAACTCATTTTCAAAGTGGACACATCTTACCAATAGTGGCATGGTGTGATGGTTAAGGTGTTGTGTTGTTATTCTTGCTATAAAGGTTCAAACCCCATTGAGGTGTAATTGTTGAGAATTTATAGTGGGGATGAGGTCCCTCATTTGTGACCTCACCAATTCATAGCTTTGAGTCAAAAGCATTTACCCTTTAATTATTTCCTAATGTCATATTCTTCTATTAATTAAATAATTATATATTATTTAACTAATTCACTTTATCTTTATTCCTCTCTTGATTAATTCAAATAAATGTCAATTTATTTAAATTGTGTCACTAATTATTTATTTTCCTCTTTAATTAAATAAATTCTTATTCATTATTTTCTTTTCTCTATAATTAAATATTTTTTAAAATTATTTAATTATTTATCATTCTTCCCTATCCCTTATTAAATAATTATTATAATTATTTAATAATTATTATAATTATTTAATGATTATTATAATTATTATAATTATTATAATTATTTAATAATTGTTCATCCATCATTTCCTAAATTAAATAATTGTGTTAATTATTTAATTTACCTATTCTTAGCCAAGCCCTAAATCTCAACTAATTTCTTGAGTTTTGGTCCATCCTTCCCATCCTTATCTCTTTTCTTCTCAATTAATCTCATCCATTGATCATCATACCTCATCACTCAATCCTCACCCTTCATTTGAATTGGCATTTCTTTAAAAACAACCTATCATTCTCATTTCAAGGTTAACCACAATCTTCAATATTTTGCTATCACTCATATCATTCATCTCGAAGAACCACAATCTTTAAAGTTTTTCCATCATATCACTATCTTGAGATCTTGCTACTACACATCAAGCTTATCATATATCTTGCATACTACAAATTTTTG
The DNA here is from genome assembly GCA_007258455.2 of Sequoia sempervirens. NCBI lineage: Eukaryota > Viridiplantae > Streptophyta > Pinopsida > Cupressales > Cupressaceae > Sequoia > Sequoia sempervirens. Next base: position 457,600,706 of record VDFB02058242.1, read on the forward strand.
AGAGCAAACAAATCAAAGTGGAGAAGAGAGATGAAGGAGAATCAACTTTGGCATAGGAATTGAGGTTTTATTGCTCTATTATTATGATTTCTATTGTAATTTGTGCTTCATTGTTAGATTAGGGTCATTATGGCTTGAATTTAGGTAGTTTTGTGGTTGCTATCGATGATTCATTCTTTCCCCCAAATTTCCCCTATCTACACCCCCCCTAAAAATTTTGAAAACTAATCAAAAATCAATTTTTTTAATATGTGAAATAATGGAGTCTAGTTTCTAAAAATATTTATTTAAAATTTAGATGAATGGTTAAAAAATAATGTCAAAAATACCAACAAAACATGGATACACTAACAAAATAAATTAAAGATGAAAACCTTAACATACTCAAAATGTGAAAAAAATACATGGTTAGAAAGCTAAGAGAGCTTAACATTATCATGGTATTTTTTGTCTAGACATTGAAACACGTACAAACCTAATGGGGAGCACACTCGATCTTATGTCATTTTTTTACTATTTGCAAAAAATTGTCTTTGAATGTTTAAAATTCACTCCAAACCTTTGGGTTGGAATCTCAAGATAAATCTAAGCCGGAGGCTTGGAATTACTAAAGAAAATAATAACAGAAGCACATTATAATGCACTCGTGTTATAACATGAAAATATGAAAAAAATTACATGGCTAGAAAGCTAAAAGAGAGCTTGACATTATCGTGGTTATAATGGAGATCACACTTGAGATTATGTCAATTTTTTATAATATTTGCAAAAACACGTCTTTAGACATTGAAAAGTCACTCCAAACCTCTGGTTTGGAATCCCAAGAAAAATCCAAGCTAAAATCTTGGAAATTTATAAAGAAAACAATAATGTGATCGCATTATAATGTGCTCATGATATAACGTGTTCATGTTATAATGCACTCACATTTATGTGAAGAAAAATCTCTTTATCTTTCTCTCTTGGTCAAACTATATACATGAAATAAACATTTAAGTATAAGAAAGTAAATGTCTTATACTTTAACTATATTTCATTTATATAGTTTCAATATGTTTGAGAATGGTTTTAGATTTCTAGGAATTATAATACAAATTCCAATTTTTGGAAGATTTTATAATTTTTTAGACTTAGTCAAAATTCAGTAATCATGACGTCAAATTTCAGTAATAAGCAAGCTCTCTTTCTCTCTCTATTTGTAAAAACATGTCTTTCAACATTTAATATTCACTCCAAACCTTTGGGTTGGAAGCCCAAGGCAAAGCCAAGTCAAAGGCTTGGAAATTTATAAAGAAAAAAATAATGCAAGTGCATTATAATGTGAAAATGTGAAAAAAATTACATGGTTAGAAAGTTAATAGAGAGCTTAACATTATCATGGTATTATTTTGACTTGACATTCAAACACATGCAAACCTGATGGGGAGCATGCTCGAGACTATTTCATTTTTTTTACTATTTACAAAAGAACATCTTTGGATATTGGAGTCACTCCAAACCTTTGGGTTGGAAACCCAAGGAAAATTCAAGCCAAAGGCTTAGAAATTTCCAAATAAAACAATAACACGCTTATATTTATGTAAAGAAAAAATCTCTTTCTCTTTCTCTCTTGGTCACAAAGTATTAGTGACATTTATATATGGACATTTAATTTCTTATACTTTATTTATATTTCATGTATATAGTTTATGTATGTTTGAGAATGGTTTTAGATTTCTAGGAGTTACAATACAAATTCTAAGTATTAGAAGATCTTATAATCTTTTAGACTTAGTCAAAATACAGTAATCAGCAGGTCAAATTTTAGTAATCAACAAGCACTCTCTCTATTTCTCTCTACCTCACCTATCCCTCTACCTATCCCTCCCTCCCTCTCCCCTCTCTACTTCTCTCTATCCCACCTCTATGCATTCCTACCTCTATCTAACCTATCCCTCTCTAGCTCTACCTCCTCCCTTTTCCATCCTCTCTCTCTTGCTCTCTCCTTCCCTCTATACTTTGTATCTCTCTCTCCCTCTCTCCTTCCCTCTCTCTTAATATCTCCCCCTTCCTCCTTCCCTCTCTACTTATCTCTATATCACTTGTAGCCCTCTCTAACTCTCCCTCACTCCCTCCTTCCCTCTCTACTTATCTCTATATCACTTGCAGCCCTCTCTAACTCTCCCTCACTCCCTCCATCCCCCCTCTCTCTCTCACTCTCTCCTTTCATCTCTACTTCTATCTATCTCACCTCTCTCTCTCACCTTCCCTCTCTAATTTTATCTATCTCACCTCTCTCCATGCATCCCTCTTCCCTCTCTATCTATGTCTCTGTCCCTCTCTAATTCTCTCTATCTCACCTCTCTCTCTCCTTACCTCTCCCTCCCTCTTCAATCTTTATTTCTCTCTCTCCCCTTCCCTCTATACTTGCATCTATCTCACCTCTCTATCTCTCTCTCCCTACCTCTCCCCCTCCTTCCCTATATACTCTTTATCTCCCCTCTCCCTCACTACCTACCGTTTTGTCTCTCTCACTACCTCTCTCTCTTTGCCTCTTCCTACTTGAAGAGAGAGATGGATGGAGGGATGGAGAACAAACATAGAGAGAAGTATATATGGAGAGAGGTAGAGAAAGGTAAATATAGGGAGAGGAGAGATAGAGAGAAGTATAGAGGGAGAGAGATATGAAGAGAGAGAGTGGTGGGATAGAGAGAAGTAGAGAGGGAAGGAGAGAGAGAGAGAGAGGTGGATAGGGATAGGTGAAATAGAGAGTAGAGAGGGGAGGAATTGGGAGGGGAGGATGGAGAGAGAGGGAGTAAGTGAGGAGGAAGAGGAGAGTAGAGTAAAGAGGAGAAGGATCTGAGGAAGAGGTAGGGAGGGAGAGAGAGAGGTGAGATAGAAAGAAACAGAGAGAGAGAGGTATGAAGTGATGGAGGGAGTGGTAGGTAGAGAGAGGGGAAATAGAGAAGTAGAGAGGGAAGGAGGGAGGGAGGGAGAGGTAGAGAGAGAGAGAGATGAGGTAGAATTAGAGAGGGAAGGACAAAGAGAAGGACAAAGAGGTAGACCTTTTGCTCAGTGGAGAGAGAGGTATAGAAAGAGATGGAGATAGGGAGAGAGAGAGAGAGAGAAGTCTAAAGTGTAAGGGATATGCATAGAGTGATATATATAGAGAGAGAGAGAGAGAGATAAAGATAATGGGAGTCTATTGATTACTAAAATTGACCTACTAATTATTGAAATTTGACCTGTTGATTACTAAAATTTGACTATTTGAAAAATTATAAGAAAACCTAGCTTTGCATTATAACTCATAGAGATCTGAAACCATTCTAAAACATCCTAAAACTATGCACTTGAAATATAAATTAAAGTATAAGTAAATGTCCATATATAAATGTCACTTAAGTGTTTATTTCATGTATATAGTTTGACCAAAAGAGAAAGAGAACTTAGATATTTTTCTTCACAAAAATGTGAGTGTGTTTCATTATGACAAGCTTGTGTTTTATCTTTTATGCATTTTCTCTTTTGGTCCCCCATCTTGGTGCACATTCCTGCTAAAAAATATATTCTTCTTATGGAGATCAATAAGGATCAAGTGGATGGAAATATTTAGTTGAGTTGAAGTACGTATGTGAATTCCATTTTGTGACAATTTAGTATGCATGACTATAAGCTAATGGGTATTCCATTTTAGGTTGGTACTAAGCTTACTTTATACATGTGTTCTAAATTTGATGGTGATTTTCATGGAATTTCTAACATTTCTTGTTGGTTCTATTCTTAGTTTGATGTATGCAATGGTTTTCACTAGACAAGATATTGCCCAAGTAGCGAGAGGTTTGAGAGCATTGGGATTTCATTGAGGATATATATATTTGTGTAAATTATAATTATTATTTGTGCTATCATGGTACTAATGATGTGGATGATTCATTGGAAATATAGGGATTTATTTATGCGGATTATATATGTGATTTGGATAGTTGAAGGTCCATTAGTGGCTATTTTTTCTCTTTGTTTAGAGGTGTAGTGAGTTGGATGAGTAAAATGAATCTCATGGTTTCTTTTTCCACAATAGAAGAAAAGAATTTGGCTATTACACATACCTATAAGGAGGTGATTTGGTTACAAAAACTTAGTATAGGTATTGGTTTTGATTGTAGAATTGTCAAAATTGGATGTGATAGATAAAGTGTTACTTGTTTGGTAAAAAATCCTATGTATCATCATCATACTAAGAATTTTGGTATATGATATTACTTATGTGAGAAAGGGTTGAGAATGCCAAGGTCTTGCTATAAAAATTCGTACTCTAGATAATGTTGCAAATTTTCTTATGAAGCTAATTACCATGGATAAGTTATCTTAGTGTAAGAAGGTCATATGCCATGATACTTGTACTTAATTGTATTTATTTTATTTATGGATGTATATGCAATGTATAATGTCAAGTGAGATAATTTCAGAATTAATGTGTTATTTACCTTCCAATCATATGTATTATTTATGTGTCTCCAACACTCTTGGGATATATATCCTTGGTCATTTAGGGTGTGATTAGAAATTATTTCATAATTTATATTCTTTGAGAATCTTGGTATTATTTATTATATGTATTCATGAAGGAGGTGGATTTTTTTCCAAATTGATATACGAATACCTTAAATTTCTCCTTTATCAAAATCATGCTAAGAATCCCTTTGAAACATATAATGATGATGCCTATGGCTTGTCTAGAGATAACATGGTAGTACCCAAATTAATTCATTTCAAAACCTATATAACTTTATTACAAGAATACTAGAGAAAATAAGATATATTTCTCATCTCAAATCTAATAACCATGAACAACCTTACAATCCAAGATCATTTAGACCAATATTATTCTATTACTAGATACCTTCTAGGCCAATATCCTCAAAGCTAGTTCATGTCTAAATTCTAATTCCTAAAAGAACAAATAAAATCCTTAAACTCTTTTATAAGTCCAATATCCAATCCCTTGAAATGACATCAATCCAATCAATAATTTAATCCTATCTCACAGTATAAGTGTGGAATAAGTATGAGTAAAATAACACTTCTTAATAAGACATTATATTAAAGATTCAACAATTAAACTAGTTTAAATCAAGAATCTACTGAAAGCATCATATTGTTCCCTATCTCTAAAGATTTATCAAGTCATAGGGCTCTCAGATTTGGTAGGCATTGTGACTGTTAAAATGCCAATCTAGAGAATGAGATGCTACTAAATGAAATGATGTAATCTTGTATGATGATTTCTAATTGATAAAAGGAAACTACAGTAATCTAAATTGACATGAAACTATGATGAAAGAAGCTACAATAAAACTATGATGCAACTATGATTATGATTCTACTGATGCAATGATTGCTATTGCTATTGATAATTCTACTGCTAAGATGCTTGATTTCTTGATTGATATTCCTGTAGAGTAAGTTTACACAAAGATGAGGATTCAGGATGATCCTTTTTCCTGTAGAGAAAGTTGTATATATAGATTCATGGCAGCAATTTTGTGAAGGGGCTACATAGAAAAGGCTTGGATTTAATCTAGAGAATTGAATGGTGAGAGATGAAGAATCTTGAGCTGATGAAGGGAATGGTTTCTCCCCATGAAAACATTAGGCTAGATGATAGGAAGAATCAGAGGAAGGAAATTGAGAGATTGATTCCAATTTTTCTCCAAAGCTTTCCCATGAAATGCCAGTTGAATTAAATTGGATATTTGATGTCTAATTTGGTAGGTGAGTGAATAGAGGAAATTTTCCTTTATGCCTTTATTTGAATATTTTGATTTATTCAATTTAGTAAAAGGGAATAAATAATTTAATAAAACAAACTATGGAATTTGTTTATTAAATAAATATAGAAGGGATATGATAATTAAACAATAAAGTCTTTAACCTTGTTTATTTAATTAAGATTAAATGATGTGATAATTAAATAACACAAACTATTGAAGTTGTATATTTAATTAAAATTGAAGAATAGAAGAATGAACTATAAATAAATATTTCTATTTATTTAATAGTAGAGGAAATTAAGGTAATTAATCAAATAAAGCATATTTAATTAATTAGATTATCTAGACCATTTTTAGGTGTATACACATACAACTCATCTATGAAGGATTTTTTCCAATGTCTATTAGTAAGGAATTGTGAGGAAACTAGAAAGAGAAAGGATGTGAAGCTATACAACACCTCCAATTTAGTGTTTTCATTCTTTCGCAAGTACAAGTATGTTTTTAACAAATGAGTTAGGGATTCAAGGTCCATTCAAGTTGTCTAAGAGCCTCATAGTATCATTCTTGTACTAATTCAAATGTCATTACACAAGTATATTATATAGAAAATAGTGTCACAAGTCCAAAACCTATTTAGGTTGTTGAAGAGCCTCCTAACACCATTCCTACATAAATTTAAATTCCATCACACTATCATATTGTAGAAAATAGGGTCACAATTTTAAATCCTAGTAAGGTTTTCCAAGAACCTCCTAGCACCATTCTTACACAAATTCAAGTGTCATAAAAAAGAATATTATAGACAAGAGTTGCATCAATCAATATCCTATACAAGATGTCCAAGACCCCCCTATAGATATCATCACTAAATTTCAACCTATGTAATAAGGTAAAAAAGATATTTCAAGAGGTCTATAAAATCCATAGTTCATCCAAGATCCATAAGACCCATAAAATCCATAAGAATTCATGACCCCTAACTACTTTGTGCACAAAAATACAATAGCATATCCAAGAGCTAATTGATAAAGGATATATCATATAAAAATAAAGTGCATTCATCTTATTGAAAACATAATTATGAATATGTCAAAAGCTCATTCTAAAACATGTTCAATCTTACCCACCACCACATCTAGATTTGAGAATTTGAGTTGATCCCATCCATGATACAATAAAATCCTAAGATTAAGAGACCCAAACTAATTTTGATGCAGGGGCATCCATGGCAATTGGCAATCATGTGTCAATCAAAAAGATGTTAATTTTGTTGAGTATTTTTGGATTTTAGGGTGAATTAATTTTGGTTTGAATCTAAAGATGAAGGGTGGAAAATAATTTATCTTTGAATAATTAAACTTGTCAAATAAATCCCCTTTGCACATTGACAAGTTGACTAGAGCATTGAAAAAAAAAGCAAGAAAAAGCAGCTTAAATCTTTAATCGAACAATATTTAAAAAATAATATGAGGCATTAGGATTTGAAATATGGAGATTTAAAACACTCAATCATGATGCCTAAAAACTAGGTAGTGGAGGAGTGGGTGCCCAAGCTTGCCTTGATTTCTTGCTTTTTTAGGAATCAAAAGGAGAGGAAAAAAACTAAAATCGTTATCTTTTGTGGGATTACTAGAAATGGGTTTTAAATGATTTTTAATTAATATTTTAAGTTTTGAATGTGCAGCAATAGGTGAGTGCGTACCATACTAGGGAAACCAAATAAAGCTTATGAATTTATTTTCGTGACAGGAGGTGTTAAACACGAAAAAAAACCATTATTCATCAATGAAAGTTTGAAGAGAGAAGAGAAGGATACATGAAAGAGGACGTAGCATTCTTTGGGAGAAAATTTTAGGTTATTTTTTGCAAGTTGGGACTGATTTACAACAGTCCTCTATGTTTTGAAATCAACAGGTTGAAGCCATAGAAGTTGTGGGTGAAGTTGAGGAGTTGGGAAGTGAAATAGTTTGCAAGAACTCACATAGTTGAGGATTGTTGGTGTTTGAATGTTTTTATTTGCATATCAGGATTTTGTGAGAATTTTATTGGCTATTGATCAATCTAATGAGACTGAAAATCATTTGCAATAAGCTTCCCTTAATAGATAAAATGAATGATTTCATGTGCAAGCAATTTGTAATGTTTAATTTTGCAATTTCCTTATTTTGTTTGAGTATTGTTGTGTGAATATTAGAGAGGTATTCAGAGCATAAAACCCTCTCTACATTAGTGGTATCAAAGTATCAAGACCTTTTGTGTGTGTAAACAAATTGTCAAAGAGAGGAAGTTTACACCAAGGCCTGTGTGTTGTGGGTGTTGGAGAAAATGAAAGGGAGAGAAGCCCATCATGGTAGAGGTAGAGGAAGAGGAAGAATGGACAAATTTTTTCATGATGATCATTTCAAAGCTTTGAGAAGACAAGTAGAAGAAATTTAAGAAGAAATAAGAAGAGGGTTTTCATAAAGAAGGGAACCAGAGAGTGATGAGGAAGAAGAAGAAGCTCCAGAGAATTTCAGGAAAACAACTAAATAGAGAGAGGAAGTTGTAGCAGTTACCAGTGATCCGTTGTTGAGAGTCCTATAAAAAATGGGGAAAAGACCAAAGATTGATCTTCCTACCTTTAATGGAAATTGGAATCCAGGAGAACTAACAGACTAGATAAATGATATGGAGGAGTACTTAGAGTTTGAAGAAGTTGGAGACCCAAATAGAGTAAGATTTTACAAGACAATATTGAAGGGACATGCTTCAATCTGGTGGAGAGAAATTTAGTTGGAAAGAGGAAGAAAAGGGAAGGATAGAATCATAAGGTGGGACAAAATGGTAGAGAAAATGAAAAGGAAGTTCATTCAATGGATTATGAGTTGGATTTGCTCAAGAAAATGCAAGGGTTGAGGCAAGGAATGAAGACAATGAAGGAGTACACAGAGGAATTTCATAGGATTCTTATTCGAACAAGGCATTCAAAAGCCACCAAAGAGAAGGTTTTGTTAGCTCTCATAAATGCAGGCGAGATACCTCAAGAGGTTTCCAAACTCTTGGTACATTTCAAGGTAACATACAAGGCCAAACGATTTAGACCTTCTCTTCAGGTGCTACTAAACCTAGGTGGGTCTACTTATGCAAACTGAGCAGACTTAAACGATGTGATTTTGTTACAACAATATATTCACAATGGAAATCTTACAGTGAACAGATATAGTCCTAATCTAACATAAATTGTATGAGTAAAATTAAGAAATATGTTCAGTTAACAAATGTCAAAAATAATATGGATGGACTAAAAGATGAAATATGTGAGACCAATGCCTTATTGGGTATATGGAGTCTAATGAAGATCTAGAAAATTGTAATCTGTGATGGCAATAATTCAAACTATTTGGCACACAAATATAGTTTATAACTAGTATAAACATGCAAACAAACTATTGACAAACTCTTCTTGAGACAGAATGACAACCCTAATTATGTGGTTCTTCTTACTAATCCAATTAATACTCCCCAGTTACTGTGATTGATTAAAAGGATTTAATCTTTGCTTGAAAGAACCAAATAATCACATCACACAAATACACCAAATGTGTATTGATAAACTAAATATATGCTTGATATATCAATTTAAACAACAAAAAATTACTAAAATGGAGACAACCAAATAACTATATAATTCCAACAAATAGTCGATGCCAAGATTAAACCGCAAATTCAGATATCTTCATTCACTTCATAAAAATTCATACATGCAACTAAGTCTTTTTAGATGAAAACATCATTACAAAGTATCTACTGTATCATGATCCTATCCACCTATACGTGTTTTGACACTATAAACTAGACATAAATAGAACAAAATTGTGAAAGGACACATCCCTTCATAAATGTGTTTTGCTTAATAACAATAATAAACTAGAAATTAGGCTCTATTTATCCATAAATGGACTTTTGATAAATTATCCAAGTAATCATGTCGCTCATGTGTGTTAGCATCTCCCAACACATTCTGGATTGCTATCTCCATTATCGCCATCCTTTCGTTATGCTCAAAAGCCTCATCCAGTGTCGAATTGTTTCTTGTAGTCATATCCAAAATCATTTGCAGCATTGACTCACATTCTTTGATCCACTTGTCCTTTTCTTTCAATTCTCCTTTGTCTTCAAATAGCATTGGTAATCTCTTTTTTGTGGCATTAATCAGCCCCTATTCATCCCCCTACAATTCTTCATGGAAGTCTCTATGTTCTCTTACGAAATGGTTGGTAGTATCAATAGCCATGTTATCTGGAACATCTCTTATGTTTATTTCTTGAAACTTCTCCTAGATTCTCCCATCAATTCTCTTATGTTCTTGCTCTGTAGCATCAATTTTTGAATGTGTTCCCCAAAGTCTACTCAACCAAGTCATCAAGCTGGCTTGTCTATTTTTTATCATTGCAGTAATTGCATCATATTTACCCTGAGATTGTGCATTTGATCCTTCCCACTAGTCTCTTGTATGAGAACTCTCACCTTGATTCAATTGCTTAGTGGATCCTAGGGTAATTCCCATCATATCTTTTAGGTGATCATTTTCTCTAAGTAATCTTTCATTATTAGCTTTGTACATTTCCTTCTCATTAACCAACATCTAGATCTGAGCCTTATTCAACTTGGCAATATTGATGCCAATATCTTCTATAGTTATGGGATCAATCTTTCCAACCTTTAATGTCCTTACATGCCCAAAAGCTTTCCCAGCATCAATTACAAAATATTTCTTGTGTGGTGGATACAGGGCCTATATCATGAGTGATCATTCATCTAGATTATACTTGGATCCTGCATATGTCTTTAATGCCCTTTTAGGGCTAAGCTTGTGTGTGGTATTATTATTATTCAAGAAGCTATCAAAAACCAAAGCAGAATTTAAATCTAACCCAGGGAAAATCATAACACCTGCATCCTCCAAAAGCTTTCTTCCCTTTTCAAGAGTCATGTCTTCCATTTATTTCTTTAAACTCAATTTTAAACTGCTTAATAATTTCCCTTCATTATTTGGTGTTATCTTTTCCACCGAATCCCTTATTGATTTCACATTTTGCTTTTATAAAAAAGCTTTAAATTCTAGAGTCTTGGTGAATTCATCATCAGCCACAAATAATTTGTATGCCATATGTCTTGTATCTGCATATGAACTCTCTTCAGCATATGGTTCCCTAGGAGGACATTTGTAATCTTTGGTTCTCAGCCTGGAGATTTTATCAATTGTGCCATGAGGCCTATCATCACTAGATGTTTCTTCCCCGGAAGACAAAAATTTTGTATCTGGAAATCCTGCATTATATTCATCAACAACTCTTTCTGCTTCTTCCTCCTCCAAATTCCTGATCAGATCATCATACAGATAGGGTATATGATCATACCTACCCAAGTTCATTTTATTTCTAGAAAAATTGATGTACCCCTCTCGATCAAATCCTTTTCATGGTGGACCTTTCTCCATATTGTATTGCAACAATTTACTGAGAACCATATCAAACCCATCCCTTGATAACACAATGAATTCGTCAAAACACACTGTGCTAGGCATAAATGCCTACTTTCCAAAAGAATCTAGGTTCATTACATTTGAGTAATCCAATTGCCTAGCAATCTCAAGGTAAGCAATCCTATCAGGCACTGTTTTGGGTAGGATAAAGGGTGTGTCTTCAAATCCATTTATTCTTATCATAGTTGCACCTTCCAAGCAATACCAGTCTCCCCAATTATGGTTAACAAGTCCATTGAAGTCCTTGGGCATGAGAAACCTTTTTATCTCATCAGAAAACAAATATTCACAAGGATGATTGTATAATCTGTACAGTAGTTTTACAAAAAACTCTTCAAAATGTATAAAACAAGAGTTTGAAAATATACAATCCTAGATAGTGGTCTAGAGTTGCACTGGTAATAATCTTCCTTATCAAATTGTGAAATCCTTAACTTTTCAGGCCACATCTTCAATTCTTGTCCATAGTAGAGTATCATATGCATAAGGATTGAATAATGCTTCAAGTGTAGAATGGGAGACCCCCTTTTCATTGCCATCAATCCTGAATCAAGCCCTTTGAAGATTTGTGAGGCATAATCGAAAGGTATAGAGTTATGGCACTGGACATCTGTTGCAATTACCCTTGGCACAATTGACATGTACTCTGGGGCCTCCATCCCCAACACCTGGCATGCTAAGAAATAAGTATATTTTAGGTATAGCTCAAACAAGTCAACATGAAATGGGGGCCCATCACTATCTTCTAGTGGAATTGAGTTGCCATCCCTCTTGAATCTGTGCAATGGTAACCTCCAACCCTTGTATATGGTATCCATTCTCCAAAATTATCTTTCCAACTCTTCATGTACAATCTTCTCATCACATACCCCTTCTAGGTTAAACACTTCACAAATTGCAATCTTTGATATCTGCATGAATGGTTTTCTCAATGGATCACAAATAGCTTTGAGTTTCGGGTCATAGTGCATAGCTAATAATTTTACCAATTCTATGTCCACAAACACATTTGGGCAAACTAGTTTTCGTAGCTTAAATTTCCAAGGGTTACACACTGGTTCATACTGATTCCTTCGATGGTAATGGAAAATAAACAACTCATATCCCCTAATCGAGGTCCATATATCTCCTATATGCTTGCACTTATCCTCCAATTTTTCTACTTCTTCCCTAAGCTGCACAGAGCGCCTATCCTTAGGTCCTGAGTTGAGCAATGGATCAATTAAGTATTTGTTCAATTTCCTTTCAGCTACCCCTAGTTCATTTTTTATTTCATTTTTCTGCTTTTTTCCATTTAGGGTGACTACTTTCACCTTGTCTTTTTCCTTTTGTTTTCCCTGAGCTCTCTCCCTCCATTATATTTCTTTAAAATTACAGAATTAGGAAATGAAATTATAGAGAATTCACAGGATTTGTTTGAAATCTTCTAGCTGCAAAGTTCTCTGGTCTTTTTGTCTGTTCTCTTGTTTCTCCCACTACCAATTCTGCCAAAGATCTCCTTCAATTATTGTTCTTCAATTCAAGAAATTGTCTACTTATTTGTGTGTTCATGCCGCCATTAATGTTTCAGCTCTAAGCATGATTTTGCATTTTTTGAAATTCTCACTGTCACATCAATTGCTTTATATCAGCAAGACATTTCAAACTCTGGGTGATCCTTTTTATTCTGGTTTATCCAATGTTCACTAAACACCCTGTTGATCAGGGAGACATTATGTCTTTTTCACCGATATCACATAATTTATCCTTCTGATCCATAATGCATAGATATTGCCAAGAGTCACCCTGATGAATCCTTTGATACATTTGTATTCTTTATCAACAAGAGATCATGTGTCACTAAGACATTCAGCAGTTTTCCTAATGTTATAAGTCTCCCCAATGTTCATTCCTTCGATCTTAAGTATATTGCAAAGACTCTTTCTGAAGTAATCCTATCAACGTGACATGCAGAGTTGGGGGGACATTTCAAGCTTACCAAGATGGATTTTTGTCTTGTCGATATGTTTCTTTGTGCTCAATCATTGAGACATGACATATTTCTTGATGATGGTATTTCATCGATAAGACATATATGCTCAGTATTGTAAGATTTGATGAAAAACAAATCTATTAAGCCCAAGAAACTTGCATGCAAAAACCTGTCACAAGGAAGAAATCTGTAGGAAACAAAATAAGGGTTTTGCTCTGACAATATGCAAGATTTGTATTATTAGACTGAAAAAAGAACATCAAGAAGTGAATACAATACAAGAGATCAATCCTTATAAAAGGAGATCAAAATGGAAAGGAAAACCTAACCCTAAGGTGAGTGCATTTAATAATTAATATTTAATTATTAAATGACTAATATGCGTGCATAAAGTGAAATCTTAAGAGGAGAGTAAAGTTAATTAATTACTTTACTCTAACACCCCCCTTAAGATGAGCTACAATGCAGCTACAAACAATGCAGAAGAAAGAAAAGGAACTACAATGCAACAGAGGGTCCCAACAACATGGCCTGATCAGGTACCCGAATACAAGAAAATCTCTATAAAGCGGAGTAAAGGAGAAAACCCAATGGGAAAAAACTCCTCTCCAAAAAGAGATAAAGAAACATGCTAAAAAGAAAACATGAAGGAAGGAAGGCCTCACTGAGACCCCCCAAGGACAACTTCCTTCACCCCAAGCATGGAGCGCAACTGAAGATATTTGGAGATGCCAAAGGTTTAGTGAAGATGTTTGCAACCTGCTCCTCTGTAGGAATGTACTCCAAGATGAGAGAACCATCTTGAATCAACTGCTTGATGAAGTGCATGTGGATTTCAATGTGCTTTGTCCGCTGATGCTCCACTGGGTTGCGAGAAATGTGAATGGCACTCTGATTGTCACACCAAAGAATAGTGGGACTATCTGGAGGAAACCCAAACTCTGTCATCAACTGCCGAAGCCATAAAACCTCCTGACTGGCTAACACTACTGCACGATACTCAGCCTTTGTAGATGATAATGCAATAGCAAACTGCTTCTTGCAAGACCATGTGATAGGACCAGAACCAAGGCAAAAAACAAAGCTAGAAGTAGACTTTCGGTCGTTGACATCACCAGCCCAATCAGAGTTAGTGAAGCCAAGCATGTGAGGGGATCCTGAAGTGTAGTGAATGCCATAATGAGTGGTGCCCCAAATGTACCTCAAAATACGTTTGGCTACTTGCCAATGGCTCTCATGAGGATCATGGGAGAACCGAGAGACAAGGCCAACCGCAAAGGAAAGATCAGGACGAGAATGTGTCATGTACAACAAACTGCCAACCAACTGCCTGTATAAAGTGGGGTCTACTGAAGGAGTAGAGCAAGTGGAAGACAAAACAACACCTGACTGAAATGGAGTGGGGGAAGACTTGCAATCAAGCATGCCAAATTGCTGAAGCATATCAAGAGCATACTTCTCCTGAAATATGGAAATCCCATCTAAAGACTGAATAACCTGAAGACCCAAAAAGAAGTGCAAGAGACTAAGATCTGTCATCTCAAACTACTCCATCAAAGCTCTCTGAACACTATGAATCATGGAGGATGAGCTACCTTAAGGATGAGATCGTCTACATATAGCACAAGAATCAAAAGATCACCCTCTTGACACTGAATATACACTGTGGTCGGAATGACAGGTGTGAAGTGAGAGGAAAGCAAGAAAGAGTCCATCTTCTCATACCAAGCGGGGGCTTGTTTGAGACCATACAATGAACGCCAAGTCTACAAACCAAAGAAGTGTCCTGCACAAATCCTTGAGGCTGCTCCATATAGATCTCCTCTTTATAGGTCTCCATGCAAGAAGGCACTCTTCACATCCATCTGAAACACTGTCCATCCTTGTGAAGCTGCAAGTGAAAGTACCAGGCGTATAGAATTCATCTTGGCGACAGGAGCAAAGGTCTCGGAGTAGTCAATACCCTCTACCTGAGAAAACCCCTTCGCAACAAGACGTGCCTTATACTTATCAATAGAACCATCTGTAGCATACTTGGTACGGTACACCCACTTGCACCGAACCAACTTTCTTCCCTTAGGAAGAGGACAAAGATCCCAAGTATGATTCTTCATCAAAGAAGAATACTCCTCATCCATGGCCCTATCCCACTCAAGGTGACTTGTCACCTCTGAAAACTTTTGAGGATCATCCGAAATGGCATGACTCAAAAGACTATAACTAGATGTCTAAGCACGAGTACGCCGAGTATCGAGGATCACTGCCGAGAACCAGTGCATCAACGGTGACACGGGCCCACCTAGGCAAAGAGAGAGCAACTGGTGGTGGTGGAATGGTGGATCATCATCTACATCATCCTCCCGAGATAAGTAATCCTCAAGAGATGAAGAGGGAGGAGTAGGCAATGAGGGAGAAGGCGGTGATGGAGAATCCATCTAAGGATAGTGCTCATCAAACTGGACATCTCGCTAAAACAAGACCTCTCTAGAATCAAGATCAAACAACCTATACGCCTTAACATCCTCACAGTAGCCAACAAATATGAGTGGTTGGCTCTTCCTCTCCATGGCTTTCCGCTGAGCATCAGGAATAAATGCCCAAGCCTCACTACCAAAAACTCAGAATGTAGAAACATTAGGCTTGACATGGGTCCAAGCCTCCTCAAGTCATATGTCGCAATGCCTTATGAGGCATCCAATTCTGAATATAATTGGCACAATTGACTGCCTCAGCCCAAAATGAAGAACTCATAGCTCGAGACTGTATCATACAATTTTCCATCTCCCGTAAGGTTTTGTTCTTTCTCTCAGCAACACCATTCTGTTGAGGGGTGTAAGGAACTGTAAATTGATGTTGTAAACCATGCTCAGTGCAAAAATCTCTGAAAGCCTGATTAACATACTCCCCCCCATTATCTGTGTGTATCCTCCTGATAGAAAGTCCAGATTGCTTCTCCACAAATGTCTTAAAAGTCCTGAATGAGTCAAAGACATCAGCCTTGTACTTAAGAAAGTACACCCATGTACGTCTGGAGAAGTCATCACTAAAAGTGAGCACATAGCGAGCCCCTGAAAAGGAAGGAGTCGGAAAGGACATAATATCACTGTGTACCAACTCTAGGGCTGCCCTAGCACGAGGGGCTCGACCCTTAGGAAAAGGATCGCGATGATGTTTGCCAAGGACACATCCACAACATACACCATCAGTACAAGAAATCTATGGAAGCCCAATCACAAGTGCCTGAGTACTCATCTGCTATAGATATCTGTAATTGACATGGCCAAAATGCTCATGCCAAAGCCTGCTCACTGAATCTGCATGTGCTATAAGAGAGGAACCAACAGTGTCTGAACTCTCAAAGCCATCAAATCTGTATAAATGAGATGCAAAATCCACACTCCCAGTAGCCACAACCAATTCAGGATCATGAAGGTCTCGAATAACCACATCATGTGGTAAGAACTCAACTATCTTACCAAAGCTAGAGTGACAAATCTGATAAATGGATAGAAGGTTTGTCGAAATGTCAGGAACCAGAAGCACATCCTGTAGACAACCACCATCCAATGAAACAGTACCTGAACCCTGAACTGAAAGTTGTGCTGAGTCACCAACTACAATATGTCTAGTGCCTGTAGGGGCAAGAGCGGTGACCAAATCCTCTATGTGTGTCATATGGTGAGAGGCACCAGAATCTAGAATCCAAGTGGATTCTGAGGACAATGCTTGTGCAGAAAGAGCATGACCTTTCCATGTGGGATGTGAAGGAGGCTGAGGTGCATTGATATTATGTTGTTGCATGGCTTCCTCCAAAGCCTCTAAACATTTCCAACACCTGGAAACTGGATGTCCTTCCTTGCCAGAAAAACTGCAAGGATCACCGGATTTCTTCTTAGTCTTGGAGGAAGACTCACCAGACTTTGAAGATTTGCCCTGTTTAGAATTGGACTATGGTTTTGAATCAGACTTAGGTGGTGGCTTGGAGGAATTCTCACTAGCCCCTGAATCTTTCTTAGGCTTTGGTTTTTGCTTCTGTTTTTCTTTGGAAGACTGGGCTACCAATGCTTGGTTCTGTGAACCTGAAAGTGAATCCAACTGCTTGAGCTTAGCTTGCTCACGAGTCAAACAATCACAAAAGACCTCAAAAGAAGGCATGACATGTTGAGCACCCAAGGCATCCATGGTGGAATAGAAGGTCGAAGAGAAGATCTGAAATGGACCCCGAAGCTTGGAGAGGATCAGGAAAATGCACTCTGTATCAGTCTTAGTCTTACCACAACCCTGCAAGATAGATCTTTGTTGTTTGAACTTCATCATAAAGTCCTCAATAGAGGGAAATGAATCAAGTACCAAGGAAGTTAACTCTGCCTCAAGATGCAAAGCTCTGAACTCGTTGACAGTACCAAAAAGTCCATCAAACTTGGTCCAAATGGCTCGAGGAGTGAGACAACCCTCAAGATGAAATAGGAGACTGTCGAAAATGTGTAAAGCCATCAATCCCATAGCCTGATCCATATTGTTCCTATGCTGCATAACCTCAAAGGCACAAGTCAACTGAGGCTGAACCTCATCCAAATAGGACCATAACCCTCGAGATTGGAGAAGAGTCATCATGCGACCCTTCCAAGTGTGATAATTATGCAGTGTGAGAGATTCAATAGATCTATCGGCCATCCTGTGAACTGTGCCTCAACTGCTCTAATTTTTTTTATTATTATTTAGTGATCTTTCAGAACTAGAAAAAAGATGCAGAAGGGGTTTGTTTGTTTGTTTTGGTGTTTATAGATTCTAGTTTTTTGATGTAAACGACAGAAAGCAAGAAAAAGCACCCCCCACAATGCAAAAAACCAATCCCCAATACAAACTGAAAGCCAGAAAACAATAGAAAGTAGTAGATGATTGAGACAAATCTCTATGTACCTGAAGAATTTACTGATGAAATAGACTACAGATCTGGATAGCCATCATCGGTAAAAAAATATTCAAGTCAAAGTACGGCACCCGCGGGGGTTTGAAGTTCTGCCTTTTCAGATCTGCCAATGCAAACATCGGCTCATTCACGGCGTTCAGAGGAATAAGGTGAAAGTCTGGTAAACGATACCAGGAAGGACACCACTGTGAACAGCATAGAGAAGGACACCCCAAAAAAAATTCCTTTTCACATGCATGCACTTGTAAAAAACCCGAAACAAAAAATATTGTTGGGCAAGGAATACCATATTTGAAAACTACACCTAGAACTTCTCAAATTAGCCAAAGAATCCCAAATTTCTTTTGTCAAAACCTTGCTCCCTTTTTTCTTCAAACATGAACAAGCTATAGCAGATCCAGCTCTGATACCATTTAAGATTTGATGAAAAACAAATATATTAATCCCAAGAAACCTGCATGCAAAAACCTGTCACAAGGAAGAAATCTGTAGGAAACAAAACAAGGGTTTTTCTCTGACAATATGCAAGAATTGTATTATCAGACTGAAAAAATAACATCAAGAAGTGAATACAATACAAGAGATCAATCCTTATAAAAGGAGATCAAAATGGAAAGGAAAACCTAACCCTAAGGTGAGTGCATTTAATAATTAATATTTAATTATTAAATGACTAATATGTGTGCATAAAGTGAAATCTTAAGAGGAGAGTAAAGCTAAGTAATTACTTTACTCTAACAAGTATGACTTATTGAACTCACCCTGATGGTGCTTGTCTTGCCGATGAATTTCTTCATCGGTGAGATCGTGAACTATATCTTCCTGATGCGCATATTCTTATTAAATATGATCAGTGTCACATTCCTGACCTCTCACCAATATGTTGGAAAATATGTATAAGAATATAATGATTTATGAATCAGAGAGACTTGCACCATCTCTTTCTGATATGACTTATTTATTCAAATGCTTGGGCTTAGAGGAAATTTATGGTATCAGATGGTCAAGACTATGTGATCATTGGTAGTCATGATATGTAGAGGATATTGTATCAATTTTTTATTCAAGATATGGGCTTCTTTTGGGAAACTTATGAGTGTAAATCACTATAAAATTTTAAAATTTTATAGTTCCAACAGTGGCTCCGTCTGGGGATGAATGATTGTGAAATCATGGCAAGGATTCAAATCTCTGGAAGAGAAAACTAGACTCCAAGGGTTATGGATTTGTGAAGAGGATAGAATGAAAAATGTATATGGAGATGGAAAGATATGGAATGACCCTATACTACTGTACATGGAAAGAATTTTTATTTCTAGATGAAGGAATTCTAGGATTGTCCATGTATTGGCAATTCCTATTCCTTTTTATTCCCTAAACTATTGGGCATGGAGAAAAATTATTTTAAGAGGTTTTTCAAGAGTTTTCCATGCACTGGAAACCCTTAATCCTCTGTGTTTTTTCAAGAGAAAAAATGCTTCAAGAACTGCCCATGTATAGGAAACTCTTGATCTTCACTAGACATGTTCCACAAGTAATATGAATCTTCTCTTTTACCAATGACAACAAAGGGTCCTAACCACAAGGCTTCAAAATTTCCTTGCTTTCCCTTCTCCTGACACCTAGCATTCCACATCAACACCAAATCATTCTCCTCAAATTTTCTATCCTTAGCTTTTTTATCAAATAGATATTTCATCTGTGACTATAACTTCACATTTTGGTTTTGAGTCATTCTTCTTATCTCATCAAGTTCTGCAAGCTACTCCATTCTTTCCTCCATTGGTTTTGGAATTTCTATATCTTCTTGAAGGATAAATTTGTAAACTGGTAACAAGTTTTGTAATGGCATGCTAGCTTGTGTTCCATATACTAGTTCAAACAAGGATTTTCTAATTGCCTTTTTCACAGTGATCCTCTATGCCCACACAGCCATATTCAACTTTGAATCTCATGCTTTTTTGTTCCCACCTAGGATCCTCATGATTTTCAAGACTTTTATTACTAGACTCTGCCTGACCATTTGCTTATGGATGGTAAGGAGCTGCATAAGAGATAGTGATGCCATGTCTACTACAAAAATCCTTAAACTCATCAAATCTAAAACACATCCCATTGTTTGTAATCAATCTTACTAGTGTGCCAAACTTGGTGATGATATTTTCCATTAAAAAATTGATTACTAATTTACTTGTTGCTTGCTTGGTTGGGACTACCTCTACCCATTTAGTAAAATAATCAGTGGCTACCAAAATCTACTTGTTCCCTCCACTAGATTTTTCCTGTATCTCCCCAATAAAGTCAATTCCCCATTGATGAAATGGGGCTTCTACTTGCAACATTTTGAGTGGCAAGGCTCCCTGATACTTCATCCTCCCTGAGAACTTCTAACAAGCTTCACATCTTCTTACATGTGAAAAGGAATCATTAAATATCTTAGGCCAATAATAGCCTACTCTAAGAATTTTTGTGTAGTTGTTTTGGCAGAGTAGTGACCTCCACACAATCCTTCATGCATCTCCCTCAAGACTTGTCTAGCCTGTGATTCATCTAGACACAACAAAAACATCCCATCCCTATCTTTCCAAAAAAAATCACCCTCTATGAACACATACTTAGATGCTTGTAACTTCAAAGTTCTCCTCTGGTTATCTTTTAATCCCTCAAGACACTTCATGTATCTCAGGTAATACATAATATTTGTGTACCAAGTATGCTCAATACTTGCAACTGTATTTTCTCCATCTTCTGTATTGCAGATTTGATTTGCTTCAATTTTTGTTTCTGCCATCAATTTGGCCAGACCTAGTCCCCTTACTAACTTGGTAATTTGAATGTCCATATCAAATTCTTGGATTTTATTAATCCATCTGCATCTCTTTCCTGTTACCTCTATCTGCAACAGAATATCTTTTACAGCTATATGCGAGACATAGGCAATTACTTTGGCTCCAACAAGATACCGTCTAAAATCCTTTGTTGCTTTGACCAGTGAAAAAGCTTACTTTTCCATAATGTCATACTTCAAATCGGACCCCCGCAGTGACTTGCTGAAAAAGGATATGGGTTGCTCATGACCTTCATCATTCTTTTGTAACATGACGGCTGCTATAGTATGGAATGAGCAAATGAAAATATTTGAAAGGATTTGGAAAAATTAGGTGACTTTAGGATAGGGGCTTCTTTAATGGCCTTTTTGATGGATATAAAGGCTTCTAAAGCTTCTATAGTCCAGTCTATCTTTTCTCCCTTTTTCATCATTTTAGATATGGGTTTTACAATCTCAACAAAGTTGGACACAAATCTCCTGACAAAGTTAATCTGCCCAAAAAATGATTGAATAGCCTTGACAGTCTTAGGAATGGGAATTTTATCTATGGATTCTACCCTTTCAAGATCTATTCTAATTCCTTCCTTTGACACAATATGCCCTAAATTTTTCCCCTCTATGACAACAAAGTGACATTTTTTAGGATTCAAACTAATACCGTATTCCTTGGGCTTGATGAATATCTTTTCCAAGTGTTCTACATGATCTTCAGCCTTTTTTGAATAAGTAGTAAGGTTGTCTTGATACACCACCATTATGGCATTGATCAAGTCTGCAAATGCCACGTCCATTGCTCTTTGAAAGGTTGCCCCTGCATTTGTGAGACCGAATGGCATTCTCACATAAACATATGTCCCCCATGGGGTGGTAAAGGTTGTCTTATACTACTCAAATTCCTTAAATTTGAATTGATTGTAGCCAGAAAACCCATCCATCATTGACAATAGCTCACATCCTGTTACTTTATGTAATATAGCTTCTATATTAGGAAGAGGGAAATTATCTTTGAGGGAAGCAACATTTAGATTCCTAAAGTCCACACACAATCTGATATCCCCATTTTTCTTTCTCACTGGAACCAAGTTTGAGACCCATGTTGAATGCCTAATGGGCTTCATAATACCCCCATCTCTAATTTTTTCCAATTCCTCTTGTATCTTTGGTTCCAAGGTTGGGTTATAGGCCCCTGCTTTTGCCTAAATGGCTTTGCATCTGGTTTCAAGGGGATTTCATGTTGAAATAAGTCCTCCCTATATGCTTTGTGATCTTCATAAGACCATGCAAACACATGCTTGTATTTTCTTAATAATGTAATCAACATTCTCCTGATTGTTGGACTTATTTTCTTTCCAATATATACCTTTTTTGTTGCTAACTTTGTCCCCAAATTGATTTCCTCAATATCCTTTGTTTTGACTGGTGTTTGCTTCATGAGGAATCGATCATTTCCATCATATACACTTTCCAACACCACTAGCCCTTTGGGAATCTTATTAGTTTTAAGCTACAAGACCTCTTTCCCAAATACTATTTGTTTCCCATCTACTTCCTCCACAAAGGCAATGAAGTAAATCTCATGAGCCTCGTATTGATCTATGCAATGAAGAAATCTCAGGAAGTCAATATCATCACTGAAAACTTTCCAACTGTATATATTATCAGGGATAGCAAGCCTTGTTTTAAATTCAATTTGAGATACTCCAACTAGTGAAATATCATCTTTTCTCAGTGCTACATTAGCTAAAAAATCTGCCATTATATTTTTTCACCTGTCTATCCACTCAATGGAGAAAGCATCAATAATTCAATGGTATCCCACACAACATTCCTATACTGCTTTAATCTTTTGTGTTTTGCAACATATTTTGACTTAACTTGTGAAACAACTAGCTCAAAATCTCCTAGAATAGTTAGCAATTTGATCTTATGTTTAACAGCCATTTTTAAACTAGTTAGCAAAGCTTCATACTCTGCTATATTGTTTGTACATTCAAATGCCAACAGAAATGAATATTTGAGCGTAGTCCCCGCAAGTGAAATAAAGACTATCCCTGCTCAATTTCCCTCTTGACTACATGCTCCATCGAAGTGCATATTCCACACACCATGTTGATTATTTGAAACATGCTTGTTAATTGGATCAGTGTTAACTAATTCAGGGTGAGATGGTTTTGTTCTGAAATTCCCCAAATCTACATCGCAAAAACAGTTTAACTGATCTTGGGGCACACAATCTACAATTTGATTCATTCTAGGCTCCCTATATAATTTAGCTTCTTGACCATCTATTGGTATTGTTGCATAAGAAAAGTCAAATTGCACATTTCCCCCAACAGCTCTCGTCCATTGTCCTGAAAGAAGCATTCCAAACAGAGGAGTATCAATCATGATTATATCTATGTTATATGTTGCTTGAGGATAAGCAACTAGTTTTACTTCAACATCCTTCATAACACCCACTATTGGAACAGGCTTGTTGTCCATTGCATAGCATTTACCACTGTTAGTATCTACCCACATGCCAAATTGTTTCATGACTCCAACTCGCATAATGTTAATTGTAGCACCAGATCCTATCATGCAATTCCTCACCAATTTTTTGTTTATAAGTAATGTAGTGAAAAAAGGATCAACTTGTGAGGGATTTATTAATGTATCACCTAGGAAAACCTTCGGGACATTTACTCTTTCTTGCTTGCTAACAATCTTAGCTGCTACCTTATTCTTAGAATTTGTGTTTTTATCATTCCCATTAGATATCAATTGGATAGCACTATCCCTATACTCCTTAATTTTCATCATTTCAAGCAACGATACAGAAATTTTCACCTCAGATAAAGCTTGAGTAAAATCAAAAGAAGAACCTTCTGTTTTGATCAATTTCTTTTGCTCCAATATTTCTCCTTTATTTTCCTCCTTTTCCTTTTTACCCATTTGATCAATTTTTTGTTTTTCTTTGTGTAATTCTTTACTTTCTTCTTTTTGGGAAATCTTTTGTTCCTTCTTATCATGTTGTTTGTTTTTTGTCTTCTTTAAAACTCCCTCTATTATTTCTTTATCTTTTATGAATATTCCTTTTCGGAAACCCTCCTTTTCATTCACTATTTTGTTTCTTAGCCAATACTTTCTCTTTCCTTGTTTCACCGCAGCAATGGTTAGCCATTTTATTTCCTCTTCCATTGGTCTTCTTATGTTACATTGAGGTGGTGTACCAATATAGTATTGCTCTTCATTGTTTTCCTCAACATCAGAAAAAACTTGTTGTTCTGTCATATGGATATTGTATCTTTGGTTTGCAACATCACATTCATAACCTTCCTCTGATGATGATGAATACCTTTGTTCAATGGAGTGAATGGTTTGAGAGGTTAAATAGATTGTGTGATCTTCTCCTTCATTGTCTATCAATACCTCTTCTTGTTGTACTTTTTGAGCTATGATACAATGATCTGGGGAATGTGGATCATCACAAATTTCACACCAAAGACTATTATTAACCATACATGCTCCTCTCTTCTTTAGGGGGTCTGGAATTTCTTTGTTTCTAAGTTTGTCCATCACAGGCTTTCCATCCTTTCAAATTTTTTTGTAGGGCATGGCCTCTCATTTATATACACATTTTCTTGTCTATGGTAAGGATTGTTGAACTATTGAGGAACCCTAGGATTATCTCTTTTAACAATCATTCTTGCAACCTTCCAATTTTTTTCAATAGTTAATGATATTTTCTGAGCTTCAACTAGATTCTTGTCACACCTATTCCTAAGCTCATATCCTATTTTTGGATCGAATTCCTTCAAATAAATAATCAATGCTATAGGGTCTACCAACTTTGACTTGAGTGGTATCTTATTCTACAATTTGTTGAACCTTCGGTTAAAGTCATAAATTGACTCATTCTGATTCTTTTGGATAGTTACTAATTCATGAAAGGAAAAGTCTGGTGCACATTGGTTCCTATATTGTTCAAGGAATTGGTTATGAAACTCTTAAATAGAATCAATAGAAGCTATTGGTAAGCTGTTGAACCAATCTCTAGCTTCTTCAGTTAATGACATCATGAATAACCTCATCTGCATATCTTTGTACTGCATCTCTAGATCTTGAATAAAGGCATTAAAACTCCCTAAATGTTCCTCAGCAATAATTGCACTACTTCCTATAAATTTTGGGACTAGGCTTCTCCAACTACTATCCATGGGGTAAGGACATAATTGAAGTCCTGCTAATTATCATGGTTGTGTATTGCTGAGGAAGTGGGTTGTGAGGATATTGATATTGGTATAGTGGATTGTTGTATTGTGCATGGGGAGGTGGCACATATTGTTGACCATGAGGTGGTTGGGCACTTGGGTGTTGTGATGGGTTGTGGGGTAGAACATTTGGTTGTCTTTGTTGTTTCCCACTTGATTCTAAGGAGGTGGATTCGAAGGTCCTACATTTATTTCCTTGCCTATGAGCTGGTACATATTTTGAGAGACTAGCCATCTGAGCATTAATTTGAGCTTTCTGCAATTTTAAGTCTTGGAGCTCTTTTATTGTTTGTAGCCTTATTTGTTCAAGTTCTACTTTTTCTCTTTCTACATCTTGTCTTTCATACTTTAAATGTACATCCAATTCCTACTTAGTCATGAATTGATAATTTCCCTCAAGGGATAGATTATTGGCAGGCTCATTCTGATTTCCTTCTATTCTACGATTATACTCTTGTTGATTTCGTACTCTTCTTGCCTCTAGTTCTACATTGAATTCTTCTTGCCTTTAAGAATCTATATAAAAAGGGTTCCTTTTGTCTTCAGGAGTATGTGGTTCTCCAGTTGAACTATTTGTCAATGTAGCATAGCGATCATATGTCTCACAATGTGGTTTTGAGGCTTTGTCTTTATTTGTTATGCACATGTCATTAGATGCCTTTTTACCCTTGCCATCCTTATGTTGCTATTTTTTGTTGCTAGCAGGTTCTCCTTTTTATTGAGACCTACCGTTTATATTGAGTAGATGGGATGTTCAAATATGTACTTCCTTCTATCAAGGTCGCCACTCACTTCAAAAGTGAGAAAATACTATGATTTCTTATTCCTAGCAGAGTTTGAGTAAGATTTTTGACTCTATAGCAAAGGCCCTAATTCTAAGTTAATTCCCTAGCAAAGTCGCCAATTTGTTAGCTCTCAAAAATGTGGGCGAGATACCTCAAGAGGTTGCCAAACTCTTGGTACATTTCAGGGTAACATACAAGGCCAAATGATTTAGACCTTCTTCTCTTTAGGTGTTGTTCAACCTAGGTGGATCTACCTATGCGAACTAAGCAGACTTAAATGATGTGATTTTGTTACAGCAATCTATTCACAATGGCAATCTTACAGTGAACAGATACATTCCTAATCTAACATAAATTGTATGAGTAATATTAAGAAATATGTTCTATTAACAAATGTAAAAAATAATATGCATGAACTAAAAGATGAAATATGTGAGACTAGTGCCTTATTTGGTATATGGAGTCTAATGAAGATCTAGAAAAGTGTAATTTGTGATGGCAATAATTCAAACTATTTGGCACAAAAATATAGTTTATAACTGGTATAAACGTGCAAATAAATGATTGAAAAACTCTTCTTGAGATAGAATGACAACCCTAATTATGTGGTTCTTCTTACTGATCCAATTAATACTCCCCAGTTACTGTGACTGATTAGAAGGATTTAATCTTTGCTTGAAAGAACCAAATAATCACATCACAAAAATACACCAAATGTGTATTGATAAACTGAATATATGCTTGATATATCAATTTAAACAAAAGAACACTACTAAAAAGGAGACAACCAAATAACTATATAATTCCAACAAACAGTTGATGCCAAGATTAAGCCACAAATTTAGATATCTTCATTCACTTCATCGAAATTCATACATGCATCTAAGTCTTTTTAGATGAAAAAATAATTACAAAGTATCTACTGTATCATGATCCTATTGACCTATATCTATTTTGACGCTATAAAACATACATATATACAACAAAATTGTGAAAGGACACGTCCCTTCATAAAAAAAATTTGCTTAATAACAATAATAAACTAGAAATTAGGATCTATTTATCCATAAATGGACTTTTGAAAAATGATCCAAGTAATCATGTCACTCATGTGTGTCAGCATCTCCCAGCGCATTCTAGATTGCTATCTCCATTATCACCATCCTTTCATTATGCTCACAAGCCTCGTCTAGTGTCAAATTGTTTCATGTAGCTGTCTCCAGAACCGTTTGTAACATTGGCTCACATTCTTTGATCCACCTGTCCTTTTCTTTCAATTCTCCTTTGTCTTCAAATAGCATTGGTAATCTCTTTTTTGTGGCATCAATCAACCCCTATTCACCCCCTATAATTCTTCATGGAAGTCTATGTTTTCTTATGAAATGGTTGGTATTATCAATAGCCACGTTATCTAGAACATCTCTTCTTTTTATTTCTTGGAACTTCTAGTAGATTCTCCCATCAATTCTCTTATGTTCTTGCTCTACAGCATAAATTTTTGAATGTGTTCCCCAAAGTCTACTCAACCAAATCATCAAGCTGGCTTGTCTCTTTTTATCATTGCAGTAAGTGCATCATATTTACCCTGAGAGTATGCATTTGATCCTTCCCACTGGTCTCTTGTATGAGAACTCTCACCTTGAGTCAACTGCTTAGTGGATCCTAGGGTAATTCCCATCATATCTTTCAAGTGATCATTTTCTCTAAGTAATCTTTCATTATTATCTTTGTACATTTCCTTCTCCTTAACCAACATCTGGATCTGAGCCTTTTTCAACTTGGCAATATTTATGCCAATATTTGTTGAAGTTATGGGATCAACCTCTTCAACCTTTAATGTCATTACATGCCAAAAAGCTTTCTCAGTATCAATTACAATAGATTTCTTGTGTGGTGGATACAGGGCCCATATCATGAGTGACCCTTCATCTGGATTATACTTGGATCCTACATATATCTCTATTACCCCTTTAGGGTTGAGCTTGTGTGTGGTATTATTATTCTTCAAGAATCTATCAAAAACCAAAGCAAAATTTAAATCTAACCCAAGGAAAATCATAACACCTGCATCCTCCAAAAGCTTTCTTCTCTTCTCAGGGGTCATGCCTTCCATTTCTTTCTCTACACTCAATTTTAAACTGCTCAATAATTTCCCTTCATTATTTGGTGTTGTCTTTTCCACTGTATCCCTTATTGATTTCCCCTTTTGCTTGTACAAAAAAGCTTTAAATTCTGGAGTCTTGACAAATTCATCATCAATCACAAATGATTTGTATGCCATCTATCCTATATCTGCATATGAACTCTCTTCAACATTTGGTTCCCTAGGAGGACATTTGTAATCTTGGGTTCTCAGCCTAGATATTTTATCAACTATGCCATGAGGTCTATCATCACCAAATGTTTCTTCCCCAGAAGACAACAATTCTATATCTAGCAATCCTATGTTGTATTCATCAACAACTCTTTCTACTTCTTCCTCCTCCAAATTCCTGATCAGATCATCATACGAATAGGGTATATGATCATACCTGCCCAAGTTCATTTTATTTCTAGCAAAATTGATGTACCCCTCTAGATCAAATCCTTTTTGTGGTGGACCTTTCTTCATATTGCATTGCAACAATTTCTTGAGAACCATATCATACCCATCCCTTGATAACACAATGAAATCGCCAAAACATGGTGTGTTGGGCATAAATGCCTACTTTCCAAAAGAACTTAGGTTCATTACACCTGAGTAACCAGTTGCCTAGCAATCTACAGGTAAGTAATCCTATTAGGCACTGCTTTGGGTAGGATAAAGGGTGTGTCTTCAAATCCATATATTCTGATCATAGTTGCACCTTCCAAGTAATACCAATCTCCCTAATTATGGTTAATAGGTCCATTGAAGTCCTTGGGTCTGAGAAACCTTTTTATCTCATCAGACAACAAATATTAACAAGGATGATTGTATAATCTATACAATAGTTTTACAAAAAACTCTTCAAAATGTATAAAACAAGAGTTCGCAAATCTGCAATCCCAGATGGCAGTCCAGAGTTGCACTGGTAATAATCTTCCTTATCAAATTGTGAAATCCTTAACTTTTTAGGCCACATCTTCAATTCTTGTCCATAATAGAGTATCATATGCATAAGGATTGAATAATGCTTCAAGTGTAGAATGGGAGACCTTTTCATTGTCATCAATCCTGCATCAAGCCCTTTGAAGGTTTGTGAGGCATAATTGAAAGGTCTAGAGTTATGGAATTGGACATCTATTGCAATTACCATTGGCACAATTGACATGTACTCGGGGGCCTCCATCCCCAACACCTGGCATGCTGAGAAATAAGTATATTTTAGGTATGGTTCAAACAAGTCAACATGAAATGGGGGGCCATCACTATCTTCCAGTGGAATTGAATTGACATCCCTCTTGAATCTGTGCAATGGTAACCTTCAAACATTGTATATTGTATCCATTCTCCAAAATTCTCTTTCCAGCTCTTCATGTACAATCTTCTCATCACATACCCCTTCTAGGTTAAACACTTCACAGATTGCAATCTCTGATATGTGTATCAATGGTCTTCTCAATGCATCACAAATAGCTTTGAGCTTTGGGTCATAGTGAATAGCTACCATTTTTACCAATTCTATGTCCATAAACACATTCGGACAAACTAGTTATCCTAGGTTAAATTTCCAAGGGTTACACACTGGTTCATACCGATTCCTTCAGTGGTAATGGAAAATAAATAACTCATATCCCCTAATCGGGGTCCATATATCTCCTATATGCTTGCACTTATCCTCCAATTTTTCTACTTCTTCCCTAAGCTGTGCAGAGTGCCTAGCCTTAGGTCCCGAGTCAGGCAATTTATCAATTAGGTCTTGATTCAATTTCCTTTCAGCTACCCTTGGTTCATTTTCGGTTTCAGTTTTCTGCTTTTTCCCTTGAGGGTGACTACTTTCACCTTATCTCTTGCCTTTTGTTTTCCCTAAGCTCATTCCCTCCATTATATTTCTTTAAAATTACAGAATTGGGAAATGAAATTATAGAGAACTAATAGGATTTGTTTGAAATCTTTCAGCTGCAAAGTTTTCTAGTCTTTTCGTTCATTCTCCCATTTCTCCCGCTGCCAATTCTGCCAAAGATCTCCTTCAATTATTGTTCTTCAATTCAAGAAATTGTCTACTTCTTTGTGTGTTCGTGCCACCATTAATGTTTCAACTCTGAGCACGAATTTGCATTTTTTTTAAATTCTCACTGTCACATCAAATGCTTTATATCAGCAAGACATTTCAAACTCTGGGTGACCCTTTTTATTCAGGTTCAACCAACGTTCACTGAACACCCTATTGATCAGGGAGACATTATGTCTTTTTCACTGATATCACATAATTTATCCTTTTGATCCATAATGCATAGATATCGCCAAGAGTCACCCTGATGAATCCTTTGATCCATTTGTATTCT
The DNA here is from genome assembly GCA_007258455.2 of Sequoia sempervirens. NCBI lineage: Eukaryota > Viridiplantae > Streptophyta > Pinopsida > Cupressales > Cupressaceae > Sequoia > Sequoia sempervirens. Next base: position 457,631,223 of record VDFB02058242.1, read on the forward strand.
TTATTGGCAAGAGATCATGTATCGCTAAGACATTCAACAATTTCTTCGATGTTATAAGTCTCCCCGATGTTCATTCCTTCGATCTTAAGTATATCACCAAGACTCTTGTCGATGTAATCCTATCGATGTGACATGGAGTGTTAGGGGGGCATCTCAAACTTACCCGGATGGCTTTTTGTCTTGTCGATATGCTTCTTTGTGCTCGATCATTCAGACATGACAGATTTTTTGTCGATGGTATTTCATCGGTAATACATATATGCTCGGTATGACTTATTGAACTCACCCTGATGGTCCTTGTCTTGCTGATGAAATTATTCATCGATGAGACTATGAACTATATCTTCCCGATGCACATCTTCTTATGAAATTTGATCGGTGTGACATTCTTGACCTCTTGCCGATATGCTGGAAAATATGTATAAGAATATAATGATTTATGAATTAGAGAGATTTGTACCATCTCTTGCCAATATGACTTATTTATTCAAATGCTTGAGCTTAGAGGAAATTTATGGTATCAAATGGTCAAGACTATGTGATCAATTGTAGTCACGATATGCAAAGGATATTGTCTCAATTTTGTATTCAAGATATGGGCTTCTTTTGGGAAACTTATGAGTGTAAATCACTATAAAGTTTTAAAATTTTATAGTTCCAATAGGTTGCAAGGTATATCAATGGCCTAAGACCAAGCATTCAAGAGGAGATGACATTTTTAAGGGTTCAAACCATGGAGGATGCATACCAAGTTGCCTTAAAATTTGAAGAAAGAATGAATAAAAGATTTAAAAATAAACAAAATGGAAGAGGTCGTGGTGGAAAGGTTGGAAGAAGATCCTACAAAGGTTATGCTAGCAATTAGAAAAATTATAAAAATGAAGACCAAGGCAGCAGCAAACAACATAGGAATGAAATGGGCCAAGAGATCAAAATCAATGAGGTAGAGGAAGACTGGGTAGAGGTTTCGAAAGAGGAACCTTTAGAGGGACTTGTTTCAAGTGTGAGGAAGAAGGTCATATGGAATATGATTGTCCTAATGAAGATGAAAGAACAAGAAGAAGAACTGAAAATTAGAATAGAGAAGCAAACATAAATGGAGAACATGCACACTCCTCACATTTAGGTAGAAGGAGGTGAAGTTTTGATGACAAGAAGAGTATTGATAAATGAAGATAATGGACGTGCACAAAGGAAAATATTGTTCAAGACCAAATGCAAGTGTGAAGGGAAGGCATGCAATGTCATCATTGACAATGGAATTATATACAACCTTGTGTTAGAATAAATGGTGAATAAATTGCAGCTAGAGAGAAAGAAACACCTGAATCCATACCAGATAGCATGGGTACAAGATGACAAGAATCTTTTGATTAGTGAACAATTTGAGGTAAAATTTAAGATAGGAGGCTATTTTGATGAAGTTCTATGTGATGTTCTTCCAATGGATGCTTGTCATATCCTACTAGGAAGACCTTAGCAATATGATAAGAGGGCTATGCACGATGGCCTTTCCAATACATACACAACAACCAAAGATAGAGTGAAGCATAAGTTGAAGCCTCTAAAATAAGGTTTAGTGCAAGTTTGCAACAATGCAAGAGTTTGTTTGGTTGATGCAAGGAATTTTTTAGAAGGTATGAAGCATTAGAGAGTTTTTTTTGCTTTGATTCCCAAAACTAACAGTGAAAATGTTGAAGTTCCTATAGAAGTTGCAAATTTGCTGCGAGAGTTCAAAGATATTGTTTCAGATAATATGCCTAAAGGAATACCACCAATGAGGAAGATTAGTCACCAAATTGACTTGGTATTAGGAGCAAGTTTTCCAAACAAGGCAGCCTACAAAATGTCACCTACAGAGAGTCAATTGGTCAATAGACAAGTTGTTGATATGTTGAGGAAGGGTTTAACAGGAAAGAGTTTAAGCCCATGTGTAGTGCTTGTTATTTTGTCACCAAAGAAGGGAGGAGAATGGAGAATGTGCATAGATTCAAGAACAATAAACAATATTACCATCAGGTATAGATTTCCATTACCTAGGATGCATGATATCATGGATTGCTTAAATGGAGCAGAGCACTTCACCAAAATTGACTTGAAGAGTGGATACTAAAAAATCCAAATTGGAGAAGGAGATGAATGGAAGAAGGCATTCAATACTAAGGAAGGTGTGTATGAGTGGTAGGTCATGCCATTTGGGCTAACCAATGCACCTAGTACGTTTATGAGGTTAATGAATGAGGTGTTGAAAGAGTTCTTGGGTAGATTTGTGATTGTTTATCTGGATGATATTTTAATTTTCAATAAGACCCTGGAAGAGAATTTGATGCATAGTAGACTTTTTTTGAGAAGCTTAGAGATGAGAAGTTGTTGATTAACCTCAAGAAGTGCAGCTTTATAGTATATTTGGGCTTTGTTGTATTAGGGTAAGGCATCAAGATGGACTTGAAAAAGGTGAAAGCTATTATAGAATGGCCAACACCAAGGAGTGTAACAAAGGTGAGATCATTTCATGGTTAGCAGGTTTTTATAGAAAGTTCATCAAAGGTTTTAGTAGCATGTGCGCACCACTAACTAAAACCATGAGGGGTGATAAGAAGGAATTCAAGTGGACTACATGGGCAGTAAAGAGTTTTGATTTATTGAAGACTAAAGTGACCAAGCAACCTATTTTAGCATTTTCAAATTTCAGCAAGGTATTCCAGGTGGATTGTGATGCAAGTGGTAATGTTATTGGGGTTGTTTTGAACCAAGAAGGTAAAAATATTGCTTACTTTAGTGATAATTTAAATGATGCTAAGAAAAAATATTCAATTTATGATCAAGAGTTTTATGCAATTGTTCAAGCACTTAAGAAATGGAGGCACTATCTTTTTTCCCAAAGAATTTGTTTTATTTACTAATCATCAAGCACTCCAATACTTGAGTAGTCAAGGGAAGTTGAGCCAAAGGCACATGAAATGGGTTGAGTTTTTACAAATTTATACATTTGTTTTGAAACATAGGAGTGGGAAGTCTAACAGAGTTGCAAATGCCTTGAGTAGAAGGCAAGGTTTGTTGATTGAAATGCAGGTTGAAGTTGTAGGTTTCGATGAGCTCAAAGAGTTGTATGAAGGAGAATAAGATTTTGGAGAAGCATGGAAGGCTTGTAAGGAGCCTATTGCAAAAAATAGAACCAAATGGTTGGATTATTTGATCCAATATGGTATGTTGTTTAAAGGTAACCAATTGTGTATTCATAGAACCTCAATGAGATTGAATTTTAATGAAGGAGAAAAATAGTGGAGGTCTTGCAGGAAACTTTGGTTTCGATAAGATCATGCACTTGTTGGAGAGAGGTATTATTGGCCTTTTTTGTAGAAAGATGTAAGAAAATATGTGCAAGGTTGCAAGGTGTGTCAAGTGGCTAAAGGAGTTAGTCAAAACACTAGTTAATATCAACCACTACCTATACCTGAGAGGCCATGGAAGGAGATTAGCATGGATTTTTTTCTTTGTTTGCTAAGGACACAAAGAGGGCATGATTCTATATTTGTGGTGGTAGATAGGTTTTCCAAAATGGCTCACTTTATACCATGTAAAAATACTAATGACATTCATATTGCAATTTTTTTTTCAAGGAGATTGTAACACTTCATGGTTTATCGAAGAGCATTGTTTCTGATAGAGATACAAAGTTTGTTGGCTACTTTTGGAGGACCTTGTGGAATAAGTTAAGGACTGATTTGACATTTTTTTCAGCCTACCATCCATAAAAAAATGGCCAAATGGAATTTGTGAACAAGACCTTGGGGAATTTGCTAAGATGCCTAGTAGGAGACAAGCTAAAAGGGTGGTATTTGATTCTACCTCAAGCTGAATTTGCCTATAATTACTCGATGAATAGAAGCATGGGTAAGTCCCAATTCCAAATAGTCTATGGAAGCAGTCCAAGAGTTATTTCAAATCTGAAAAAGATTGAAAATTTTGAAAATAAAAGTGTAGATGCAGAGGATTTTGCTAATCACATGAAGAGGCTACATGAAGAGGTAAAAGAGCACATTCAAAAAATGAATTTTCAATACAAAACTAATGTTGATTTGAAGAGGAGATACAAAGAGCTCCAATTTGGTGATGATGTGATGGTGCATTTGAGAAAATAAAGGTTTCTAGTGGGCATCTACAACAAGTTGAAAATGAAGAAGATTAGACCTTGTCGAATTGTAACAAAACATGAATCGGGTAAGGCTTATGAAGTAGAATTGCCAAGTGAACTCAATATTTCACCAATTCTCAATATTTCTTATTGAACCATGTTTCATGAGTCTGAAAATGATTAAGGTACAACAAGTGCGCAGCAAAAAACATCAGCACCAAGCTCAGGGAAAGAGCAAATTGAAACTATTCTTAATTGTAGGGTGAGTAAAAGGACTAGAAGAAGGAAATACATGGAGTACTTAGTAAGATGGGTTGGGAGTCTTGTTGAAGATGCTTCTTGGTTGTTTGAGGATGAGGTTATTGATCTTGAATATCCTCTTGAAAAGTGATAAGATTACTTTCTTACTACCGTGGGTGTCTGATGCAAGAGCATCCATGGCAATTGGCAATCCTATGTCAATCAAAAAGAGGTTAATTTTGTTGAGTATTTTTAAATTTTGGGGTGAATTAATTTTGGTTTGAATCTCATGTTGAAGGGTGGAAAATAATTTATCTTTGAATAATTAAAGTTGTCAAATAAATTCCCTTTGCACATTAACAAGTTGACTAGAGGGGTGGGAAAAAAAGCAAGAAAAAATAGTTTAAATCTTAAATTACAAAATATTTGAAAAAAAAATGAGGCATTGGGATTTTAAATATGGAGCTTTAAAATAATCAATCATGATCCCTAAAAAGTAGGGATTGGAGGATTGGGCGCCCAAGCTTGCCTTGATTTTTCTATTTTTTCGAGAGTCAAAAGGAGAGGAAAAAAAACTAAAATTGTTATCTTTTGTGGCGCTGTTGGAAATGGGTTTTAAATGATTTTTAATTAATTTTTGAAGGTCTGAATGTGCAGCAATAGGTGAGGGTGTACCATACTAAGGAAATGCAATAAATCATATGAATTTGTTTTCATGACAAGAGGTGTTAAACAGGAAAAAAAAACCATTATTCATCAATGAAAGTTTGAAGAGAAAAAAGAAGGATATAGGAAAGAGGGCATAGCATTCTCTGGGAGAGAAATTTTGGTTATTTGTTTCAGGTTGGGACTGATTTACAACAGTCCTTTATGTTTTCAAATCAATAGGTTGAAGCCATAGAAGTTGCAGGTGAAGTTGAGGAGCTAGGAAGTGAAACAATTTGCAAGAACTCACATAGTTGAGGATTGTTGGTATTTGAATGTTTTTATTTTCATATCAGAAGTTTGTGAGCATTTTATTTTCTGTTGATCAGTCCATTGAGACTGAAAATCATTTTTAATCAACTTCCCTTAATAGAGAAATTGAATGATTTCATGTGCGAACAATTTGTAGTGTTTAATTTTACAATTTCCTTATACTGTTTGAGTATTGTTGTGTGAATATTAGAGAGGTATTTGAGAGAATCAACCTCTCTACATTAAATTATATCCATCATCCAACAACCTTCCTCTCACATTTTGAAACTATTTATCCACTTGAACACACAAACAAGCAAAAGAATCATACTATATATAAATATATATATATATATATATATTTCCAATCAAGTTGTAAACAATGTTGAACACATCAAGTATGAGGATAGTAAATTCATTGATCATGTTGAGCATGTAATTGATCAATGCACAATAATCTTCAATGATGATAAATCACAAGAATCCTACCACCCTGGTCCAAATATATTTATCGAATAATTTTTTCTTGTGGATGAGAAAGTGGTAGGTCCTAATGGTTCTTGGTGATATAATGATAGTATAACATCATGTTTTGAAAGAAACAAGTATCCTATTGTCGGAAGAAATATTCAAATCATGTATTACAGAGGAAAAGGATTAGGTCTTCATGAGCAAGGAATCCTAGAATCTATATCAATTTATGCAAATCATAGGGTAAAAAACTCCTACCATGCAATCTAATGGTGCTTGTGACACTTTGATGTTATCGAGGCAACTTCAAGAAACACAAACATTGAAATAGATATCATCTATAGCCCCTCCAAATTTGTTTTCCACTAATCCTTTCATAACCACTTCTATCCATGTCATTAACCAAGTGACCTCAAACATCCTAAACCCATGGATTAGGACCAACAAGATTGTCCACCATTTGACTTAGTCCAAACTGTTGAAGTAATCACAGAAAACATAGGACTTCAAGATAGCATCTCATTAAGATATCATCACAAAGGCTTTAAAATTAATCTAGATGCACTAGCATATGAGGCAAAGCATCCAAAAGTATCCAAGGATCACCATGAAGCAAGCCTCTAAAATAATCCAAGGTTCACCATGAATAAGAGCATCGCCATGAACCACCAAATCAAAATCAATAAAAAAAATCAAATGAATCCAAAGGATGACATAAGTTCATACATAAAAAGTGGAAGCAACAAAGCAATTTGAATCCCAAAACAAAAAGAATAAGAAAGATCAAAAGAAGCACTTTTTACATAAGACACATGCACCACCTTTGCATTCATTATGACTCCCAGCATAAGTAAATAAAATTTAATGCTCCAGTAAAACCTTGATGGTAAAAAATAATTACCATTGTTAGTCAAACCTTCATCCCTTATGAGTGATTTACATTTAATATTACAAGTAATTAAATACATATGATTTACAAGGTCGGTGGCACCTTAATCATAATTGGTAATTTGATCTATGTTATGATTTGTATAAGACCAAGCATTTCCCAAGAAATGGGAATCCTTATTTTATTTATGGTTAACCATGGATGGTTACTTTGGGATGCAATGAAGAGGTTCTTCAAATATTTGTAGGGTAATTTTGAGAATTCTTTATGTTATCATTGTTATCCTACTGAGAACCATCATTCAATGTGTATTTTTGGATATATGGATTCAAATTTGACTTGATATTGATAGCAAGAATCTACGAATGGAAATATTTTCATGATGTTGGCTGTTCCATTAGTTGGATGAGTAAGCAATAGGTTATGGTAACTTTGTCCACTATATAAGCAGAGTACATGGTAGTTACTCATTCTTGTAAAGATCCATCTAATTTAAGAGATTGTGTTTTGATTTTGTGCCAAACTATTAAAATTCTATGTGATAGTCAAAGTACTATATATCTGGAAAAGAACCCAAGTTTCCATGCTAGGACAAATCTTATTGATGTCTAGTATCATTCTTTTGACATAGTTGAGGATGAGAGGTCGATGTTGGAGAAGCTTGACAAATCTTATTGATGTCTAGTATCTTATTGATGAATGTTGCAAATTCGTTGACAAAGCTTGTGAGCATAGAGAAGTTCAAGTGGTGCAATGATTCTATGGGACTTTTAGCCTTTAATAATTATATTTTAGTGTTGGGAGGTTTCCCTTTTTCTCTTGTAAGGTGTTCAAAAAGTAGAATCTTAGGGAAAGGTGTCAACCTTGTATTCCTAATTTTTATTCTAATGTATTTATGCATTCACTATTTTGTTCTATTATGGGATAGTTGTTATCCCATTTAAAGGCTTTCTAGACTTTATCTTTTAGTGATTTTTTTCCTCACATGAGGAGGTAGGCATTCCACTTTGAGGTGGTCTAGTTTGGCTATGTGTCAGCACCTTGTGGTGTGTAAGATCATCATGAAGAGAGTTACATATGACACATTCTATGGCATGTAAGATCTTATAAGAGGCGTTATATTGGAAATTTGGCCAACATTATGATAGGCATGGACACATTTCACAGAGTATCTTTGAGTAGGTTGGATGAGGACAGATTGGGTCACCCAATTTTTAGTGCTTAGATGTGATAGTTTATGCCAATGACATCTAGTGTAAGGAATATTGCTAAAAATAGCTAGGAGGATCATTTTCCAAGGAGAGTGTTTGAATTTTGTGTCTTGGCTTGAGTGTGATACCTCATTTGGTATTGCTAATGATTTTCCAAAACATATATGGTTTCAAGTTTAAACTCTTTCCTATTTATTTAGTGTTTGGAGTTGTTTGTATAATTAATTTGCAGACATTGTTATGCTACCAAATTTGCTCAATATTTGTTTGTTGGTGATACTCTTGTGAAGGATTCATTTGCAAATGTTACATAAACTATCGGTTTACTAAATAATGCATTGGATTTCTCTAGAGAGTGGCATTTATCTCTTAAAATGGTTTTCCCCGTATACACATATGTTATGGTAGTGTTTATTTTATGCTCACATACGTTTCTACTTTTTGTAGTTGTAAATATTAAAGAATTTACATAATACTCTCCTCATTAGATTAGTATAAGAAGCATTTATATGTACCTTGTTTCCTTCCAAACTCAACCCTAATATATGGGCTTATAGTACTATCTTTTATACTCACTAGAGCCACACCTTATTCCCTCATCTTTTACATCAAAAATATTTTGTTAATTGAAATCAAGCTACCCTTCTTGTGCATCTCTTTACACTACCTCATTAATGTTGAGTACAAAACTATGCGCTTTCACAAGTTAAAACCATTGATGAGAAATGGCCTAACTCCTTAAATCACTTAAAGGCATACTAAATTCACCTATATCATAAATATGTGCATCAAAACTAGAGAGTTTGAGATCGATGATCTATTCCTAGAGGAAAACCTAAAGATTAAAATTAAGGATTGTGAGAAGAAAGGGAAATTTAAACCAAATTGGTTGGGCACATATTTCACCATTGCTAAGTATGGGGCATGTAGAAGTTGGCCACTCCAAAGGATCAAGAGCTCAAACTAATGAGCATTGTGCATCTAAAATAGTTACAAGCCTAATGCAACAATAGCAAAGAGTAAAGAGAAAAAAAAATTAGTGAAACCATTTCTATAGCACCTTGGGAAAGTACCATGATGAAAACTTTCTTGTAGGTATCATGTGTAATAAATCTTCCCCATCCACCCCATCATCCATTTTTTAGTTTTTCTTAGGACTAGGGGCAACAAATTGATCCATGCTTAGCAAAGACCTCCTAAGTTTCCCCTATTTTTAACCTTAGGACACTACGATGTGCACCCTTTAATGACACAACCCAAGAACACACCCACATAACAACTTAAACATGCAATACTATTGGGTCACAAAAACTTGGATGAACATCCAAACAACCAAACAACACCCCTCAACTCAAATAAGTTTACCCTTCACTATGATGAGATCCTTGTTTGAAATCACTCAACTCATCCTATCATACATCACCTTATCGAGATATAGTGTTCCAAATCAAACATCATTGTCACTATCAAGAAATTCCATGACTTAGTTTTCACATTGATAAAAGGTATATCTTTCTGTGTCTTTTGTGCTTCTTTTTTGTCTATTTGACTACATGTTCTTGTCATGTATACAATATTGTTATTCTACAACATCCTCTTTCAAGGTCTTCATGGTCCATTATATCATGATGTGTCTTGATGATATGTCTATTAGGGAATTTTGTTTTTTACATTGTGTTTTCTTTTGTGTCAATCCTTTACACAATTGGCACATTGTCATCACAATTCATTAATATCATGGTGCTTATTGTTCGGTGCTACAACAAATTATAGTTGTTCGACTCATTGAGATTTTCTTTGAACCTTCATAGCATGTACCTATTATTGATACCACATCCATGTCATTATCCATGCAATTATCATAATCCATTAAAATTTTCATCCATTTACTAGCATCACCTAACACTCTATCATTCTAACATCATGCAAAAGGAGCAACTATCAATTCCTAATCCATCTTTGTCATCACAAAAGCATGCATCATAATAATCAATGCATACAGTACATGAAAAAGCATAAACCGTCCATAATAAAATATCTATATGCATCCATAATCATAAGCATAAACATCCTTAATCATCACATAAACATCCATTATAAATGGTGCATCATGAGTCCAAATGATACATTGTGCAAAAATTGATCTAAATATATATTTGTCACATGTTGTACATCATGTCAAGCAAAATGTATCCTATATACAAATGGCACAGGGGCTCATCATATGCATCGTATCATCCTACATCCTAACCAAGGCTCATCCAAAAACTTAGGCATCTACCTATCCTTGTCTCAATTGTGGCTAACATTATCCATTACTAACCTTGATGGTGGTGATGGAGGTCCCCTCACAAGTGGACCCATAGCTATAGATCTCACCCTAGAAACTGAAACTATTGCTTGGGAGCTAGTCCACTCCAAGTATAGTGTTTCCTTTTGATCAACTAGAATTACTTATCGAGACTCCTATAGTATTGTCTCTCATAAGGCCCTCTAGGTCTCCCTCATTTCCCTCTAAATATATATAAAGAATTAGGACATCTCTTGTGGTTCTTGTAAAGCTCTAGCATTGTCCCTCTCTTAACATGGTCTCTACACCTCTACCTACACTCTATCTAACTACACCTACAATTTATCTCCCTCCACCCACAACACATACCTCTCACTTTTCACTACCCCTAGTTGTGCCTAATAGCCATTCCTCTCCACATTCAAGACTATCCCACTCCACCTATAAGCTATCGTGCTTTTCCTAGAATCTATCCCTATCCCCTACAATCGTGCAATCTCACTATCACTAGTATATATCTCTCACCCAAGGCTCTTTGTGTCTCATGTACTTAAGGGCCCTACCATCAATTTGTCCTACCAATCTAATACTTGAGGGCCCTACACCTATAACCCTTGCCAATATTATACCCCCTCAATAATCCCCATCAATGTCCATTGCATCACCTCCCTCTCCTACACCCTCTCCTCCATCACCTCCCTTTCATACCATTGCCACTACTACTAGCACTCTCCCTCCTCTCCTATGTGGTTGTCACCATGCCCACTATCTCCTCATAGCTACTATCCCCTCCCATAAAATTTGGCCTATCAATATCATCACTCTCACCAGTCTCAACTAATCCCACCATGCCTCATACCCTTCTACCACCCCCACATCCACCACATCATCACTATACTACCAAAATCCTCATTACAATCCCTCTCAATTATATAATGCCACTCTTTGATCTACTTATGGTGGACCCACTATCTAGTTTTCCTATAACCTCAACAAATACATGTGATCTTGCTAGAATACCATATCACTGTCCAAGTTGCCTCAAGACACTATCTAGTTGGTATCTTTCTATTATATATTTATGTTACCCAATAATGCAACACACCTGCTCCACATATCCGAAGTATCCTTTATCATCCTCCCACGCCTCCATACCCAATTGTGGTGTCCAGGTAATGTCCCATGGACTCATCTTGTCCAATGTCAGGTGATGGTAGCATTTATCTCCAAGATGTTGTCCCCCTCACTATCAACTACCCATACACATAAGCCCCCTCGTTGGGTGAATTTGTTGCACACCCTCTAGTCACCCTGCCCTAACGTGCTCCTAAGCTTACACCTACAATAGCATAGACATCACAACGTTGCACTCACTCTTGTAGAACACCAAGTGCAAGTCTTTGTACAATTTTTCCAACATGCAAGGTCCCCAAGCAAAAACCCTCACATCATCCAACATATATGCCACATAAACTACTAGGCCCATGTAAAATATTGGTTGGTCTTGTTAGGTAGCAATATGTCACTAATAATGGCCATCAACACTATACATCTACACCCATTCAAATCCAAAGTCAAGCCCCATGGTGGTATGTCCTACCTTCCCAACAATCTCACCATTGATCACAATGGTTAGGCATCTTGCTAGTACACCATTGCCCGCCAAATTGTGATGTGGAGAATACTCCACACATCCTCTAGAATAATTTTCATCTCCCCAATTAGAAGATGGAATGTACTCATCTCTGAGTGCCATCACTCTCCAATGTTATCAACATGGTCTTATCAACTCAAATCTTAGGCATCTGGGCCACATCATATAATCTCACTGCCTCTAGCAACCCTGCATCTTTGAATGTCTTCATCAACTCCATCTGTGATCACATCATTCATTTTAAGGTCTCACATGTATACACTTCCATACATCAAGAATACACGTATACACACCCATAAATCAAGAATTGGGAGATGCTTTTGTTCACAAAAATGATTGAAAGAAAAAGATTATCCTCTTCCAAATGAAGATTTCGTTCAAAGTATATGTTTTTTCCAAACCTTCTTGCCTTTTGTTGTAGCTCATAACTTTCCACCTTAACTCCACATTTTCACTAAAAATTTCAACACCATGTGTCTATTGAATTCCCCTAATATAGTGTTTTGAACTTTTCCCTCTTAGACCTCAATGGCCAATTTGCTTGGCATAATAACTCCTAAAAATATTTTTTTGAGATTTTCCTTTTTTTGTGAAATCATTTCAATCCTTGTACTTAACAAACCATGCACGTCTTGGCTCCAACTAATTGACTTTCCCTTTGGTGGTGCATTTGAGTGAATATTCTCAAGGTGCATTATCCTTGAGTTTTGTCTTACCACTTATTTCATGTAGTTTGATCATTCTTGTTGTTTTAATGATTTTAAACCATCACTAGGCAACAATAGATTTTCCTATGAAACTTAGCACCTCCAAACTAACCCATAACTCTACTTAGTTTTACTTAGTCCTTGTCAACAAATTACCTTTACAATCTACAATTTGTTAAGATGTCAAGCTTCCTAAAATGTTCTAAGAAATCATAATCCCTAAATAAGCATTTCAAATTCATCTAGGTCTTCAAGTCCCAAGCTATCCCTCTCACCTGATATTTATCTAATCCAATTAAATCTAGGGTCTTGTGTACATGGCATTGTGTTTCAAATTTGGGGCCCCAATCACCCCCTAGTAATCCCAAACTTGAGCAAATCGCCAATTCTTAATACAAAAAATTGTCTAAAAAAATAGTCTCAAGCTCATGGTAATTGGCATATGATTAGCTTCAATTAATTATGAGCTCATGTTTGTTAATCGAAGAGGTTTAAGGTTCAATCTACTAATGTAGACTGAAGAGCCCATGGCCCCTGGAGACCCATGAAGCTCGATTGGTAAAGGTTTCATGTCCACAAGGATTTAACCCGCATGTCCCCATGCAAATTTTTAATAATGGGAATAGGATAAGTTGGAATCTTTCCTGATTTTTGAATAGCAACTACTGCTTAAGAATTGAAGATAGGCTGTGAAAAGAAAGGGGGACTAAAAATAAGCAACCACTGCATATTGAAAAAAATGCCACGTGACCACAAATTTCTTTGCCTCCTTTTTTACATTTGCCTCCAATTTTTACCTAGACAAATTATTATAAATACTACTCATTTCATTATCATCTGTGCTCAAGATTTTGTTTTCCTTCCAAATAATTTCTACAACAATTTACAATTGGTGATATCATTTTCATTGTGAGTGCTGCCCAGAATGTGGATACAGTTTGGTGAGATATTTCATACAAATCATTATCTTAGATTCTTATCAATCTCCATTTCTACAATTTACAGTTTCAATCATTGCTGCAATTTTTGTTATTAGCTCTCTTGATTTCATTGCATCTTATTGTATCCCAACAATTTAACAGAGGAAAAATAATAATAATTTACAAAAATATTATACAGTTGAAAAAATCAAATTTAAGTTGACTGTTTAAAAATAAGCAGAAAAATTAAATATTGATCGAACCATCAGCTCCACAAATTGCTCCTTAAAATGTTGAGCAGTGGCTGCTAGCCAAAATAAGCTAAGCAGCTGCAAGGGGACCTGCCCTTAGTTTTGAAGTTCAGAGGAGAGTGAGTGTCTAGCAAAACCCAAGAGTTCTTTCAGCCCTATTTCAATCATAAGCCTCATATCCAATGATAAAAAGTCTTAAATCTGAAGCCCCCTTTGACTGTGCCTTGCATGTCCGACACCTACTTGCCCGCAACTAGGACCCTGTGCTTGTCTGTTTGTATGTGGGGGAGAGCCCTGAGATTGGCCAGCTAAGTCATCTAGTGAGGCTAGATCGTGTGTCCTATCCTACCCAGGGAGGACACTAGCAGAGTCAAAGTTCAAGGGTCATTCGATTAGGTTGAGCTCAATGATCATCCATCGGATCTCACATAAGAAAGCAGTCTGCGGTATGCAACACATCCAGGCAAGGCGTCAGTAAAACACTCTTACTGGCAGCAAGCATAATGTTGGTCCATATAACGCAGGCATGGGCATTTGAATCAGTGATTTCTCAAGCAGGATGTCAAAGGAGATAAGCCTTATTGTGCTTGGAAATAGTCTTTGACAAAGTGGGGGAAAATAGAGGTCCAATGAAAATGCAGAAAAATGATTTTCCAAGTATTTTTCAGTAAAAAAATGCACATCTTTACCTATTCAAACATTAAAATATAAACCAGTAAAAAATAGTTAGATTTTATTGATCAGCCAATCTACAGATTAATCACCATTTGAAAACTTAGCAAATACATTAGTAACCTTCCTACTTGCAGGAACTAATGATTTAGGAAGGAAGAACTTACTAATCTGAAAGAAAAAACTGAGTATTCAGTCCAAAGTAGGAAGGAGGAGCTTAATCCATCTTAATTATGTTTATCAACAGATTCCACTGCAAAGCTTCAAAAAAAATTTGAGCTTTGCTAATCTATTAGTCCAAATAAACGGTAATTTGTTTAAACGAACAGTGATTTGCTATAGACAAAGCAGGCAATCCAGAAGAAACAATCTAGCTAATATTGCCATACTTGTGAAAAATAATCAGATACCAATAAGGAGCGACTCACTCCTTGATAGTTTCAAATACAGTATATATTCCTGAAAAATAACATTCAAAATTCATGAAATGCCCTAGATTCCTGTGCACCTCGTCTGGATGCCAGGTACAACAGTATGCTTGAAAAATTAAAATCCAATCCTCCATTGAATTTACAAGTGTGAACATAAACAACACAATTTACGGTCCCACCGTCAATCTTTTAGCAACTAGGCGGATCCCTGCATTCTGCTTGTAATCATATATATCAAAACTATAATTTGCGTCAACTAATCTTCCATAAACAAATAGTTTATCAAGTTCATCAATGTCCACATTGGTAAGAGAAAATCTTCTAGTTGTTCCAGCTGAATCTCTCTCATATAAATCTGTGAAATATGTTGCTGCCTCCCCAGCACCTTGGGTTGCAATGCTGGCAAAACATAAAGAACATAAAGTCAAGTGATATATAGCAGAGCACCATAACCATAGTTCTCTTAAATTTTGTGGTTAAAAAAATCTGCTGTAAGCCTATATCCAGAACGGTATTTTTTTCATGAAAAGTTCAAAAGAGCAAAAAATACTTACTGCATCCGAATGGTCGGAATGGAATTCACTAGACCATTTTTAGTTGTCACCAAAGGCCTCCACTCAGAGTTACCATTACATTCTGAGTACAAATTGTGTGCAAGTTTATCACAAATATTCAAAATCTCACATGTTTCTTGAGATGGCTCAACAACAAATGATAATTTTGGTTTGCCAGTGGGGATTAGAAATTTTTTACTTATTCCAAATCGTATCTTCAGTTTCTTGGAGGAAAGTTGTAGTGGAAATTCTCTATGCAAAAGGGTCATCTTCTCAAATCCCCATTTACTAGGAACAAAGGCTGGCTTCAACAAAGATATATTTACCTCATGGGGTTCCAGAAAACAGTCAGAGTCCAAACTTCCTGATTGTTCAGTCCCTGAAACTGAGGCAAAATTAATAGGATCTGACAAGATACCAACATTTTCATCTTCCAATGCTTGTGGTTTTGAACAGATGCTTGAGATGTCAAGTATTCTCAAGTCAAAACAATCCTTTTCTACATTTGAATTTAGAGCTTTGAAATCAGCATCTGAGACTTCTCTGGTTTCTTTGACAGAGTCATTCAATTTTTTTTGGCCACTCTTATTAGAAAGGGACTTTTTTTTAGGAAGAGTTTTCCACTCTTTTTCTTCAGGAGTTTCAACTAATGCACTTCCTTGCCCACAATTACTACTCACTCGAACACTTGGAGAATAGGTCTTTACAGGTGTAGATGATGTTTGGGCTTCCTCCTGCAAGAAACAAGCACACCATTCAGCCTAATTACCCAATTTCATGTCAAGACTGAATGAACTGAACACAGAGAACAAAGTAAGCATAACTGCAACATTTTGTCAACTTTTAACTTGTAAACAAATTTCATAAAGACAAGATATTGAATGATCATAAATCTTCTCTAAAGTTGACATTGTTGTGGTTTTATTAAAAAATCTTGTAACTCATATTCTGCATAAATAAATAAATAAAAGATGTCCACTACCAAATTGAATTTCTCATATGAGAAGAGATGACTTTTAAACTCGTTTAAGCCAAATTGATCTGTGAGTGAGACCTATCAAAATGCCTCCTTGTAAAATGATTGTTCCTATGGACGCACCAACCTTGTTTTTATGATTCACAATTTCACAGAGATACAGCAGCCTATGATACAAAAGTTCATTGAAGCTATCTCTCCCATCCTATCACTAGCATAGGAAAAAATCAATTGTATAAGTTTTTTATCAATATTTTATATCACTTAGTGATCCATCATCAGCTAAGTTACCAGATCCGTTGATTTTTACTTTGGATCCAGGTCTGATTGTACCACATCTGAATTCTGATTCAGTGCAGTTTCTGATCCTAACAGGGTGCTGAAATATGACGGAGTTTGCCCCAGATGAACCCAGGCAAACCCATCATCTAGGACAAACCAAGACAAAACCTAGGTGATTCCAGCAGCACCAACTTGGAACCCATGTTTTTTTTTACTGAAATTTACTTCTTTTTCTCTTTTTTAATTAAATTTTCAGAATTTTGCAAGGATTTCTGCTCCCTACAGCCCCACCATAGTTTTGTTGTTCACGGGCAGCTACAGGGCACTCTGAAGCAGCTTTGCTGTGAGGTGGGCGTGGGGAACAGTGCCCTATCTCTGTATCCTCACTGAGCTTCAAAACAGTTGTATACATAGGGATCTGGAATGAGCTTTGGTTTGGAACCAACCGCCTATACTAATTCAACAAAGCAGGAATATGCCAGACTACTTCCATTCCTTTCCATTTTTGCTCCTAGTCTTACCCGAAGAAAACAATCCACTGCCCTCTGTGTTTTGATCATACTCTAACTAAATAATGTTCGCAAAAAGTACAAGTTAAATCATGTTTTATTAGAGTTATTGATAATTCATATTTATTAATTTTTAAAATTAGTAATAGATCAATATATATTGATGTTTAACTTTATTTATAATTTTATTATTATATTAAATAATCAATATTAATATTATATACTAACGTAATAACAAGTGTCACGTAGTAAAAAAGCTCTGTTCTGAAAAAATGTTAAATGAAGAAAACAGATCGAAGACCAGTAGAACTAGAAAAAACAGGAACTGTGGGACAAAATTACAAGGAAATGGAGTAACAAGTACAGAAAAACCAAACAAGAAAGCAGGAACAACCGAACAAATTTAGAAGTTAGTTGTTACTATTGGCAAGGAAGAAACAATAATTATTTTGTGAGGGGGAAATATCCTACATCTGCAATTAGGGTTACAAAAGGCAATAAGCTTTCTCTCAAGAATTGCTCAGATTGGAAACAAAGAAGCAAGAAAGAAATATTAAGGAAAATGAAACATATCCTTGATTTAGTTTTAAAGAAGATAACAAATTCAGAAATGTAGAGATTCAAAGTTCAACCTCTTTAGCAACTAGCACAAATCGAATCCCTCTGGACAGACTAAAAACAAAAGCAGAATATAAAAGGATGCTTCTTATTCAAAATAAGCAGAAAATGGACAAAGCTAAATCTCATCGGAAGAATAAAGCTTTCTTACTAAAATAGGGTAATTTATGGCCTGCTTGGGAACAAATATAAAAATGGTATTGGGTGCAAACAATTAGAATTTGAAATCTTCCCAAGGCTTTTCTCCAAATAGAGTGCAAAACCAAAGAAAACAAAGATGGAATTCTAAATGGGGGGTCCTTGGTTTATGGAAAGGGTAGGTTTCTACATCAAGGATTGAGAGCCAAATATCAATCCGTTAAAAGCACAAATGTATCTATCACCCCTATGTGGATTAGATTTTATAATTTGCCTAAAATATTGAAAGAGGGGAAATTTCCCTAGGACTTTCATATCAATTGATGGAAAAACAACTGAAATGGAAGTAGGATTATATGCGCAAATATGTGTTTATTTAAATTTGGCAGAACAATTTGACTTCGCAATCAAAATACAAACTAAAGAAATGGTTTGGAGGATAAAAATAGAAGTTGAGGGGTCATCAAAGTTTTGCCCTATCTGTTCAGAAATCGGACATTTAAAGAAGAAATTAGGTTTGATTAATATAACCCCTAAGAAAGATCCAACTATTGAAAACAAAGAAAAAACTCGAAAGAAAAAATAGGAGGATTTGACAATAAATAAAATAAGCGAGGAAATCAGCATATTAAAAAATCCTACTAAAGGATTTTCCTAAAATAATCAAAATTTCAATACTTTGGAAATGGGTCTGATCCTTTTTGGAATATCTAAAGACACCAAAAAAAGGAAGAAGAGAAAGAAGCTCAAAAAGATGAAAAAAGTTAAGGTAAATGACTAAGTTACCGATTCGCCACTCCCAGCCTCTGGATACGATACGATTCGTACCGGATACGAAATTCGGATTCGGTACGATTCAGATTCGGACAGGGTACGAAAATTGGACTGTGGATTCGCCTTGGATTCAAAACGCCACTGTGGATTCGTCCAGGATACGCCCAGAAGAATCCAACGCGAATCTGAAGCGAATCCAAACGTCAAAACACCCAAAAAACCCATATATTTGCATAGCTTGGGTTAGTTTTTTTTCTGATTGTCCTTGCATATATTTTTTTTTCAATGTAGGTACAGGTATCCGTGTAGTTTATAATTCAACTAGCTCTAATTCAATGGACCTAAGGATGGAAAGGAATTCTAAATTTGATCAAGCATCAACTCTTTGGCAACATGTCACAATGATTAAGCTGCAAAAAGGGATAAAAAACCACCCTTGAATCTGCACTTTATTATGCCTCACTGGCAAAACAAAACCTCACTGATTACATTTAGTGTCTCACTGACATAGCCTCACTGGCAAGAATCAAACCTTCACTAGGTACAATTTGTGTTTCACTGACATGACATTTGTCTCACTGACATGAATGAGTACATCTCAGATTTGGATGAAAAGGAAATACACAGAGGGTCTCTCTGTTTCTATACAAATCACTATCCTTCTGCAATTCAATGTCTATTCAAATGCATATCCACAGTCAACTCTGTCAACACAAGAACACCCTAATACATCCAATGACATCATAAGAACTTCTGATTACAAAAGCATCATATACTACATGAAAACACTTTAGTTCACAGCATATTCTCATCTATACTGAACACCTCCCTCTTTGTATAGAAAATCTTACCATTCTGCCATTACACTCTGTTATACATGAAGAGTCCCTAACTTTGTTTAAGCCCTTCAGTACACAAGATCTAATGCTGCAGGTGTCTTCAATTTGAGCACCTTGCTGGAGGTATCTTTGGACTTGTAGTCAATGCCATAACAAGTAGAAAAGCTTGTATAGTCTGGTGAAAACTTACTTGTGTGCAATGACCAGACAAGGAATTAGAATTTGTCTAGGGCCAAACAAACATGGATTGCCTAAGGAGTAATTTCCCTCTTATATCAAAGAGTAAGAAGCAAATAGTGCAATCGGGAAAGCAAAATAAGAATCCCATCCTTTAGCCAAGAAAGGATTGTGCAAGCCACCTACAAGGTCATCTTCCACTTCTCCAATAGTGGCTGCCACACATTCTTTCATTCTAGCATCATCTTCCCAAAAACACTTGACATTTTTATGTTTGAACTTTAATTTATAATTTTATATCATGACATTCGAGTATCACTAATATTTTAATATTTGACTATGAAAGTGGTGATGTATTTTTGCTATGTTATTAGACTATTAATATGGTGGTGTATTCTGAACTTCATTACTGCTGCAAATATGTATATATTTCTGATTTTTATATGTTTTTTGTATTGCCGTACCCAACCCCAAAAAAAAATTTTTGCCGAATCCCGTACTGGATTCTTGTACCCGTACCCGAATCCAAAAACGAATCGGTAACTTAGTTTTACTAAAGAAAAAGAAGCAAATAAAACACTTAGTCTGCTACAAACAAAAACCACAAATGGATTAAATGAGGGAGAAAACTCGGAGGATATTCAGAAGTAAATTCTTTGAAAGTTCAAGATATATGTCAATCAGAATCCAAAATTGGCAAACCAGAGTGTGGAGATCACAGGCATAGAGGAGCAGAACTAACAAAGAACTCCTCACTAAAGATGGAGAAGTAGAGGGGTAAAGGAAGATAAATATATTGCTAAGATCTGGGAAGGGAATCCCACCTCTCCCCAAGAGCAATGAAGATAACATCATGAAATGTTAGGCCTCAATGCCCCTAACAAAAGACATTTGGCAAAGCGTTATATATATATTCACAGGCATAGAGGAGCAGAACTAACAGAGAACTCCTCACTAAAGATGGAGAAGTAGATGGGTAAAGGAAGATAAATATATTGCTAAGATCTAGGAAGGGAATCCCACCTCCCCAAGAGCAATGAAGATAACATCATGAAATGTTAGAGGCCTCAATGCCCCTAACAAAAGACATTGGCAAAGCGTTATATATATATATATATATATAGATCAGATACGAACGTATCCCTGGTACAAGAAACAAAATTTAACAACAAAGTAAACATTATGACTCATAAATGGAAAAATTGGAAAGGTTACTTTATAGAATCAGTTCGTGCATCTGGAGGCTTGGCTATCCTATGGAGACCCTCAACAACCAATGTGGAAATAGTAAGTAAATCAAGATCAATACTGGAAAATATGCAAAGTTAACTTTCTATTTACTAGTTTTTCATTTTTTCTTAATAAATGTGTATGGTCCTATTGTGCATACCCCAAAAAAAAAAATTGGGAAGACTTAAACAAAATTAATCTGCTCTAAACCCCATGAATTTGTGATTTCGGTGGATTTAACACCATTCTGAATGATGAGAGCAAAGGGGCGGGGGCAGGGGAGAGTAGGGGTGAAATAAAATCAATCCTGAATAGACTTCAAAGAATTTATATCCAAAAGCAAACATTGAAGACTTGATTCCAAAAAATGGACAATATACTTGAACGAATTAACAGTTAGGCCATTTTACTAGTCTCAAGGTCTGATCACTTTCCAATCCAACTTCTCCTTAGAAAAGGGCAAAAATCAGAGACAAGTTCCTTCAATTTTGAAAATATGTGGTTTAGAGACTCGGAATTCCTAAATAATATAGAAAAATGGTAGGTTAAAGGTCATTGTCAGAAAGGAACAAGAATGTTTACTCTCTCTAAAAAACTGTAGTTCAAAATCATCTTTGAAGAAAAAACAATTATAGAAGAAAAATTAGAATGCCTCAACAATGAAATTATACACAAAGACATGGATCAAGAAAGTTGCAAAACCAAAAAAGAGCTGATGAATCGATATGCAAAAATTTTGACAAGGGAAGAAATCTTCTAGAGACAAAAATCAAGAGAAATATGGTTAGAGAATGGAGACAGAAATACCCACAATTTTCATAACTCAATGAAAACTCGTTGAATCCAAAACAGAATTTTTAGCAATGAAGAGAATCAATGAAGAGGCAATAAGTTACTTTCAAAAACTCAATAATTTTGAAGGATCAAATTGAACAATCAAATAAAAAATTTGGAGCATATTCCAAAACTAACTTCTTAATAACTTCTTAATGAAACCCTTCACTGAAGAAGAAATCAATATAGCAGCGACTCAACTTCATCCAAATAAAGTTCCAACCCTGATGGTTTTCAAGCTGGTTTTTTCATAAATGCTGGAACATTGTTTGAAAAGTTATCTGATTAGCTGCAAAAGAATTAAGAAAAAAAGTTAACTCTTTTGAAGGACTTAAACAATACCTTTATTGCTCTTGTACCAAAAATGGAGGTGACAACTACCTTTGAAGGCTAACACAATTTCTTTGTGTAAAACTGTCTACAAGATTATTTCAAAGGCTGTGGCAAACAAAGCAATTTTGTGCCAGGAAGATCCATACTAGATGGACGTATAATTGCTCAAGAAGCAATTCAATCAATAACTTCCACTCATAGAAGTAGCATGATTTTTAAACTTGGCATTAAGAATGCTTATGACAGAGTGGATTCGAGATTTCCTTAAAACCAATGGAAAATTTTGGCTTATTTAAATAATGGTTGGATTGGATTTTTAGCTTCATTGCCAGCCCAAGATACTCAATTCTAGTAAATGGAAGTCACAAGGCTTTTTAAGGTCTAGAGGACTTCAGTAGGGAGATCCAGTTTCCCCCTTTTAATTCATCATTATGGTGGATGCATTAGGAAGATCTATATAAGCAGAATTCAATGGAGGTGAATGGGAAGGAATCTCTATAACGAAGGAAGTTAATAGAGGTGCAAGTTTATCACAAATTTTCAGAATCTCAAATGTTTCTTGAGATGGCTCAACAAAAAATGATAATTTTGGTTTGCCAGTAGGGATTAGAAATTTTTTACTTATTTCAAATTGTATCTTCAGTTTCTCAGAGGAAAGTTGTAATGGAAGTTCTCTATGCAACAGGGTCATCTTCTCAAATCCCCATTTACTAGGAACAAAGGCTGGCTTCAACAAAGATATATTTACCTCATGGGGTTCCAGAAAACAGTCAGAGTCCACACTTCCTGACTGTCCAGTCCCTGAAACTGAGGCAAAATTAATAGGATCCGATAAGATACCAACATTTTCATCTTCCAATGCTTGTGGTTTTGAACAGATGCTTGAGATGTCAAGTATTCTCAAGTCAAAACAATCCTTTTCTACAATTGAATTTAGAGCTTTGAAATCAGCATCTGAGACTTCTCTGGTTTCTCTGACAGAGTCATTCAATTTTTTTTTGCCACTCTTATTAGAAAGGGACTTTTTCTTAGGAAGAGTTTTCCGCTCTTTCTCTTCAGGAGTTTCAACTAATGCACTTCCTTGCCCACAATTACTACTCACTGGATCACTTGGAGAAAAGATCTTTACAGGCGTAGATGATGTTTGGGCTTCCTCCTGCAAGAAACAAGCACACCATTCAGCCTAATTACCCAATTTCATGTCAAGACTGAATAAACTGAACACAGAGAACAAAGCAAACATAACTGCAACATTTTGTCAACTTTTAACTTGTATACAAGTTTCATAAAAAGAAGATATTGAATGATCATAAATCTTCTCTAAAGTTGACATCGTTGTGCTTTTATTAAAAAATCTTGTAACCCATATTCTGCATAAATAAATAAATAAATAAAAGATGTTCATTTCAAAATCGAATTTCTCATATGAGAAGAGATGACTTTTAAACTCTTTTAAGCCAAATTGATCTGTGAGTGAGACCTATCAAAATGACTCTTTGTCAGATTGTTCCTATGGATGCACCATTTTGAAAACCTATCTCTCCCATCCTATCAATAGCATAGGAAAAAATCAGTCCGTGCATCTGGAGGCTTGGCCATCCTATGGACACCCTCAACAACCAATGTGGAAATAGTAAGTAAATCAAGATCAATACACACACACACACATACATACATACATAAAACTTAACAACAATGTAAACATTATGACTCATAATGGAAAAATGGAAAGGTTATTTTATAGAATCAGATCGTGCATCTGGAGGCTTGGGCTATCCTATGGAGACCCTCAACAACCAATGTGGAAATAGTAAGTAAATCAAGATCAATACTTGAAATTATGCAAAGTTAACTTTCTATTTACTAATTTTT
Source organism: Sequoia sempervirens (assembly GCA_007258455.2). Taxonomy (NCBI): domain Eukaryota; kingdom Viridiplantae; phylum Streptophyta; class Pinopsida; order Cupressales; family Cupressaceae; genus Sequoia; species Sequoia sempervirens. The sequence goes on from VDFB02058242.1 coordinate 457,655,187, forward strand.
CATTTTTTCTTAATAAATGTGTATAGTCCTATTGTGCATACACCAATAAAAAAAATGGGAAGACTTAAACAAAATTAATCTGCTCTAAACCCCATGAATTTGTGATTTTCGGTGGATTTAACACCATTCTGAATGATGAGAGCCAAGGGGCGGGGGCAGAGGAGAGGGGGGGTGAAATAAAATCAATCCTGAATAGACTTCAAAGAATTTATATCCAAAAGCAAACATTGAAGACTTGATTCTAAAAAATGGACAATATACTTGAACAAATTAACAGTTAGGCTTCAGTATCATAGCAGAGAGGCTGGATAGACTTCTATGTAGTGGTGATTGGGCCTTACAACCATTTTTATATCAATGTAGCATTTTATCAGTCTCAAGGTCTGATCACTTTCCAATCCAACTTCTCCTTAGAAAAGGGCAAAAATCAGAGAGAAGTTCCTTCAGTTTTGAAAATATGTGGTTTAGAGACTCGGAATTCCTAAATAATATAGAAAATGGGTAGGTTGAAGGTCATTGTCAGAAAGGAACAAGTATGTTTACTCTCTCGAAAAAACTGCAGTTCAAAAACATCTTTGAAGAAAAAAAAATTATAGAAGAAAAATTAGAATGCCTCAACAATGAAATTATACACAAAGACATGGATCAAGAAAGTTACAAAAACAAAAAAGAGCTGATGAATCAATATGCAAAAATTTTGACAAAGGAAGAAATCTTCTAGAGACAAAAATCAAGAGAAATATGGTTAGAGAAATACCCAAAATTTTCCTAACTCAATGAAAGCTCGTTGAATCCAAAACAGAATTTTTAGCATAAAATTTGATTCAAGGGAACAAATTGTGGATGGTAAGAGAATGAATGAAGAGGCAGTAAGTTACTTTCGAAAACTCCTTAATAATTTTGAAGGATCAAATTTGAACAATCAAATGAAAAATTTGGAGCATATTCCAGAACTAATTAGCAAGGATCAAAATAACTTCTTAGTGAAATCCTTCACTGAAGAAGAAATCAATAAAGCAGCGACTCAACTTCATCAAAATAAAGTTCCAACTGTTAGTTTTAGGATCAGAAATTAAATAAGCAGATATAAAATAATTTTAGACAATTTGACACAGCATATACCCTGGCAAAACCCTCCAACTGGAGGGAGAAAAACCCAACAACAATATATCACTTATATATTGAATAATAACCAGCAATTTGCTTTACAATAAGGCCAATCACAAGGCCAAATATCAACACCTCACTTGATGCAATACAAGATAATATTGATCTCCTTGTAGATGATAATCTCGATCTCCTTGTAGATGATAATCTCTACCTTCTTGAAGACTTCGATCTGCTAAAGGTAATGCTCGATCTCTTACTAAAGTGGGAACTTGAACAAGTATGAATGAAACAATGAAATGAGGAGAGTGAACACCTATATATACAATGTGAATGTGACTTCTCCCAAGAGATGCGTTTCTTCTTCAAGAGGTCGGCCACCAATGAAAGAATATGACCTACATGAAGAGTGGTGAATATCAAGGAGAGGTCGGCTATAATAACAAATATTGTTTAGCATTTAAGTGAAGCGCCTCTTCACTAAAAGGTGTCTCCAATAAATAAATAGCCGTTAGGCTATATTTAATTTATTGCTTCATGAAATTGTGGCTGGAAGTAGAGACCCACGGCTGAACATCAACGCCAACCCTGATGGTTTTCCAGCTGGTTTTTTCATAAATGCTGGAACATTGTTCAAAAACTTATCTGATTAGCTGAAAATGAATTAAGAAAAAAAGGCACTCTTTTCAAGGACTTAAACAATACCTTTATTGCTCTTGTACCAAAAATGGAGGTGACAACTACCTTTGAAGGCTAACACAATTTCTTTGTGTAAAACTGTCTATGAGATTATTTCAAAGGCTGTGGCAAACAAAGCAATTTGTGCCAGGAAGATCCATAGTAGATGGAATTATAATTGCTCAAGAAGCAATTCAATCAATAAATTCCACTCATAGAAGTAGCATGATTTTTAAACTTGACATTAAGAATGCTTATGACAAAGTGGACTCGAGATTTCGTTAAAATCAATGGAAAATTTTGGCTTATTTAAATAACGGTTGGATTGGACTTTTAGCTTCATTTCCAGCCCAAGATACTCAACTCTAGTAAATTGAAGTCACAAGGTTTTTTAAAGGCTTCTAGAGGACTTCAGTAGGGAGATCCAGTTTCCCCCTTTTCATTCATCATTATGGTGGATGCATTAGGAAGATTTATATGAGCAGAATTTAATAGAGGTGAATGGGAAGGAATCTCTACAACAAAGGAAGTTAATCCTCTTACTCATCAACAATTTGCAAATGACACATTGCTTTTGGGATCAACCAGGAAAAGAGAAGCAAAAACAATAAAGAAAACTTTGAATTGCTACATAAGAGCTTCAAATCAAGAGGTTAACAAGTCAAAATTAGAAATCTTCTTCTATACTGATGTAAAGCTGCAGGAGGAAATAATGAGCATCCTCGGTTTTAAACTAAGAAATCTACCAAGCAAATATCTTGGCATTCCTCTTTTTGGAGATTACTGCTCTACAAAGTTGTGGGATCCCTTAACAGAAATATGTGTGAAAAAGATGGTCTCATGGAAAGGTAGATGGTTCTCTTGGGCTAGAAGGATACTTATGTTAAAAGAAATAATATCAACCATTCCAATATATCTAATGTCTTGCCTTCAAATCCCTTCCAAAACTTTTTTGGCAAGGTACACTGATGGAAAGAAAGATTCCTCTTAGCCTGGGAAACTATCTGCCAACCAAAAATTGTTGGGGGAGTGAGCCATGGAAATCAAAATATTCAAAACAAAGCCTTAAGGGAAAAAGTGGTTAGGAAAAAATTTCAAAACCTAATCTCAAATGATTAAAAATTTTACAAAATAAATACATGGATACCCAAAATCCAACAAGAACTCTACCTGTTTCAAATCCCCCAAAAGGCTCAACTTCAATCAAATCCAACAAGAATTCTAGCTGTTTCAAATCCCCCAAAGGGCTGAAACATATGGAATTTCCTACTTTCAAGCAGTTCAATCATTCCCAATAACCTAATGTGGGAAATTAGTAACACTAGGAGTGCCAACTTCTGGGAAGACTCATGGAATGGCTTTAAGCCAATTGACTCTGTAATGAACTGGACCAAATTTTTTCAATTTTTTCACTAATAGTTATAATGCAACACGCACCCTTTAAGGTTAGATTCAAAACCAAAACGATGCAGAAATAACTCTAACCAAGAATGTGTCCAAGATGGACGAACATATGGTCAGAGGATTTGGTACAATGCAAAACTAGAAATGAACTCTAACCAAGAATGCGTCTAGGATAGACAAGCATATGGTCAGAGGATCTTGTGCATGCTGAGCTGAAGTAACTCTAACCAAGAATGCGCCGAGAGATGGCGAGCATACGGTCAGAGGGTCCCTAAGGCTACTAACTGAAATTTAAATAGGCAGCAAGCCAGCCTCTTCCACTTATTCAGTGGGAAATACAATAAGAAAGTGAAAGAGATAAATGAGAATGCTGACAATACTACTGATCAGCTTACAATTTGATAGAATGTCTGCCAAAAGCCTAAAATTAGAAGTTCTCCAATGCTGCAATAATGAATATGATCACCTCAAAGCTTAATAAGACTTTCCAGTCACAAACCCCTCACAAAAATGCATTTATGTAAGTCTGATATGACAGACCAGCAACTAAAATGCAATAATCAGCAACCTAGTAATTCACTAAAATGCATATATCTCACTCAAAACTCACTCTATTGACACAAAATCAAATGCATAATAGTCTACTAATGATGGCGCCCAAGATGGAACACTGAAACCACTCCAAAAGACCCTTATTTATTTTGCACGAATTTCAAGACAAGCTCAGCAATGAAAATCCCTCTAGAAAGGGCGATTTGACGAGATAAAATCATACACTCAACAATAAAATCTGAAACTCACCAAAGAGGGGCGCCCTAGGATGAGAAAGACAAGGGTAAAGTACCCAGAACCAAACAAAAATCACACAATGACTTCTAAGCTAAAACTACTTTCAGCCATGCTAAAATCAGCAACTATAAAACTGACCAATCTCTGAAATCTTCAACCTTGATGCTCTGTCTGCAAATCTGGATGAGAAGCAGTCTCTGAAGTCTTAGCTAGGTGCTATCTTTCAAGCATGAAACCAAGAGAAATGGCTAGGAGGTATGCATTCCTGGAAGCAACTCTGAAAACTTTTCAACAGCATAACAGTATGATAGAAAATTAAGATATCAACTGAAGAATAGAAGCCTCATTATAAAGACATTGAGAAGAGCCTCCAGAACCTTCCAGAAGATGCGCCCACTCCAAGAGAATCTAGGTTTTTTGACTTGACTTTTTCATACAACCTTCAATCTGGCGTCCCTCTTCAAGAGATATAAAATTTGATAATAAAATAAACTCTCTTCCCAAAGTTGGCGTCCCCTTCATAAAAAGTATTTTTGAACTTTTGAAATATTTTAATTTCCTCCTGATGAGGCGTCCACCCTTCAAGACCCCTCTTTTTAAAACAACTTATTTTAGGCCAAGGGGTTAATGTTAAAAAACATTATTTTAATTAAAATAACTTATCTCCCCAAAAATGCATCGAAAGGCCAAAAATCAATAATATCAACTGAATTGCCTGAAGAGGAAAGCCTATTGAACTGATGCCAACTGGACTGCTGCCAAATTTAGAATTTACTAAAAATAGTAAATTCAAAAAGTTGCTCGGATCCAAGTGCATGCGATACCATTGCAAAGCTTTCTGAAAACCCAAAAAGAATCTGCAATCCAAAATCCCAAACTCCAAGATGTAGCCATCATAACTTACTAAAAGTAGTAAGTCTAGAAAGGTTGCCCGACGCAGTTGCATGTTATATCTCTACGAAGCTCTCTGAAAACCCAGAAGGAATCCAGAATCCAAACACCCAAACTTCAACATGCAAACCCCCAAATCTTCAAAAGAAACCACCAAGCAGTTGGAAACCCTAATTCTGCCTCTGACTCGCCAACAACACACCGGGGATAGGCTATCAATCACTGGAAAGAGTAGTGCTAAAAATGGGGACATTACAGACTCTCTTAGGGATTTTAGTTCAACAAAATAATTTCTTTCAAATGCATGGGGGACAAAAGTAGTTGATTATATAATCCCTGTTGACAAACATGGGATCATCTTTTAGGAATTGAAAGCTTTGAGTGGAATGGATCTCCTAAAGAATCATGAGTCAAGACTACAAGATATTCTTAAGTGTTGCCCACATTTTAGGTCCGGAAAATTTTAAACTTTCCCTTGATATTCAGCCCCATTGAAGCAGAATGTTGGTGTTGGGAATAACAGTGAATTTAACTTCATTCTTGTTGAAAATAAATGGAGACAACAACATATTTACAGATTAATGGTCAACACATTGCATCTAAATTCAGATTCAAACTAGGTTAGCAGCAAATGGTGTACAAAATTGTGGCCCTGAGCAAGATTAGAAGCTAGTTATGAAAACATGTATGGTGAAACAACTTCTGTGAAGGAACCCAAGAACATATTACTAGCTATGTGCATTTCATTAGCACCCTTTTGAATTTGGAGTTCCCCTTTGAGATTATGATAAAGATAGTGTTGTGACCTAATCACACATCGCCCCATTGCAAATGGGGACCCCCCTTTTGTCTTGTCTGGTGTCTTAGTGTTAGAGTTGGTTCTAGCGTTAGCTTCAATTTCTCTAAGTCTCTTTCGAGGCAGAGGTGGGTCAGCAAGTCCGAGGTCTGGGTTTGAGTCGAAATTTGTCAAGCTTTGGGATAGCTAAGTAAGCCAGGTTAGTGCTCGAAGGGTCAAATGAAGTTTCTGATGCCACAGGAGTGTTCAGAAGGGCTATTGGAGTAAAAATGACTATTCTCTGGGCAATTTCGGACAACCTACTTTTTGTGCTTTTTTACTTTTTTGCTTTTTCGAAAGTTTCAATTTTGGCATTTTGGGACCAATCGGGGACTTACTAAATTTAGAAATTTTGCTTTTTGCTTTTATTCTATTTTTAGAAAGTGTCAAGGATAGGGTTTCGAAAGTGTCAAGGCAGGAGAATGCTAAGTTGAAAACCTATAAAGTCCGCCCCAAACAAGAAGAAATCTTCCTCAAGCCATGAAGTTCACCCATGATGAAAATTCAGTTGAATTCTTGAAAAATCCAGTTAAAAAAGGAAATCCAGTTGAGAGGAAAATCCACTTGAAATAAAATCCATCAAAGAGGAAATCCACTGAAGGTCACATGAAATCCAGTTGAAGTTCGCCCACCTCCAATAGTAAAAAAATCCAGTTTAATGAAGTAAAAATTCTGGTTGGGCAAATATGTCTAAGTCAAGAGAAATCCAATTCGAAGTGGACGAAATTCTTTAAGGCAAATGAGTAAAATCCAATTGAAACCTCAAGAAATCCATGTTGAAGTTCTCAAGAAATCCAAAGATACCCCTGAGGTAAGAAATTCATTTGAAATCATAGGAAATCTAGTTGGGGGGTATATTTCCCAGGTGGAGGCCCATAAAATTGCCTAAGGCATGAAGTTTACTTGGGAGAGGGATAAAGAATCCAGTTCAAAATCAAAAAAATCCACATAAGGGTCGACTTTCCTAAGTTCATATCTCTAGCAAGTTAAAGCAAAGTTAACTCAAATTTTTCTTTGGGAAACTTCACAAGCAAGCCAAAGGAAGAGAAAAACAAGGAATGCGCCCAAGAAGAAATTAGAAAGAGGGAGCTTGAGGATAGCCTTTCTTCCTCTTTTTCTAAATAGAGCATCCAATCATGAGATAGGCTGAATTCCTTAAATAAGGAAGGAGTTTGCTTATAAAGTGAAGCGCTTGAAGTCTCCTTTTCATTCAGCACAAGTCTAAAATTCTTCTCAAGAAGCTGCAGCACAGCCATGAGAACTTACAAGCAAGTTCATAGGCACCTCTCTTAATTTTGCAACTTGATCAAGTCATAGAATATTCATGAGTTGCAAAGTTAATCAATCCGAGTTTACAAGCAGAAAAAGTGAAATACATTCACAAATTACAGGTTTTAGTCAGGAAAGTCAGGCTTCTACAGGTTCACAAGCTGCGAATTTGGAGAGTATTGAAAGAAGAAATAAGGATTTAAATCTTAAATTTGCAGACCTGCAGATAAATTCCAACTTCAGACCTGCAAATTCCAGTCAAAAAAATAAATTTCTTTGAATATTCTTGAAGGGACAAGGGTTGGCAATGAGAATTTATTTTTTTCTGTTTGCATTTATTGCAGGCTAAATCCTGATTTTTCAGTTTCTAATCAATCCTTGCAGTCAAGTTGAAGTTCTGGAATTCTAATCAGTTTATTTCACCATTAATGCACTCACCTAGCCTTAGGGTTTTAAGCATAACACCTTCTTTATAATTTATGCATGCTTTCTAATTTCTAGCTTCATACAGGTGCCATGTCTACATCAAAGAATGTGGGAGGAGTTAGGAAGAATCAAGTCAAGGAGTTACTAAAAGGGTTTTATCCAGAATCCCAGCTATCATCTAAGTGGGAAGACACTTTTGCTCAATGCATTGAAGCCTTGGATGTAATAGGAGTGCAATTGGATACCTTACCGAGCATATCAATGGAGGAACTCAATTTAGTAATGGCAAGGTTCATTGCATTCGCAGCCAGAGAACAAGCCAAGGGGAATTGCGTTTTGGAATCTAGCTTGCTTGATTAGCTTACAAGGTATCAATGTCTTCCATGCTCCAAGTGGCTCTTCTTCCTTGTGCCATGTGTCACAGAAGTTAGTTATGCTTTTCTAAGTGAACTCTTAGTTATGGTTTCTGCGGATAATCTTGGCTATTGATCTCAGATCAATCTAGATCGTTGCTTTGTAATTGGGGTGCCTATATAAACCCTTCTCATTTCATTTGTTCGGAGAGACTTGTGAAATTGTTGCTAGAGCGCTATCAAAATAATAATTAGACTCATTGATGAGCATTTGTTAGTTTGAAAGTCAGCATGGTTTCATATTTCCTCAATAGAATAGATTTGTTTTCCACAATTTTAAGTGAATGAAGGATTGATAGTGTTGGTAATGGTGAAGTTTGTTCATACCTTTTTTAAATTGAATGATTTTCAATTTGATGTGCAAGGCTAGTCTGAACTTTCAAATTGCTAAACTTGAACTCTATTACTTATGTTCATTGTTCAAATTGAAGATGGCCTTGAGTAATAGGATATCATTTGTGAATCCTTTTGAAAATTGCACCATCTTTGTCTAATTGTTGTACTTGGCAAAACAAAGATAGGTTTTTAATTTCGCCGTCCAACACTTATCCCTTGAGTTCCTAGGAATAGTTTAGAATTAGCCTAGCCTTTAAAGCCCTTATCCTTTTTTATTTTATTTTCAAAGTTAACAGTAGTAAGATCTCAGCACTCATAGACAATAGTATCCGTATTCCAAAGTGTTGAAAAGTTGTTGCTAAAGTCTTAAAGGAAGAAGGATTGAACCAATAAATTGAGCGTAAGTCCCCCTTGCAATACCAGCAAAACATAGCAAACCAACAGAGACTATCCTATATGCACAAGGAACCTTGGAGTCTACTTTGTGATCATTTAGCTTAGCACATTGGAAACTTTATTCAAGAGAGAGTAGGATATTTCATTGAGTATTTTATTCTAATGTTGGTTGAGGTCACAAAATCCACATCAACAGATAGTCTGAGTCTTATAATCCTTATTTTGGATGGTGATTTACAGGCATTGTTGGGATTGTTGTTGCAATGAATGATGCGATACTGATTTACTGATGGCACCAAAAAACGAACAAGAATGTGCAATTATACTTGTGATAGTATTGATAACCATCTCTTGAGAGATGGCATTTTTGTTATGTACATCGTGTAAAATTGAGTAACCTTAGAGGATTGGGCATCAGGAAAGTTCCAACTATGTTAGCAACAATGGAACTTGGTATGGATATTGATCGAAGAGAAGCGTGAGTCAAATGACCATCTGAAGTGTGTTTGTGATCAGAAGTCTTGTACATGAAACTCTAGAAGACATCATTGAATCTTTTTTCACTAAACTGGTTTCTCTCGGCTGATTTTAGAGAAGGTTACTTTTAGGGAATTCATCATAACAAATATATTGAAGCTTACAGCTTATTTATCCCATTGGAAATCTCAAAGAGTTATTTAAAAGTTAAATTGGTTATCTACAATTTGCATACATTACAAGGACCATGCTTTTCTGAATTCCAATGCGACCATCGAATACAATGAAATGTATAAAGGGTTATATCATTAACAGTGTTTCTTAGAGGAGCATTGTAAGTTTCTACGATAAGGATTATACAAATGTTGGCATTCAAAAGGAAATGAGCAGTTTGGAAGGTAAATCCCAAGACAAGTTTATATCACATATATGTTTTAAATAGAATGCGTCTTCCGAAAGATAAACATTAGCTGTATCAAGACTTTGAGTTGTTCGTGTAACCTATGTCAGGCCCGAAGCGCTGACTAAAACCATACGGGTAAAGCAAGTTTTGGCATTCTATATAGTTTTATAACTAATAGTGAGTCTGAAATGACTATTGCATCTACTGAAGGACCCAACAAAATATTCATCTCATGTGAAGGGTTGATAAAACGTCCAAATACAATGCAAAGAAAACATAAGCTAGCATTTTAAAAGAGCATTATTTTCTAAACAAATTTTGAAAACTTATACATCGCCGACAACCTGGCGCTTGACCGCAAAGAAGAATGATGCAATATAATCAATCAACACCCTAAAGTTTTATGCACAGCCTTTGCATGGCAGAAATTTTATGTATCAAAGCCGCGGACTCTGTAAGCATAAATGGATCAAAGTAAGCCGCCAAACAAAACACAATTATTTTGGGAGATCCTCATCACAAAGATGGGAAGCAGCTCATCTTATCTTCGTGAGTTTATTGGAAATTGTGAATTCACATATTTCCCAACACAGATTCCACAGCTAACTGTCTAGATTGCCCGATATGAGGTGATTGCTTGCTCATCTAAATACACATAGTAGGGTCGCAAGGGAGAGATACAAGCAGCCAAGGAGGGACGTGAACCGTCAGGCAGAATGTCTCAAAGAGAGGTTGTTCCATCTAGTGTGTTAATTTCTAATCAAGCGCTAAAAAGGGACATGTGGAAAGGGCTCCAGAAACTTTTAAACAAATGCAGATATCAAGTATAAGTTGGTGAAGTTCAATGAGGTCCAAGAATTCAATAAGCATAGGGTTAATCTTGCGGCCGCCAGGCCTCAAAATGATTCAAGACCACTATGAAACTATGTTGATAGTAGCATTTCGTATATTTATTCCTACACATTCTTCAAATTGGAGATCCTCAGCAGTTTTGTATCATCAAAAATAAATGAAAAGCTCCCAGAAAGCATAGGGGAGGTCTAATTCCCATTCGCTATCAAAGGGTGATCACAAGGAGGTCGTTGGTGTTAATAATGGACGAATGTTTCCAGAAAAGGTTGTTAGAATTCGGAAATAGAATACTTTAGCAAAATAATTTGTCCAAAGGAAACTTTGAAATGACTATTTGAAGATACTCGCGGATATTAGTTTTTGTCCTTGGTTGGTAGAAAGAGATTCAAGCTACTTGACCAACGATTTAAATGAAAATCCAAAAACATTTGGGTTGTAGGGGTCATGAAGATGAATAAGTTTCATGTGTTGACTTGTAACAACCTTGATGTATAGTACTTAAGATTTCTCAATTGCATATGATTTGTTGTGAATAATATTCTCTTGATACCACAATAACAAATGACACGGGTGACCAAGCCATGGATTACCCTCTGGGTAACCTTCTGTAGGAGTTCACGCAGTACTTACACTTGTATAGCCCAACATTATTATGGAGATGCAACATTAAAGGGGGTGAGTAGTAGTTATATGGCAAGTGGTGTGACCGATATCTCCCAGCTGTCATTTCAGATTAAGGCATTCCAATCTTTATTTCCTACAAAAATGGGAGAATTTTATCTTCCGAGAAGTGGTTACGCAGCTAGGGGAGTTTATTTTACTTTATCCTTGTAAAATCTCAATTTAGGAAAATTCAGTTCCAAAAGAGGCAGTTACATAAAACTAAAAAAGCTCACTGAAAAAGCTTCAAATATGTAACCTGGAAGTGAGGGAAGGGATCTTTTTGTTGTTCAATTGAGAGCCTCTATGAGGGTTGTGGGGTGTAGTGATTAGATCTTTGGTCTGATTTTCAGTCTATTCGGGAGATTGGGATGAAGAATAATAAAGTTTTGCATTTCTAATTATTTGTTGTAGGTGTTTGTTGTCTATGTGCAGCGAATTGTAAATGAAATATAAATGTTTGCAAATGAGTCTGTGAACTTTGACAAGCATTTGAATGTTCCTTTCCTATGAGAGTGTGCCATTCTTTGATGTTTTGTTTATTTATTATTATGAAGCAAGCTGGTAAAATAATTTGATATTATTTACATGAGCGAATGCTCAATAAATAGATTACAAAGATTACAAAAATGTAAAGTTTCTAAAAAGAAATTAAACTAGAATTGAAGATACGTTCTCATCTACAAAATTACAATATAATACATCATTGAGCATTAATTAATTAAATACTAAATATTATTTTAATACCCTCCCTTAATGCTCAATCTGTCAACTACACAAAGATGCCCCCTGAATTTTACAAACTTATCTGGACTAAGGGACTTGGTGAGAATATTTGTTGTTTGCTCCTCTGTCGGAACATACAGCAACTGAACTGATCCGTCTTCAACAAGCTTTTGAATGAAGTGATAATGAGTTTCAACATGCTTGGTTCTTTCATGCAAGACTGGATTTTTGGCAAGTTTGAGAACTCCCTGATTATCACAGAACAAGGGAGTTGGACTTGATTGAGATATTTGCATATCCGCAAGCATCCAACGAAGCCAAACTGCCTCACAAGCTGCCTTAAGTGCTCCTCGATACTCTACTTTTGTCAAGGAAAGAGCCACTACCTACTACTTTTTACAAGTCCAAGTGACTACACCATATCCCAAACTGAAAACATACCCAAATGTTGATTTTCTGTCATCAACCAAACCTACCCAATCTGAGTGTGTGTAACCAATGAGTCTAGGATCGTGACCACTAGTGTAAAGAAGTCCATAATCAGAAGTGCCCTTCACATAATGCAGCACACGCTTCGCTACTACCCAATGATCAGCCTTGGGGGTTGTCATGAAGCGCGAAATGTAGCTCACTGCAAAACTGAGGTCAAGTCTGGTGGAAGTGAGATAGATGAGGCTGTCCACTAGTTGCCTGAACAAGGATTCATCCACTATAGGTGAATCTAATTTAGCTAACAACTTCAGCCCTTTTTCCATAGGTGTGGAGGCAGGTTTGCAATCCTGCATTCGAAACTTATCCAATAGACTTCGAGCATATTTGGACTGAGAAATGAAGATACTACTCTTTGTCTGCCAAACCTCAACACCTAAACAATAATGCAGAAGTCCTAAATTTGTCATGTCAAATGAGCTGCACAAATCCTGTTTGATCTCATCGATCAAATGTGCTGAGCTATCAATAATGATCAGGTCATACACATAGACAACAAGAATAAGAATATCACTACCAGTGTGTTTGACATACAAATTAGAGTTAGATGGACAGCTCTGAAAACCATGATCTGTGAGGTACTTGTCGATCTTGATGTAACAAGCCCGAGGAGCCTGTTTCAGGCCATAGAGTGCTTTCACCAGTCTGCACACCTGGTGTTCTTTACCGGCAACCTTGAACCCTAGAGGCTACATCATATAAACTTCTTCCTTCAACTCATCGTTGAGGAAAGCACTCTTAACGTCCATCTGATGGACTTTCCAACCAAACTGAGCTACTAAGGCAAGGACATGCAGAATGGTACTCATCTTGGTTGTAGGAGCAAAAGTCTCCTCGCAATCAATGCCTTCCTTCTGTGAGAACCCTCTAGCAACGAGACGAGCTTTGTACTTGTCAAGGGTTCCGTCAGCTTTGTACTTAACCTTATACACCCATTTGCAACTAATGGGCTTTTTCCTTAGAGGAAGATCAGAAAGGACCCAAGTGTGATTCTTCTTAAGATTATGGTATTCAGCCTCCATAGCCTATTCCCACCCAGGAATTCCTTTAGCCTCTAAATATTTATGAGGCTCATAAACACTGTGAATGTTGGCCATGAGAGCAAAATTAACTGTATGTTGTTGTTTGCTCTTGTTTTTGGATGATCTACCCTCAATGAGCTCATCATCATGAAGATCACCAATAGTCTTAGCCCACCATTTAGGCCGGAGAGTATAAGGGCCAACATCGGATACAACAAGAGAAGTTGAAGTTGGTAGTGGATCTAGAACAGGTTCAACAGGTGGAAGATCAACATCATCCGGAGGAAAGTCGGTTTGAGCACCATCAAAAATAGAATCTTCATCATCCCTCCCATTAGGTGGACCTAACGGAAGATGGACACCCAAATCAGAAGCCTTCAAAGATTGATCCTCAGAATGCTACACAGACAAGGCAAGGTGAAAAGGTCCTCGTTCTTCATCAAAGACAACATCCCGACTAAAGACGAGACGATCAGTGTCTACATCAATCAGTTGGTAAACCTTATGGTTGTCACTGTATCCTGTGAACATAAGCTTTTGACTCTTGGAATGCAACTTGGAGCACTTGGCATCTGGAATCCATACATATGATAAAGAGCTAAAGATTTTTAGATGACTCATCCTAGGTTTGCGACCAGTCCAAGCTTCCTCAGGAGTCCTCCCCTTAACAACATGTGTAGGAGACCAATTAAGAAGATACACAGCAGTATAGACTACTTTTGCCCAATATTTATTAGGAGCACTCTTGTGTTGTAACATGGAGCAGGCCATCTCAGTGATTGTACAATTGCGCCGCTCTACAACACCCTTTTGTTGAGGGGTGTAGGGTGTGGTTAACTAGCGTTTGATGTCGTGTATATCACAAAAGTTGGAGTAATCAATGGAACAAAATTCCCCCCCCATTATCTGACCTAAGAGTAACTATGGAACGGCCAAACTCTTTCTCTACTAAGGCCTTAACTTTTGAAATACAGTATACACATCTAATTTCTATTTAAGAAAGTACACCCACATTTTACGACTAAAATCATCAACAAAAAGAAAGAAATACCTACAACCAGTAACAAAAGGTGTATTCATTGACCCACATACATCAGCGTGAACCAATTGTAGTACCTTGGAGGCTTGCCATGAGTCACCATCCGGGAACAGTGTCTTGTGCTACTTCCCAGCCTAACAAGTGTTGATGTTTAGCAGCGTCAGGCCTCTTACTTCCAACCACGACTTGTATCAAAGCAATAAATTAAATGTAGCCTAAACGGCTATTTAATTCATTGGAGACGTCACTAGTGAAGAGGCGCTTCACTTGGGAGAATAATTAATATTTATTTATTGTTAATTAATTCTTAATGAGGCCGACCTCATCTTATTCGCCACCTTTATTGAGTTACAACATTTCATATGTGGTCGACCTCCTTCCTTGAAAGGGCGCGATCCTCTCTTTATCTTGTATATATATAACATGTTGTTTAGTTGATCGATTATCATATCCATTCATAGTTCAATTTCATATAAGTGCGAGTTTATTCAAGAGCAGATCGAAGTCTTCAAAGAAGGCCGAATTTATCATCAAGGAAGAGCGACATTATTATCAAGAGGTTGCATCAAGTTTGGTGCTGATATTTGGCCTTGTGATTGGTCACATTGTAAAAAGACTTACTGATTATTATTCAATATATAAGTGATATATTGTTGTTGGGTTTTTCTCCCTCAAGTTGGAGGGTTTTCCCAAGGCATATGTTGTGTCAAATTGTGTGAAATTGTTTTAATTCTGCTTATTTAATTTATGATCCTAAAACTAACATGGTATCAAAGCGGGTTTAAGCAAGATCGTGATCAGAATTCTATAAGCAGCGTACTCTTCCTCTCTTGTTCTTATCTTCTTGTGTCTATCCTATCTTTGAAAATGGTGAATGGGCTCCAGGTTGAAGATAGACTTGAAGGTGCTTCCAACTTCACTTCTTGGAAGTTTAGAGTTTTGATTGCATTGGAAGAAAATGAGATTGCTGAGTTCGTGGAGAGCAAAGTTCCCGAGCCTTCTGATGAGAATGAGAAGTCACAATGGAAGAAGAATGGCACAAAGGCCAAGAAGATTTTGGTTGATTCTGTGAAGGATCGCCTTGTGCCTATTATCTCCAAGTTGAAGACAGCGAGAGAGATGTTCAAGACCTTGGAGGGATTCTATGAAAGCAATAATACAAGTAGAGCTCTTGCATTGAGGCAATAGCCTCATCATATCAAGATGGTGAAAGGAGATTTTGTCATCTCCTTCTTCATGAAGATCACCGAGTTAAGAGATCAGCTTTGTGCCATTGGTCATATGGTCAATGACAAGGACTTAGTCATGTTGGCACTAAATGGTCTTCCTCAATCTTGGGAACCATTTATCCAAGGAATCGGTGGAAGATCAAAGCTACTAAGTTTGATCGTCTTAGGGCAGATTGTATTCAAGAGGAATCTAGATTGGCAACAAGAGGTAATGGGCAAAGTTCTAACAATGAAGACATTCATGTACTTTCCGCTCATTCATCAAAGAGGAAAGGAAGAGAAGGGAAGAAAGGAAACTTCAAGAGGAACAGAGATAGAAGATCAGATGGTGCTCCTGAATCTAAGAAGAAGAAGGATCTCTCCCATATACAGTGCTTTAGATGTGACAAGTTTGGTCACTATGCGAAAGATTGTCCAACTAGACCTAAACAGCATGCTTCTATTGTGGATGTGGGTGAGGTCTCTCCTCAGAAGGATTCAAGAGACAATTCAAGTGGATTCCTATTTATTTCTACCCTATCAAGCAATGTTCCAACAGATAGCAACACATGGTTGATTGATAGTGGTGCCTCTCGTCAAAATACTGGATTTAGAGAACATCTTTTCGATTTGGTGAAGAAAGATACAAGCATTCAAGTCATAATTGGAGATGATGCATGTTATTCTGTGAAAGGTGTTGGAGCCTCCTCTCTTAACTTAGATTTTGGCATCTCTCTTCAGTTGAGCAATGTGTTGTTTGTACCAGGCATCAAGAGGAACCTTGTTTCAATTTCAGCCTTGGAGGACAAGGGATATCAAGTTGCATTCTCTAAAGGAAAAGTTCTTGCATGGCTGAAGAACTCTAGCATCAAGACAGCCCAAGTGATTGGTGTCTGGCAAGAGAGTCTCTATAGACTTTCCACTCGTCCAATGCAGGCATTGTTGCATGATTCCACCAATTCATGTGAGCTTTGGCACAGAAGACTTGCTCACCTTCATTTCAGAGCACTCCCATCCATGGAGAAGATGGTCACTGGCCTTCCAAAACTCAGCCAGGGGCATGAAGGTACTTGTCGAGGGTGCGTATTGGGTAAGAATACTAAAGGTCCCTTTCATAGTAGTGAGAGTAGATCCAAATGTATTCTATATCTTGTTGATTCTCATTTGTGTGGTCCAATGTATGTTGCTTCTTTGAGTGGTTTCTTGTATTATGTAATTTTCATTGATGACTACTCTAGAAAGACTTGGATTTATTTCTTAAAGACTAAAGAATCTAAAGAGGTACTTCAGAAATTCAAAGAACTTAAGGCTCAAGTAGAGAACTTGTTCGGGAAGAGGATCAAAGTTTTGAGATCCGACAATGGAGGAGAATACATCTCTGGAGGCTTCCGTAACTTTTGTATCGAGGCAAGGATTAAGAGGGAGTTTTGTGTCCCCTACAATCCACAACAAAACGGTGTTGCAGATAGGAAGAACAAATCCATTGTAGAAGCAGCTAAAGCCATGATCCATGATCAAGACTTGCAAACCTTCCTTTGGGTTGAAGCATCTAGAACGGCAGTGTATGTGCAGAATCAGACCCTCGTCGTATTTTGGAGAACATGACTCCTGAAGAAGCCTTCACAGGTGTGAAGCCTGAAGTTAGTCACTTGAGAATCTTTGGTTGTCCTGTGTATGTTCATGTCCCTAAAGATAAAAGGACTAGGTTGGAACCTTTTGGCAAGAAAGGAATATTTGTGGCCTATAGTGAGTCTTCAAAAGCATACAGGATTTACATTCCAGGCCAGAAACAGATAGAGATCAACAGGGATGTTACATTTGAAGAAGATGTTGCATTCAAGAGATCGAAGGCTCTTACATGGAGATAGATAATGAAGACCACGAGACTCCTAAGGACATGGAAGTTGACCATACTCCTGAGATTCAGAGGGAGTCTACTAAACTAGAAAAAGATGGTGATCCAATTGAGCCGTTGGAACCAACTGATGGGCTGAGAGATACTGTTATTGGTCGAAAGAGACCTCTATGGGCTAGGCAAACAATGCAGGAGGCAGAAAAGTTTGCAGCCCTTAGAGGAACATTCAGAGAAGCAAAAGATGACAAAAGTTTTCAAGCTATGTTGCATTAATGAGTCAAATTATTGAATCTGAGCCTTCCAGTGTTGAGGAAGATTCAAGTCAACAAGTATGGAGAGATGCTATGGCTGAAGAATATCAATCTATCATCAAGAACGATATTTGGGATATAGTACCTAGACTAGAAAGGAAATCTGTTGTATCTTCTAAGTGGCTTTTCAAGATCAAGCATGCCACTGATGGAAGCATTGAGAAGTACAAGGCTAGCTTTGTGGCTAGAGGATTCTCTCAGAAAGAGGGAATAGATTATATAGAAACCTTTGCTCCAGTTGTTGGTTATACATCCATTAGGAACATTATTGCTATTGTAGTAGCTAAAGGATGGAAGCTACATCAGATGGACGTGAAGACAGCATTCCTTAATGGGGTGATTGAAGAAGAGGTATACATTGAGCAACCTGATGGCTTTGAGATTCATGGGAAGGAGTCTCATGTTTGTAGATTGAAGAAGGCTTTGTATGGCCTTAAGCAGGCTCCTCGTGTTTGGTATGAAAGGATTGATCGATACCTGATGAGCTTGGGCTTCTCCAAGAATGATGTTGATTCAAACCTGTCTTTCAAGGTAATTGATGGTGAGGCATTAATCTTGGTTCTTTATGTTGATGATCTATTTCTTACTGGAGAAGAACATCTTATTATCAAATGCAAGGAGTTAGCTTCTGAATTTGAGATGAAGGATCTTGGATACATGCATTACTTCCTTGGTTTAGAAGTATGGCAAAGGCCTAATGAGATCATTCTGAGTCAAGGGAAGTATACAATAGACATCTTGAAGAGATTTGGTATGATGGATTGCAAATCCATGTCTACAACGATGGAAACCAATTTGCAGAAGCTAAAAAAGTCTGCAACTAGTTCAGATCTGGTGGATCCTACTATGTATAGGCAGTTGATTGGATCGTTGATGTATCTAGTTAATACCAGACCAGATATTTGCTATGCACTGAGTGCTCTTAGTTAGTTCATGTGTGAACCAAGGCAAATACATCTAGTTGCAGCGAAGCATATCCTAAGATACTTGCAGGGCACAGTTGGATATGGCTTGAGATACTCTTCCAGCGTGGACCTAAAGCTGCAAGGATATTCTGATTCTAATTGGGCAGGGTGTGTACCTGATTGGAAGAGCACCTTTGGATGTTGCTTCAGTTTGGGGTCTGCGATGATCTCCTGGTGTAGCAGGAAGCAGTCTTCAATGGCACTAAGCACCGCAGAGGCCGAGTATATTGCAGCTTGTGTAGCAGCTCGAGAAGCAGTGTGGCTTTGAAAGCTCTTTGCAGGATTGTTTGGACAATCATTGGAGCCAATTGTCATTCATTGTGATAATCAAAGTTATGTGAAGCTTTCTATCAATCCTATGTTTCATGATAGAACCAAACATCTTGAGATCATGTTCCACTACATCAAAGATATGGTATTGAGGAAAGCTATCCAGTTGAGATACATTGGCATTGATGAGCAAACGGCTGATATTCTCACCAAGCCTCTCTCCAAAGTAAAGTTTGTGCACTTTCGAGACAAGCTTGGAATTGTGGAGAATGAAGCCCTAGCTGAGAGGGAGACTCACCATCAGTGATCTTCTGTGATTTGCTTTAATGCATCTTTCTCTGTGAGAGAAATTTGAGGTGAAAGCCCTTGTTTAATGCATCTTTCTCTATGAGAGAAATTTGAGGTGAAAGCCCTTGTTTCCACCCTGTGGGAATAGCCATGGTGGATGTCATGTCGATGACTCCATGACATCACGTTGAGAGACTCTGTGATGATTTCCTTGTACTTGTGTTTATCCACCCTCTGGGAGCAGCCATGGTGGACGTCATGATGAGATGACGACATCACGTTGAGTGACTCCGTGATGGTCACTTGTGCACATGTTCTTTCCATACATGGGAGTAGCCATGATGGACGATATCATGTAGAGTGACTCCGTGATTAGCTCTTTCCACATATGGGTGTAGCCATTGTGGGTGTCATGTTGAGAGACTCCATGACATTGGATAGCTGGAAGTATTCCTCCCTAGCTGAGAGGGAGTGTTGATGTTTAGCAGTGTCAAGCCTTTTACTTCCAACCACGACTTATATCAAAGCAATAAATTAAATGTAGCCTAAACGGCTATTTAATTCATTGGAGACGTCACTAGTGAAGAGACGCTTCACTTGGGAGAATAATTAATATTTATTTATTGTTAATTAATTCTTAATGAGGCCGACCTCATCTTATTCACCACCTTTATTGAGTTATAACCTTTCATATGTGGCCGACCTCCTTCCTTGAAAGGCCGCGATCCTCTCTTCATCTTGTATATATATAACATGTTGTTTAGTTGATCAATTATCATATCCATTCATAGTTCAATTTCATAGAAGTGTGAGTTTATTCAAGAGCAGATCGAAGTCTTCAAAGAAGGCCGAATTTATCATCAAGGAAGAGAGATATTATTGTCAAGAGGTTGCATCAAGTTTGGTGTTGATATTTGGCCTTGTGATTGACCACATTGTATAGAGACTTGCTGATTATTATTCAATATATAAGTGATATATTGTTGTTGGGTTTTTCTCCCTCAAGTTGGAGGGTTTTCCCAAGGTATATGCTGTGTCAAATTGTGTCAAATTGTTTTAATTCTGCTTATTGAATTTTTGATCCTAAAACTAACAACAAGCTCCACAAACGCCGTGATGCTGAGTCTAGAAATCAAGTAAACCAGCTGCAAGTCCCTCCCGAGCTAGCTGAGAGAGATAGTGCACATTTAAGTGCCCATACAGCTGATGCCAAAGACTAGTGATGGAAGAACTCCTGGCTGCCATGGCTAACTCTAGAGAGTCACTTGTATCCACAAGTCTATATAGACCGTGATCCTCAATACCAACAGTCACAGTGGTGCAAGTCTCCCAATCAACAATCGAACATTTATGTGCATTGAATACCACATCCAATTGAGAAGAGCGCCACATAATCTGAATGGCAGAGAGAAGGTTTAGTTCCATGCCAGGAACATAGTATACATTGAGGAATACGAGATTCCTCCCACCAGATTGAATCTAAACAATGCCCTTACCGACAACTGTATACTCTTCACCTCCTCCAAAAATAATTGAGTCAGTGAAAGGAGAGAAGTCTGTGAACCAATCACGCCGATGGGTGAAGTGTCGTGAAGCACCTAAATCAATGTACCAGGCAGAGGACTTCACATGATCTACAGGTCTTTTAGCCATAAAAGCGTAAAAGGCAAATTCTTCTGCTCAATGTGCTCGGCAACATTTGCTTTCTGCTGAGACCCTCCTTGTTTCTTTTGTTTAGAAGCCAAACGTTGACGACAGTCCTTCTTCATATGACCATATTTGTGATAGTAATTACACTGAATGTTTTTTTTAGGGCTGCCCAGAGGTTGACCTGAGCCTTTCTGCTGCGAAGGCTAACCTTTCCCTTTGTTCTTAGCCTGAGACTTGGTTGCAAAAGCTTGCTCTTTAGAGGACGAAGAAGCACTGCTACCAAACTGTTGTTTCCAACGTTCCTGCTACAACCTCGGGAAACTTCAAATCAACATTAGTCGATGTAATGTTGAGAGTTTCAACAAAGTGCTCATAAGACTTCGGTAGACTTTTCAAAGTGATGACTACCATATCTTCTTCCTCCATCTTCGGACCAATCGCCTCCAACTGATCACAGATGTTCTGAATCTTTGTCAAATGCTCCTATAAGGACATTCTCTCATCCATCGTGATAGAGAACAGCTAGTTCTTTAAAAAGAATGCACGGCTCTTGTCGGAGGTTTCACGCAAGGTTTTCAAATGCTCCCAAATCTCAGTAGCTGATTTGCCAAATGGAACCGTGGAAGCTGACCATCGGTAACTAAAAGCTTAATGAGCATCACCACTCATGATTTTGCTCATCATACTTCTCCTGGTCTTTACCCGCCATTGTGGGACAAGTAGCAGTGCCTAGAACAATCTGATCAAGACACGGATATTCAAAGATCGTCATCATTTGTTGCTTTCAAGTATTATAATTCTTGCCATTGAATCGCTAACTACCTTCCATCATAATGTTGGTCAAAAATACCATCTTTCAAGCTTTCTGAAGCACAAAAAACGAGATACACAAAAGGGCTCAAAGAGTTGAATGCACAAAACCCAAGACACGAATTCCAATGCACTAAAAACAGAGGCAGTTTCAGGCGCAAAAATTGAGG
Source organism: Sequoia sempervirens (assembly GCA_007258455.2). NCBI lineage: Eukaryota > Viridiplantae > Streptophyta > Pinopsida > Cupressales > Cupressaceae > Sequoia > Sequoia sempervirens. The sequence continues at coordinate 457,676,926 of VDFB02058242.1, forward strand.
CAAACCCAATGCACGGATTTCGAGACAACTAGAAAAAATGGAAGACTACCCAAAAATCTCTCAAAAAACCTAAAAAGAATCTGCAATCAAAAAAAAATTCAGCTTGAAACAGAGGATTTATTTCAAAACCCTAGCCATTTTTTTCCTTCAAAAATCTGAAAACTACAGAACCCATGCACAGGAAGACTGAGAGTCACACCCAAAAAATGATGAAATCACAGGATTTTTCTTTTCAAAAAATGCATCCAGCAACACTAGAAAAACGAACAGGAAAAAGACCACAAAACACGACCAGAAGAATGTGTGTACACCAGCACAAGAATGTTAGTTTGTATGATCAGATTAGATAGATAGAATTTAATTCAAAATCAACACAATAACATAGCAGATACCCTGGGAAAACCCTCCACTTAAGGGAGAAAAACCCAACAACAATATATCACTTATATATTGAATGTCAACAAGAATTGTCTGCTTTACAAGAGGCCAATATGAAGGCCAAATATAAGCACCACAATTTGATGCAACACAGATACAAGATGATGTAATTCGTTGATTATAAACTCAGCCTTCTACATAATATCAATCTGCTCTTCTACAGAATTCGCACTTGAAGATGTCAAACTTATGTGAATGATCGAACTAAGAATGGATATGGAATGAATGAATGTGAATCAATGAAATGCCATCGAACATATATACAAAATGGAGTGGAGGACGTGACCCTTCAAAGCATCATGTCGGCCTTCATAGAAGAATGTGTCCCTTCATTAAATCACGTCCACTATATGTAAGAGGTCAACCTCACCAAGAATTGCATCTCTTCATGAATTCGAGTCTCTTTAATCATTAATTATCTTTTAATACAAAAGACGTGCCTCTTCATAATAAATCGCTCTCTATAAATTAAATAGCCAACGGCTACTATTTAATTATTCAACATTGTAAAGGATATCGGCTGGAATAGATACCCAACGCTGCATGATAGCATCAACAAAGAACACTTTCTTTTCTTTTCTTTTTCTTTTTTTTTTTTTTTTTTTTAGAATGCACATCACATGGGCAAAGCAAGAGAAAAAATGCGAGCAGAAAAAACCATGTGTAGCAAATGAAAGGCCAACATCAAAATCACGAGAAAAAAATGCCAAAACACAGCACCTTCAGGAAGAGAGTCGCACAGAAACCAGAATGGTGCAAGAAAGAGGAAAAACTGACGCCTAGAAACTAACAAAAAATTGCACCAATAAATCACGATTTCCAGATAAGAAAATGTGATTTTATTCAGAAGAGACGCAATTTGTAGATCAGACAAAGAATTCCGCAATTTTCCTTCTCGAGTCCACATGCTTTATTGCTCATAGGGATTCGAGAATAGCAGCAAGGAAAACCGACGAATCTTTCACAAATTCTAACGAAAATCCTAAGAGAGTTTCTCACAAAAGGTGAAGCCCAGAGAAAAAAAAAAAAAAAAAAAAGAAATTCTCGCCTTGATCGACACTGCTCTGATACCATATTACAAAGCAAGATGGTAAAATGATTTGATATTATTTACATGAGGAGCGAATGCTCAATAAATAGATTAGAAAGATTACAAAAATGTAAAGTTTCTAAAAAGAAACTAAAGAGACATTCTCATCTACAAAATTACAATATAATACATCATTAAGCATTAATTAATTAAATACTGAATATTATTTTAATATTTATCTGCAGTAAGTGTTGGAATTGTATTGAGTCGAGTCAACAAACTTTGGATAATTTGATCTGTGAGTCATGATATTTATTGTTTGCCAGTTTAAGTTTCAGCTTTAGCTTAGATTTAAAATCCATTTCAATCGCATTTGTATCATGATGATGAGCAAGCGTTTGTCTGCCTTTTCTGCTTTCTAGTTAAAAGCATATCCCTAATTTCATATATTTCAAAACTCCAAATTATATCATATGAAGGAGCTGCCGCTCTAAACGCAAAGGATATTTGTTAATCTCATAACAAATCATCCATTTTTTGGTTTACATTGTCGCTGCCCGTTGGGCGAATCTTGGTTATTTGCAGTGACAAAATTGCTTACCAACATTAAGAAAAGGAACGTTTTTTGACAAATGAAGAAGACGTTAAAAGATGGAATTGTTCTACAGATGGAGAATATTCAGCAAAGATTGAATTTATGGTGGAAGAATTCATAGAACAAAAGACATCTATCCCTATATACATATGTTGGAACAAAAATTTTCTTCCAAAATTTGGGGTCTTGACTTGGGAAGCTCTTTGAAAGAAAATTCTAACAGCAGATAAATTTCAAAAACTTGGCTATAGTGGCCCTTCAAGATGTGTGCTTTGTAAGAAGAAAAAGGAAAATGCAAATCATCTTTTACTACGTTGCCAATTTTCACAAAAGTGTTGGAAGACTGCGATGGAAGAGTGCTTTACCAAATGACATTCTAAGCCTCTTTCAATCCTAGCCCATCCTTAAAAAGAGTGAACTTTTTCAAACATGAGGATCATTTTTCCATCAGTAATCCTATGGGAAACATAGAAAAAAGAAATAGACGATTATTTCAGGAGAAAGAATTATCAAAATCAATATTACTAAACAAAATAGTATCAGTAATGATTGAAGTTATAAACAACAAATCAGTGTCACAGTCTTCAAAACGGAAATCCTTTTCACTTTGAGACAATGAAATGGTTAAAAGTTGCCAAGGACTTAAGATTCCCCCTGTTAACGGGGATGAAAGAGTTGATTCTTTAAAAAGTAGGAAAGAAGCTAAATAGAATTCCCCCTTTAGGCTGGTATAAGTTGAATTTTGATGGAGCATTCAACGGGAATCCGAGAATTTCAAGAGCAAGTTGCATTGTTAGAAAAGAAGAAGACAATCTGATTGGTGTTGCTAAAAGAAAATTAATAGAGGGACCAATAACGACACAAAAGTCCAAGCCCTCATCCTGGTTTTGCAAATTTGTATAGTTTTTGGATGCAAAAAAGTTGCAATTGAAGGAGATTCTATTATAATTGTGAGTGCAATTCAAAACAAAAAATTGCAAAACTGGAAAATTAATAATCTCCTCCAACAGGTTTGGTGTGATGAGCCCAACTGGCTCCTCTTCCAACCCCTATTGTTCTGATCATCTTTTTGTGTTTTTTTAGTTTTTTAAGAAAGTTTCTAGAGAGAAATAGAAGGGGCACAGCATATAATTGCTCATAGAACTCAAATCTGAGCTAGAATTAACAAAATGAAATTGTAGAAGGTATTAAAATACCATAACAATGAGATTGCATGTTTCAGACATACCCGAAATGCTCTAGATTATTTTATTAAGAAAAATGTCCAGTTTGCAAGCCAAGAATGGTGAAAACTGACAATTTCAAGTGTAGAGTTCAACTGAATGCAACCTCCAGCCTAAAACTGAAGCAAAAGATGTGTAATAGCTAGGCGCCAAAGGAGAATATGCAAAACCCTCAAAGAAGGTGGTGTTTCTTCTCAAGAACTCCCACGCACTTGCCTGAAGAGCCACGCAGAACAAAGGGAAATCACGTCCTCAACCAAGAAGTATGGCCATGAAGCTGATCTGACCTCTAGATGAAAAAAGAAGCCAATCTCTCAAATCGTCTTGCCTTTTATTGAATAAACCATAGAAGCATAAATCTGCAAAAAAACCCGATTAATCGCGATTTTTAATAAATCTGCAGGCTCGACGATTTTTTGAAAAAATCGTTGACTTTTTGGTTGACTTTTTGGTCAATGATTTTTTTCGTTTCAAACTGCAAATTCGTCAAAAAAACGTGTTTAAAATCTGGAAAAAAACAAAATCGAGCTGATTTTTGCACAAGAAAAACCATGAGACCATGGCTTGTTGCTTATTATTATGCTTTGATAGATTTTTTCCAAGCATCCATAGCTTGTTTGAAAGCACCTGTTATAGGCTTTTAGCCATAGCAGCAAGGCAATGAACTGTTTGATAAAATGATTTGGTAGACATGTATGAAAAATGTGGAAGCATAGACAAGGCAGTGAACTGCTTGAAAAAAAATGTCTCAAAGAAATGTAGTCTCATGGTGATGGAATGCCGTGATGAATGCCATGACAAAGCAAATTGCTATGGATTGTCATGGCATTCCATCGCTAAATGAACTGCATTTCTTTGAACGGCACCCTAAAATTCAAGTAGTCCTTGTCTATGTTATTGCTTACTATTAGCTATGCTTTGATAGATTTTTCCAAGCATCCATAGCTTGTTTGAGAAAGCACGTTTTAGGCTTTTGGCCCTTAACGTAAGGCAATGAACTGTTTGATAAAATGCTTTGGTAGACATGTATGAAAAAATGTGGTAGCAGCATAGACAAGGCCGATTATTTGCTTGAAAAAAATGTCTCAAGAAATGTAGTCTCATGGTGATGGAATGCCATGGCCGAATGCCATGACAAACAAATTACTTTATGAAGTTGATAAAGCTGGCGTTCCATCAATAATTTGCATTTCTTTGAGCATTTTCAAATGTCTTACTCTTTGTCTATGCTATTTATTACTATTGTGCTTTGGTAGATTTTTTCCAAGCATCCATGGTTTGTTGGAAAGCATCTTTTTTAGGCTTTTATCCATAGCAGAAAGGAAGTGAACTATTTGATAAAATACGTTGGTAGACATGTATGGAAAAGGTGGTAGCATAGAAAGGTAGTGAACTATTTGAAAAAATGCTTCAAAGAAATGTGGTCTCATGGTGATGGAATGCCATAATATGAATGCCACGACAAGCAAGTGCTATGGATTGTCATGGCGGTTAATGCCATGAGACCACATTTCGCTGAGCATTTTAACAGTTCACTGCTTGTCTATACTATTGCTACTATTAATGCTTTGATAGTCTTTAAGCATCCGCCAACTGTTCAAAACTGTTTTAGGGTTTTAGCCATAGCAGCAAAGGCCCGATGAACTGTTTGGGTAAATGCTTTGGTAGGGCATGTATGAAAAATGTGGTAAGCGTCGACAAGCGTCACCATCGATGTTATGCGGTTAGCGTATGTTTTGTGCAATGTAATCAGCGATATGAATATAACCAACAAAAATCTATTTTCTATAATTCATGGATTGAACTCTGTATTTTATTTGCTCTCAATGTCTATATGCTATGGAAATGCCATTAAATTTATTTTAAAAGTAGTTTCTAACTATCTTTTTTCAATTTTTTATGTTTTTTTGTAAATCCGTTTTTTTTCCCGATTTTTTCCCGATTTTTTCAAAAAATCCTGAACTTTTGGTTTGCCGATTTATTCCCCAAACGATTTATGCTGCTATGGTCAATAAACTATTGAATACTGCACAGAAAATCTTGTTTAAAGCACTGTAGAACTCCTGAATTGAAGCCCCTGATGTTGCAATCATTCAACTGATCTTTCACAATCTCACAATCACAGATCTGTGAAGAGTTTTCGTTCTCTAGAGATAAACAATCATAAAACCCTTGTCTCAAAGGAAACCAAGCTCAAGCCCAACCAAAGAAGAAAATATCAAATAATCAATGAATGAGTTTGATTTTTCCCTTTGGTTGCTTATAAACCCCAAAAGGCATGCATCTCCAAAAAGTGATGCCAATTTCACTTTAAAATACATTTAAAATGTATTTTAAACATTTCAATAGTCAATGAATAAATAAATGGGCGCCCCTTTTGATAAAGTGTTATAATTTTTCACTTAAATAAATTTAAGTGAATTCTTTATTATAAAGTCAAATCAACTTTATAATATTCCATTAAATAAAGTTAAAACACTTCAATTTCACGAGAATATTAATATCTCGCTCATAACTTGTCGTATTGACGTGTCGTCAGAAGTTGTTAATCACTGAACTGCCAAGGCCTGCTGTGAGCCAATCACTGAAGTCAAAGGATGAGAATGACAAAACCCATCAAACAATGCCACTGACCCTCTAACCAAAACTGGTTAACCTACAAGGGTCCAAGAGATAGGCTAACACACTGCTCCCGAGAATTGACTAGAGTGGGGACATCACATTTGGCCACTCCTACATTCATTGGATAACTATTGCATTCAAGTTTCAACATATTTTCAAAGAAATAAATGACAAAGCAAACATACTAGTGAATTACGCTACTGATATGGTAGAAGAAAGTATTATAAACTCTAAAGCTGACTCTCGGCCAAAGCTAAAACAAAAGCTTGAGCAACAAAATATGAATAAGGTGATCATATTGAACTTAAATTAGAGCAATCATGAGCAGGTAAGTTTGTGATTTATATCGCTCAATCAATACTCATGAGATTTCGATCACTTCAATCTTTATTTCTTCGTCAATGCAGGATACAGAAGAGGCTTAAAAAAGGGAAAACAATGATGAAATAAGAAACATTCACCTTTTATGAAGTTCATTCCCAATCACATCTCAGTTCACTTTGAGGTCTCCAATGGATACCTCTGTGTGTTTGGTAAGCAGCCATAGACAGATGGCATTTTGGGTGGAATTTCAGAGATGAGACTAAAGATATTTTTCAAAACCAGAAGCAGTTTGCTCCTCCAAGCAATATAATGGATTTTGGGAGACAATTTTATGGAGACTGATCACAATTATTGTGTAAACACTGATTGTAGCAATGTTTCTAGACCTTGGTGAAGATAAGGAAGTGGTTAAAGCCATGGCAAAAGAGTTAATTCAGCACCAGTTTCTTGGGGAAATTGATTATGTTTGCCTTACTGCAGTTCATGGAGCTGGAATTCCTTCTTTGGACAGGAAACTACTGATAAATAACGGTGTTGTGTTTGATCCTTGGAGGCCCATCATAATAACAGGAATGCCACAGAGAGAGGGCAACAAATGCAAAAAAGAAAAGGGGGAGCAACCTTCTTAAAGCAGTTGACGGGTCTAGAGACCTTTGAATGCATTAATTGGATGAGTCTACTCATTACCACTAGCTCCAGAAGAAGAAAATGATAAGTAGTCTTTTTTATATATAAGTTTTAACACCTGTAATTTCATGGTTTATAGCTCTTCATAGGCTGATAATAGAAGCTTAAAGTTTAAAAGATTGCTGTATCAACAAGGTTTTTGTAATATACCCCTGTTTGCAAGTTTCCTGGGTTTTCTCATAAACCCAATACTGCTGAAAACTGTAACTAGCAATTTTGTTTAATACAATATAAAAGGGAACACTCCCCAAGATCGTAATCCACTCATAAATTAATATTAATATTAATTTTATTATTATATCATATATTAGCTTTATTACAATTGTACAAGGTTTATAAATATTTTTGTATATTAAAATTATTAAGAAATATGTGAATTAATTCTAATATTCCTGTTTTTAAATAACAAATATAAAATTATGATTTTATTTTCTTGGTACAGATAAATCCAAAACAAGCTCAACCTTAAAAAAAACTTTCCAGATCCATCAACTAAATCTGCTAAACTGAACCAGAATCCAACCAAAACTGAAAACTTCAATCATCGTGATGAAAAAGAATGCTCACCAAAAACAACACCGTTGCACAATATTTGAGGACTTCAAGATTCATGCGCACATCATCAAGGCTTCTGTAATTCAAAAGTAATGTACGGACCAGTCAGGAAACAGCAAGGGATAAATACTTTGACATTATTGACAAATCTATAAAAGGGTTTTAATTTATGTCCCTACAAAACAGACAAAATGCTAGATAACGAATAAACATAAAGAATTTTCAGAGATGCATGTCTGTTACCTGTGTTTTTGAATTCCAAGTCCAAAATATTCAGCCAAGGTCGCCATCTAGCAAGATCAAACCAACGAATATTATATTTCTGTATAACTTAATTATTAACAGCTCTTACAAAACCATTTAATCACACATGGAAGTAAGCCAATCAATGAAATCCATTTTTAAGACTTATGAAACACAGCATGTCAAGCATCAAGTTTCCCAATTTTCAAGCAGATACTTCAAATTCCTTCAAGATCTTATTTTCAAATCCCTTCAAGATTTTATTTTCAATACACCTAAAACGTGCCCTTATTTCATTTATACTTGTATCTCGTTTCCCTTGATTTCTTACATTTCTTCAGCACTTATGTTCCACAACATATCTCACCATAATAAACAATATTATTGAAACTTTTGTCAATGTTTAAAAATCAAAAATTCGGTTATCACACCCCTACATCAAATAAAACTTAATTTGCATAATATATTCAATGTGATTTAACTGAAATACTAGTTTTCATCATATTATAAAATTTTCTGGATCAATCTGAGTAAATGTTTGTACGAAACCAAAATAAACCTTGCTACAATTTATTCCACAAATTCACTGTGGAAAACTCTTAAATCGTTTACTATCATAAGATTGTCAATTTTTGGTCAAATAAGGTTACCTAAAGTACTGAAAGTTTTTCGCCTCCAAAGTGGAACCTTATGTTCAAATCTGGGGTGAAACCTCAAAAGACATGGAGTGTTCAAATTAAGTACAATATCATAAAATTCCCTTAAGACTATTGAAATGCAAGAGACATGATTAAAGCGTTGAAATTGTGTAAAATATTACAAAATCTCCAAGAAAAGTGGTAAAGGGTTAAAAACCCAAGTAGACACAATAAAATTTTGATACAGTATTACATCCAACTCCAACTCAATGGATGTGGCGTACTCCATCTGACAAGCTTAAAGGCAAGTTTGGATGATGTTGGTGGAAAAGATAGCTGTAAATGTAAACAGATCTACTGACAAGAATTAGAGACTAAGGGTTCTATATGTATTCTCAGATTCCAGAATTCTATCAAAATCCTAAGACACAGTTTTCGACTTCCAGATTTATTGATATTTAATGTGCTGAATGCAGAGCATTATCCGATTTCTATATCTGCATATCAAGGAATGGATTCGCCATAAGTATGAGAGGAAACCCTGTCTCTAAGAGACACATCTCATGAGAGGACGTGTCTTCACAAGTGGAGACACGTCCACTCATGGGACGTGTTCTTTAGAGCGCGGGTTTAAGATAAACAAACAGTTAATGATCCGTTAGTATAACACATATATACTAGAAGGCGAATAAGAATATAAATTCCGATTCAGAATATAACATCAAATATAATTCGGATTTTATACTCATAAATTTGTTTGATATGATTTCCAGAAAAATAAAGATAAACTCGTATCAGGCATGAATGACGATGGTGCTTGCAGCAATCGTCCTCCATATCTGACCGACGCTATCATTTATTAACACTCCCTCTTAGCTAGGGAAGATATTTCAAATCAAATAACTAGAGATATCACCTTAACACGTGATATCTAAGACATGGTATGATTTCTCAATATTGTCAAGTCACATGACATTCTTCATATCATATCTTTATTATGGTATGTGCACTGACATCAAGTCACATGATGTCTACCATAATTCATGGCATATCCATGGATATAAATATCCACCATGATTATCTCTTAAGGATCATAATGATCTACAAGTCTCATGATATCAATAAGAGATACTATCATGACATGTCCATTAATATCAAGTCACATGATATCTATCATGATAGTTTAATCATTGTAGAGTCGTCACTTTACAATGTCAAATACAAGTGTTTATTATTAGAAAGATCGTCACCTTTCAATAATGCACATAGGGGGGAGTAGGCCCATAAAGTCATGGAGTCACACACATGATAAAAAGAGTTTACACGTTAAACATCTTTATATATATTAGTACAATTTATAAACAATTTGTATTTCAAACATAAATAACAAATTACATTTCAACCATACCAAATTTCTTCCTGAAGTGCTCCACCTTGATTCGGGAGAGAGGCTTGGTGAGAATGTTTGCAGTTTGATCATTTGTACTAATATACTCCAACTGAATTACTTTCTTTTCCACCATATCTCTTACATAATGATAGGGGATCTCAATGTGCTTCGATCTATCATGAAAGATGTGATGTCCCCTCTCTAGACAGTTTTCGGGAATAGTGTGTTAGCCCTTTATTGGACCCTTGTGGGCTAGCCAGGTGGTTAGAGGGTCAGTGGTACTTTCTGGAGAGTTTGATCGTTCTGGTTTTCAAAGCCCAGTGATTGGTTCACAGCAGGCGTTGGCAGTGCAGGAGTCGACCGCTTCTGACGGCACAGGATTATATGGTGTTTTGAGTGAGTTATGGGTTTTTAAGTGATATTAAATATTAATTGATTTAATATTTAATTATAAAGTCAAATTGACTTTATATTTTAAAATCACTTAAATATTCTCTAAAAGTGATTTAATATTTTTAATCACTTAAATTGATAAAGTGCGCCCAAGTATTTAAGTCAAATACTATTGAAATGACTTAAATATTATTTAAAAGATTTAAATCTCCAAAGTAAGTATCTTTCTTTGGACGCGCCTTTTACAAAAGGGCATTTTGGCAAATGAGAAACTCACCTTTGATAATTTCGACTTTGCCTTGTGCTTTTTCCTGTGCATTCTCCTGTGATCAGGGTTTGAACAAAGTGCCATTGAAGAACGATACCTCTTCAGTGTTGAGCACTCTTGAGATTTCGTGTTGATCAATCAACTGCAGCTTGAGAGCTCATCTCGTGAGGTTCGATGATCTGCATTTAAGATATATATTGAGATTTACTGTTGTTTGCATTAAGAAAGG